>CM016624.1:35307281-36507281 GCA_005393395.2 Gossypium australe | reverse complement strand
CTCAACAACGACGCTCAGATCTCCTCCCTCACACTGATAGGTCAGATGTCCCCAAAGGGCATCCAGACGATGCTACACATGAGGATGATTCAACGTCGATGTGGGACCGATCCCCCCAATATCGGCTAGCACTTACCACCGACGAGGAGGACCCTGAGGACATTACTGAAGATGTTCCTCCAGCACAAGAAGCACCACAACAGAGCCATCGCCCAGTTCATTCGGCTGTTTCACTCTCAGACATTTCTACCTGTCTCACTCAGTTCGAGCATTACTGTACACAGCAATTCAATAACACCGCTCGAAGATTCGACGGCATTGAGGCGACTATTCAGCAGACCTATCATCACCTTCATATCTCATCGCCACCACCACCTTCCAACCCAGCTGATGCAGAGGACCTCTGAGTCCTTTTCTCTTTTTTTTATTTTTTTATTTTTATTTTTATTTCTATATTTATTTCTACTTCTATTTTCATTTTTATTTTCTTAGTTTACTATCTAAAGACTTGAAAGTTTCATTAGTACTATTGATCTCACTTTATCACTGGCTATCTAACCCTAAGTTTCCATAATAACATCCACCCCCTAAAATTTAATTGATGACTTCGCAGATTAAATAGATTAAATATACCACTCAAGGAACGAAAACATCACTTTTACCTAGTCATCACATTCGTCATGGAACATCCTCCAAGGATTTCATCCATAATTCAGGAAGTTTCACTTCTCTCCCTATCTTATGATTTTATTTTTCCATTATATATTTTTGAACATTGAGGGCAATGCACATCTTAAGTGTGGGGGGTGAATATTAATTATGCCTAATTTTTTTCATTATTCTCAAATCCCTGAATGATATCTTGTCTTTAAGTAATTTTCTCATATTACTAATTAGAATAGAATTCCCTATGATTCATGATTTTTATTGATATGTTTTGGATTAAGTCATTGATAATTATGCAGTGATGATTTAAACTTCATGAGACTAGAGAATCAAGCACGATAAGTCTATTTTTCAGAATTAAAATTTTTGCTAGGTTGTCTACCTGAATTTGAATATTACTTTGAAGTTTGAAATTTGCAAGGTTGACATCAAATACCCATAATTTTTGTGAGATTTTGAGCCTTGTAGAGCATATATTCTTTTTCTTGCTCACTTTTTGATTATGAGTGTGTCAACACTGATTTGTTATTCTAGAACTTGCATCGATTATACATGTTGAGACCACACCTTTGATTTGATATACAGAGATGATAAAGGCACCTAGGTTTTAACCCACTTACTCCACTAAAATCCTACCTTCATAATTAACCCCTAGTGAACCTCGTTGATCCTAACAACCCATTTATTGACTCACCCACTAATATTAACCCAAGACCCTTTGTATTTGTTATCACCATTCCTTTTGACTACATTTTTGTCAAGATTTGATTTGATCAGCTGCCTAACTATGATCTTTATTTCAGTAGTAAATTTATCCTTTATTATGTACTTGATTTGTTCTTAAAAAAATCGAAGTGTATTCATTAGTAGTTATGTGATTAAATGAGCTTATACGTTTAAATTCCAATTGTTGAAGAAGAAGCTCTATTATTAGTATTAGTATTATTAGTTTTCAATTGATGTAATCATTTAGGACTAGCTCATTTTTTATGGTTAGGTAATTTTTCAATTCAATATCGATTCTAACCCTCTAATTCAACCTTTATCCACACCTCTAACCCAAGCCCCATTACAACCCTGTTAAAGACCTTTTGATCTGTGTATCATCTCATTTTACAGTGGTGGAGATTTGATTTTCATACAAGCCTATGGGATTAACTTTTCATGTTTGACTTTTGAGTGTTTTTTCTTGAACCTTAAACACCTCGAGTGATTTGAGTGAATCTTTAGTGAGGATGTCAATTCTTGTCGGTTTTGAATCAGAGGTAATTATTTAGATAAGGGGAAACACCTATGTTTGTGCTACAAATGTATGACTTTGATTGTTTGAATCTTTAGAACTCTTCGGGTTAACTTATCAATGTATGAATTATCTTTGAGTTATGATAAAACACTATTGATGAATATTATGATTCAAGGAAGTTTATTTCAATTGTAAGTTGAGAATTTTGCTTGAGGACAAGCAAAAGCTTAAGTGTGGAGGTATTTGATAAACCGAAATAGTAACATATTTTAAGCCCACATTTAGCATGCTTTTGGATGATTTAAGCCTTGAATTGTGTAAATTGGTGATCTTAATCCTTTGTTTTCATGTTTTATACTCAGAAAAAGAACCGGAGGATGAAAAGAATGAGAAACGGGCCCAAAACAGAGTAAATGGGCCATAACACGAAATCGACATAGCCTGGGCCCAAGACCACACAGCCGTGCCTCATTAATAGACTCGAACACAGTCTGGCCACGATTCACACGGGCGTGTGCCATGGGCATGTCCCTGACGTGAAAAAGAAGAGTTTCATTCGGATTAGGGTACTTAGAGGCAAAGAAAGCCATTCCAAGAGCCTATATTTACACCCTAAAGGCCAACCTTCAGGGAGAGTCCAGTTAGGCATCCAGCAAGGCCAAAGAGTCGAGCCAGAGGGGTCAGAATTGTGGAATTTACTCAAAGGAAACCAGTTGATTCATCTCAAGAAGCCGGAGTCATACTCAAGACGGAGGATCACTCTTCAATTTCTTCAGGGGGTTTTAGAGTTTTTCTTATGTTTTGTTTTATCTCTTCTTCTGAGATGTATTCTTTTATGATTATGAACTAAACCCTCAGATACTTGAGGGGGATGAAACTTAAGATGAATCTGTTATCGCTTGCTGAACTATATGATAAATACTTGATTTGTTCTTAATTATGTGTTCTTAATTCTTGTTTTGATATTTTCGGGATATTAATTCAAGTTTGATGTACTTAGGTGGAGGAGCAAAAGTCCCTGCCTAAGAGTAGATCTAGCATAATTAAGCGGAGTTGATCGCACTCCTGGACTTAGGGTGACGAGATTTTGCCGGATTAGGGTGAAACCTAATATGGGAGTCCATAGATCGAGTTAATGCAATTCTAGGGGTTTTAATTAGAAAGAGATTTCAATTAATCAACCTAGGGTTAGACCTTAGTAGCCTCGATGGAGGTATTAACATAACTTAGGGAATCCTACGGATCAACTCAAGTGAATAAATCGTCTGGTTCAGAGTTAGATAACAAGTGAAGTCTAGGTGGATTCTTCCTCGGGTATTGTCTTAATCAATTGGTTTTTCCCACAAGTACTTTCCCCAATTCCTTCTCTTTGTCTTTGCATCTTTAGCTTAGTTATTAGTTAATTTTAGATTAAATAAAAATTCCTTTAATTCTTAGGCTAAATAATAAAAAGAAAGTTAGTATTAGTACTTCAGGTTCCTTTGGGTTCGACAATCCAGTCTGGCCACAAGCTATACTACTGTTTGATAGGTGCGCTTGCCTCAATCGTTGTCATAATGAGTTTCTAGGCTCGATCATCCTTTTTATAAATTTTTAAGACTCTGACAGCACACATCAGAATACCATTAAAGTTCTTGATGAATTATCTTGTTCACTAGCTGAATGTGTTAAGTGTGCGATATCTATATTAAAAGATTCAGCTTACCAGTGGTGGAATACATTGACTTCTATAGCACCGAGAGAGAGGATTACTTAGGAATTCTTTCAAACTGAGTTTCGTAAGAAATACATCAGTCAGAGGTTTCTCGACCAGAAACGTAAAGTGTTTTTAGAGCTTAAACTGGGTCATATGACAGTGTTCGAATATGAACGATAATTTATTCGATTGAGCAAATATGCTCGAGAATGTATTCTGACTAAGACTGCAATGTGTAAGTGATTTAAATATGGCTTAAATGAATATATAAAACTATTAGTCGGGATCCTTGAGTTGTAAAATTTCTTGTACTAGTTGATCGGGCATATAAAGCTGAAGAGCCGAGCAAAGAAAAAAGACATGCTGAGACTGAAGCTAGGGATTCAAGCAAGAGATTGACGGGAAACTCATACTAGTCAACATCAAAGAAATCTAAAACACATCGCTACCGTTCTACTACTTCTATGAGATACTCCAGTAGAGACAGAGGCACCTGACACTATAGTCCTAAATCTAAAGCTACATCTGTAGCGAGTGTGGGTAATGTTAGAAACACCAGACCCAAGTGCAAGCACTATAACAAGCCACATTATTGTGACTGTTGGATGAAGAGTGGAGCATGTTTCAAATGTGGTTCCTTCGACCACTATCTTAGAAATTGCCCGGAGAAATCTGAGAAAGATAATATTCAAACTTCGAGGCCGAGCAACACAGCTGTAAGAGGTAGACCACCTCGTAATCTTGGAAATGTGAGTGGTAGTCATGGTGTGATGAAAGAATCTACTGTAAGGTCTAAAGCACAAACATCAGCTAGGGCTTATGCTATTCATGTGCAATAAGATATTTTTGCGCCAGATGTTATTACCGGTACTTTTTCTCTTATTGATACTGATGTAACTGCTTTAATTAATCCCAGATCGACTCATTCATATGTTTGCACGAATTTAGTGTCTAGTAAAAATTTACCTGTTAAGTCCACTAAATTCGTGGTTAAATTTTTGAACCTAGGCCAATATATGTTAGTTGATAAGGTTTGCAAGAACCGCCCGTTAATGACTCGAGGGTTACAATTTTCTAGCTGATTTGATGCTATTATCATTCGATGAATTTGATGTGATTTTTGGCATGGATTGGCTAACTTTGCATGATGTTGTGGTAAATTGTAAACGAAAGCTTATCATATTGAAATGTCAGAATGGTGAGAGGCTTTATATTAAATCAAATAAATTAAATGGGTTGCCTATTGTGTTATCAGCTATGTCAGCACAAAAATATGTGAGGAAAGGTTGTAATGCTTACCTTGCTTATGTATTGGTTACTAAAGTGTCTGAGTCGAAGCTTCAGTCAGTGCCAGTGGTTTGCGAGTATCCTGGTGTGTTTCTAGAGGAGTTACCTGGATTATCGCCGGTCAGAGAAGTCAAATTTACTATAGAACTTATACCGGGAACAACACTGATATCAATAGCACCATACAAAATGGCTCTTACAGAGTTAAAAGAGTTGAAAGCACAGTTGCAAGAGTTAACTGATAGGGGTTTTGCTCGACCTAGTTTTGCACCTTGGATTGCACCAGTTCTGTTTGTTAAGAAAAGGACGGATCGATGAGATTATGCATTGACTACCTTCAACTCAAAAAAGTTACAATCAAGAATAAATATCCATTGCCTCGCATTGGTGATTTGTTTGATCAGTTGAAAGGTGCCACAGTGTTCTTGAAGATCGATCTTCGTTCTGGCTATTATCAGTTACGAGTGAAAGATTCAGATGTGCCGAAAATGACATTCAGAACCAAGTATGGACATTATGCATTTCTTGTGATGTCGTTTGGTTTAACTAACGCACCTGCAGTATTTATGGATTTGAAGAATAGAATTTTCAGACCATATTTAGATAGATTTGTTGTGGTATTTATTGATGATATTTTGATATATTCTTGAAATGAGACTGAACATGCCGAGCATCTGAGAATTGTTCTGCAAACTTTGCAAGATAAACAATTGGTTGCTAAATTTAGCAAATGTTAGTTTCGGCTTCAGGAAGTTGGTTTTTTGAGACACATAGTATCGACTAAAGGCATCAGAGTTGATCCGAATAAAATTTTAGTGATTGTTAATTGGAAACCACTGAGAAAGGTATCTAAAGCCTGAAGTTTTCTAGGATTAGCTGGTTATTACTAGAGATTTGTAAAAGGGTTTTCGATGATAGCTACACCGATGACACAGCTATTACAGAAAGATGTGAAGTTTGAATGGTTCGATAAATGTCAGCAAAGCTTTAACCAGTTGAAAGCCCTATTGATCAAAGCACCAGTTCTAGTTCAGCCTAAATCGGGTAAGGAATTTATGATTTTCAGTGATGCCTCATTGAACGGTTTAGGCATTATTTTGATACAAGAAGGTAAAGTAATAGCTTATGCTTCCAGACAGTTAAAGCCACATGACAAGAACTATTCGACATATGACTTAGAGTTGGTAGCTATTGTCTTTGCATTAAAAATTTGGCAACACCATTTGTCCGATGAAAAATGTCATATATTTACCGATTATAAGAGTTTAAAGTATCTAATGCCGCAGAAAGATTTGAATCTAAGACAGCATAGATGGCTCAAACTATTGAAAGATTATGAGTTAGTTATTGATTATCATTCGGGAAAAGCAAATATAGTTGCTGATGCTTTGAGTCGAAAATCCTTGTTTGTTTTGAGAGTGATGAATACCCGACTGTCACTATCTAATGATGGCTCGATTTTAGCTGAGTTAAAAGCTAAACCAATGTTTTTGCAATAGATCTACGAAGCTCAGAAATGTGATAATGAGATTTTAGCTAAAAGGGTACAGTGTGAGTCGACTTCTGACTCAAAATTTCAGAAAGGACCAGATGATTGTTTATTATTCAGAGGTAGAGTTTGTGTACCGAAGAATCCAGAGCTTATATAAAAAATTTTGCACAAAGCTCATAGTGGTAGCTTGTCTATTCATCCAGGAAGTAATAAAATCTACAATGATTTGAGACAGATTATTGGTGGCCGGGAATGAAACGTGAAATTTTTTATTTTATATCTAGATGTTTGATATATCAGCAAGTTAAAGCTGAACACCAAGTTCCTTCAGGACTGTTATAGCCAATGATTATACTAGAGTGGAAATGGGATAGAGTTACTATGGATTTTGTATCGGGGTTACCCCTATCTTCGAAAAAGAAAGATGTCATTTGGGTTATCGTCGATCGTTTGACAAAGTCTACACATTTTATTCTAGTACGTACTGATTTCTCACTTGACAGATTAGCGAAGTTACATGTTTCAGAGATTTTTAGACTAGACGGAGTGTCAATCTCCATTATTTGAAATAGTGATCCGCGGTTCACATCGCGATTCTGGAAAAATTTACAGGAAGCTTTGGGTGCGCGACTACATTTTAGCACCGCATTTCACCCTCAGACCAATGGTCAGTCCAAGCGTATGATTCAGATTCTTGAAGATATGCTTCGGTGTTGTATTTTAGAGTTTGAAGGTAACTGGGAGAAATACTTGCCTTTAGTCGAATTTGTGTATAATAATAGTTTTCAGTTGAGCATAAAGATGGCACCGTATAAGGCTCTGTATGGTCGCAAATGCCGAACTCTGTTATATTGGACTGAGCTCAGTGAGAAAAAGATACACGGGGTTGATTTGATTCTCGAGACTAAAAAAAGTGAAAGTGGTCCGAGATAGCTTAAAAGCAGCTTCAGGTCATCAGAAATCTTATGCAGATCATAAACGTAAAGAAATAGAGTTTCAAGTTGATGACAAGGTATTTTTGAAAGTTTTTCCCTGGAAGAAAGTTCTCTGGTTCGGTCGTAAGGGAAAGCTGAGTCCACGATTTATCGGGCCGTATGAGATTACTAAGAGAATCAGACTTGTTGCATATCGATTAGCTTTACTGTCAGAACTAGAAAAGATTTTAAATGTCTTTCACGTGTCTATGTTACGACGGTACCGATCTGACCCTTCACATGTTACCTCCCCTAAGGATGTCGAGATTCAACTTGATATGACATACAGTGAAGAACCGATCAAAATTCTGGCACGATAGGTGAAAGAATTGAGAAATAAAAATGTAGCTTTAGTAAAAGTTTTCTGGCAGCGACACGGAATAGAAGAAGCTAACTGGGAACCCGAGGAAACTATGAGAAAGCAATATCCAAACCTCTTTATTGGTAATATTTTCTGGGACAAAAATTCCTTTAGGGGGAGAGTTGTAACTACCTGTTTTTAGTGAAATCAAAAAAGTGGTTTCGGGACCACAAATCTGAAGTCAAAAAAATTATTTTATTATTATTTTATATTTTACAGTATAATAGAAATATCATATAAAATTTTCGTTAAGAAATTTTACCATTTACATACTTAATTTGATAAAAGGGTCTAAATTGTGTAAAGTGCAAAAGTTGAGTTCTAATAGCTAAATGTATTAAATAGCTATAGAATTTTAAATTGGAGGTCCTTATATAGTAATTAGCCATTAAATTTGTTAGTGGATAAGCATGAGTAGTCATTATTGGAAATTGAATGAATTATGAAAGTTAATTTTTTGAAATTAGTGATTAAAGTTATGATAAATAAAATAAAATAAACTATTACCATCCATTATCACAGTCTTCCACCAAAATTTAAAAAAAAAAAAACCTAGCCACGGAAGCTTGAAATTTAGGGATGTTTATTTTGCTCAATTAGGTATGTATTTTTGTTCCGTATTTTATGATTTCTATATTTCCGAGATCCTTGTAGCTTAATCTAGCTAGCCCGAGGATTAATTTGCAAAATTGTTAAAGTATTAGGGTTTTTTTATTGATGAAAATGCTTGAGTTTTGAAGTTTGATGATAGAAAATGAATGGTTGTTGTTAGATAAACTGCTTTTGTAAAGAGAATTTTGGTGAAATCATCAATTAGTGGCTAAATTGAAAAAGGTGATAAATTTAAGGTAAAATTTGTAAATTGTGTGAAATATATGGGCTATTATTAATATGTATAAAAATTGGCTAGGCTTGAGTAAGGATTAAACTGTATGAATGTAACATCCTGAATTAATAGGCATTTGCATTTGATGTGTGTTATGTTTAATGTGCTAATTAGAAGTGTTTAAGGGGTTCAGATTGGGCTCAAGGTTGGGCCGAGGCCTTAGTTAAAATTTTCTGCTTGGGCATTTTAGTGGAGAGCCAGGTAGGATAGGGCTTAAAAGATATTATTTGTGAATTAAGACACAAGAATGGGCTGGTGGCCCAGTGGCAAAGTGGCGCCACTTAGGGGCTTTGAGGTGGCGTGATAAGCAGTAAGGGAGGTCCAAGGTTCGAGTTGCGTTACCCAGCTATTTTAATTAATTTTGGCGTCAAGGGAGAGCAGAGTTGGAGTCGACTAGAATGCTTCAAATTAGGAAGAATAATTGTTGGATAATGTGGATAATATGGATGATAAAGTAAATGATAAAAGGAAGGAAGAGGTGGTGTTATTCATGCCACTTGAGGATGAGTGATCAGATGTAGATAAGCGAGAAAATCTAGGAATTATCCAGTGAGCTAGGAGGTGGCCGAATTTCAAACTCTGGGGGAAAGGGGAAATCGGTTTTGATGTGGCTAAGGGGGTGCCGAAATTTCTCTGCTAAAGCCGAAACCTCATAGCCTTTCTCTACACCTTTTTCCCGATTTCTTCTATAAGCCGAAACCCTTAAGTATTCTTTCTCTTTACTCTCTTCTGCTATAGCCGAATGCCCTAGTGTCCATTCTTTTTTTTTTCCTGCCGATTTCTTCATTAAAAGCCAAATATCCATAGATTTCTCTGAATCATCTTCTCTTTTTGATTTTCGCAAAAAGCCAAAATCTTCTAGGAGCTGCCGAATTCTCTGTAAAGGTAACTGCCGACTTCTTCTGATCTATTCTTTTTCTCTTTCGGTTTTTAGAAGACAAAGCCGAAAGGCTAATGGATTGTTGGTTTCTTGTGTTTACGTGTTAGGCGACATTCGGGAATTGAAGTAGATCGCTTAGATCTAAAAGCCGGAACTGTTAGTCTCTGAACCTCATATCCCTCTTTTCGGGATTTCAAGGTAAGGGGTTCTCTTTAGATTCTCTTTAGATTCGCTATCGTAATTGTGATCTTAACCATATGTTATGATAAGGTCTTTTAATGGAATCAAATATCGATCAGGCGAATGAGGGGATTGGATCTGTAAAACCAATCCCTAAATTTAAGAAGCGAGACAGTGTCGGCGGTACAGGATTGGCCACCGGGTTGTGGACCGGCTTCAGAATTACATCTTAGACAGCTAGCAGTCGTATCGGCTTCTGATAATGTCGACATAGAAAGTCTCGTCTTGTCTGTAATTAGGTGTGTAGATCTCTATCGCACTAATTAATCCTAATAAATCTATACTATATAAGTTATGGGCTAAAAGCCGGAAAAAGGCTGTATGGACAGTCGCATTACCCGGAAAGGGTAGGCAAGGGATGCCAGGTACGTAATCATAGAAACTTCTCTATGTGTATCGATGTATGTGATAGTCTGCGATCTTTTAGGTTACCTGTTGTTTTGATTCTGCATGGATGTATGCATGGGGTGGGATAAATATGATGAAGGGGAAGAGCATGTAATAGGCCACCTGGTGATCGGTGGTTAAACCACGAATTATAAATTAGGTCACAATAGTAATCGGTGGCTAAGCCACGTTGAATTTATTCCTGAATGTTAGGAATAGGCAGCATGACTGTCGATATGGTGTGTAGCGGTTGGTGGGTTGATTGTAGAAATCCCCGAGGTGTGTTGGCTGGTACGGGCTAGTGTGTAGAGGATGGACTATTAGGTTTGGGTTGGGCCATGTTGCATGTAAATATTTTGTTGCCATTGTGTATGGGCTAAGGCCCATAATGGGTTTGTGGGCCTCAAGCCTTTAATGTGTTTTCGAGATTTGCACACTGAGTCTTGGTGACTCACCCTTTTATTTTCCTGACTTTTCAAATGAGCAGTAGATCGTGGACATGGAAGCCGAGGCGGACTCGAGGGGCCATCAAGCCTTTTATTTTTATAAGTTATTTCCGGTTTTTTTTCTTTAAGTTTAAATTTGGGATTATTTATGTAATAAGGCCTCTGTAGCTTAGGTTATCGATTTATATGTGTTTATGTTTATACTTTAAATTTTATTTTCAAAGACTTACTTACTATAAGTAATGAAATGGGAATTTCAAACACGCTTAACGTAACGAAATGTTTTTGGAAAGAAAACCTAAGGTATTGAGTATTTGATTAATCAAACCGAGATTTTCCAAACCAACAAAGTTAAGTTTTCAAACAACACGTCATCGAAGAATTTTAAAAAAGGGATACGTGCCCTCTTAAAAGCAAATAAGGAATTATGTTTTTAACGTTAAACCTGTAACATGCCAGATCTGGTCGTAGTGTTTGGGCCGGGTTTGGGGTGTTACAATGAATTTCATTTTTTTTAGCCTAGGGACTAAATTACAACGGAATTAAAATTATAGGGAAAAATGGTAATTTTGCCAAAATTCCATGTTGGATAAAATTGAATGAGAATTATATTTGAATGAGTTAAATTCATTCGTATAGATCCTGTCAGACCTCGTCCAAAGTTAGATCGAAGTAAAGAGAAAACATCAGATTAGTTGCCTCCGTATCTACGTACACTTATCAAAGTAAGTTCATGTAATTAAATTGTATATTTATTTACTTAAAATTGAATTATATGTATGTAATTTGTATAATTTCCATGTATAAATACCAATCGCATATCCGATGATTACCGTATCCCGTTTGAACCTTAGAAATTCGTAGGATACAAATGACATGTCATTAGGGTTACATATTTGGTGGATGTAACAGCCTGTTTTTAGTCAAATTGGAACACTGGCTTTGGGACCACAAATACGAGGTCAAAATATTATTTTAAATTCTTCTAACATGATAGTATGATTGTGTGAAATTTTTGTTAAGAAATTTCACTGTTTGAGAGGTTAATTCGGTAAAAAGGACTAAATCGCGTAAATTGCAAAAGTGCTGTTCTATTAGCTAATGATGTCAAATAGCTATAGAACCTTGAAGTTTAGGCCCTTGAGTGGTAAATATACCATTATTTGGTTAGTGGATGTTAATGGTTTGGCATAAATGAAATTTTGTATTAGTTTTAAGGTTAAAATGGTAAAATGGTTAATAAATGATAGATAATTAAAACAAAGTCAATTATAAATCTTATTTTTTCATCTTTTAATTGAAATTGAAGAAGAAAAAGAATACTAGGTTTCTTCATTCGAATAAGGCAAATTGATGCAATTAGGTATGTGTTTTGTCCCCTTTTTAATGATTTTTATGTTTTTGTGATCGTTGCAACTAGTACTAGCTAGCCTAGGGACTAATTTGCAAAAATGTTAAATGTTTTGAATGATGCCATTGATGAATATGTATGAGTTTTGGTGTTTGATGATATATTATGAATATTTATTATGAGTTATGCAAGTTTTGTTAAGTGATTTTGAGTAAAAATACAAAATAGGGATTAAATTGAGAAATGTTGAAACTTTGTGGTTGAAATGTGAAATAAATGAAAATTATGGGCTACTAGGGTCATTATGGTAATTCGGCTAGCATTGGTTTATTTGGAATTTCACTAATTTTTGATTTTATGCAAAAAGGACTAAATTGTGAAAAATGTAAAATATGTGGGGCAAAAGTGTAAATGTGTTTTAAAGTATGTTTTGGACTAAATTGAATGAACATATTATTGAGTAAGTTAATTTTGATGCAATTAGATCAAGAAAAGCGGAATTCAGATCTAGATCGGGGAAAAATAAAAGTTATTCATTAATCGACTCGATTCGCCGTTTTAACATACGAGGTAAGTTCGTATGTTATAAATTCATTTCAAATATATTTTATATGCTTCGATATAGCATGAATTGTGTTTATGTGATTGCGTATGATTTCGAAAATGATTCGATGAAGATTCAAAAGTTGAAATCCAGGTTGAACCTTAGGAATAGTTTAGGATGATAGTGGCATGTCATTAGGTATACTTGAGTTGCTTTAGGCCATGATTTAGCACTATGTGTGCGAGATAAACTGATTTGGCTACAAGTTATGCATATCGGCTAATTTGGGTTCGGGCCATGATAACAAAATTTCAGATAAGTTACCTTGATTTGGCTACGAGCTATGGTAGGCATTTATCGAGTGAGACCTTGAGTATTCGACTTCTATTCTGATTGGTTCAACGGGTAAAAGAAGAATGTGATTGATTATGAGATTAGTACGACAAGATACAGGTACGTACGGAAATGAATTGAGTATTGAAAACTATGAAATTGACGAGTTCTTTGGTAAGCATATGAATGATCATTTGATAGCTTGAGATTTATTAGAATTGTTGTACATTGTTTTCCATTATATGAATGATTAATGAATGATGATATTTTCTCATTGTTAACATGCAAGCTTACTAAGCTATATAGCTTACTAAGCTATATAGCTTACTTTGTTGTTTTTTCATGTTTTATAGTAATTTCAAAGCTAGCTCAGATTCGGGGATCGTCAAAGACTTCACCACACTATCCACTGACTTTTTGGTACTTTTGAAACTATGTTTTAAGTATATGGCATGTATAGGTATTTGAGTCTTGTTGATTATGTTTTGGTAATGAAGTTGGACAAATGAATTGGCATTGTAAATGTATATGTTTTGGCTTGTAATTATAGCCATGAGATTTGGCTTAATTTGAAGAATTTGGTTATGTGCTTATATATATATATATATATATATATGCATATATGTTGATAGTTAAGTTTATGGATGGATATGAGAATGACTTATATTATGAGAATTGTGGTCATTGTTGCTAATTGGTATCATGAATGTCAAATTGATGATTTGAAAAAGTTGGTATGCTCGTGAAATTAGACTTAATAATGCATCTTTGATAATGGTCATTTTGATGATTGAGTGGACAAGAATTGATATGAATTTAATTAGTATATTGTGATACTTATGTTCCTTGAATTGGTTAGTATTGAAATGGTAGGATTTAGGCCTCGTTTGGATGTTTTGGTTTGTATATTATGCTATGAATTGGTGCCATTTGGGTTGTTTAGGTAAATGAGATTTTGGGTGGCAAATTGGCTTGGTAAATAGCCTATTTTTGTCCACACGGGCGTGTGTCTCAGTCGTGTGTGACACACGATCATGGTACACAGTCATGTGTCCCCTAGTGTTGAAATTGAAATGAAGTCAATATGCTCCACATGCTCTTACACACGGGCGTGTGCTCGGCCGTGTGGCACAAGTTAGTATACCCCCTAATTGGCACACGGCCTAGCACACGGACGTGTGACTTGGTCGTGTTGCATAAATTAGTATACCCTACAGGTTTGGCATGGCCTAACACACGGTCTGGTACACGAGCGTGTGTGGCCACTTCGAAGGGCACATGGGTCAGACACACGAGCGTGTGGTTGGCCGTGTGACCCAAGTCAGTATGTACCCCCTGTTTTCACACGGCCTATGGCACGGGCAAGTCTGGTGGCCGTGTGAGACACACGGCCTGGCTACACGGGCGCGTTACCCCTGATTTGAAGAAAAATTTGCTAAGTGTTGAAAATTTCTTGAGTTATCGGTTTAGTCCCGAACCACTCCCAAAGCATGTTTAAGGCCTCGTAGGCTATAATAGGGACAAATTGCTTGAGACTGAGTGATGAATGATTGAATTGAATAATTGTATGTTAAATAGTTGTTTAATTTTTTTTTAAGTCTGGTAATGCTCCGTAACCCTATTCCGGCGTTGAATACGGATGAGGGTGTTACAGTTGAGGTCCTACATGTGTTGCGGACACACCACAACTTCAGCTCGTATCAGCTTACTAATTCACAGCCCGTGAGAGTATACAGATTCATAGCTCTTATGAGCATACATGTACATGAATTGACGGATTTCAGTTTAGTACACCCCATGTGTGCTACCCGAGTATCCAACGATATTCTAAATAGTTCAACGGGCAATGTTTTGTTTTGAGACAATATGAGTTCGATACGAACTATTACAAGTAAATACATGAAATACATGGAAATGATATTACATGATATATTGGAACATGAAATGGATGATACATATATATGAAACTTGCTTAGTGGTTATGTTCATCCATATTCATTGGCTATTATATGTGTTTTATAAGGCTAACATGTTTAGGATATGTGTTTAGGCTTTTGGCCAAATTGGTTTGGATATGTTTTGTATGCTTATCTTAAATGTGATTAAATGGTAAGTTAATTTCTTTGTTATACGAACTTACTAAGATTAAATGCTTACTCTATGTTATTTTTCATGTTTTATAGTATTTCGAAAGCTCGTTCGGTTTGGAAGCTTATTGGGGCTATATCACACTATCCATCGACTCTTTTGGTACTTTCGGATATTTAAGTTTGGTTATAATGGCATGTGTAGGTTAATTTGGCCAATGTTGGCATATAAGTGTTTTCTTGAGATTAGTCACTTAAATGGTTTGTGTTAGTATATTTTGATGTATATATATATATATATATATATATGTGGTCTTATCATATTGATGTTTGTAGAATGGTATATTTGGTACCATTTGGGATTTATACATATATGTATTTGGTTATTTAGGTAAGTTTGGATACTTGGTTGACATGTTTTTAAGTTGTCATTTGAGGTGCCTAAGGGCATATTGGTTGCATGTGGTGATAATACATGTTTAAAACTTGATTTTAGCTTGCTTTGAATACCTTGCTTGTTGATGTGCAATATGTTGAGTTAAGGTTGGTGTCAAATTGGGTGAGAAATGTGACTTGGACAATGGCCTATTTTCATCTACACAGGCAGAGACATGGGTGTGTGTCTCAGCCGTGTGTGACACACGGCCAAGTGACATGGCCGTGTGTCCCCTATATCTTCTTAAGAATGCAAGTCAAGATGCTCACACGGCCTAGCACAAGGGCGTGTGACTTAGCCATGTGACCCAAGTCAGAGAGTTACATGTGCACAGGCATGGGCTGGGACACGGTCGTGTGTCCCTATTTCGAATATCCACACGACCTAAGACATTGGTTGTCTCTTGGCCGTGTGAATCAGACGGTCTGGTCACATGGCCGTGTGACTCCTATAGCTTTGAAAAATTTCAATGTTTTCTGAAAAATTCTTTGAGTACCCGATCTATTCCCGACTTGTTTCTAACGCGTATTTTTGGCCTCAGGGCTCTTATAAGGGACAACATGTTTAATTTCGATTGGTTTCTAACATGAATACATATGATATGAAATGTTTGTTTATTTGATCTATAAACTCCTGTAGTGCTTCGTAACCCTGTTCCGGCAATGGATATGGGTTAAGGGTGTTACAAACTCTTACTGTGGAGTGTAACGATGGGGTAGAACCTTTTATTTTATATTAAACTAAATTTGCATTACATCGGCACTCATAAACATGCTCGAATGAACTGTCAATTTCTGTTATACTGTATGATTGTTTCTATGTTGAAAACTGTTAATATATGTGTAGTTTATCATTTTTGCATTGTTTTTCTTGTAATGGAACTCACTCTGAGCTTCATAGCTCACTCCCCTTTAATTTTCATCCTTACATATAACCCACCAGTTTAAGACGTATACATGAATTTGGAGGGTCTCGGCTCGATTTTTAGTTAATAATATATTTTAGATTTATCATTTAATATTCTATTATTCATAGCCTTGTTATTTTAATTTGAACCGTGGCATGAGACATAGGATTTAAGATTTATTTTATATAGCTTGCATGAAATTTAGTTTGATTTTAGAATATCGAATTACAAATAATTAATTAGTTCTGCATGAACCCCAGTTTTTATTAAAAACATAAATCACTTTTCCACTGCTGTAATATAATTGAAATTTTGAGTAATAAATAACTTGGTAATTAACTAAGTTTTCAAAAGAAGTCACTGTTACATAGGTTAGCTAATCTAAACCGGTTTTCATAACTCTGAGTTTTTCTGAAATAAACTAAGTTCTCTTCTAAATTAAACAAATGTTTTAATATGACCGTTTTAAAAACTCTGTTAGTTTACTGGACTATTTTGGTAGCTAATGTAATTTTCTAAATTCGGATCTAACATCTAGCCCGAGTTAAGGAGATTACAATGTACCTTGCCATTGCACCCAACACTTGTTGGGAAGTTGATTGCAATCTATTTGATGACAAATTTAAACATTTAATTCTTATATTAAAAATAAGTATTAATTTAAATTTATTTTATTTATAATGTATTTTTTACTTTTTAAATTGAATTATCAAGTTTTTATATTAAATTAATTATATTAATTCTGTGAAAATAATGGTTATATTGATTAATATGATAACAACATAGTAATTTTATTTCAAATTTCAAATTTCACTCAAAATTTTAGATAATTTAAAAAAGAGAATCTTAATAATATTACTCCATATATTACCATATTTAAATGATGCTCAAGAATATAAGATTACGGTAGAATCAAAATATTATCGTATTCTAAATTAAAAGTGTAATATAAAATTAGGTTAACCAAACAAAGTAAGTCGTTTAAAGGACTTTATTAATCAAAAATGTTAAAAATATTTTAAATTTACCAGATTAGGCTGATTTTTGGAATAATTATGGAAATATATTGATTTATGGAAAACGCTTCTAGCTGGAAGCGCTTTCAAGTGAAATACAAAAAAACGCTTCCAGCTGGAAGCACTTTCCGCATGTTACCAGTAAAATGTTTCTAGCTGGACAAGTTACCAGCGACTACTTTTCCAATAGCTAATTAAAATATCTGTTGCCCTCCCCCACGGTAAAAAAAAAAAAAAAAACCTCCTTTACTCATTTCTCGCAATATTCTTTAAAAAATCTCTCAAAATTCTCAAACCACTCTCAAAATTCTCTCAAATTCTCTCTTAATTTTATTGCTTAAATTCTATTTCTATCTAGATTATATTTTCTATTATAATTTTTATTAATATTTTCTGAAAATATTTTTTTAACTAAAAATTAATTCGTGTACTATAATTAGCAATGGCCGATTCTCTAATCTGTCATGATGACAACCACATTTACGTCAATCAATTGCAAATGCTAAGAATATTTTTTAATAAATTTCAATTTTATTTAATTTTTTATTTCATTGTTATATTTTAACTTAACATTTTTTTTATTTTTTACGTAAATAGGCGGAAGATCGAATTTTACATTGCCATATTCATAATCTACCCGCTCCTCCATAACCATTGATACCGTACTTGAGGGAAGCCGATTTTTGGCACGTGACCCTTATAGGTCGAGGGTCTAAGTTGGACCCAAAACTCGTAAGCGCATTGGTGGAGAGGTGGAGACCTGAGACGCACACATTTCATCTTTCATGCGGCGAGTGTACTATAACTTTTGAAGATGTGCATTTACAGTTGGGGTTATCGGTGGATGGGTCGATAGTCAACAAGTCTATTCACTCTACTGATTGGGGAGGTGTATGTGGTGAACTTTTGGGTTTGGTTCTGGAGATGATTTACAGAGGTGGGATCGAAATGAATTGGTTACGAAGAAATTATGTGGGGCTGGATGAGGATTTGATTGAAGTCGAAAGAGAATGACACACTCGGGCATACATCCTTTAGATCATCGGGGGTATCCTAATACCGGACAAATCACAAACACTCATCCATCTAAGGTAGCTGCTGAAACTCATCGACTTTAGAGGAGCGGGCGAATTGAGCTGGGGGTCCGCCGTGTTAGCGGCATTGTACCGAGAGATGTGTAGGGTGACGCAACCATGAAAATTTAAAATTGGTGGTTGCATTCTACTACTACAATCATGCGCGTTGTACTGTTTGTCATTTTTACATCCTCGAACGAACTACTCGTATACATTCCCACTCATAACAAGTTAAAATTCATTAGATATTACCATAATAAATTTTATTTAAATTTAAATTATTATGCTAACAAGTTATTTAAATAGGTGGAACCATGGGCCAAGTCACGTAGGATTACCTACTGAGCTTCAAGATATACGACTTCTATTAGACCAACGATCAGAAAAGGAGGTATCTATTTATTTAAATTTGAACTATATAATATTAACGTAGTCAAATTTGGTATCTAGTAGTATATATATAACTAGTGTTTTTATCACGTTAATATAATTTGAATGGACACCATACGAGGATTCGACAATTTGGGAAGTCATCCCCGAGAAATTCTTTGTGAATCCGAACACTTGGCACGTAAAGGTCCCATTGGTAGTGTATACTATCGTCAAGATGCATGAAACCGATAGAGTGTTGTAGCAATTCAGGTTCCGACAATCGATTTCAGTGGCACCTCAAGACCTTGATAACCTGCATCCTAACGACTTGCAGGGTCGGACGGATGAGAATTGGTTTATATTCCACTCTCAACATATCTACATGTGGAATAATTGGTATGATTTCTTACTTACTCACGAACCTATTGTCGTTCCAGAGTTAGCATGTGATCCGGAGTACACGCCAAGGTTTAGGATCATGGCAAGTCATATTTGTACGGGGAAGAGGCATCAGCATCGACATCCCCATACGAGTAGGCCACAAAGGCCTCCTTTAAATCCAAAGATTGCCGAGGCAGGTCCATCATAGCACCAATGCAAAAACCGACACCGATGGCCCTAGCACCGATGCCCACACCACCAACCAATCAATATGTATCATATTATTCTGGTGCGTATTCTATGTCAGGTTGCACTCATTCACCGTTTGTGATGCAAACATCTCTGGGATCTTTGTTCTACTAATGTGGGTTATCATCCCAAGCACTTATTCATAGATCAGAGAATACATGATAGCAACCGAGAATGCATGGATCGTAATCAGCTGAAGGCGAAAAAGAGGAGCTACTAAGACCACAACCCCAACTGGAGGCTAAACCAAGAAGGAATCCAACACGCAATCTTCAACCACCCCGATGTGGCACAGATTTTGACTAATTAATTTTATCGTTGTATCGAACATTTATATTGTATTGATAATTTTTATTATTATGTTTTTAGAAGAATATGTCACTATCATACCAAGTTAGTATTTGTTATCATTTCACAAAATTAAAGTAGTAATTTGTTAATATTTCACAAAAATAAAGTTGGTATTTGTTATTATTTCACAAAATCACGCGTTTACAGATTACAATGGAATTGAAATTTGTTTTCTATTTTGCATCATCCATTCGATGTGTACATGACGACATTGTATGGCACGGGTTCCTACACCACCCGCATAACCTCAGTTGGTTTGACCCCTCCCGAATATCCATGTTGTCGCGTATTCAAGTTGACGTCTATCGACCTTTTGGTCTGTGACGCAATGACCTATCAGGTAACAACTTAAACTGTAACACCCCCAACCCGTATCCCTTGCCAAAACTGGGTTACAGAGTATTACTAGAGATTACAGATCAAATAGACAGAAATTTCAATTTCTTATCATCAAAACAAGCCATTAAAGCATCATTTAAATCGAAATAATAAACATACCAAATCCAAATCAATTTGCCTAGTTCATGAGCACTTAAACATAAAATTAAATTCACATGCACCTATCTAGATTTAGTTCAATTTACCATTTCATACTATGACTTCAAAAACAAACACATATTTATATGTATAAAACTGATAAACCGTAAACGTAACATATTTTAATCCCACATTTAATATGCTTTTGGGTGATTTATTCCTTGTTTTATATAAAAAGGTGCTTGTAATCCTTTCTTTTCATGTCTTATACCCAGGAAAGCACCCGAGGATGAAAAGAACACGAAAAGGGCACAAAACGGAGTAAATGGGCCTTAACACGAATTTGACACGACCGTGCCTCGACGAACACCTAGAGCACGGCCTTAACTCCGTCACACACGACCGTGCCTCAAGATAGAAATCCGAACACGGTCTGGTCTCGATCCACACGGGCGTGTGCCATGGTCGTGCCTCTGTCGCTGGAAAGAGCAATTTCAGTCGGAAAAGGATGCTTAGGGAGAAAGAATCGCATTCCAAAGAGCCTATATATATCCCCTAAGTATCACCTTTGAGGGGGATCGAAAGCGAGGCCAAGGAGCCAAGTCGATAAGGTCAGAGTTAGGGAATAACATGAGGATAGCCAGTTGATCCATCCCAAGAAGCCGGAATTATACTCAAGACGGCGGAATTCTCCTTCAATTCCTTCAGGGGGTTTTAGGAATTTCTTATGTCTTGTTCTATCTTTTCTCTTGCGATGTTTTCTTTATTCATTATGAACTAAACCCCTCAGATACCTGAAGGGGATGAAACCTAAACGAATCTTGTTATTTGGTTTTTAAGTTATATGATGAATTACTTAGTTTGTTATTAATTATGTTGATTAATCCAAATCTAATGTGCTTAGGTGGAGAAGGAATAGACCCTGCCTAAGAGAAGATCTAACATAATTAAGCGGAGTTTATCAAACGCCTAGAGATAGGGTTACGAGATTTTGTCGGATTAGGGTGAAACCTAATATGGGAGTCCATTGATCAATTTACTACTATCCTGGAGGGTTATTATAAGCGAACGAGAGTTCCACCAATTAACCTAGGGTTAGACGTTATTCGCCTCGAGATAGCGTTTAATATAGGTTAGGGAGTCTCACGGATCAAGCTAAGTAAAGAAATCATATAATTTGTGGTTAGATAATAAGTGAAGTTTAGGTGGATTCTTCCCAAAGGTATCGTTGCAATCAACTAAGTTTTTCTTCAAAGTTATTTTCCAATTCGTTCTTCTTGTCTTTGTGTTCTTAGTCTTAGTCTTCGACAATATAGTTTAAAAGCAACCTTCACTTTAATATAGGCTAAATAATAAAAAGAAAGTTAGTATTAATACTTTTAGTTCCTTTGGGTTCGATAATCCGGTCTTGCCTAAGCTATACTACTGTTTGATAGGTACACTTGCCTTTAATCGTTGTCAGAGTTAGTCTCCAGGTTCGATCATTCTTTTATAAATTTCTAAAGCTCTGATTGCAGCGATTAAAAACCAACCAAAATTAAACTTATAACCTCATTTACAATCAAACCACAAAATAACTATTATTTAGACACCCTAGGTACATGCTGACACAAAGGATAAACATCACCACATTTGAGTTTTGGATCGTTGTTGGATGCTAAATCGGTGATCTAACTTAAGTACCTAACCTGCGCATGGAAAACAAAATCGCGCGCTGAGTATAAACTCAGTGCTATTTCTATAATCTGAATATTTAAAGACAAAATAATATAATAGGCACAATTAAATATTAAGCACAATTGAATATTTCAAATTCACATTTATTTATACAATAGCATTAACCATTCAATATTCAATTCATAATTATATCATTCATACCAAACTCAATTCTCATTATTTGCAATAAAACATCTTTTCACAATATGATGCACATTTCGCTTAAACACCAATAATGTTAATTCCATGTCCAATTCATGAATACACAATTCATGTGTCTCAATCCATATTTCAATTCACAGTCCCATTTTCATTTCACATACAATATCATCCAACATCGATCATAGTGCATTTTATTTAATTACCCCTATTAACACGACTCGGACTCAGACAGATACACGGATCCAACCAAAACACACCAGTTTGGTACCCAGTGTCTCATCAGCTAAACCGAAGTAAATTGGCACATAGTGCCTCATCGAATTAATCCGAAGTAATAAATTGACACTCAGTGTCTCATTGACTCGAAGTCGAAGAAATCCCTAAACTCATCCAATCCTATGGCATGCCATCTATATCCGACTCAGCCCGATACAGTTAATAGGGTTTCGATTCACTTTTCCAATACAACCAATATTCATTTCAATTCAAATAATCAATATATTCAATATATATATATATATATACTAATTCAATCAATATAAATTCAATAAATTCATCACATATTAAATCAATCCATTTCAATTGCAAAACACAATAATTCTCACCTCAACACTTACCATGTACATTAAATTAAATTATAAAAATTAACAACTAATTTCGAATTATAGAAATACAAACTAGAAATTCTGAGCTATTCCTCGTCGACTGTATCTTTCCCCTTTTTAGTCGAGGATTCCGGTACGACATTAGTTACAGAATTAAAACAATTAAAATTCATCAATACAACACAATTTATTTTCATATTGAAAATTTCAACTTTTTACTCAACATTTGTCTAAATTCCAATTTAGTCCCTAAACCAAGACTAATTTTATTCTTCACAATCAATTCTATATTTTTATTCAATATCCACTTTAAACTAGATTTAACTCTCTAATTTCACTTAAATCCCTAAGTTTTGGAATTTTCACAATTTAGTCCCTATTACTCAAAATTTACAATTTATTCTACAATTCAATGCTTTTTCATTTCTAATTTGAAAATCTATCAATTTAGTCCCTATTACTAAAATTATTCAACATTAACAACACCTAAAAACTCAATGATTTCTAAAATTTTGACATGGGTCGAGTATTATTTAATACCAGAATTTCAAAAACATAAAAATTACAAGAAAATGGACTAAATTGACTAACCAATTGAGCTTTGAACAATTGAAACCCTAGCTTTCTCCTTTCTCCTTTCTTTCTTTTTTCTTTCTGTTTCGTTTCACTTTGTTTCTTTTCTATTATTTTGTTTTATTATACATTAATTTATTATTATATAATATAATACATATATACTTAATACTTAAGGTTTTTATTTTATAATATATATAATAAATTCACAAATATCTTACTTATGCCGCCTCAATTAATGCCAATGGCATAATTGCTTCTTTAGTCCCTTTAATTTTTCTTTAATCTATAATTCAACTTTCACCCTATATGCAATTTAGTCCTTATACCTAATTACTTTTAATTCAAGCAAATTCACTTAACGAAACCTAATTAACTATACAACTTAAATATTTACGAGTCCGATTTAAGGGAACGGAGTCCAGGGAATGCACTTTTTTTTAATATGGTTCTATTTAATTAATTAACTATCGAAAATGTTAAAATTTCTTAACGAAACTTTAATACCACCTTAATGACACTCCATAAATATTTATGGCTCAGTTTATAAAAACAAGGGCCCGAAACCACTGTTTCCAACACCATTGAAAAACAAGTTGTTTCATAAACAGAGCGTTCGATACAGACGGCCATATACGTTACTTTGAGACTGATGGGAATTCGTGTCTCCACATGTTGTACATGTTTTCAATTTTGTACACTTCGTCCACAAAGCTCATGGGATCCAAGCGTTGATTGCTACATGCTGAAATTGCATGAGCGCATGGAAAACGAAGTGCATCAAATCTACCACAGTCGCAAGGCCTATGTCTCAGGTGTACACGGTACACTCCAGCAGAAATACATTCGTTTGATTTGTCGAATTTCGTTACCCGAAACCATATGTCTTCGCACGAGTGACACATTGAGTGCATGTAGTTCACTTGTGTCGTAGCCTTTTTAATTTGTTTCACCACATTCGGGCTCTACACGTGACCTCCCTACAATTGCTCAACATAACTCGTCGCTCGTTTTGGGAATAGTTCCACCAAATGGAAGTATGTCTCTTTCACAACCAAGGTTATTGGTAAATGACTCGTTACCTTTAAAATGAAATTGATGCATTCCTCAAGGTTTGAGGTCATGTGACCATATCATAGACCCCCATTGTAAGATTGTGTCCACTGATCAAAGGGTATATTAAAGAGGTACCCTGTCTCCACCTCGTAAGTTAACCGTAAGATTTCCAACATCTCATGGAAATGATCTTTCACGAGCTCATACATTGTCGATAGAAGTGGATAGTGGAAATTACATACTAAATAATATAAAAAAATCACATAATATTGGTTAGTGGTGATTACATTCCTATGTTGGTCACTTATGCTCGCTCAACAGTAGAGGGATATTTTCCGTAGTAGTTGGACACAACATGCCTTAGACAGTACGGATGGTGTATGCGATCCTAAAAACTTTCTTGTCATTCAATTGGGGAACAGTATTCCAATTCCTCGATCGGAGATGACGTATATATCGGGTTAGGCAGACATGCCTCCTCAACCTAGATAGAAAGAAATCACAATCGTCTACTAACTCCGCCAATGTTATTGCAAATGCAATTGGAAAGATTCTCCGATTGCCACCCTATGCCACAGCCAACAACAGTCGATGGGTATATCTACCGTACATAAAAGTACTGTCTATTTGTACCAATAGCTTACAATACTAGAATGCCTAGGAGCATTGCGTGAAGGTCTAAAACAAATTGTGGAACACTCAGCATCCACGCAGCAAGCGATCATTGTAGTACGCAGGCCCTTCCAAATCAGTTATGCAACTTAGGACGTACCTCTCCAGCACCCAACACCACTGTCATACCTCGTTGTATGACGCATCCCACCCATTATGCATCTTCTCCAATGCCTTTTCATTTGTTGTCCATGCATTATGGTACGAAGGCGTGTAATCGAATTGGCTACGAATATTTTCAATTAAAATTGACACAGCAATCCTCGGACTCACTTTCACAATTGGTAGTGTTATACCTGCGGTCATCTCTGAATCCAACTTTGGATGATCTCGTGAAATACCTACAATGCCACGAGTATATTAATTTTAGTAATTCAACCATGTTGTAATATATATATCGGTGATAAACCGTAAAAGTAACATATTTTAAGCTCACATTTAGCATGCTTTTGGATTATTTAAGCCCTGAATTGTGTAATTTAGTGCTCTTAATCCTTTGTTTTCATGTTTTATACTCAGGAGAGTACCCAATAACGAAAAGAACGAAAAATGGGCCCAAAATGGAGTAAATGGGCCATATCACGAAATCCACACGGCCTGGGCCCTAGCCATACGGCCGTGCTCCATTCAACAGGTTCGAACACGGCCTGGCCATAACTTACACGGGCGTGTGCCATGGGCGTGTCCCTGCAGCGGCCAAGAGGAGTTTTACTCAGATTTGGATACTTGGAGGCAAAGAAACACATTTCAAAGCCTATTCAAACACCCTATTAGGAATTCTACTTGAATTAGGATACTTAGGGACCAAGTAAGGCATCTCAAAGTCTATATAAACACCCAATGGGGCAACTTGAAGAGGAGTTCAGCAGAAGCCAAAACCCAAGGCTTTAGTCAGAGGACGATTAGCTAGGCTAAGGAGCCGAGCCAGAAAGGCCAGAATTGTGAGATTTACTCGAAGATAGCCAGTTGATCTATCTCAAGAAGCCGGAATTATACTCAAGACGGAGGATCTCTCCTTCAATTCCTTCAGGGGGTTTTAAGGATTTCTTATGTTTTGTTTTATCTTTTCTTTTGAGATGTTTTCTTTTATTATTATGAACTAAACCCTCAGATACCTGAGGGGATGAAACTTAAGATGAATCTTGTTATCGTTTGCTGAACTATATGATAAATATTTGACTTGTTCTTAATTATGTGTTCTTAATTCTTGTGTTGATATTTCCGGGATATTAATTCAAGCATGATGTGCTTAGGTGGAGGAGCAAAAGTCCTTGCCTAAGAGTAGATCTAGCATAATTAAGCAGAGTTGATCGCGTGCCTAGAGATAGGGTGACGAGATTTTGCTGGATTAGGGTGAAACCTAATATAGGAGTCCATAGATAGAGTTAATGCGACTCTAGGGGTTTTAATTAGAAAGAGATTTCAATTAATCAACCTAGGGTTAGACGTTATTCACTTCGAGAGAGGGTTTAATATAACTTAAGGAATCTTATGGATCAAGTCAAATGAATAAATCGTCTGGTTCAGAGTTAGATAACAAGTGAAGTCTAGGTGGATTCTTCCTTGGGTGTCGTCTTAATCAATTGGTTTTTCTTCCAAGTTATTTTCCCAATTCATCCTCTTTGCCTTTGCATCTTTAGTTTAGTTTATAGTTTAATTTAGATTAGATAAATAAATTAACTTAATTCTTAGGCTAAATAATAGAAAGAGAATTAGTATTAGTACTTTTGGTTCCTTTGGGTTCGACATTCCGGTCTTGCCTTAACTATACTACTGTTCGATAGGTGCGCTTGCCTCAAATCGTTGTCAGAGGTAGTTTCCAGGTTCGATCATTCTCATTATAAATTTAAAAACTCTGAAATCGATGATCAAGTTTTTGGTGCCGTTGCCGGGGAACTAAAATATTAAGAAAGATTAATTTTTATTACTTTAGCCATTTTTTTATTGCAACTTATTTTCATTATTATTTTTTTATTTTTATTTTTATTTTTTTTACTTTGTTAATTTTTCCTCTATTTGCTTTTGGCAGATAATTTTAGTTTATAGAGAAAATGGCACTGAATAATTATCAGTGGCAAGTCATGAGGACAATTCCTACTAAAGCAGCCAGTGTTGTAACAGCCCAATTTCAATAGTGTCGGAGCAGTGATTTGAGATCACTAAATCTGACGAAAAAAAAATGTTAATCGATAATTATAAGTTAAGTGTGATTTTAGAAATATTTTAAAATTAGTGAATTTTGGGAACTAAAAGAATTAATTAGAAAAAATTGGGCCAAAAACGAGGGATTGAGACCTCGAATTCATAAAGTGAGCCATAAATATTTTTAGAAATATTTATGGAGTGTCATTAAGTTATTATTAAAGTTTAGTTGAGGAATTTTAACGTTTGGATATGTAATTAAATGAAAGAGACTAAATTGAAAAAGGTGTAAAAGTTTCATTATAGATTAAAGAGAGTATAAAGGACCAAAATGGCAATTAAGCCATTTTGTTAGTTGAGGCGGTTATTTGTGAAGAAAATCTGAGATTTTTTGGTTTAAGATATATTATTATTATTATATTATTATATTATTATATTATTATATATATACAAACAAAAAAAAAAGAGAAAGGGGGGAGAAGAGAAACAGAACAGAAAAAGAAACAGAGAACAAGACGAAAGCAAGGGGAAAGAAAGAAAGAAAGAAAGAAAAAGGAGAAATTGATGATTTAAAGCTTGGATGTTTAATAGGTAAGCTAATTTAGTCCTTTTCTTCTAATTTTGATGTTTATAAGTTTTAGAACAAAAGTTTTGTTGAATTAAGTTGAAATTCTAGGAATTCTTAGATCTTTGAACATGAGTTATGTGGATCAAATTGATGAATTAGGGGTTTAATTAATGGAATACCTAGTTAGAAATTGATTTTAAGGATTAAATTGTGAAAATGTTTGGAATTAAAGTCTATTACTGGAATTCTGATTCCCAAAGATTATAAAGTAGTTTAAAGTGATAGAATAAGGTGTTTATTGAGAAAAATCAGCTCAATTGAGAAGTTAATTGAGCAGGGACGAAATTATCATTTATTGAAAGCTTAGGGGAAAAATGGTAATAAACAGTTTGCACTAAAACAGTTTGGACAGCAGCAGTAGACTAGTTTTGAAAAATCACTAAAAATCGTATAAGTGGAATTAGAAGCTGAATGAGATATGAAATTAAAGCTTATTGAGTCTATTTTCATATGAAAGAAACGGGAAAAGCAAAGAAATTCTGTAATTTGAGATATTTATATTTTTGTAAGACTGGTTTAAAGGGATTTCGGGATCCCCTGTTTTGACTTTGAAAAATCATAACAAATTGAAGAAAAATAATTAGGGGCTTAACTTTATATGTTTAGAATCCTGAATGAGTCTATTTTCAAATGAAATAAATAAGAAGGTCATATGAATTCTGTACGAAGAGTAATTTGATTCGTAGTGAAGAGAGGTCAGAACAGTCAAACAGTAAAACAGGGGAAACTTTAAGAATAATCTGGTATTGATTGGCCATACGAAAAATTCTGAAAATTTTATAGGAAGAAGATATGCGAGTCTAGTTTCAGTAAAAATTAACGGTTCTTCATTTGGAGTTTTGTAGCTCTGGAAATAAATAATTTAGTGACTATAACTCAAATGGACAGTTTTGAATATACATATGAGAAATTCAATGAAATTATTGGTAATGTTACTTATAGAATATTATATACAGTAAGGATGTGGAATGGAGAGAAGGAGGAGGAAAATATGTATGAATATTTAAGTAGTATGGCTAAATCGAAATGTTTTAAGCTCAGGGACTAAATTGAATAAAAGTAAATTTTATGATTAATTTTGTAAAAATGTGGAAATGACCAGTTTTCATGAAATGGATTATTTTATTAATTAAAATATCGAAATTGAATGAAATTATGAATTTAGATTAAGATCGATTGAAAAATCGATGAAAATAGAAAATTTCTAAAATGACCCTGAATCTTGATATTTCTACAAATTTAGCCAGATAAGTTCGTGTAACTTAATTATGTGATATAAGAAAATATGAGTTGATGGTACGTGGAATATTGATATGATGAATTAACTGATTTATGTTTATGAAGATGAGATAATTGAATGATATTTTTCATGATATGTAAATATGTGATTATCTTTAATATGTTAATATAAGATAATTAAGTATGTTGAGACGAGAAATAAATTCAAATAAGATATGAAGTGAGAAAAAATAAATATGTTTAAGGGACAATATGTTTAATTTTGATTGGTTTCAAATATAAATGCTAAATTATAATAAAATGTCTGATAAATAAATTTGTAATTCCGGTAATGCCTCGTACCCTATTTCGGTGTCGAATACGGGTAAGGGGTGTTACATTTAGTGGTATCAGAGCTATGGTTTAGTCGGTTCTCGGACCAAATATAGTATATGTAGAGTCTAGAAATATATGCCATTATTAATATATATAATTTAAAATAATGTGATATCTCCAGACTTTGATGATATTTGTATCACTAATTTTCAAACTTTATCATTATTATGTGTAAGTATTTAGTAAAATGATAAATTTAAGATTGAGTACTGAAATTGAGACTGATACTGAACTGAATTATGGAATACTGAATATTATTTTGTGCACTGAATTGAATTGTGAAGTTATTGAATATTGTTATGTGTATTGCATTAAACTATGAAATTATTGATATAATGAATTACTGTAATACTGTGAAACTGGTTGAAATAAGAAGTGAAAATAGAATGAACTGAAAATTAGAAAGTTATTTAAATTACGTAACTAAATTATGAACTATGTGAATATTTGAAGGTATATTAATAGGAAACTAAAAGTGATTTGAATTGAATCAAATTAAATTAAATAAAGAAAATATGTGAGTAATTGAAATGTATATTGATTGAAAAGTAATTAGTGATTTTAAATTTGATTAGACAATAAATTAAAAATACGAATTGAATAAAAATATTATACATGCTTATTTTGTTAAATAATATAGAAAGTTTATTTGATTACTTTTTTTTACATATAAATGTTATATGTTTATATGAAATCAATTTGAGAAAGAAAGGAGAGGACCGAATTGAAGGAAAAGGAAAAGAGAAGGTTAAGGAGTGAAGGAAGAATAACATATATCATTTCAACCTTTTTGTTGTAAGTACTACAAGAATTTTAAATTATTGTTATTTATCCTTTTTGAAATATTTATGTGAATTATTTAAATATATGAGATTCAGCTTTAATGCCCAAGTAGACGAAATTTAGAACTACTGGGATATTAAGGAACATTAGCACGTTAGTGCTCTCTGATATTAGCACGTCAGTGCTCTCTGATATTAGCACGTCAGTGCTCTCTGATATTAGCACATTGGTGCTCTCCGATATTAGCACATTGGTGCTCTCCGATATTAGCACGTCAGTGCTCTCTGATATTAGCACGTTGGTGCTCTCTGATATTAGCACGTTGGTGCTCTCTGATTATTAGCACATTGGTGCTCTCTGTTCACCTGTGCATCATAATGCACCTCTGTATCTGTTCCGTATATCCGATGTGTTCTATAAAGTCTACTTTGGGCTAAGAAAGTGAAATGAGAACAAAGTGAATCACTGAATTATATACTGATTAGGAAATGGAAAAGTGAATTTGAAATAGAAAAAAAAATGAAATGATGATTTGAATACCCTATTAACTTATCGGGCTAGATTGGATATAAATGGCATGCCATAGGATTGGAAGTGTTCAGGGATTCTTCGACCTTGAGTCGATGAGGCACTGGGTGCCAATCTGGTGTGTTTGGTTGGATCCGCGTATCCGCCAAAGTCCGAGTCTTGTTAATAGGGGTAGATATGAATATTAAGTGAAATTAAAATGAGAATTGATCTCCCTATTAACTTGTCGGACTAGTCGGATATAATTGGCATGCTATAGGATATGGAAGAGTGCGGGTTTTTGCCGGCTTACTGATCAGGCACTTACATGCCGACTACTGTTACTGTTACTGTTACCGATTCGACACTTTGTGTGTCGTATATTGTGTACCGTTAAGGCACAATGTGCCGTACTGGTGTGTTTGGGTTGGAATCCGTGTATCTGTCAAAGTCCGGATTGTTAATAGGGTGAATAACTAAAATGAGAAAAACTAAATAAATTTGATCGATTGAACTATTGAAAATATGAGTAAGAAATTATGAGTTGAATTGTGAATCGAATTGAAATGTGAGAATTGAAGTATGAACTTAAGGTTCATAAATTTGTTAAAATATCAAATTATTATTATTGAAATCTGTTGAATAAACGAAATGAGAAAAATCGATTGAATTTGATCGGTTGAACTATTGAAAGTATGGAAAAGTGGAATTAGGAATTGAAATGTAAATTGAAATTGAGATATGAGATTGAAAACTTGAACCAAAGGTTTATGAATTGATTAAAAATAATATAGATGATATATGATGCTATTTGATGAAATACTATTGTTGAGGTATGAAATTAAAGTATAAATTAACACATATGACTTATATTGTTGCATGCTTGATGTTTACTATTTAATATTAAATGTTAAATTTAAATTATGCGTATAGTAAGTGAAGTATGAGGTAAGCGTTATTGTTGAATTAAATGGAAACTGAATTAACTGATGGATAAATATTAGTATTGAATTGTATATTGATGAGAAAGTGAAATAAATTTATTTGTGAATACATTTAAGTGAAATTGGAAAAAAAATGATATGTAAAAGCATTATGTTAAAATTGTAAAAGTGACATGCGTGTATAATGTAATTTTCTCAAGTAAATGAGATTAGATTTACTAATATATTAGTGGTATACCATTAATGAACTCTAGCACATTCTCTGATAATAACACTTTGGTACTCGTCAAGTACTATCTGATTAATAGTACATAATAATACACTTCTATATTTGCTTCATATATCTTAAGTGTTCTGTTTAATCGATTGGGCCTCTTATAAAAAAAAAAAAGTAAGTAATTTTCGTTATAAGGTATGTTCGCAATATTGGATTAAAAATAAATTGCAAACTGAAAGGATATGGAATGGATATAAATGATACACTAGATAAATATGTGCACAAAGGAACTATAGAATTATAGAAATAATGGAGTTCATGATCAAAATATAAGGAAATTTCGAGGACGAAATTTTTTAAGGAGGGAAGAGTTGTAACAGCCCAATTTCAATAGTGTCGGAGCAGTGATTTGAGATCACTAAATCTGACGAAAAAAAAATGTTAATCGATAATTATAAGTTAAGTGTGATTTTAGAAATATTTTAAAATTAGTGAATTTTGGGAACTAAAAGAATTAATTAGAAAAAATTGGGCCAAAAACGAGGGATTGAGACCTCGAATTCATAAAGTGAGCCATAAATATTTTTAGAAATATTTATGGAGTGTCATTAAGTTATTATTAAAGTTTAGTTGAGGAATTTTAACGTTTGGATATGTAATTAAATGAAAGAGACTAAATTGAAAAAGGTGTAAAAGTTTCATTATAGATTAAAGAGAGTATAAAGGACCAAAATGGCAATTAAGCCATTTTGTTAGTTGAGGCGGTTATTTGTGAAGAAAATCTGAGATTTTTTGGTTTAAGATATATTATTATATTATTATATTATTATTATTATATTATTATATATACAAACAAAAAAAAAAGAGAAAGGGGGGAGAAGAGAAACAGAACAGAAAAAGAAACAGAGAACAAGACGAAAGCAAGGGGAAAGAAAGAAAGAAAGAAAGAAAAAGGAGAAATTGATGATTTAAAGCTTGGATGTTTAATAGGTAAGCTAATTTAGTCCTTTTCTTCTAATTTTGATGTTTATAAGTTTTAGAACAAAAGTTTTGTTGAATTAAGTTGAAATTCTAGGAATTCTTAGATCTTTGAACATGAGTTATGTGGATCAAATTGATGAATTAGGGGTTTAATTAATGGAATACCTAGTTAGAAATTGATTTTAAGGATTAAATTGTGAAAATGTTTGGAATTAAAGTCTATTACTGGAATTCTGATTCCCAAAGATTATAAAGTAGTTTAAAGTGATAGAATAAGGTGTTTATTGAGAAAAATCAGCTCAATTGAGAAGTTAATTGAGCAGGGACGAAATTATCATTTATTGAAAGCTTAGGGGAAAAATGGTAATAAACAGTTTGCACTAAAACAGTTTGGACAGCAGCAGTAGACTAGTTTTGAAAAATCACTAAAAATCGTATAAGTGGAATTAGAAGCTGAATGAGATATGAAATTAAAGCTTATTGAGTCTATTTTCATATGAAAGAAACGGGAAAAGCAAAGAAATTCTGTAATTTGAGATATTTATATTTTTGTAAGACTGGTTTAAAGGGATTTCGGGATCCCCTGTTTTGACTTTGAAAATCATAACAAATTGAAGAAAAATAATTAGGGGCTTAACTTTATATGTTTAGAATCCTGAATGAGTCTATTTTCAAATGAAATAAATAAGAAGGTCATATGAATTCTGTACGAAGAGTAATTTGATTCGTAGTGAAGAGAGGTCAGAACAGTCAAACAGTAAAACAGGGGAAACTTTAAGAATAATCTGGTATTGATTGGCCATACGAAAAATTCTGAAAATTTTATAGGAAGAAGATATGCGAGTCTAGTTTCAGGAAAAATTAACGGTTCTTCATTTGGAGTTTTGTAGCTCTGGAAATAAATAATTTAGTGACTATAACTCAAATGGACAGTTTTGAATATACATATGAGAAATTCAATGAAATTATTGGTAATGTTACTTATAGAATATTATATACAGTAAGGATGTGGAATGGAGAGAAGGAGGAGGAAAATATGTATGAATATTTAAGTAGTATGGCTAAATCGAAATGTTTTAAGCTCAGGGACTAAATTGAATAAAAGTAAATTTTATGATTAATTTTGTAAAAATGTGGAAATGACCAGTTTTCATGAAATGGATTATTTTATTAATTAAAATATCGAAATTGAATGAAATTATGAATTTAGATTAAGATCGATTGAAAAATCGATGAAAATAGAAAATTTCTAAAATGACCCTGAATCTTGATATTTCTACAAATTTAGCCAGATAAGTTCGTGTAACTTAATTATGTGATATAAGAAAATATGAGTTGATGGTACGTGGAATATTGATATGATGAATTAACTGATTTATGTTTATGAAGATGAGATAATTGAATGATATTTTTCATGATATGTAAATATGTGATTATCTTTAATATGTTAATATAAGATAATTAAGTATGTTGAGACGAGAAATAAATTCAAATAAGATATGAAGTGAGAAAAAATAAATATGTTTAAGGGACAATATGTTTAATTTTGATTGGTTTCAAATATAAATGCTAAATTATAATAAAATGTCTGATAAATAAATTTGTAATTCCGGTAATGCCTCGTACCCTATTTCGGTGTCGAATACGGGTAAGGGGTGTTACAAGTGTCTTCAACCTCGACATGGTCACCAGGTTATCTAACCAGCTAGAGATGATGAATAAAAAGTTTGATGGTTTGTATAGTCTCTCACAGGTACACCCAATAATGCAATATGACTCGAATTTAGGAGGCGTGGCAAATCCTGAGTACCCACCCTACGGATATGGCATGGAGAACGAACAAGTCCACTATATGGGTAACTATTCTAGACCTCAAAATAATTTTTATGATAACACTTATAATGCAGGTTGGAGGTATCATCCCAATTTCTCGTGGGATGATCAAAGTAGCCAAAGACCGGAACTTTCTCCAGATTTTCAACAACCACCTCACCAACAGGAAGAGGAGTCGAACCTCGAGGAGATGCTGACAAAATTCATAGCAGCCTCAGAAATATGTTTCCAGAAGGTAGAAACAAAACTTGAGGCATTGTTACAGGAGTTCAATGATCAATTCGGGCAACTTGCTAAGCAGATTTCTGAAAGACCACAAGGAAGCCTACCAAGCAACACCGAGACTAACCTAAAGGAGCAAATTCAAGCCATAACAGCTCAAGACAGTGAAAGGTTAGTGGAATATGACCCAAGGAAAGAGCCTGTGGTAAGTGAAGGTAAGGTTAAGGTAAGCCATGATTTACCAAACTCGGTAATTACAAAGTACCAAACTCGTGTGCCATACCCCGATGCGATAAAGAAAGACCATACAGAGGAACAACTCGGTAAGCCTCTTAAACTTTCAAGGAAATTTCATATTAACTTGCCATTTCTTGAAGCTCTTTCGCAGATGCCAGATCCTAGACCTCGTGTCAATAAAGAAGAAATTCATGAGAAACGAAGGCTTTGGATCGATGAACTAGACGAATGGAAGACACACTTCAAGAAGAGACTAAAAACACACGAAGCAAAAATGAGGCAACTCCACGGCGAACTTAATGATGGGACAACCCAGCTTAAGATAGGAGATCAGGTACTCAAAATCCTCCTAGATGGAACAGTCGAGGTAACTAGTCCTAAAATCAGAACCTTTAAGGTAAACACTACTCGACTTAAACTTTTTATCAATAACCGAATTGATCGCATGAGAAACGATTTTCACCTTCTCAACCCACCATGATTATACGAATAACAGGTAAGTCTAGCTCAAGACTTTAAATGAGCGCTTCTCGGGAGGCAACCCGAGCACTAACCTTACTAATTAGTTTAGTTTGTTTCTTTTCATGTTTAGGCGCAGGTTCTCCATACCCACACGGCCTTACACACGGCTGTGGCCGTGGCCATGTGGGTGCCACAAGTAGGAATATGGACACGGGCTGCATCTCTATTTAACCCCCTTCTTCCATTCCTTTTCCTGTTATCTTTCTTCTTTCATTTTCTATTATTTACTTTTACTTTTATTTTTATTTTTATTTTTATTTTTATTTTTATTTTTATTTTTTATTTTCTTCTTATTATTCGTACCATTTAGATTTAGCTTAGGATACAATAAAATTAGGACGGCTGCTTCGAGGATTCAATTTCAAACGGTTCGAGACGCTTCCCCATGTTCACCTCCAATCCTATCCGGGTTCTTTTCATTGACTTCATCCAAAATTCAGGAAGTTTCACTTCTCTCCCTATCTTATGATTTTATGATTATTTTGATATTATCTATCTTTGTACATTGAGGGCAATGTACATCTTAAGTGTGGGGGGTTAACTATAGTATTATTTGAAAATCCATGAATTATGCCTTGTTCTAAAGTAAGTTTCTCATATTATGATTAGAATGAAAATTCCTTTGACTTATGACTTTTATTGATATGTTTTAGAGTAAGTCGTTGATAATTGTGCATTGATGATTAATTTGAAGGATACTAGAGAATCAAGCATGATAAGTCTATTTTTCAAAATTTAAAATTTTTAGGTTGTCTACCTGAATCTGATGTTACCTTGAAGTTTGAAATTTACAAGGTTGATATCAAAAACCCATAATTTTTTGTGACCTTTTGAACCTTATAAGAGCATATATTCCTTTTCGTGCTCACTTTATTGATTATGAGTGTGTCAACATTCATTTGTTATTCTAGAACTTGCATCGATCATACATGTCGAGACCACACCTATGATTTGATATATCGAGATGATTAAGACACCTAAGTTTTAACCCACTCATTCCACTACACAGCTTACCTTCATAATTAACCTCTAGTGAACCCCGTTTAATCCTAACAACCCTTTTTATTGACTCACCTACTAATATTAAACCAAAACCCTTTGTAGTTGTTATCACTATTCCTTTTGACTACCCTTATATCGAGATTTGATTTGATAGGTTGCCTAATTATTTTATTTCAGTAGTTAATTTCAGCCTTGACTTGTTCTTAAAAAAAACGAAGTATATTCAGTAGTTGTTCTATGTAATTCAGCTTATACGTTTAAAACTCCACATATTGAAGAAGAAGCTCGTATTAGAGTATTAGTGGTACAATTTTTCATTTGATGTAATTACTTATTATTAGTTAGGTAACTTGTCAGGTCAATCTCGATTCTAACCCTCTAATTCAGCATTTATCCACACCTTTAACCCAAGCCCCGTTACAACCCTACTAAAAACCTTTTGATTTGTGTATCATATCATATTATAGTGGTGGAGATTTGATTTTCATGCAAGCTTATGGGATTAACTCTTCATGTTTGACTTTTGAGTGCTTAATTCTGAACCTTAAACACTTCGAGTGATTTGAGTGAATATTTAGTGAGGATGTCAATTCTTGTCGATTTTGAATCAGAGGTAATTATTCAGGTAAGGGGAAACACCTATGTTTTCATACTATAAAAACTATGACTTGAATTGTTTGAATCTTTCGGACCCTTTGAGTTGAATTTTCCATGTATAAATTATCTATGAATTATGATGAAACATTATTGATAAATATTATGAATCTAGGAAGTTTGTTTTAATTGTGAGTTGAGAATTTTGCTTGAGGACAAGCAAAAGCTTAAGTGTGGGGGTATTTGATAAACCGTAAAAGTAACATATTTTAAGCCCACATTTAACATGCTTTTGGATTATTTATGCCCTGAATTGTGTAATTTGGTGCTCTTAATCCTTTGTTTTCATGTTTTATACTCAGGAGAGCATCCAAAAATGAAAAGAATGGAAAACGGGCCCAAAATGGAGTAAATGGGCCATATCACAAAATCCACACGGCCTGGGCCCTAGCCACACGGCCGTGCCCCATTGAACAGATTCGAACACGGCCTGGCCACGACTTACACGGGTGTGTGCCATGGGCGTGTCCCTGCCGCAGCCAAGAGGAGTTTTACTCGGATTTGGATACTTGGAGGCAAAGAAACACATTCCAAAGCCTATTCAAACACCCTATTAGGAATTCTACTTGAATTAGGATACTTAGGGACCAAGTAAGGCATCTCAAAGTCTATATAAACACTCAATGGGACAAATTGAAGAGGAGTTCGGCAGAAGCCAAAACCCAGGGCTTTAGTCAGAGGACGATTAGCTAGGCTAAGGAGCCTAGCCAGAAAGGCCAGAATTGTGGGATTTACTTAAAGATAGCCAGTTGATCCATCTCAAGAAGTCGGAATTATACTCAAGACGGAGGATCTCTCTTTCAATTCCTTCAGGGGGTTTTAGGGATTTCTTATGTTTTGTTTTATCTTTTCTTTTGAGATGTTTTCTTTTATTATTATGAACTAAACCCTCAGATACCTGAGGGGATGAAACTTAAGATGAATCTTGTTATCGTTTGCTGAACTATATGATAAATATTTGACTTGTTCTTAATTATGTGTTCTTAATTCTTGTATTGATATTTCCAGGATATTAATTCAAGCATGATGTGCTTAAGTGAAGGAGAAAAAGTCCCTGCCTAACAGTAGATCTAGCATAATTAAGCGGAGTTGATAGCGCGCCTAGAGATAGGGTGACGAGATTTTGCTGGACTAGGGTGAAACCTAATATGGGACTCCATAGATAGAGTTAATGCGATTCTAGGGGTTTTAATTAGAAAGAGATTTCAATTAATCAACCTAGGGTTAGACGTTATTCGCTTCAAAAGAGGGTTTAATATAACTTAGGAATCTTACGGATCAAGTCAAATGAATAAATCGTCTGGTTCAGAGTTAGATAACAAGTGAAGTCTAGGTGGATTCTTCCTTGGGTGTCGTCTTAATCAATTGGTTTTTCTTCCAAGTTATTTTCCCAATTCATCCTCTTTGTCTTTGCATCTTTAGTTTAGTTGATAGTTTAATTTAGATTAGATAAATAAATTCACTTAATTCTTAGGCTAAATAATAGAAAGAGAATTAGTATTAGTACTTTTGGTTCCTTTGGGTTCGACATTCCGGTCTTGCCTTAACTATACTACTGTTCGATAGGTGCGCTTGCCTCAAATCGTTGTCAGAGTTAGTTTCCAAGTTCGATCATTCTCATTATAAATTTAAAAACTCTGAAATCGACGATCAATCGGTATTAATATAGTACCAGTGGCAACACACGTACGCGGAGCAGTAAACTTATTTATTTCCCAAAAGCCATGATTTTCCACACGCATCTATTGTCTCACATTGCACACTTGGCCTCGAACTTCTCAAATCAGGATTGAACTACGTGGAAGTTAACCCTATTTTTTATGTTGTATCGCTACATTGCAGCGATAAAACCATCTTTATTGGAAAACTCCTTGCTCACTTTCAAATCACCTGAATCCAATGAATAACTCGCATGGCTTGGCCTCCTATGTGGTAGTTCTGCAAACTCCAACCCATCATCTACCGATAGGTCGATATTATGCATGTGGGCTGAAGGCGAGTACACCATGAATCGTGGACCTTCTTCTTCATCATCTTCACCCTTCACCATCTTCTGGTTCATTAGATTAAGCTCTGGTTCAAAAAATAATACAAATTCTGAACCATTAGCACTAGGCTCTCAGACTGGATCAGCATCAGATTCATTGTCATCTTCATTCTCAAACCCACCAACATTTGTCATGTTGGATATCTCATCGCTGGTGAACGTCGTATAGAGTACATCATCCCTTCTCGTGTAGTTATCGAAATGTCCAGAATCACTTGTCGATTGCAAACTGTTGGAAGTTGTTGTCATTCTCCAGTAAGTATTCCCAGCGTTGAACATTGACTAACCGAATTTCATGTCTAACCCACTAACTGAGTGTCGTATAGGAGTTGTCTATTTTGTTCACCACCAAAACCCAATTATTCAGTGTTCTGCCTTCCACAGTTGAAATTTAAGGTCGAGATGGATGAGTGTCTTCCCATCGATGATTCCAAGATATCATAATGGGAACTTTCTAACAAAGTGGTGAACCTACCACACAACTGTGTCGTTGGACTATAGGCATTTTCAACCGTTCTGGCCTCTCGAACAGGAACAGATGTTGGCGTCCAAAGGCTTTCATCTAGCCTTGAAAATTTCACATAACTCAAGAAACGGTGATCCATTATCGATATGCTTCTGCACCATCGCCTCCAAGCCCCTAGCACCTTTGATATCGAAAGCGTCAAATCTCATGGAGTCAACGAAGCACAAAATCTATGCTTAAGAAACGATACTCTCATCTAGTTAGATCCGACGATTTTTTTGCCTAATGCTTGTCCGGAGCTCTAGCAACTGTATGTTCTAGTTAAATGTCATCTGCGCTATATTCTCTGATAAAAAACCACGTCGTTCTTGGTGTCTCAAACCTCATCATTGTAATAAATAATAGCATTAATTCGTCCATTCATTTTGAACCGAATTATCTGTCGAGATAAGTTCGAAACAAAAAACATTATGCAAAAAAAAAGTTTCAAATAAATATTAACAATAAAATTCAATGCTTATGCTTACATTTTATATAAATAGTATCGTTGCCCCAACTTATACCTTCCATACGAACTTCTATTCTGCTGAACTTCTTAAAATTTTAGTTCCTTGTAAATTGCTTATGCCACCGGAAGTTGAAATATGTTACATTTACATCTTAAGGATAACCTCCTATTTGATTCTGGGAAAAAAATCTCCAGATAGTATGGGCTTGAAATTTGTAAAGACAAAATGCTCCAAGCAGGACGCACTGTCGACAGAAGTTCTAAAAGTGCGTCCAACTGGAAGCGCTTTTAGTTGAGGTGGCACTGAAATTGCTTCTAGCTAGACGTGCTTTCAGTACTTCTGCTGACAGTGTGTCCTGCTTAGAGCGTTTTGTCTCTACAAATTTTAAGCCCCCACTAATCTGGGAATTTCACATCATATTTCATATATCCTAATATATATTTTCAGAATTCATCTCGTCAAAAATAATGCATTGGATAAGTATTTTACTGAAATATTGGATCAAATAAGATTAAAAAAAGGTAAAATTTTTAAAACTAGTTTTGCATTCGAACCGAGTACTCCATTTTCGAATTTTAATTGATTTGCAAAATGAAATTTCAATATACGATTATTGTAAATACGAATATTTTAAATATCAAATTCAATAATTAAAAGTACTCTTATTTTAAATATTTTATCAATTTAAAATTTAAAACTCAAAACATTAAAATAACCCTAAACACAATTCTAATTTAAAACCATAATCCCAAAACCACTAAAAACCCTAATATAACATAGGGAAAAATGTTTTTAACTGAAAACGTTTTACTAATAACACGCAAAAAATACTTCTAACGGGACGTATTTTTATGCATTTCACCTGAAAATGCTTTCAATTAAAAATATTTTATCTAAATTAATCTATTCTTGTAATTATTCTAAAAATCGAACTAGTAAATTTGAAATATTTTCAATATTTTTTAGAAACCGACATTAAAGTTCAGGGTTGCTGGGCATTAAATATGGGGCCACAGGTCATTTCGCCCACACGTGTACTGCTCACCACTTGTCACATACCCCTCCCCGCTCATGCCTGCAATCATTGATTGTCTGCCCTAGCCGCACGACTGATTACGTAAAATATATGCAATATATAGATTTAAGATTTTATATAATGCTTTTTAACCATTTTGTTTAACACAAAATAGAAATATTTTTGTTTTTTTATCCTAATCGTGTTTTTCTGTCTAATTAATTAAAAATCCGGAAAAGCAAGAAAAAAAGAATAATATTAATTCCATTTTATTTTCTCTTGAGGTAAGTACAGTTTGGGATTTGGTGAATTGTCCTTGTGTTTTCCAGCAAAATAAATCTTTTTAAATTATAGCTCTCGTTGATTAAGTTGCTTTTCACGTGAATACGTCTGATTCATACGTCTGGATTAATCAAACCTTTCAATATTCGGTAATGATTTTTTTTTGTTTTATTTCACATTTTTCCTCTACTTAGACGCCAATATTGAAAAGTTAGCGTACATGCACATTTTTAAAAACTTCATTTTAGATAAAATATTATAAAAATAATCAATTTTTTTATAAATTTAATTAAAATAATTTAAAATTATTTTAACACATTTGTAAATCAAAACTGCCACATTTTAATAATGAAACAAGTGGATTATTTGAATTCAGACGCAGTTTTGTTTATACTCATTTTGAAACGTTACTTTTGATAAATAATAATATTAAAAACCTATTGTTTTAAAAAAATCCAATTATTTTTAAAAAATCACTAATTTTGACTTTTCATATATTTTTAAAATTTTTTCATGCAACATTATATTATTTGAAAGTTTGACTGAGTTAACCAAGTACTAAAAAATATATATCCTAATTGAAAATTTCACTATTATGTTGTTACTATTTTGTTGTTATTGATTGATCTTGTATAAAACTTATTTTATTGTTAATTTCGTTATTATTTTAAAGGAATTTGTTAATTTTATTATTATTTTAGAGGTATTTACTTGTTAAGTTACATCTATCTTTTTTAGTGTTATTTAAGTCTACATATTTTTTTAAAATTTATTTTCAATTTGTTAGGAAATATTTATTTTGATTTTTTAGTATTTTTGATGTATTATATATATTTAAAAATTATATAAAATAATATAAAAATTTAATACGGGCGGGCTGGGCCGAGCCCGAATTTTAGCATTTTTATATGGGTCGGGCTTGGGAAAAATTTTAGGCTCATTTTTTGGGCCCAGCCCGACCCGAGCTCGATGAATGGGCCTAAATTTTTAGTTGAGCCCGGCCCGGCCCAGCCCATGAACACCTCTAATGTTAACCAAGTTGGTACCTTTTGAATTTTGATATTCTTTTTTATATATATCAAGTTAACTTCGTCAAATTTTTTATAATTTAGAGTCCGTTTGTTTGCCAGTAAAATGTTTTCCGGAAAATAATTTCTAGAAAATGATTTACTTTTCTAGAAAATGATTTACTGAAAATATTTTCTGGTGTTTGGATGAATCCGTGTAAAATATTTTCTATTGTTTGGCAGATTTCCTGAAAATATTTTCCGGAAAAGTTGTTTTTACATATATTAATAGTATTAATAAATTTTTATATTTTAAATTGTTTTTACATATATTGCAATGTTTTTACACGAACAAGCGCTCCACCTTTCTTATTCCAAATAAATATTCGGCCATAGTCAGATCCACTAACCACATACTTGGATTTAGGTCCAAAGAAGCTCACACCCTTCACTGTTTCACAATTTCTATATCCCTTATAAACATGAGGAATAGCTTTTTCATCAGCTTTTTCCATAGCTGATGTTGACATAACTGAGTGATCAGGACCCATCTCACTTGCATTGCGTCCCAGTCCCATATCCTGTGTAAAGAGATAGATGAACTCAGCATTGTAGGAGACAAGAAGCTCACTCTGATCTGAAAAGGCCAAGCCCGTTATTCCAACTTGATCATCACCAATCAAATGAGGGGGGAAAAATACTCTGTAGGTTGACCAAAAACAGTTGAGCCATCCCACTTATATTTGCGAATATCATATAGTCGAGCATACTCATCTGATCCTACAATTGCAAAGAGATTTGGGTTCATTGAATCAATTGCAATATCATTGAGTTGGATAACTGGGATGAAACCCCTACTATCACCAATTGCATGGCATGCAAAAAGCTCTGTAGCTGCTGTAGTTCTAAGGTCAATCTGAAATGCAAGTGATGTGTAACAGGTTGTATAAGTCAGATACATTAAAATCCAGATAAAAAATTCAGAAGAAGAATAACATGAGCATGTAGACTTGAGATTATGCTCTTGATGCAGAATGCAAATAAGACCCTTGATGTATTTATGGGGCTAATTGTAACATCTCATACAATTTAGTCTTTTACACTTATATTAGGGTTTAGTATCTAGTGTAGTTTTCTTTATCCTATTAGGCTTTGTTTTTAAGTCAAGTTTATTAAATAGTTAAAAATCCTTGGAAAAAAAGTTCATAATAAACACTTCCCAACTTACCAAGCATAAAAAACCCAGAAAATTCCATCATTTTTATTGACAGCACCAAATAAAGAACTTCAAGAAACTTCAAAAACACACTTTAAATAAACCTCGAAAAGAAAAACACACCTACGAATGGTACGCTGGAGATCTTAGCAGGAGCACGAAAATGGATGGGATCACAGTTTAATCGAGAATCCGATCAAGGAATAACAAGATAGGATGCAAAATCAGACCATTCAAAACGCGAATTAAAACGAAAAATGAAGTATTGGAGTGCAAATTTCTGGTTTTTCGTTGCAATAGAAAGGAACAGGAAAAGCCAAAAATGAAAAATGAAAAATAATTCAACAGAAAGGAAGATTACTAGTCTTGCAGTAGAATCTCTGACGCTTTCAGCCGAAGAGGAACATGAAATTTTCTGAGAAAGAGAGAAAGAAATTGGCTGAGAAAGAATGGGGTTAGGAAAAAGAAAGAAGGAACGAAAAAGGGGATCTGCCTGAGAAAAATGTCTTACAGAAATTGAAACGATAAGACATTTTCCTAAATTGTAAGCCTTTTTACCCGTATTTTGGAATTCATTTTCCAAATGGAAAATGTTTTCCAGCAAACAAATACTGGAAAACTAGGAAAACAATTTCCAGAAAATGGATTACAAGCAAACAAACACACCCTTAATAATGATAATAAAAAACACAACATCACATGATAGTATTAAATTAAAGCACCTGGTAAGCATTATTTGAAAATAAAAAAAGAAGGCAAAAGAACATATAAATTTATAAAAAAATATATATTTTTTAATTTTTAGACACATGTTACTATTTTATTGGTTGTCAATACAAAAGTTAATAGCAACAGCCAGGTACTTAAAAAATTACCGACTTGGTTAACGATTTCCAAATTTAGGTGCTAATTAAGTAAAAAAAAAAAACATATTGGAATAAATCTCAATACCATACATGAGCTTTGGTCTAATATGCAATTTTATACATGAACTTTGATTTCATGCAATTTTACACAAAAAAAATTGATTTGATCCAATTCTCATAAATTATTAACACAATTATTGATATAGTATCATTTTATATTTATATATTGCATACACATATAATTATATTTGTTCAATATAAAAATTAAATATATGTATTTATTTTTTAAAATGTGTATGATTGAATCAAAATTAAAATTTCATGTACACATGTGAATCACAATTAAAGATCATATATCAAATCAAAATTCATGTATTCATTGTAAAAATTACAAAGTTGAAGATATTAGCGTATTTTATAAAATGATTACTGTAAGTCGATTACCTTAAATTAGATAATATACAAATAATTAGCTTTAATTTTTTTGGTCATAAAATAATTAACTTTAATTTGTTTCAAAGTAAATATGTGATAACTTCTAATACAAAATTCTTCAATTAAATTAATTAATATAAAACTAGTATAGATATATAAATAGGCATATAGGCATTGAAATAGTGGGTCTTGATTTGTAGGAGGTCCAAGATTTCTCATGATTTCTCAAGATTTCTCTTGCTATTGTGGAGGCTTACTTCAGCTTTTTGAAAAAGGAAAGGAAAGAAAAGAAATTGTTTTTAATATATTTAAAGTATTACAAATTTATATATTTTTAAATGGTAATCATTTGTTTTATGTGTATATATATATATATATATATAATGCATTTGTTTTCGCATTGAGTTTTAATTATTTTTATGTTATGTTTTTTTATTTATGTCCGTTTTACGAAATATGTTTAGAATTTAATAGTTGTTTTTCTTAATAATAATTTTTAAAGTTTAAATTTAGAAGTGCAATATGTTTTACTATCGCACCCAATACCATGTACAAGTACAGTACAAATATAAAGTAGAATCAAATTAATATAAAGCACAAATAGATAAAGAACCGACATGTAAACAAACAAAACTCATACATGATAATTATGTATGATGGGACTCGAACCTAAGTACTAAAGTACCAAAGCATAATTGATTGCTTTGATTTTTTTTCTTATATCATATTTAAATTCGTTATATATTTTGCATGGCTTATCTAAGGGATAAATATCAAAAACTATACATAAACTTTGATTTTGTGTGATTTATAAGTGAAAATTTTATTTACTTCAAATTTTACAAATCACTAACAATATTATCAAAAGCACAATTTTACATTAATATATTGTACACACAAACAATTATATTAATCAAATATGAAAATAAATGTATGTATTTATTTCTTTAAAAGTGTACAATTCAAGTTTCATGTGTATAGCCAATAACCTCTTAGCCTAATGACAAGAACATTATATTGTAAGCATGGGAGTCTAAGGTTGATCTCAAGCAACCCTATTCCCCTCTTTCAATTATATATATATATATATATATATATATATAAAAAGTTTGATGTGTATAAATTTGATATTTATTCCTATTAATTTAATTTAATTTTTAAATTCTTTTATTTAAAATTTATATGATTTCATGCATAATATATCAATATAATTAATATAATTTGTTTTAAAAATTTAGCTTAAATTTCCGATAGTGTTTTCTAGTAATAATAAAAGGTTAATGGTTTAGAAATTATGATTCTAAGATCATCCACGTACTTCTCTTTGACTAATAGATCATTTGTTCCATAATATATAATTATCAACTTAATTTTACGAGGTTGAAATAGATTTTGGCATTAATTAACATATTATCTAATTATTGTGTCACATGGCATTTATTAGAACCTTAAAAATAACTAAATATTTTATCGTACATGTGGAAATTACATATCTAGAATACAAACGTTATTTTAAAAATAACATATAAATAATAAGAAAACATATGGTTTGAAATTAATCAATAATAACACATAAAATATGTACAATATTAAAACAAAAAAATAGATTAAATTATGAGTAAAATAAATTTTAAACACGTAAATGCACTACAATTATTTATTATTGTGTTGTCATCAATCTTGAGTTAATGTTGAATTGACTTGTAACACTTCGACACTAACTCAATCAATAACATTATCAGTAAATACAATAAATGGAGTAAATAAAGTACACATAATATAATTAAAATCTAAATATTATAATAAAATAAAGCTTTGGTTTAAGGGTAAAATGATATTTTATTAATGTTAATAGCACGAAATCAAATCCATCCACATGCAACTTTTTTACTGTTTTTAAGTAAAAATATTAAAATATCATTGAATAATATAATTTATTTAAGTTATAGAATGAAATTTTCATAATTTTCGAGTTGGTGTGTGGTTGAAAATGATATTCTATCACAACGAAAAAATAAAATTTGAAAATTGAGCCGGTTTGTGATATTTATATTAATAATTTTTTCTCGAAAAGTACCTTTGCTTTGTGTGAGATGGACCCTATACATTTTTGGCTTTCAATCAAACGACCTTCTCCGTTATTCTTGTACCACAAATCGCTTCGAATATGGGCTCGAGTAATTATGAATCAAACACAGAACCAGAATTTTTTTTTTTTGTACTTTCAATAGGAAAGTAAATCTTTCTCTCTCTATATAGAAACCGGTAGAATTGTTTTCCCAGAAAATTGAATTTATACTTAGAAAATAAACTTTGAGCATTCTCGGGAAGAATAACAATATCTCAAAATTGTGTGTGACTTGTGTATTTTTAGCCCTATCAGTGTCCTCTATTTATAACGAGAGATAGAATAATCTTTGATTGAATTAATAGAATACAAATAATACTTTTTAATAGAAAAACTAGTCCCCTAGTTCTACTAGGAGAGAGGGACAACTAACCCTAGTTAATTATACTAGTCCCTAATTACATACCATTACAAAAGCTACTCACTCGGTGCTCATCCAATGACCTTGTTATAAGTGTGTTACCTTTATAGGATATCCTTAATCTCTTTAGGATAAATCTGTACTCCTAATATGATCCTATTTTATTTTATGGTAATCATTACATATTCCTTCATGAAAAGTCAATTACAATCAAATAGTAATAAAGTTATTTATCACAAAGACAGGTGATCCGTGGTCACGTTTACTTTTCATCTATCATGTAATGCTAATGAGAGAATATCAGTTACCCATTTCTTCGACTATGAATTCCACTATTGTGAATAATGCTACATACTGCAGAAGTTGTATACCTAACGCACCAACTTTTGGTTCATTGTCTATTTGAACTCGGGCTTTTACTTGCACCAAAGTATAAGAGTCATGGATATATAGTCCATCATCCACTCATGGTTAAAGTATGCTACATTATGAACGTCATAAGTGAATAAATCTATAAAATGATTCAGGATTTATTCTACTTGGGTCCTATCTGATGTACTGTCCATTCAATCAATCATATCTATGTCTCTATATTTTGAGAGTCATATACGCTTTGATGCCCAAGACAAAACATCTCCCCAATTGGGCTTGATAAACAGCATGTTAGTCTTTCATTTGGTTTACTCATTTTCGATTAAACTAATGACATGTTTAGGTTCATCTACTAATACAAGTTGTCTTTTTATATTATGATACAATCACGTAATACTGCTTAGTATTAGTTAAACATTAAATAACTAATGATACAATATTTACTTTCATTTTGCTTTGCATGCACAAATCATTAAGGACAATATACAAGTGTATTAATATAATTTATGGATAATTTTATTAAATCAATATGTTTAAGAAAATACAAGTATACAAACGAATATACTACATGTAGGACACTAGATCCAACAGTCTCTCACTTGCCCTAGTGAAGTGCATGAGTCATATTTCGCATTCTCATGCTTTCTATGTGTTTCTCAAAAGTCCTAGCTAGTAAAGTCTTAGTAAATTAGTCCGCAAGGTTGTCCTCTAATACCACTTTGACTACATCCACTATTCTGTCTACTACTGCATCCCTTATGATGTGATACTTTCTATCAATGTGTTTCGTCTTCTTATGGTTCTTGGTTTTCTTGGTATTAGTTATTTCCGTACTGTTGCCACAATATAGTGTGATAGCTTTTTGACATATTCCATTTTCATAATCCATACAATTCTAGTAAAAGGATATCATTTACTTTTTTATTTATAAGCAATGATTCTACTATTGTGTGTGAAGTCATGTTATGCATAAATCATGTACTCAATATACCAACTTTCGACCTATTACCTCGAGAGCACAAGTTTTCAATATACCAAAGCACATGAGTTATCACATGGGGTCATTCACTTACATAGGATTTATGTAAGTCACGTTATAAACGTCACAAGTGAATAAATTTATAAATGAATCTAAGATAAATTCATCTTGAGTCATGTTCAATGTATTGTCAAAATATAGATAATCATATTTATGTTCATATTTCTACGAGCCAATCCAACTATGATAGCCAAGATAAAATATTTGCTCAATTGGCTTTATAGACTAAATAATAATCCTAGCATGAGTCATTTGCTTAATTTGACCCCATGGAATACAAAAAATTTAGATTGCCTATTAATATAAATTATATTCTCGCATTATAATTCAACCATATAGTGCAACTTAATATTTGTTAAACTCTAGGTAATAAATCAATCAACATTTTCTTATTTATTTTGTTTTATATGAAAAAAAGGACAATTTTAAAATGAATATATTAAATAAACATGTCATAATTTTATTTAGTCAATCAATTTGAAAAATCACAAGTAGACAATGACGAAACTAAATCAAGCTCAAATCCTAACAATCTCCCCTTGCCTTAATGAAGTCAGTAAGTCTTATTCCGCATTCTCATACCTTAAACATGTTTCTCAAAACTCTTAACCACTAATTATAAAGTGGCTATAACATCTAATTTTACTGTTACTGTTATTTTTACACTAATTATAGATAATGCAGTGTCCATCCAAATTCACTCTCCAACTGGCTTATATCTAAACTATTAAAAACCATAAAAAGTTGTTATTTCATTTACTATAATCCAAGAATGAATAATTTTCACAATAAAAAATTTGTGTGAAAAATAAAGCCTTTGTTTATTTCTCTGTCCCTCGACAAAGCTGGAATTCGTAGGAAATTAAAAACAAATTTCTGAAGTGTAATGATTTTGAAAAAGAAAATCAATAAAAAATCGAGTAGATGATTAATTAAAAAAAAGTAATAAATTGTGAATTGCGTTTCTGGCATTTTTTTTCTTTTAGGTAAATAATTCCTATAAGAACAAAAGAAAAGAAAGAAAAGGGCTATCAGTCTGTTTGACTGTCCCGCATTGGCCCGCTTCTGGTTGGTCTTCTGTCCATTCAGAGTGCTTTTGGGCTATACCATAATTATCACACTTTGACCTTTGACTCATCCCATTTGCATGAAACCATTTCATTTCACCCTTTCCCCAAACCCCAAATTAATTCACCCATAATTAATGTTTAATGTAGGGGAAAAAAGAACAGATGCAGCAAAACGTCTTCATCACAAAAAGAAAGAACGTTGCGAAATTTATTTTTATTCTTTCGAAAGTGAAAATCCAATTCAGTCTTTGCCACTTTCCGCTCTTTAGGCTTAAAAAGGTATCAAAAAGCTTTGATCCCCAATTTATTAGATAGTAAGTAAGCTTATTGGCTAATTCTAAATTCTAAATTCTAAGCTTTTTTCATTTAAGTAGCTGCCGCAAGTGACTCTAAATACTCCAGAAATAGGATCTCCTTTTCAAGAAAAACACCAACAAAAGTAGATATCTGATTTCTTTCTTGGAAAGCTAAGCTAAGCAAAGCAAAAAAAAAAGAAAAACAAGTGGGAGTGGTAAAGGATTGAAGAAGAAAAAAGGGTCGGTCTCCATGCCTGACTCAGAGCCTATTTTCTTGCTTCTTCCATCTATTTTATCTTTGATTCTGTTCTTCATTCTCATCAAGAGAAAGCAAAGAAGGTATAATCTTCCACCAGGGAACATGGGGTGGCCTTTTCTCGGCGAAACAATCGGTTACTTGAGGCCTTACTCTGCTACTTCAGTAGGTGAATTCATGCACCAGCATATATCAAGGCAAGCTTTTAAATTTCACCCCCCTTTTTTTTTCTTTCACTGTTGGAGGAGCAAAATCTTTCTTTAAGTTTTGAATTAAACTCGACATTTTTCAGGTATGGGAATATCTACAAATCGAATTTGTTTGGTGAGAAGACAATAGTGTCTGCAGATGCTGGGTTGAACAAGTTCATATTACAAAACGAAGGGAGATTATTCGAGTGCAGTTACCCGAGGAGCATTGGTGGCATTCTTGGGAAATGGTCGATGTTGGTTTTGGTTGGGGATATGCACAGAGACATGAGGATTATATCACTCAACTTCTTGAGCAACGCCAGGCTGAGGACTCATCTTTTGAGAGAAGTGGAGAAGCATACTTTGCTTGTTCTAAATACTTGGAAAGAGAAGTGCATATTTTCAGCTCAGGATGAAGCAAAAAAGGTTTTAAAAAATATGAGTTTTTTTTTTTAGAAGGAAAAAAGAAAAAAGGAATTTGATTTTGGTTTTGTTTTTGTTTTTGTTTTTGCAGTTCACTTTCAATTTGATGGCAAAAAATATCATGAGCATGGACCCTGGACATCCAGAGACGGAGCAGCTGAAGAAAGAATATGTTACTTTCATGAAAGGAGTCGTTTCTGCTCCTTTAAATTTACCTGGAACTGCATACAGAAAAGCCTTACAAGTAATCAAAGGAGTTGGTTTTTTTGTTATGATTATAAAACTGTGGGTAAGTAATGAATCTGATGGGTTTTGTTCTGGTTTTGGGTTTGACAGTCTCGATCAACAATCCTGAAATTTATTGAAAAGAAAATGGAAGTAAGGATAAGGATAATGAAGGAAGGAAAAGAAAACTCAGAGGAAGATGATCTTCTTGAATGGGTCTTAAAGCATTCTAATCTTTCCACAGAGCAAATCCTTGACTTGATTTTGAGCTTGCTTTTTGCTGGACATGAGACTTCCTCGGTAGCCATAACCTTAGCCATCTACTTCTTGCCAGGTTGTCCTTTGGCCATTCAACAGTTGAGAGTAAGCCACACTCTTTTCTTTTTTTACTCCAAATCTTTCATCTCTATTTTGTTCTTTTTTATTTGATAATTTTGTTTTATAAAAACTTTAATCACAGGAAGAACACCTTGAAGTTGCCAGAGCCAAGAACCAATCAGGAGAGACTGAACTCAACTGGGATGATTACAAGAAAATGGAGTTCACTCAATGTGTAAGCTCTCTCTTTTAAATTTAACTTTTGTTTACATCTAAACATTATTTTGTGATGTTCATTTCACTTGAGTTTTTTTTCTTTTTCTTTATATATAGGTTATTAACGAGACACTTAGGCTTGGTAATGTCGTCAGATTTCTCCACAGAAAAGCTCTCAAAGATGTTAGATATAAAGGTGAGTTTAAAACATGCTAATACTTTAATTTCATTAATTGCTTAATCAAGCAGCTTTTAATTAAAAAATGAAGCTTGAAAACCTTTTCTTTTTTATTTTTTTCTGGGGGTGGTGGAAAAGGTTATGATATTCCATGTGGGTGGAAAGTGCTTCCAGTGATTGCAGCAGTGCACTTGGATCCCTGTCTTTTTGACCACCCTCAACTCTTCAATCCATGGCGATGGCAGGTCAGTCAGTCACCCTATAATCTCTCTTTTTTCTTTTTTGTAATTTTTAGATTTTATTCTTCTTTTTTTTAAAAAAAAAAAAGAATTTTAACCCTTTTTTCTAAACGAAAATAACATTAATTAAATTTGGTCAATTTTTATCACTATATTGTGTAACGAACTTGGATTATGTTGTCTTCGAAGAAGACAGAAGTGGAGTCTATGTTACAAAAATATGAAAAATGCGTCTAAGGTTTAAACTCCTCTTACTTGACTTCAAATAGATCAGATGCGTCTACGGTTTGAACTCCTCTTACTTGACTTTAAATAGATCAAGTGTGATGAAATATGTAGTTAGTTGGTAGCATTTCGGATTTTATTGATTTATAGTGTTTCACGTTTATCGTTATTATTATATTTAAGTAACGAAATCCGTGATTTAATGTTATTACTATTAACAATAAATTTCTAATTTGCTCAAACAAAAATTCCTTTGAAGATATTTGTGGTATGCCAGCAGAGGATAGGTGGTGTACTCACAATTAATTATTAAGAGCATAAATAAATTCTTTTGGACATTAATACCTACTGTTTCTGTTGTGTTCTTTTTATATAAAGTATGTATATTCTCTCGGGGGAATGATAGCATTACCCATAACCTTTTCTTTCTTTTTTTTCTTTAAGAAATTTAATTTTTAGTAAAACATGGACACAAATTTTCATCATTGTCAGCGGTGTGGAAATTTTATAGGAATTGATAATTTTAAATGATGTGTGGGGGCTTCCATCAAAGCCGTTGATTACTGTCGTATCAGGATAAGGCAAATAAGTATAGGGAAGATATCTGAAAGATAAGCTATGATCCAACGGATCCTCTAAACCCATGAACTGTCTTCATCAATGACCCCCCTTCTTGCAATACTGTACGGACGTAGGTCCCCATCAATGGAAAAGAAGAAATTTGATGCGGCAAAACCCAGGCAGTAACTTAGAAATAAAGGTAAAGCAAGCCACTCTCGTGCGTGTGGGGGGTTTTAAGATGATGATGATTAAAGCCCCCCCCCCCCATGTGGCTGTGGGGTTCCCGCATGCACGTGCAGTGTGGTGGGGTTCCAGCGTTTCCTTTTTCCGGTGGGTCAATCACAGTTCATAGCTACACAGTCTGCTTAAAACAAAATACTGTTATAGTCATAACGCAAATAGGGAGGGGGATCTAAAAGTTTAGGATTACCATGATTGCTAAAGAGATCGTCTTAACTCTCTACTTATGGGTCATTATACAGATAGATAATCTATTTGAATCATCTTGAAAACTCATTTTTGATGCAATATTGACTTATGGTATAGCAAAATAATGGGAGTCGAGGAGCGGGGACGACAACGTCATCAGCGAGCAGCGGCAATTACTTCATGCCTTTCGGGGGAGGACCACGGCTATGTGCAGGAACAGAACTGGCTAAACTGGAAATGGCGGTGTTCATCCACCATTTGGTCCTCAACTACCAATGGGAGTTAGCCGATACGGATGAAGCCTTTGCCTTCCCTTTTGTCGACTTCCCTAAAGGCCTACCCATCAGAGTCTTCAAATCTTAAAACAGACATCTCAGGCAGGCAGGCAGGCTCAGCCGCTCGTGTTGCTGCATATATATATATATATAGTAGATATATAGGCATTAATTTAAAATTGGACCCCCAAGCTACCTACTATCACCATTCTTCTGCACTGTACGTACGTGAAGACAAAGACGATAGTGGCTTTCGTATTTTTCAACGTTCTAGTTGTTCCACATTTATATATATAGTATAATTACATGAAGAAAAAGGGAAGACAAAACAGATTCAAAGTATATATTTATATTTATATACATCTATATATATATATATTCATATCCACCATATTAATGTAAATTTTTATTTTGTTTTGGTCCCTTCTGGAAGATAGTTATTATTATTACTATTCATTTATCTATGTCATTCCCCTTCTTTTTTCAGGTTGGTTTTAGTTATTATTAGTATTATTTGCATTTTGTACCACACTGTTCAAAGTAAAATGATTTGCTATAAAAGCAAACTCATGAAAGGGCAAAGCTATATTCATGGTTGAATAAATCAAATAAAAATAAAAAAAAGTAAAGGTGAAGTGAGATAAATAAATTCAGAACGAATACTACTAAAATTTGGGTGATTTCCTGTTCACATTCTCTAACTATAATTTAGATTTTATCATCATGGCATGTAAATGTATTAGCTTGGATTTCACAAAAACAACAATCATCCTAAATTTGTTTAGTAAATTTTTATTAATCATACTAAATCCAAAATATTCATTGAATAGGCATACATATGTCACAGTTTTATCTACGACTCGTACAAGCATATAATGTCGGGGTCCAAATTTTTCCACCTTTTAAAGTAAAAAAAAAAAAAAGATAAATTACACCAACAGTCACTTAATTTTGGGTCAGCTGACAAAACAGTCACCTATGTCTCATTTCAGTCACTCAACTTTCGAAAAGTTACAAAACAGTCACTAACGTTATAAAAAAGTGACAAAACAGTCACCGATTAACAGTTTCCGTTAGTATCTTAACGGGACTGTGATGTGGCAAGTTAACTTGCTGATGTGGCCAGTTAACTTGCCACGTTGGAAAAAATTGAAAAAAAAACCCCTTAATAACAGAGAAGAAGAAGAAGAAGAAGAAGAAGAAGAAAAAGAAGAAAAAAGAAAGAATGAGAAGAGAAAGCGCTCTTATGGAAACCCAATCGAATTCCACCCAAGATCCGATTCTAATATCGTCTAATGGAAAAACTTCGTTTGTAATCGCTGTCATAAAACCCTCTTTTGCATCACCAGAACTTCTCACGCTGCCATCAAGAACGATTTTAGATGCCTACTCCTCAACCATTTCAACAACATGGAGTGTCGTCTCCCCATTTGAATCACACAGAATAGCCAAATCTGGATTGTGTTGAATTAAGCACAGAGCTACGTCTAAGTAGAAAAGGAGAATTTGATCAGCTATTTTATAAATGGACCATAAAGTATGGACTTAATGGCTCTAACCATTACTAAACATCTAATAGACTTCACTTCATTGTTCATACCAAATAAATCAGTAGTGATGGTTGCTATAAGCAACCCAATATAATCTTCCTGATTAAGATACTCAGCAGCGGTCACATTGTAAAGATACCAAACCATGTCTCGGTGGCCTTTCTGTGCAGCAATGCAGAGTGGTGTCACCCCCTTGTTCCCCCTTAACCCTGGCAAAAGTTTGTTCTTTTTCACCATAACCTTCGCAATCCTAGTAATACTCGAAGCAGCGACAACGAAAAGTGTAGTGTTACTAGATTTGTCCCCTCGTTCCAAGTCTGATACGCTCATCAACTTGACTACCTCCTCCACAAATCCAATGTGCCTGGCCCTTACAGCAATGTGAAGATTTGTTTCCAATCGATTGGTTATCCTGACATTTGTAGCACCTGGATGAATATTTAGGAACTCTTTAGCTTTTCCCCAATCACCTTTCATTGTGGCTTGATGTGAAGGTGCATACAAGGTAAGCCGTGTAGAAGTCCTATTACTCCCTGCCACCAATTATATTGATTGAATGTTAGAATTTTGAGTTGTTCTTAGACAATAGCCTGTCCAAAAACCAGAGGCGCCAACTTCACTCGCTGGTCCGTCTTAAACTGTATGATTGCCGGGTTGATCCCAGTCTTTTTCTGGCATCAAACAACTTACCTTCAATACAAATGATTTTTACCCAATGACCCCAAATCTTACTCTATTTTCATCCACTGTGACTTAGTCAAAAATGGTACCTCCTCCATTAAAACAACACCTTCAATATAAAAAATGGTACCTCCTCCATTAAAACGGTACCTTCAATATGTTACACAGATGTAAAGTTTTTTTGTTTGGGAAGATAATGTACCAAGAGTTGCATAGCAAGTAAGAAAATTTCATCAGACATATGTTTTTTTCTTTGAAAAAAATGGTGGATTGGGTTTCAGAGGCTTTGTGCAAATGACATAATTTGTTTGCAGTTTCAGTGGCAACAATGAGAGACCATAAGCCTAGTAGTTGATTTTGGAATCACTGGAGGCATTTCCATTTTTTCTCCTACTCCTCCATCTTCTTTTTCTTCTTTTCTTTTTTTCTCTTTTTAAACCCTAAAATGGTGCTGGTAGGGATGTTAAAGTTAGAGTAACCGGCCAGTTGGACAGTCTTTTGACGCCAACGATGCCGTCACCTGCCATGTCACTTTGCCGTGACATCTGTGACGGAAAATGGCAAAAAGGACTGTTTTGTAACTTTTCAAAAATTGAGTGACTGAAATAAAACCTAAGTGGCTGTTTTGTCAGTTACCTCAAAGTTGAGTGACTGTTAGTGTAATTTACCCAAAAAAATCTTCCTTTTCAGTATTTTAATCAATACTTCATTGCATGCAGAAAACGAATGGCCCCAATTTTTTAATTTTAAAACTAGTGGCCCCAATTTTTTAATTTTAAAACTAGTATATATTTTTATTTTATTATATTATATATATTTAAATAAACTCTGATTTATTATTTCGCTTAACACCTAAAAATATCAACATCAGAGTGAAAATTGTGATGTGAGGTTTAGTCTCTCCATTGATAAAATCGTAAGGAAATTAATTAATGAAGAAGGGGAAAATTAAATAAAGAGGATGTTTGTTATTGTTGTTAGTGTCCCCCGTTTGGACGTTTGTCTGAGAGATATTATTTATATGCAATATGCGTCTCCCCCCGTTTGAAAAATGTAGTTCCAACGGTTTTTGTTTTGGCACCATGCAATCCGCATATTTTTTATTATTTGCGGGCCCTCTTCTCATTATTAATTCCTCCTGTCCTGTCCTCCCCCTCCCCCATCCGCATCCCCTCGCCTTCTTTTCTGACTCCCACTTTCTTTTACTTAATTAGAGAAGGTGGTCCAAATTCCAATTTATCCTAAATATTAAAAACAAAAACCTTCAAATTTTAAAATTGAAAAACAGAAATTTTAAGGATAGTAGTCTAATTTGCATAATTATTTTATTTAGAATGATTAAATTAATAAAAAAATTAGAATAATCAAATTAAGATAAATTCTATTTTAAAGTGAAAAAATTTTAAAATGATAAAAATAAGACGAAATCTTCTTAAATTTACTACGAGTGTAATTTACTCAAAAAGAAAAGGGATGGCATGGACATTAACAAAGCACATTCATTATCATGCAGATTGATTGGAACCTTCCAAAATGAACCAACTCAACCGATTATATTCCAAATATATCCCACGACAATTCAATAAAAGAAAGCCAACGACCGAAATGAAAAGGAATGATGGAGCAGGCCACCACCATCATCAGAAGGGCTCGTGGAGAACTTAAATGGTACCATATCTTGACATGATCTATATATATATATTTATATATTCCTTGTAAAATGGGATTGGGTGGCTGAGGAAAGCATCACCTCACCTCACCTCACTTCTGCTCTGCCCTCTAGGCCTCGATGTTCGATCTCATCTTGGTTAGGTTTCCTTTCACTTTCCAATGCGTTATATGTGTTTGATGTTATCCCTTAATGATTTCAATATCATGTCGTGTGTCAAACTCAAACATTGGGTTTCGGTGCTATAAGGCAGTGGTGCCTGAAGCTGCACGTTGGCCTTGGTGTGGGTTTTTTTTTTTAAAGCATGGGGTCGGGAGGAGAGTGGGGAGAGATTGGATCCTGCCAAAATTTTCCCTGTTGAGAAATGAGAACTACTGAACTGCCGACACGGAGACAATTTGGCAATTCACCGGGTTTTCATAATAGCGATGTGCGACACCATTCAACAACAGTAGGCCCATTGTAATTAGGCCATAACACACCTTTTTAAATTGATGGACCAGCCCAAATCCATTAAAAAGAAAGTAACATTTTATTTTCTGCTTCATCTCTTTTGGTAGTTGTTTGCATACTAATGTTTTGGAATTTGTTTAATTGCTTACGTTTTTTTTTTTTTTAAAATAGCTACATTAAACATTAATTCATTCAATGAATGAAACTAAACAATTTAGAGAGAAAGAAATAGCAAACACTCGTCATAAATGGTGAAAGATAAATTCCATCAAAACAACAAAAGCTTTAGCCTCACTATCAATAGAACATTATGACACGTTGACGATTGACTTTGTCACAACTTAAGCACAATATATCTGGAGTGATTGCAAGTAATGAAATCAACATCGGATGGTCCAAAGTGGAGAGTAAAAATCGACAAAAGAATCGAGCATTTACCAAACTAGAGAGGACGACAACAAAATCATTCTTAAAATCACTTGTAAAACTAAAATTACATGCATAAACAACACTGAAAAATGTGCAACAAGAGCAGATAAAAACTTCTAAAACTGAAGACTTATTAAACAATGGAAAAGCAAACAAAAAAAAACATATAAAACTTAAGACAACATAGGTCTAAATCGACACATAAAATCATTTATTATACTGAAATACGCTCAAATCAGAAACAAATTAAAAAGTTGACGAAAAATCACCAACTTTCCAAGAAAAATTACGGGTTGTCAGTGGAGTTTTAGCGAACAACAAATACCATCATCTGTCCATCACAACTTGTGAAGACAACAAATATATCCACAAAATAGATCTGCAAACTAAAAAGAGAGAAGACGTGTATAGTGAATGAGAAGAAGAAAGAAAGAAAGGGTTGATGGGAGAGGAAAAAGACAGGTAAGCTAACCCGGAAGCTGACACCGCCGCTAAACAAAACAAAAGAAAAGAAGCAAACAACTTTAAAAAAAAAAATAGTTTTTAGGATTTTTCTTTCATCGAAAATAATTTAATTCTCCTCCATATAAATAAAATAATTTAGTTCATGTTCTCTTAAAAAATAATAAAGAAAGAAAGATATTTTATAGAAACATTAATTATTTTTCAATAAATTACAAGTAAGTAGTATTTCAGTCGGTATCAAAATAAATGCAGCAATTAAGTTTTATAGTATTTGAAATTAAGCAAATAGGAACAATCCAAGCGATATTATTTTATATAAAAATTGACGTAAACAAAAGAAAAATAAATAAATAAAATTGTGCCAATGAAGCCCTGAAAATTTGACAATGGCTGAAGTTTTGGGACCTTAAGTGCTTAGGTTCAAGTTGTAAGCTTTCAATTTAAGTTTATTTCAGTTAAGTTACATCACGTCTGAATTCTATCCATATTTATTTTCATTTTAGTCTAGACTTGTTTATTTGTACATTGAAATAGTTTAAATCTAATCATATTTGTATAAATTCTTTTATTATATTTATAATTTCGTTTTTTGCATTGTATTGATTAATTTTGGTAACAATTATATGAACGTAATTACAAGAGGGGTAAATAAAAAAACCATTTGAATTTTTAGAAAACAGAACAAATTTGAAAAAAATTGAGAAAAGTTATATAATAGTCATAAATTTATAAAATATTTTAATTCAAAATTTAAAAATTAAAATTAATAATTTTTTTCAGAATTTTGAAAAAGGAATCTAAAAATTTCTTTAAACATTATAAATTTCAATTTTTTTAAATTATAAAAATAATAATGATGTCCACGAAACAAACTAAAAAGTTGATTAAGGAAAGTGTATCTATCAATTAATAGTATAGCTACGGTGAGCAAAAATATTGTTCCCACAAAAACTGAAAGTACTAATAATTACCGTCTTTCTATTATTTAACTGAATAATTTGAGTGATTAATTAAAACTAAAATTAACTAAATTGATTAACTAACGAGCACGACAAAAAACAAAACACGAAATTAATTGATTAACAATCAAGAAGCAAAATAATACCTAAGAAAGAATTCAACTAAATTTCATCTGTCACTATTAATCTAAATTGCACAATTCCTTTACTTAGTAACTTAATATGTAGAAATCTCTAAATTATGTAAATATTTCTTTCGAACATAAAAAGCAACTAGCTCTAGGTTGATTAATTAAAATTTCTTTTTAATTAAAACTCCTATTATCGCATTAACTAATGCCATGGATTCCCCTATTAGATTGGGCTCTAATCAGATAGATTTATATTGTCCTATTTCTAGGATTGCATGCAACTCCACTCAATTACGCAATATCTACTCTTAAACAGAGTCTATTCAACCACCAATTTAAGCACATCAAACATGAATTAATAAATTAGAAATATTAAACCAAGAATTAAACACGCATAATTGAGAATAAGAAACTAAGTATTTATTGCCTAAAATAAAAATCAACCGACAAAATTCATCATATGGTTCATCTCCTCTAGGTATATAGAAAATTAGTTCATACTTGAAAATAAAAACATCCAAAAGACACTATAACCAAAACAAATAAAGAATCTCATGATAATTTCCTAAGAAATCAAATAGGAATCTTCAATCTTGACGGAAATATGCTTCACAGTCGGCTTCAATGGTGTTTTTCGAGTTGTTTTCTTGAGTATTCTCTGATGGCTCACACCTATCTTCTTCTTTTTTTTTTGTCATATATACGTTTTAGAATGTCCGAAAAATTTAAAAATTATTATTTTTCGTTGTTCGGTGTGTAATACCGTGAAATCGACATGGGCTACCACACGCTCGTGTGAAATGGTTCAGCCCGTGTGGCTCCTGCAGCTTGCTTCGACACTCCAATTTTTGCTCATTTTTTCTCCCAAGTGCTCTATTAAGCATTAAAACATGAATTTAAAATATTAGGAACAAAAAATTCATAATTAACATCGAATAATCACCCAAAAATACATTAAGAAAGATGTTAAAATATGTTACTTTTAGCACTTATCAACTAAAATTTATTTAAAATAATATAAAATTGAATTTTTTTAAAAAACTACAAAAAGTATAAAAAAATTGCAAAGAAAATATTAAAATTTATATAAATTTATGAAAAAGAGTTTGCATGGGTCGCTAACGTGCCAAGAAGTTGACTATCGAGAAAAAGAACTAGTTGGGTTAAGGTTGAAGGGGAAAGGTTCAAGTTCCTAGTGACGATACCATGTTTCCACACGGCTTTGAGGCTTATATTGATGATATCAAAAAGTTGATCAATCTCAAAGATGGATCCATAAAAAAATATAATTTTTATATTTTCATAATTTTTTTGCATTTTTTAAATAATTTTTTTGCATTTTATATAAAAATTATGTGCAATTTTTTAATTGTTAATAATTTCCTATTTTTAAAATACTTTTTAATAAATTCCTATTTTTAAAAAACACTTTTTAATATTTTTCTATTATTTTTAAATAAAAGTTTTCAAACTTTTTTACAATTTTAATTTCCAAATAATCTATTTTTAAAAAAAATCAAGATTCTATTTTTATTTATAATTTTAGAAAAAAAATTAGAATTTTTATTGATTTTTTTTGTGATTTTTTAAACAAATTTAAGGTAAATTATCTGTGGCACAACTTGAAATGCCACATGGTCACATGGCGAAATTAATGGACGTAAGGGGCTTACACAAAAATTAATTTTTTGAGGGCTTAATTGATTGTTTATATCCGATTAAGGGCTTAATTGAGTGTCGTTTTCAATTGATGGCTTAATTGGTTATTGAATTATTTTACATGAGCATTTTTATATAACAAGCCTTAAATTAATTTCTTCAAAGTATTATTGAATTGATTGAAATTAAATAATTGAAGTTTAAAATGAAAATTAAATTAATTAGTCATCACAATTTTATTGAATGGGGTAATTAAATACATTTTGTCACAGATTTTAATACAACAAGCTTGTCATGACTTCAACAACAAAGTTAGAATTGGATTGAGAAAATGATTTCTTTAAGTAAAATAAATAAATAAATAATATGTTGGGAAATAGAAAAATAGTTTTGGTTAAATTATATGTGTCGGTCAAAGCTTAAATAACACAAATACTTGTACCTAGTACACGAACGAGCCCGAAAGCCCATCTCAAGTGAAAAGGGCAACAAGCTCTAGTGTTTTTAGGGTGTGCCACCGCCCCTAGTGTTCCCAAAAAAGAGAATTGTAATTTTTCTATTAAAATACTATTATTTAATTATTCATTAATTAAGTAAAACTTTTGTATCATTTTCCTATAAGTAGGAACTATCAAATGAGGCCATTTAAAAAAAATTCATTTTTTTCTAAAATTATTTACGGAAATGGGCCAACTTTTTTATTATTTACTAGAAAGGGTCGAATTCCTCGAAAACGCGCCACGTCAGCGTGATCTTAGGTGCTGTGTCAGCAAAACGCGTCCCTGGGGGAGCATTTTGCCCCTTTTTTTAACCCCTCAATGGCTACTTTTTTTTGACCGTTTGGGCTTTAACGGTCAAAAAAAATATAAAAACCCCCTTTTCATTTTTTTCACACAAAAATCCTCTCAAAATTCTCTCAAAGCTCTCTTTAATTTTTGCAAAAAAAGCTCTATTTAAAATTTTTCTGAATTAATTTTTTTAAATTAAAAAAATATTCGATTGTGTTAACAATGGCCAGAGAATTAATTCGTCTCGATAATAAACACATCTCCGTCGAACAAATGAAAATGGTAAGTGTTAATTTTAATTTTTCAATATTATTTAATATTTTTTTTCATTTATGCAATTTTAGTTAATTTTTATTTTATAATTTTTTATAACAGTTTGTAGATCGGGTGTTGCAATGTTATATCCGTAATATGTCTGGTCCTTCATCACCGTTGATAGAGAATTACCTGCGGGAAGCGAGTTTTTGGCACGTGGCCATGAAAGGCCAGGGGTGCAAGTTGGATCCGAAACTCATTAGTGCGTTGATAGAGAGGTGGAGACCCAAGACGCACACATTCCATCTTCCATGTGAAGAGTGTACTATCACTCTGGAAGACGTGCAGTTACAATTGGGATTGCCGGTGGATATGTACGCAGTCACCGAATCTGCTCAATCTACTAATTGGGGAGCCGTATGCTATGAGCTTTTGGGTGCTATTTCGGATAGTATTAACGGAGGTCGGATCGAGATGGGCTGGTTACGAGACACATTCCTGGAGCCGGATACATTCTTGAGATGATTGGAGGTTATCTGATGCCGGACTTGTCACGAAACCTCGTACATCTGAGATGGCTGCTGAAACTCGTTGATTTTACAGCAGCTGGTGAATTTTAGTTGGGGATCTGCCGTGTTGGTAACATTTTACTTGGAGATGTGTGGGGCGACGCGACCGAATAAAGCTAAAATCAGAGGTTGCCTATCACTACTGCAATTATGGGCATAGTTTTGCTTTCCATTTTTACGTCCTCGAGTGGGCCACCCATATACATTCCCACTCATAACGAGGTAAATTTTATATTAGATTTTACAATTATTACGTAGATTTAAAATATAATTGTATGCTAAAAATTTATTTAATTAGGTGGAACCATTCGACGAGTTATGTTGGAATACCTACCTCTCTTGAAGATATACGATTTCTATTAGACCAACGGTCGGAAGCACAAGTAAGTATTAAATAAAATAGATATACATAATAAAATAGTCGATTCGTATTTAGTATTTAGTATTATGTATATAACTAATATTTTTATCATGTTCATATAGTTTCAATAGACACCATACGAGGATCCGGCAATTCGGGCAGTAATTCCGGATGAATTCTTTCAAAATCCGAATATTTGGCATGTGAAGGTCCCATTGGTCAACTATGCCATCGTGGAGATACACCAATCAGATAGAGTATTGCGACAATTTAGATTCCGACAACCGATTCTCGTGGCACCTGAGGTGCTTGATGATGAGCACAAAGTCGACTTACGGTAGTTGCATACGAATTGCCCGATATTCTCATCAGCATATATCAAAATGTGAGAAAATTGGTATGATTATATACCTACTCGGGAACCGATCATCGTTCCAGAGTTAGCGTGCATGTCGGAATACATGCCATGGTTTAGGATCCATGGCAAGCCATATTTACTGATTCCGGCCGGCACCAACATTGATTTTTTTTAATATATTTGTATAAACTTTTTTATATTGTTTCATTTAATAAATAAAATTTGTTTTTAATATTTTAATTGTAATTTACTTTTATATTTTTAATAAAATAAAAGTTCTTTTTAATAAACCAATATTTTAAATATTTTTATATTTTTTAATATATTTGTACAAACTTTTTTATATTGTTTCATTTAATAAAATAAAAGTTGTTTTGAATAAAGTAATTGTAATTTACTTTTATATTTTAATAAAATAGAAGTTCTTTTAAATAAGGCAATCTTTTAAATGAGGCAATATTTTGAATATTTTTAATAAAATATAAATAATGCAACATAGTTTTATTACAACAACTATCAGCTATTCCGATTTGGACATGATCGACTTGTATGGCCTGGGTTCCTACACCATCCGCACAACTTCTGTTGGTTGGTTGTTTCTCGGATATCTATATTGTTACATATTCTAGTTGAGCAAGGTCGACCCTTTGGTTTGCGGCGCAATTCTCTATCCGGTAACAACTTAAACAAAGCAAGAGATACAGACAACCACTTACGTTCATCTGGGACCGGTGGGAATACATGTCTCCAAAAGTTGTACATGATTCTATTTTGTACACTTCGTCGACATAGCTCATGGGATCCAGACGAAGATTCTGACAAGCTGCAATTACATGAGCGCATGGATAACGAAGTGCTTCAAACATCCCACAGTCCCAAGTCCTATTTCTCAAGTGTACACGATATTGCCCGCCAGTAATACCTTGGTGTAGTTTGTTAAACTCCGTCACACGAAACCATAGGTTGTTGTGATCGTGACACACTGTGTGCATGGTGTTCACCCGCACCTTCTCATTGTTAATTTCTTGCAATACTTTCCTGCACCATACATGGCCTCCCTGCATTTGGCCTTCATAACTTGCTGCTCGCTTTGGAAATAGTGCCGCTAAACAAAAATATGTCTCTCGCACAACCAATGTTATCGACAAATGATGTGTTCCTTTTAGAACAGAATTTATGCATTCAGCTAGGTTTGAGGTCATATAACCATATCATAGGCTGCCGCCGTATGCCTGTGTCCACTGTTCGAAAGGAATGTTACAGAGGTAGTCCGCGCCTTCTTCGTTAACTGAACGCAAAACTGCCAACATCTCATGAAAACGATCCTTACTTATCTCATACCCTGCCAATATAAGTTTATAGTGAAAATTACATACCACTCTTCCATTTAGAATAAATTGAATATTACAAACAAAATTATATTAATAGAGATTAAATACCTATGTTGGTCACTTGTCGTCGTTCACTTGTAGATCGATATTACCCGTAGTAGTTGGACGCAACATGCCTTAGGCAATACCGATGGTGTGTGCGATGCCACAGGCTTCCTTGTCGTTGAATTGCGGCTAGTATTCCAGTTCCCCGATTCGATATAACGCAGATATCAGGTTGGGGGCAAACATGCCTCCTTAACCTAGAAAGAAAGAAATCTCAGTCATCAGCTGACTCCCCCGGTGTTATTGCAAACGGAATTGGAAGGATTCTCCCACTAACATCCTATGCCACAGCTAGCAATAGCCGATAGGTATATCTACCAAACATAAAGGTACCATCAATTTGTACCAATGGCTTGCAGTATAGAAATACGTCTCAGCATTGCTTAAAGCTCTAGAACAGAAGCTTGAACACTTGGCATCCACGAAGCAATCGGTCGTTGTAGTACGCAGGTGCCGTTTCAAGGTCTATTATGCAACCTGGGACGTATCTCTCCAGCACTTGACACCACTGCCACACTTCATTATATGAAGCGTCCCACCCACTATGCATCTTTTCCAACACCTTTTGCTTAGCTATCCAAGCCTTGCAGTAAGAGGGCGTGTACCTCAATTGGCTACAAATATTGACAATTAAGACCGGCACTGAAGTCCTGAGATCTTCCTTCCCCGTCAGTAGTATTAAGCTAGCTAACATATCTGAATCCATCTTGGGATGATCTTGTGAAACACTTGTCAACGAAATACGTTAAATAATGCAACATTACGTAATAACAGAATTATTCAAAAACCTTAAATACTGTACCTCCAGCACATGTATGTGGACCTTTGTATTTATTTATCTCCCACAACCCTGTCCTTTTCCTCAATAGGGCGTAGATTTTCCATGAACATATACTTTCTTGCACTACACACTTGGCCTCAAACTTATCAGATTTGGATTTAACCACGTTGTAGTTAACCCCGTTCATGATGCTATGTTGTTTCAATGCACCAAGAAAACTATCCTTATTGGAAAACTCATTACCAACTTCCAATTCACCCGAATCCAATAACGAACTTGTATGACCACACATTCTGTGTGGTAGATTTGGAAACTCTAACGCATCATCTATAGATAGATCGACATTATGCATGTGGGTTGGAGGTGAGTACGCCCTGAATCTCGGATCTTCTTCTTCTTCTTCATTTGAACCCCCTTTAACATCTTCAGGTTCGATTGGAACAGGCTCCAGTTCAGAAAATAATGTAACTTCTGCACCATCAGGGCCAAACTCTTGAGGTGGATCCACATCGGACTCATTATCCAACCCACCATCATCTACAACGTACGAGGTCCCTTCGCCGGTGGACGTCGTAGGGAGTACATCATCCTTTCTTCTGGACGTTTCATAACGTCCCCAATTAGATGTGGATTGCCAACCTGTAACACCCCTAACCCATATCTATCGCCGAATTAGGATTACGAGGCATTACCTAACTTACAATCAAAATCAGGCACTCATTTGTTTTCGAGATTTCTTTATTAGCTACATCAATATACTTAGCCTGTTCAAATCTCAACTTTTCTTCATTCATTTTTAAAGAATAAAAATTGCAGAAGTTAACAATGGGCATAACACGAACAACTAATGCGCATACTGAACCAAGTAACTCATATTAGACAAGATTATCAAATGAGTTGAGTCTTACTGGATACTAATGTTTCACACACATACGAATGAGTTGAGTCGGGATCAATCAAAGCAGTTACATTAGTATCAAAGAGAGTAAAAATACCGGTAATGACGTCTGGAGATGAGGCCTCCTCTCTAGCACGGATGGCATAAGCTCTAGCCGGTACCCGGGTATCTGATCAGATAACCGCATCTGTAGTTCCCCTCTGAGCACCACTCCTACCTCCTCCACTACGAGATGGTCTGCCTCTAACTGTAGTACTGCTCGGTCTCGCACTCTGAGTAGTACCCTTTTCAACAGTCTCCGGTCAATCCCGAACGAAATGATTTTGTGAACCACACTGATAACAAGTGTGATTAAAAGATTTACCCCAACACTCCAAAATGCCGTCGGCCACACTGCTGGCACTCAGGTTTGCTCGATCGAGCATTGTCGACACTAACCACTGATGTAGTTCGAGAACTCACTGGTGGTCGTTCTCGAATAGAAATCCTGGTATTAGGTTTGGATCGACTACCATCATTCTTGAACTTCTTAGTTGCTATCTGCGAAAATCTACCCGCGAATCTTTTCCGGAAATCTTTAGATTCAACTTCAGCTTTCCGTTTTTCTTTCCCCAATTCTTCCGCTTTACAAGCTCTTTCAACTAGCACAACAAACTCGTTAATCTCAAGAATGCCAATCAGAAGTTTAATATCTTCATTTAAACCATCCTCAAACCTTCGGCACATAGCAGCCTCTGACGACACACATTCGCGAGCATAGCAACTGAGTCGCACAAACTTGCACTCATACTCGGATACGATCATACGACCTTGTTTAAGCTCCAGAAATTCTTTGCGCTTAGAGTCTATAAAGCGCTGGCTTACATATTTCTTGCGAAATTCCGTCTGAAAGAAGTCCCAGGTAACCCTTTCTATCGGAACAACTGATACGAGTGTATTCCACCAATAATAAGCGGAATCTCGTAATAATGATATGGCACACTTCAGACACTCATCGGGTGTGCAAGATAACTCGTCGAAAACACGAACAGTATTATCGAGCCAAAATTCAGCTCGCTCAGCATCGTCATCATCCTCGGCTCTAAATTCTTGGGCTCTGTGTTTTCTAATACGATCAACCGGAGGTTTAACTATTCTTTCAGGATTTGCAATTGGAGGTACCATCGGTACTACAAAGGAAGTATTCGGATTCAGGGGTGGTTGAACAGCCGGATTGGTTCGTATGTATTGATTGAACCAATCATTCATCATACTATAGAAGGCATGTCTAGCCCCTTCATCAGGATTACTCGTAGCCGGTCGAGATTCCTCTAGCGCGGTCTCCGGCGCAGTAGTAGGCGCCACACTCTCGACGTCATTGGCTACAGCTCGCTCAGAACCAGGATCCATACTATAAGAAAGAATTGAACACATTTCACTGTCAGAAGTCATCACACTATCACATTGTAAATTATGGCACGTATAGCTAGACTCTCACGTGCTACGTTAGTCTGAGAACCGACTAAACCGTAACTCTGATACCAATAAATTGTAACACCCCTAACCCATATCTATTGCCGAATTAGGGTTATGAGGCATTACCTAACTTACAACCAAAATTAGGCACTCATTTCTTTTCGAGATTTCTTTATTAGCTACATCAATATACTTAGCTTGTTCAGATCTCAACTTTTCTTCATTCATTTTTGAAGAATAAAAATTGCATAAGTTAACAATAGGCATAACACGAACAACTAATGCGCATACTGAACCAAGTAACTCATATTAGACAAGATTATCAAATCATTGAAATGAACAATAATCAACTTTTCCCACTTCTAAATAAAAAACAATGACCGAATCATGACATAATCAATTTAGCAATATTAACGATGCTAAATTTTTCATTCATCTCACTAATATCCACTAATTCATACTAGATCATATATTAAAACATCCATGTAACCTACATTTGATCTACCAATAAGTTCAATACCGCACCTATCATTTAAATTTAAAATTTAAGACATTTCAAATTTCAAAACACTTCAACTATACATCATCCATATATACCTAAGTATGGCACACTTTATTCGAATGCTTATAAGATTTATTATCCCTCGATCTAAAAATCTTAAATACCAAGTCATAACAAAACCACACTTATCAAATATGATAAAAAAAAAGAGAAAAATTTAACGATAATATATAAGCTAAACATTTTATTCCATACATTACCAACAATTTATAATTATCAACTAAAGCTCATTCATCAACCTAACCGAAACCATTTGAATCGATATATATATCTCCACTCAATCACAATTCCTATCAACTTTCAAGAATATTACATCGTGCATTTACTAAATACATCACTCATATATATATAAATACCATGAAATGGATTTCCATATTAATTTTATAACCAACAGAACTTACATAATAAATAATAACATGATCAAACATAATCAAATCAAACCGATGCATAGAAACATAGCCAAGTTCGCATGGCATTTGTATATACATTCACCAAAATAACCTTTGAGTCTATTCTAGGAAAGTTAGCCTATACATGCCATAGTATTAAGTTCATTTACAAAAAGGGGTACCAAAAGTTGATAGTGTGCTTGACTTCGACAAGGATCCCCGAGCTTGAACTTCAACTTTAAAGATCTATAAAACAATGCAACAACTACACCATGTAAGCTTAAATAGCTTAGTAAGTTATAAACAATAAAGTAAAACATACAACCAAGCAATTCACCAATTTCTTTAAATATTATATTCAATCTAACTATTGAATAAGTCATATTATCGAAACAGATAGTAGGTTATCATTCATCAATAATTTACCTATTCACTCTTAAACATACAAACCAAATATTCATAGGCTCCATACCCATACCGAAATGTTTTACATAATCTTTATTTCACCGAGATAATGAACTATTATTTAATAGATACTTACCTGACACTTTCATTTACCTTTATTAGGTATTTCGATCCCTGAAGAGATGAAAAGCGATAACTCGCACTCACAGTGCTTAGTAACGAATCCGCACACACAGTGCCATTCAGCCGATCCCGCACACACAGTGCTCGGTAAATAAATCCGCACACATAGTGCCATTCAACCGATTTCGCACACACAGTGCTCGGTGAATGAATCTGTACACACAGTGGCCTTAGCCGATCCTTTCCTCAACCACATAAAACATATTTATATATTCACTGTCCATATTATCTATGCCTCATTAAAACATCTATTAATCGTAATTCATGCTCCCATTTTAACCCACCATATTCGGTAACCATCAATACACATACAATTATATATATATCAAAGTTAACTCTTGTTCATTATTGAGTTCCATCACATTCGGCTAACATATAGTACAAAAGCAAAATCACCAATTTCAATACAACCATGATCCCTCTCTATTTATTTCCATATATACAATCCCCGACTATAATTATACATATATGCTCATACTTATATCAACCCCAAAATAAATTAAGCTTACATATTCATATATATATATATATATATATATATCATTAGCTCATTCGGCCAACAAAGTTTCTATCCACATTTTCTCTCATTCAACTTATAACTAATAATATATATAAAAGAAAATTTAACTTTTCCAATTGCTTATAACTTACTTCGAAAATTAATAAATTTTGGATTTCCCGGCTATTCGTCCACCTTTGTTTTTCCACGATCTAAGACTTTCTCCTTTTGTCCTTGATCTAAATGATTCAAATTGAAATAATTCAACCACATATTTATTCAATTAAAAGTAAAATCACATAAGTATACAATTTGCCAATTCACCCCCAACATTTACAGTATTTATAATGAAATCCTTAGAATTTAAAACTCAAATTATCAAGAATGCATTTGCCACTTTCAATTGCCGAATGCTCGACATCTCTCTACAAGTCTTTATAAATCATTCATGTTATAATTTAACACAATTAAACACAATAAGGTCGAATACACAAAATAAATTCCTTCTTCTCTTATGGCTGAATATGCTATCTCAATGTACACCTTCCTATTTTTAATTATTTTCAATACATAACCAAACATTAAGCTAAATAAATAGTATATATGCTCATCGCATAATTTAGCCGAATACAAAGAGCACTCCTATGCTCAAATCCAAGATAATTTCATAACATTCATACACTTTAATCCACTACTCTCCATTTTATCTAAGTATTTTTCAATCAAACACAACCTTTCAAGGGAACTCCTCCATGGCCGAATCTTAACTTGCTTAACTCCCAAAATTCTAACATGATTTTGATAGCATGCAGCAACTAACTTAAATATGTAAGAATTTTGCCAAAACAAAGCTCAAACACCTACCTTACTACCACATGCAAAGCCGAATGATGGAGGTTTAAGCTTCCTTCATTGCTTAGTAAGAGAATCGGTGAAGAAGAAGATAGAAAAGAAAAGATGAAAGAAAGAAAAATGTTTTTCTTTGTTTAATAATATCTATACCTATTTATTTATTTATTTTTTTAACATTCCACTAACTAAATAAATTATAAAATAAACAAACATTAATGCTTATCATCATGCTTGCCGTCCACTCACATTGACTTAGGGAAATTTGACATGCAAGTCTCTTGATACAAGAAGCAATTCAATTTAACCACTCCTTTATAAAGATTAGCTATTTCACTAATTATGCACTTTAATCCTTTAAACTAAATTAATCACCCAAACACAACAATTAATATATAATATTTTAACACATGCTTGACCACATAACATAAATATCAAATAAATAATTAAAATACTTTTCTGATTCGGATTTGTGGTCCCGAAACCACTGTTCCGACTAGGGTCGTAATTGGGCTGTTACATAACCACTAGAAGTTGATGTCATTCCTCAGTACGTATTTCCAGCATGAAACATCGACTGACCGAGGTACATATGCCATCCACTAACGGAGTGTCGTGCAGGGGTTGTGTATTCCATACTGCTACCAAACATGGGCGCTTCAGTGTTTTGCCACCCATTAACGGAGTGTCGGACAGGGGTCGTGTATTCCTTTAGAACAACAGTAGATGTTGAAGTCACAAATGCATCATTTGGCAATGAAAATTGTACATATAACTTAAGATAGGGTGATCCACTAGCGAGATGAGTCGCACCATTGCCTCCAAGGTACGAGCACTTTTGATGTCGAACGAGTCATATGTCACGGGATCAACCGAAGCACAAAATCGATACTTAATAGAAAAAACTTTCATTGGCGTCGTTCCGAAGATTTTATGCCTAATTCTTTTACGAAGTTCTGTCAAATCTATGTTCTGGTTAAAAACTAGTCGTGCTGTGTTCTCCGATAAAAAAAACAACACCGTTCTCGGTGTGACAGACCTCACCATCATAATAAATAACAGCACTAATACGTTCCTCATCTTCAATTTCTATTTTGCTTAGCCTCTCTAAGTTTTCTTGCTGCAACCTATGCAACCTGAGAATGAAATTTGGCTCATTTATAGTCTAAGGCCAAATAGGAACTACTGTAGAAAAAGAGCGTCCACGTGAGAGCTTTTTTCAGTAATTTTGCTGACAGTGCATCCTGCTTGAAGCGTTTTTGACACTATTTGTTCAGAAACATCTTTTCAAAATTATTTTTTCAGAAACTATTGTAAAAAAAGCGCGTCCACGTAGGAGCTTTTTTCAGTACTTTTGCTGACAGTCCATCCTGCTTGAAGCGTTTTTGACACTATTTGTTCAGAAACATCTTCTCAAAATTATTTTTTCAGAAACTACTGTAGAAAAAGCGAGTCCACGTGGGAGCTTTTTTCAGTAATTTTGCTGACAGTGCATCCTGCTTGAAGCGTTTTTGACACTATTTGTTCAGAAACATCTTCTCAAAATTATTTTTTCAGAAACTACTGTAGAAAAAGCGAGCCCACGTGGGAGCTTTTTTCAGTACTTTTGCTGACAGTGCATCCTACTTGAAGCGTTTTTGGCACTATTTGTTCAGAAACGTCTTCTCAAATTTATTTTTTCAGAAACTAGTGTAGAATTTTTTTATTGCTAATATATTTTTTTCCAAAACCCTAAACACAAAATTATTTTAAAAAAAACTAATCCATAATTTAATTAATTAATTCTAAAACCCTAAATCTAATCTAATTAATTTTTTAAAATTAATAGTTAATTTAATTAATTAACCCTAAACCCTAATTTAATTAATTTTTCTTAAAAAACCCTAAACTCTAAAAAAACCTAAAAACACCAACCTTAAAACTATAACCCTATAACCCTAAACCAATGCAAAAAACCCTAACCCTAAAAAAAGGGGCAAAATGTGTCCCTGGGGGAGCGTTATGTCCTCGTCAGCACAAAGCGTGCCTTCAATGCAAAAAACCCTAACCCTAAAAAAAGGGGCAAAACGCGTCCCTGGGGGAGCGTTATGTCTTCGTCAACACAAAGTGCGCCTCAAGGAAGCGCTTTGTGATGACGTGGACAAAACGCTCCCCCAGGGTCGTGTTCTGCTGACACATCACCTAAGATCGGGCTGACGTGGATGCGTTTTCAGGGAATTCGACCCTTTCCAGTAAATAATCAAAAAGTTGGCCCATTTCCGTAAATAATTTTAGAAAATGACTTTTTTTTTTTTTTGTAAAATGGCCATCGAATAAGCTAAAGACACACTAGTTATTCATATTTTAAGAGTTGTTTGAGTGTCGTTACTCCATTAGACAAATAATAGAAATTTAATTATAGGATAAATTCTACTTTGTTGAAAGCTCAATTTTTTCTTTTTTCTTTTTGGTTTTCTTAGAGTGGATTAAATTTTTCACTGAAAATTAATAAGGTTTCATTTATATGACTGGTTCGTAAAGTTAGGGCTCATACTATAAGAAAATCGAGGTTCGTGAATAACAAAAAAGATCGTTTGGTAGAAAGTTAAGAAATGACCTAAACCACCACTCAGAGTATAGGTATTAATTCGGTCAAAGATCTATTACTATAAATATCATTTAAACATCCGTTGTGCAATAAACATTATTTTCTAAATCTATTTTTTCAACACCGCAAAAACCCTTTTTATATTGAATTAATTAGATTAATCAAACCCTTCCCCTTTTCCAATTTTAATAATATAATAATGCTTTTTTAATTCCCACTTAAATAATATAATTAATTAGATTAATTAGCTTTTTATATCTGTTTTGTTATTGTACCGTCTGCTAACTTTATTTTCGCTACAACCAAGCGAAATGGAATTTAAAGCTGAAGCCGGTACCATGCTTCGTTGCCTATTACAAAGGTCATGTTGCAAGAAACAGGCAAGCTGGGAGTTGAGTCTTACCACCTACTATAAATCAAACTAAGGTAATTGTCGAAGCTTACTCAATCTGTTATTGAGCGACCCATTTTCATATACTAAACACTTGTTGCTTGAGACCATAATTCTATAATCACCAACAAGTTTAGCAGTCAATCTATGAAGTTTATATTGATTTATCATTCGTGTTTTTATTCTAATTTTTCAACTTCTTCCATCTTTGCAAATTCATTAATTGCGTCAATTGTGTCCAAATTTCGATTAAAATTAAATTAACCGATCGAATTGATCTAATTTGATTAATCGGTCGATTAATCGATCTAATTCGGTTGGAAATCGGTTAATAATTTTTTGAAAGTTCGATTATCGGTTAATTCTGTTTGAAATTGAGTAATTAGCCGAATTAACAATTAATAATACAAATTATATGTAGTTTTAATTTGGTTAATTCGGTCAAATGAACATTATCAATTTATTTTTTTTTTATTTTTTATACTTGTTTTAACTAAAATATAAAAACATATAAATTTTAGTTAATTAATTAATATTTATTCGATTCGATTAACCGTTTGAACACCTCTAAGTAAGCTAAGTTTTTTTCTTTTTTAAACTTTGGGTTCAATTTTTATTTTTTAAATTGGTTTGTGTTTTATTAGATTCAATGGGTTAAAGGATTGGGTTTAAGTTTATTGGGCTGTGTCCAATGGGTAATATATTTATTATATATTATAAAATAAATATATTTGAAATAATTAAAAAATAATCTAATATAAATCAATTTTTTTGTCGGTTTGATTTCAAAAATAAAAAATTGAGAACTGACTAACTAAATTAAAAAATCAATGCCAAAACCGACAAGACCACTGAAACCAACTAAACCAAAATTGAAACAAACGATTGTGCTAGTTTTTTTTTCCGATTTTTTCAATTAAAATCGATTCCTGCTCACCTCTAGTATGAATTAAGTTGCCAGATTTATCAACACACCAACTCTTCCTATCCTATGACATGTCAACTATTTCCGAACCTACCCGAACAGTTAATAATGTATTCATTACATATTTCGTTATCAACCAATACCTCAATTCACATGAATTTTCCTTATGAATTTATTTATTCAAACATATGACAACATAAATCATCTCAATATGTACTCAATTTCACATTTATATAAAAAGACTCATTTTTCACATACATTCACTTTAGTCTTCATAAACATCAATCAATTCGAATTAGTCCAATACATCTCATTTTAACAAAGTATTTATGAGTCTGGGTTGTGAAAACAGGGTTCTGAAATCCTAAACTTTAAACCTTAAACTTCATAAATATTTTTTAAAAATATTTACGAGTCTAGTTTGCGAAAACGGGGTTCTGAAACCATATTTTTTGATACTACTGACTTTCAGGTCGTTATATGACCATTGTTTTGTAATGTTAAAAAAATCACGCAAATCTAAAAAAAAAGGGAAGACACGTGCCATTCTCTAAAACTTTTAGGGAACTCAAATTATATATCACCATGTAAGGTTTTAATTAAAGAGTTAATGATATTAATGTTGCAAAATATGCCCATATTGTAGTAAACATGTAACTGTTTTCTATTTATTTGAACGATGAATAAATAAATAAAGTAAATTTCACATTTCACTATTATATCTTTTGTATTTATGTCTTTTATATTTTACATGCATAGCGAAATTGTGGCAAGAAAATATTAACTCATTGATTGTCTAAAGTTCAAACTGAAGATAAGTGACATTGTAAAGAACGTTTACATTGCGAAAAAGATAACTTACTTCAGTAAATATTCTAAATGAGCCCGTAATCCCATAAAAGAATAAAATTGGGCATTTGATTCAAATACTGAGAAGGATTATTATGTCGTCTACAATTCTAATTGGGGAGATGGCTAGTCTTGGCTATCGAAGCAGTTGACTCTACGAGTAGAGACATAGATGTATTCATTTGTAGAATGATAAATTGGACTAGACCCAAGATGAATTAATTCTGAATTTGTTTGTGAATTACTTCACTTGTGACGTTCATGGTGTGATTTACCTAAATCCTGAGTTAGTCACTGACCATGCGTATGCAACTCATGTGCTTTGATATAAGTGGAGGCTTATGCTCTAAAGATGATAGAACCCATAGCTGGTATGTTGGGTACATGACCTGTGTATGGCATGGCTTTACTAGCAACAGTGGAATTCATAGCTCAATTAAAAAGTTAATGGTATTCCCTCATTGGCATTGTGTAGATTGATAAATATAGAATGTGGCCACGGGTTGTGTAACACCCCTAACCCTTATCCGTCGTCAGAACAGGGTTACAGAACATTACCGAACTTTATGGATTAAATACTAACATTTCACAACATTTAATATACATATCAAGAATCAATCATAAAACACTCACATTGTCACTTATATGGGCTCTTGAGCCCAAAAACGCATTAGAAATAAATCAAAACCAAATTGGAAACTCAAAGAAGTTTTCCCGAAATTTCAAAATTTTTCTTAGGTGCAAGGGACACATGCCCGTGTCTTAGGCCGTGTAGGCATTTGATGTGAGGCACACGGCCATGTCCCAGCCCGTGTCCGTACCCGTGTAACTTTCTGACTTAGGTCACACGGCCAAGCCACACATTCGTGTGCTAGGCTGTGTGCAAAACCTGAGCATTCTATTTCTAAATTTTAAGATGCAGGGGACACACAACCAGTCCACAAGCCCATGTGCCAGGCCGTGTGTCATACACGGCTGAGACACAAGCCCATGTCTCTGCCCGTGTGGACAAAATAGGCCATTTTATGGCCTCTTTCCTCACCCATTCATGCCTTCAACCTAAACAACTCAAATTGCAAATTTATAGGCCACAACTAGATCTTCAAAACAACCAATTCTTCACTTTAATATGGTTATATTATCACATATATTCAAACATTCTAAAGTAGAACATAAATTAATTTTCACATGTAACTACCTACATCAACATGTTTTACCAATTCATTCACTACTATGCTTAGGAATTATTCATCCATTAACCACATTAACACTTATACCAAACATGACAAAACCATATATATATAAGTTGACTTGAAACTTAAACAAAATATAATTCTTAACATTTACGCAACCATTTCAATCCCTATACATGCCATATAAACCATAGTATGTATAGCAAAATCTACCGGAGCAAGTTGGATAGTGTGATCCGAAATGTTGATTCGACCTCCCGTTTTCTCGAAAATCTACAAAGAACATTAAACAACACAAGTAAGCTTAATGAAGCTTAGTAAGTTCAATGGTTTTGAAACATAAATCTTACAGAACATACTATAACCAAATCAAGTAAGTAAATCATTCAAATTACATTTCCTTCCAATCAAAACTTCAATTTATGATTTCACTAATTCACATCAATACCATCAATAACTTTAAGTCTTCATATGTTAATTCATATATCACATACCAACTCTTACCGAATTGGAGAACGACTTACGGATATGGGTACATCGTATTCAGAAGCCAGAAGGCTGCACAAAAGCATATAAGTGCTAAATAGAAACCCATAAGTGTTGAACAGAAGCTCGTAAGAGCTAAACGGTAACCCAAAAAGGGTTAAACTGAAGCTCAAAAGAGCTGAACGGAAACCCATTACGGTAAACGGAAACTCATATGAGTTAATTGAAGCTCATGAGAGCTAAACAAAAAGTAAACACGAAAGTTCGTAACAAATTCTGAACCTCGGTTTACTTGGGTAATTTTTCATCAATTCCTCCTTTGCACAGAACAACTATACTCAATCCCACATTCTATTCATTTCGAACATTCAATTCAATTTCATAATTTTAACAATAATTTTATTTTCAACAATTGATATGAATAAATACATAATACCATTCATCAATTTAACATATAACATTAAAGTTTAACCATACGAACTTACCTGAGTTAAATTGTAGAATTTGTAGTAGTTCAAGGACTATTCTGTTAATTTCTCTTTTTCACGATTATCTATGGGTTCTTGATCTAAAATGTAGAATTATTCATTCATTAGCATATATTTCAGTTTCAATTCACTTCAAAATTAATACCCCTTAATTTTCAAAATTACACAATTACCCTAGCTTTTACAGTTTTTACAATTTAGTCCCTCATCAATTGTCCTATCAAATGAGCTATTTTTTCTCAATTGAAAATTTATCTAACTATTCTAAACTATGATACAGCATTTGATCAATAGAATTTTAGTATCAAACCCTAATATTTAATCTTATCACAATTTGGTCCTAAAATCAATTTCTATTGAAATCACTTGATAAAATCATCATATAATAAAATTAAAGCTCTAAATCCATGTTAATTCATCACACACATCCAGCACTCATCAATTGTAGCTTTCAAAATTACCCATAAAATCAAAAGCTAATAGCATAAATAGTTGGACCTAATTGTAAAAGTCTTAAAAATATAAAAATTATAAGAGAAGGGCAAGAATTAGACTCACATGCAGTAAAAAATGCAAAACCAGCTTAAAAGCTCTCTCCTATGGCTGGTTTTCCAAAATTATGATGAAGAATGGCCTAGAAAACTTTAGAATTCAATTTATTTAATTTTAATTTTATAAAATTTACAATTTTGCCCTTGATTCACTTTATTTTTATTTATTTCTCTACTTATGTCGCCTCATGCTTTTAATTTAGGCTTACTTTCTCCTTAAGTCCTCCCTTATTTATTTATCAAGCTATTTAATCACTTATTTCCTATAATTCACAAGGTTTGCACCTTTTTCAATTTAGTTCTTTTTAATTAATTAACTATTAAAACGTTAAAATTTTCTAACGAAAACTTAATACTACCTTAATGACACTCCTTAAATATTTATAGAAATATTTACGACTCGGCTTATAAAAACGAGGTCTCGATACTTCATTCTAAAACCACTTGACCTAATAAATCCTTTTAAAACACAAATTACTAATGTAAAAATCTTTCTAAAATCTTATTCGACTCGTAAATACTAAATAATAAAATTTCAAACTTACTAGTCAGATTTGGTGGTCTGAACCACTGTTTTCTAACACCATTGAAAATCAGGTTGTTACAGGTTGCTCGTTCTCGAACGAGCAGTTTATCACAATCATTTATTGACAGTGACCATATTAATCATTAAGAATACACAATGGTGACAATGAGATAAAATAGGATTGTAATGGTGACAATGAGATAAAATAGGATTGTATTGAGTGTACGGATTAACTCAAAGGAATCAAGGATATCATATGAGGGCAACACACACATGACAAGACCATTGGACAAAGCAGTTGGATGAATTACTTTTGTAAAGAGTATACAATAAGGAGTTTTCAATCATGGTACTTCTTGTGGACTGACTCCATGATTAAGTAATTGCAAATTATCGGAACGATACAGCTGGATATAATTGCAATCACTAGAGCCTAATTGTATATGTCCGATTGGTCCCTCCACTAGCTGAACAAAAACTCGATCGGACTACATTTGAATCAAAAGAAAATTCTACGACTTTGGGAATAATTTAATTGAGTCGATTTATTCGATGTGGAATTAAAGTAGGTGGTCATGAGAATTGTTTAACTAGAGAATTTGATTAAAGAATTTTCTTGAAAAATTAATTTGGAAAATCTAAGTGATTTTGAGAAAAAATAATTTTGATCAAGTAAAATTAAATTAATCAAATCAATTAAAATTAATATGATATTTTTGGAAGTTAAATTTCAAGTCAGACAATTAGCCCAATGGGTAATTGAACTTGAAAATTGGACCTGATATCGTAAATTGGGTCCAGGAGCCCAAAATCGAGACCAAGACCCAAAAACTAGTCAAACCGGGCCGACGTTCCAATCTGTGGCTAGACCAAATATGTAATATCCCGGAATAAGAATTTTTCGTTTTGAGAATAACTCAAGATTTGGTAGGCTTTAATAGTGGTTTGGAAGGGTTTTTAGAATTCCTAAAACTCTTGGTTTGAAATGGGAGTATTTTGAAAATTTTTGAAAATTTAGTGTTAAAAGAGGAAAATATTGAAGGAGGCCTTAAGTAAAATTTTTGTAAAATTTTGGCATATAAAATGCCCTGGTAAAGTGGTCTTCGCATGCCACTTAAGGTTTAGTTTAGCGCTAAACAGGTCAAGGGATCGAGCCATGCTGGGCGCATGGGTTTTTATTTTTGCCTTGTAAGGTGTTAATGCCGAAGAAGGTTTTAAAAGAATATTTTAAACGTTAATGGACGTGAAAATCCAGTTGGCCGAGTGGCTAACAGCGCGAGGGAGTGAGTGCGGCTTAGAGGTTGGGTGTTCGAGCCCGAGGAGAAGCGCACGAATGTTTTATTTTTGCTTGGCATTAAAGCTCAGGGAAGCTCAAGAAGTAAAGGTTAAAAGGATTTTAGATGGGGTTGTTAGCATAAAATGCATAGTGGCCGAGTGGTTAAAATGCGTGCAGCTGGGAGACCCTCTCGAGGGCTTGCGTTCGAGCCCTGAGAATCGCGCTTAAGGCACTTTATTTTTATATTAGCGCTAAAACATCAGACGCCAACGAAGTAAGGGTTAAAAGAGATTCTGATGCGATATATGTCATGAAATGCGTAAAGGGCCGAGTGGCTGGGGCATGGAGAACTTTTCCCCAGGTCTCGGGTTCGAGACCTGGGGGCTACACCTGAGGTTTGTTTTCCTTTTTGGTCCAGCGTGGGAGCTATATGGCCTGCATGGCCCATGCGCATGCATGCAGTTTTGGGAGGGGATTTCACGCATGGTATAGGTACTGCTTTTATTTTATTTTTGTTGCTTTCAAAGCTGTAAAAGCATGAGTTTAAACCATTATTTCTATTATTTTGTTTACCTAGAACAATGGGATTGTTTAGATATTATTTTTAGAGGATGAGTTAGGTGATGATATTATTAAAACAATGGAAAATGATGTTGAGATTAGCAAGGGAGAAGAGTGCTTGGCCGGCTTGATTTATGTAAAAAGGAGAGGCATGCACGCATGCTTGTGGGTGCTGCTCTAGGTTGCTTTATTTTATTTTATTTGTTTGTTTAGGATAATGGGATAATATATATATATATATATATATATATATTATCATTATCAATCAATGCTTTATTGTATTGGTTTTTGGAAGCATTGTCGTGGGAGCTTGGACAATAACCTTTTATTGTTTCATCATTTTTTTTATTTTTATTTTATCTGTTATTTGTTTTGGAAGCATGAGACTTCAAACTTTTATGTTATTATGTTATTATTTTATTTAATGATGGATTATTATTATTTTATGGAAATAGAGAAGTATGGGATATGTTTTGTCAAATTATGAAAGGTGATAGAAGATAAAATAAGTAATATATTTTTTATGATAATGGGTTTTGCTTGGGGGAAAGAAAGCATGTGTAGCATGGATATTAATTTATTTGTTAGCTTATTTAATTATGTTTTTTAATAATTTTTGTATGGGAAAAAGGATGAGGCATGGGGATTTTGGAAATGGATGTTAGAAAATTTGGCAAAAAGAGAGAGAGAATAACCGTGGGAATGAAGCTTGCTCAGGGGATTCCTTGGCCGGCCTTGTGTTTGAGAAAGGATGGCCAACATTCTTTGTTTTCTTTGCTTATGGTGCTTGAACAAAAAATGCATGTTTTTGTCTTACCCTCCCTCCCGCTTGAGCATGACCGAATGTGATCTACCTAAGAGCATTCATTCTCGATTTTGTTTAGCAAGGAAGGTGGCCTTGCCTTGTTTTCTTCTTCTCCCTTCTTGTCTTGGCCGAATATTTCTTTTACGATGGAGGAACCATAGCCGAATCTAGTTTTGAAAGATGCTATCAACTACGTATTTGAGAGCTCTTCAATTGTTTTGGTAAGTATTTCTTTAAGTGATCGATTGAGCTCTTATTCTTTAGCATGCCGAAATCAGTAGTTGGCCTTGGTATTTTGGGATTGGCCGAACATTATTAAGGCCTTGATTTCTTGTTTCATTCTTGTGTAGTTGAAGGAGATAACATTAAAGGAGTAAGGGTTCTTTTGAAAATGGATACAGCAAGGAGTGGCCGAAGATGTATAAGGCCATAAGGTTGTACTTTGTTCGTGTGTAGCTAGTATTACGGTACATCAAATGAATCTTTCGAGAGATTGAAGTACTCAAGGTTAGTAGTTGTGGTATTCGGCTTAGGCCATTCTGATATCTAAGTGGCTAACCGATTTCTAACTTTGGTTTAAAGGTAAAACATCAGAAATGAGACAAGTTTCGGGACTTTAGATTGTGTTAGATAAATCGGATCTCGGATCTCGCTAAAGTCAGGTGCGTAGTTATCGCACTGTTCTTTTGCTTGATATATGTATGAGATGTGCATGTTAGCCGAAATAAAGGCTAGGGTAAGTGATCGAATAATCAAGTAAATGGATATGACAATAACTTGTCAGTGAATTGCGATAATAATTGATTATAGATGAACGTGTAAATAAAGTAAGGACATGTAATGTATATGGTTCTAAATAACATGTGACCATGATAGATAAAATATACATATTTGTTTCGTACGAATGTTGTTATGGTACATATACGCACGCATGAGACATGTGATGTGACTATTGGAGAAAAGGTGTACACTATGTGAGTGTTCTAGTGCTAGCCTCGTGCTACATTCGTGATTATTGATTTGTGAACTGATTGATATGTGAGATTTCTATGGGATAGGTGGCTTAGCCACGATCTTAAGTAATAAGGTGAAAAAGAAAGATATGTGGATCACTTTGTGGATTAGACTTCGAAATTGTATATTAGTGATCATATTTATAATATTGTGTATTCATGATTGCATTTTATAATTGCATGTTGTATATATGGATTATGTGGATATGGGCCAAGCCCATATGTGAGGACATGTGTATTAACTATGCACTGAGTCTTGGTGACTCACTCTATTTTTATTAAACCTTTCAGGTGGCGCGTAAAGCTTGGACCGGGTCGGAGAGGATACAAAGGTGGCCATGCAAAAGTGGATTTTCATGCAAAGGAATCTCTTGTTTAATGAATTAAATATTTACACTATCCATATTTTGATTAAGTGTGTATTGTAATACGGCCCACTAAAGTATTTCAGTCCATTTATTAAGTATCGTTATTATTATGCCCTAATATGAAAGGTTGATTGCAAACGGTTTTATTTTCTTCGAGCAAAGCTCGAATCCGACATTTTTATAATAAACTTCGACTATTACTTAGAATATTACAAGTCACGAAAATGTTTTACCAATCTCGACAAAATTTTCATTGGTTTCACTATTAAGTAAGAATGTTTTTCGAAAGTGTTCCGCAGTGGCATTCCAAATCCGGTCGGGATAAATGGGCCGGGTTTGGGGTGTTACATTTTGGTATTAGAGCCTGGTTCAAAACTCGGCTTTGAGGTTTTGGGCCCGAAAATAGTTTTTGAAAGTGGGCTTTTCAAAATGTGAACTTCTGTTTTGAGCTTGTTCTGGCATGGCACCTGTATCTCCGACTCGAAGTCCACCTGGTAAGTACCTCTGACTATTGAGGTATATTGAGTATGTGAACCGTATGGGCATAATTGGGCTTGTAGATTAGAAAATTTGGGCTATCGAACCCTAAGACTAGTCTATTCAGAACAAGTGCATAAGACTTGAAGAATTGAAATGACCATAGAGGTGTAGTGAATGAATATGTCCCTGCTTATGAACGTGTGTAACTCTCTGAATAAGAAGTAGCGAACTTAAACTGAACCTATGTGTGATCGAAAGAACCACTTCTAAATACTTTATTCCATAAAATTGTTCGCGGATAAATAGTGAAACAAATTCCTAATGCATAAAACTTTTTAAGTCAGATTGTGCGATAAGAGATGAGCCCTAGAGGACATGATCGAGGCAAAATGGCCGTACCAGAACTCGTTAGATCGGGTCAAGGGTTGATAATAAGGTATCACCTCCACCACCAACTTTTGATAATGAGTAGCAAGATCAGACGAGGGATAATGCTGTATCGCGGACAGTGCTGCGAGTTTAGAGATGGTGGTTGGAGAGTGAGAAATATGAGAGCTCAAAAATTTGTTCTCAAGCGACTTTGAGTCAATGGAGCGGATTTGTTTTGTGATATATCAGGCATGGCACCAGTGTGATTGAATATTGGTTAGAAACAACCAAGCGAGTTGTGGATGAGCTCGATCTGAACCCTGAGGAAAAAGTGAAAGAAATGGTGACGCTACTTCGCGACGAGGCATATCCATAGTGGCTCACGGGTCGAGATAGTGTCACAACGGAGGACCCCATTCGGGAGTATGTCAAGACAGCATACCAGAAGAAGTATGCCGATATTTACTACATTGATGCTCCGAGGAAATGTGTTTTGAGACTAGTTCAATGGAACAAGTCCATGGCGAAATACGAGGTTAAATTCCTAAGGTTAAGCCAATATGCCCGAGGAATAGTGGCTACAAAACATGAACGATGTGTCCTGTTTGAGGACGGATTAAGAGACGGCCTGAGACTGTTGATAGTTCCTCAACAGGAACGAGAGTTCATTGTGTTAATTGAAAAAGCTAAGATAGCTGAAGAGAGTAAGGGCTCGATGAGATAAAATCGAGATAAGGATACGAACCGTTATAAGAGAAATTTTGAATTGTTAAATTATCTGAGGGTCTTCAAAAAAGACTGAAGGTTGAGAGTTTTGCTCATGTGATTAAGCCAGTTATGGGAAATCGGGACCGTCCGTGTGCTCCGTGTGGAAAATACCATGTCGGCGAATGTTGGAACAGAAATTGAAAATATTTTAAAGTATAAGTCTATAAGCGATTGAATATTGTTAAGGTTAGTTATAACCTTGTGCACATATGGGATTATGGAATCCTGGTCATAAATATAGTGAAAGCCGACTGTGGATAGACTTCTATCATAAAATGTTACTCAAGTGATAAGTACAAGTGATATGTGGATAGATTATCTATCATGAAATATTATTGAGGTGATAAATACAAGTAATGTGAATCATATGGTTTATAATTCTGGTCAGCTTGTAATGTGATTCAGATGTTGATAATATTATTTCGGGCTTTAAGCCTAGCAGGCCTTGTGCCGGTGTTACTTATCGGGCTTTTACGCCTAGCAGGCTTTGTGCCGGTGTATATTTCGGGCTTTGATGCCTAGCAGGCTTTGTGCCGGTGTATATTTCGGGCTTTGATGCCTAGCAGGCTTTGTGCCGGTGTATATTTCAGGCTTTGATGCCTAGCAGGCTTTGTGCCGGTGTATATTTCGGGCTTTGATGCCTAGCAGGCTTTGTGCCGGTGTGTATTTCAGGCTTCGATGCCTAACCGGCTTAATGTCGATGATGTGCTATAATAGAAAATTCATGAATCATATACAAGATGGAACATGTTAGTTACCACAAGCTAAATGCTCGGATAAGTGCAAGCCTTTCGTACTTGCAAGGAATAAGGTGAGTTAATATTTTTCCCATTTGAATTAAGTGAGATGTGATATAGTTGAAGCTTCGGTAAGACTTTTAATATGTGCAATTGATCTTACCATTGATGTGTATGGTATCCGTAATGGAATTTACGTTTGAATATGCTTATGAAGAAGTGGCCATATGTGAAAATGCTAAATGTGAAAGAGGTTGCATATGTGTGTAATTGAGTATATGATTGATATGGAGTGAGTTGAAATGTACGGATGTTCATTCATAAGTAATTTCGAGGACGAAATTATTTTAAAGGGGGTAGAATTGTAATATCCCGGAATAAGAATTTTTCGTTTTGAGAATAACTCAAGATTTGGTAGGCTTTAATAGTGGTTTGGAAGGGTTTTTAGAATTCCTAAAACTCTTGGTTTGAAATGGGAGTATTTTGAAAATTTTTGAAAATTTAGTGTTAAAAGAGGAAAATATTGAAGGAGGCCTTAAGTAAAATTTTTGTAAAATTTTGGCATATAAAATGCCCTGGTAAAGTGGTCTTCGCATGCCACTTAAGGTTTAGTTTAGCGCTAAACAGGTCAAGGGATCGAGCCATGCTGGGCGCATGGGTTTTTATTTTTGCCTTGTAAGGTGTTAATGCCGAAGAAGGTTTTAAAAGAATATTTTAAACGTTAATGGACGTGAAAGTCCAGTTGGCCGAGTGGCTAACAGCGCGAGGGAGTGAGTGCGGCTTAGAGGTTGGGTGTTCGAGCCCGAGGAGAAGCGCACGAATGTTTTATTTTTGCTTGGCATTAAAGCTCAGGGAAGCTCAAGAAGTAAAGGTTAAAAGGATTTTAGATGGGGTTGTTAGCATAAAATGCATAGTGGCCGAGTGGTTAAAATGCGTGCAGCTGGGAGACCCTCTCGAGGGCTTGCGTTCGAGCCCTGAGAATCGCGCTTAAGGCACTTTATTTTTATATTAGCGCTAAAACATCAGACGCCAGCGAAGTAAGGGTTAAAAGAGATTCTGATGCGATATATGTCATGAAATGCGTAAAGGGCCGAGTGGCTGGGGCATGGAGAACTTTTCTCCAGGTCTCGGGTTCGAGACCTGGGGGCTACACCTGAGGTTTGTTTTCCTTTTTGGTCCAGCGTGGGAGCTATATGGCCTGCATGGCCCATGCGCATGCATGCAGTTTTGGGAGGGGATTTCACGCATGGTATAGGTACTGCTTTTATTTTATTTTTGTTGCTTTCAAAGCTGTAAAAGCATGAGTTTAAACCATTATTTCTATTATTTTGTTTACCTAGAACAATGGGATTGTTTAGATATTATTTTTAGAGGATGAGTTAGGTGATGATATGATTAAAACAATGGAAAATGATGTTGAGATTAGCAAGGGAGAAGAGTGCTTGGCCGGCTTGATTTATGTAAAAAGGAGAGGCATGCAAGCATGCTTGTGGGTGCTGCTCTAGGTTGCTTTATTTTATTTTATTTGTTTGTTTAGGATAATGGGATAATATATATATATATATATATATATATAATATTATTATCATTATCAATCAATGCTTTATTGTATTGGTTTTTGGAAGCATTGTCGTGGGAGCTTGGACAATAACCTTTTATTGTTTCATCATTTTTTTTATTTTTATTTTATCTGTTATTTGTTTTGGAAGCATGAGACTTCAAACTTTTATGTTATTGTGTTATTATTTTATTTAATGATGGATTATTATTATTTTATGGAAATAGAGAAGTATGGGATATGTTTTGTCAAATTATGAAAGGTGATAGAAGATAAAATAAGTTATATATTTTTTATGATAATGGGTTTTGCTTGGGGGAAAGAAAGCATGTGCAGCATAGATATTAATTTATTTGTTAGCTTATTTAATTATGTTTTTTAATAATTTTTGTATGGGAAAAAGGATGAGGCATGGGGATTTTGGAAATGGATGTTAGAAAATTTGGCAAAAAGAGAGAGAGAATAACCGTGGGAATGAAGCTTGCTCAGGGGATTCCTTGGCCGGCCTTGTGTTTGAGAAAGGATGGCCAACATTCTTTGTTTTCTTTGCTTATGGTGCTTGAACAAAAAATGCATGTTTTTGTCTTACCCTCCCTCCCGCTTGAGCATGACCGAATGTGATCTACCTAAGAGCATTCATTCTCGATTTTGTTTAGCAAGGAAGGTGGCCTTGCCTTGTTTTCTTCTTCTCCCTTCTTGTCTTGGCCGAATATTTCTTTTACGATGGAGGAACCATAGCCGAATCTAGTTTTGAAAGATGCTATCAACTACGTATTTGAGAGCTCTTCAATTGTTTTGGTAAGTATTTATTTAAGTGTTCGGTTGAGCTCTTATTCTTTAGCATGCCGAAATCAGTAGTTGGCCTTGGTATTTTGGGATTGGCTGAACATTATTAAGGCCTTGATTTCTTGTTTCATTCTTGTGTAGTCGAAGGAGATAACATTAAAGGAGTAAGGGTTCTTTTGAAAATGGATACAGCAAGGAGTGGCCGAAGATGTATAAGGCCATAAGGTTGTACTTTGTTCGTGTGTAGCTAGTATTACGGTACATCAAATGAATCTTTCGAGAGATTGAAGTACTCAAGGTTAGTAGTTGTGGTATTCGGCTTAGGCCATTCTGATATCTAAGTGGCTAACCGATTTCTAACTTTGGTTTAAAGGTAAAACATCAGAAATGAGACAAGTTTCGGGACTTTAGATTGTGTTAGATAAATCGGATCTCGGATCTCGCTAAAGTCAGGTGCGTAGTTATCGCACTGTTCTTTTGCTTGATATATGTATGAGATGTGCATGTTAGCCGAAATAAAGGCTAGGGTAAGTGATCGAATAATCAAGTAAATGGATATGACAATAACTTGTCAGTGAATTGCGATAATAATTGATTATAGATGAACGTGTAAATAAAGTAAGGACATGTAATGTATATGGTTCTAAATAACATGTGACAATGATAGATAAAATATACATATTTGTTTCGTACGAATGTTGTTATGGTACATATACGCACGCATGAGACATGTGATGTGACTATTGGAGAAAAGGTGTACACTATGTGAGTGTTCTAGTGCTAGCCTCGTGCTACATTCGTGATTATTGATTTGTGAACTGATTGATATGTGAGATTTCTATGGGATAGGTGGCTTAGCCACGATCTTAAGTAATAAGGTGAAAAAGAAAGATATGTGGATCACTTTGTGGATTAGACTTCGAAATTGTATATTAGTGATCATATTTATAATATTGTGTATTCATGATTGCATTTTATAATTGCATGTTGTATATATGGATTATGTGGATATGGGCCAAGCCCATATGTGAGGACATGTGTATTAACTATGCACTGAGTCTTGGTGACTCACTCTATTTTTATTAAACCTTTCAGGTGGCGCGTAAAGCTTGGACCGGGTCGGAGAGGATACAAAGGTGGCCATGCAAAAGTGGATTTTCATGCAAAGGAATCTCTTGTTTAATGAATTAAATATTTACACTATCCATATTTTGATTAAGTGTGTATTGTAATACGGCCCACTAAAGTATTTCAGTCCATTTATTAAGTATCGTTATTATTATGCCCTAATATGAAAGGTTGATTGCAAACGGTTTTATTTTCTTCGAGCAAAGCTCGAATCCGACATTTTTATAATAAACTTCGACTATTACTTAGAATATTACAAGTCACGAAAATGTTTTACCAATCTCGGCAAAATTTTCATTGGTTTCACTATTAAGTAAGAATGTTTTTCGAAAGTGTTCCGCAGTGGCATTCCAAATCCGGTCGGGATAAATGGGCCGGGTTTGGGGTGTTACAAAATAGGTTGGGTCGTCATTGACCTGAACCGAACCGACTCGAGGTGCCGTAAGGGTGTCACACCTACATTACTGAACACGGCGGTGCTGGTGGCTACGACGGCGACATCGTGGTGGCCGGTGGTGATTGGTCATCGGTGGTTGAGTAGTAGAAGAGTTACATTCATACTGAGGCTCTACCAGAGAATTTCATTTTAGATTAATTATTCCAAAAATAATGTTATTTTAATATTAAATTTAATTTTATACTTATCTTAATAGTATTTTATTAATTTAATATTCAAGTGATTATCTTAATATTAAATTTAATTTAATGTTTATCTAAGATAAAAATTCTATTATTTTAATAAGATTTAATAATAAATTTAATTATAGTTGAACTCTCTAAGCTCTCCCTATATAAAGAGAGCCTTGAGTCATTATTTTCATACACTAAAATTCAAAAGAAAGTTGTCGAGAGAAATTCTCTAAAGAGATTATTCCAAAAAATTTCTAAAGATATTTTTCTGATTTACAACTTGACCCAAAAGTTTAGAGAAATTATAAAATCACCCCACTAGTACTTTTTGTGTAAAATTTTCTAATTCAAAGCAAGCCTACACTCAGCAGATGTGAGGTTGAGGATAGCGAAGAAGACTACTCGATCGAAGTGCTTATCTTAGACGAATCGAGAAGGTACAATTTTGATTAAGTGTTTTTTACTTTAGATATCACAATCAAGATCTTGTTTTGGAAACATTTTTAAACTCTAGTTGTTCCCTAAATTTATTTTTCGATGTGTTTTCCAAACCCGTTTTTTCAACAATTGGTATTAGAACCAGGTTGTTATATCTATAAGTATAAACAGATAATCAAAATATATTTCTCTTCTTTTTGAATGATTTGATTACATAGAAAGTGACATTATTTAGATCTTATACATGTTTTGAGTTATATATGGGAATGGATGCGACATTATATATTTGATATATAATTATTTTTTACCAAGGTTGTGGTTCTTAGGAAATAGACGGTGGACTATCATCTCCATGAAGGGCTATTTTTTTTAAATTTATAGAATTTTCGTGAGCCGGAAACGGATATAAGACTTAAATATAATTTTTCCAAAATAAGTCCATAATGAGTAAAAGATACGATGGTGATTGAAGATCCAAGGAGTGCCTTATAGTGAAAAATTATGTAATTTTATTTTTCCATTTATTTTCTGGAAATAGAACCATGGAAACCTTGGCTATTTTATTTTAATTACCTATCTCATTATATATCTTTTTTCTTATAATTGTTTATAATATTATGTGATGTCATAATTGTGATATATATATTAGATGATCCACAATTTATCGATTAAAAAGAAGAAGTCTGGTAATGAGAAAATACATGTATTGTATTGTTCTATTCACTTCTTTAGGTTATTTGATAACTATGAGAAGTGTGGTAATAAGAAGGTGCATGTCTAGGATTGGCTCTAGCTAGGAAAGGCTTGGTTTTTAAGCTGTCAAATTTGACTCACCTCCCTTTCCTAGGACCCTACCTGGTACACGGTTCGCATTCACTTTTTCGATTTTTCCCTTAAAAGAAAAACTGTGGAGAATAAAAATTGTTTGTTTTAAGATTGATTGATTCTTATGAATAGATATTATAAAATTTCCATAGCATGTCATGCATATATTGGAAGCATATCATTTAGATTAGGTAAGAATGCCACTAGGACTGTTGTATGATCATTCTTGAAATTTGGGATAAAAAAAAACCTTGCATGTTTTTAAAATATTGAGTGGGAGAAGATCATTGAACAAGACTTACAGCTTCCATTGATGGTCCCTAAGTGATAGCATGATAAAGTTTTGAGCTGATTCCTACCCTAGCCTCACCCCAAGGTAAACTTTGTCATGTGAGTTCACTGGATGAGATTTCTTTTTAAGGACAACTAGTCATGCATGACTTTCAAAGAGATTGTCCCAAGATGACTCAAAAATGAAAGCATGTTCATAATGGGTATTGAGTCTATAGTTACACACTCTAGATATTCTCTTATTAAATAGTTTCCCAAGATATGATATTTAAGCTAGAGATGATGACCAAATGTTAAACAGTCGTTAGTTTGTATGGAGTCTTGAGAATTAAGATTCACGAACTGATTGGATGTAACCCATGTTTTTGCTAGTTAATCATGAGACCCCAAAGAGACATGGTTGATGGGTGTGAGATTGATCGTAGCAACAAATTTTTTTAAGGTTTTAATACAAGACGTATGCATCATACTGCATTCTTAATATGTTGCTGAAATGAAAAATATTTACTTAATACAAAGATAGTAATTAGTGAAATCTTTATTTTTTTCAATTCAAATATGTCTCCTACTCCTCTTATTATCATTCTTTTTTAGAATAAATGGGGATAACTTTCAAGAATGGAAATGGAACTTGCTAATAGTTCCCAGTTGTGAAAAACACAAATTCGTTCTTGATGAAACGTGCCCTCTTGAAGCTCAGCCCAAAGCGAGAAATTACTGGAGAGATTTTGACCCGATTGCTCGATGTTATATGTTAGCGTGCATGAATAGTGTGCTGCAAAAGCAACACCACAATTTTCGTGCCAAAGAGATCATGAAAAATTTAGAAGATTTGCTCGAAAGCTAAGTCGTATTGGCTCGATGATAAACCGTAAAAGTAACATATTTTAATCCCACATTTAGCATACTTTTGGATGATTTATCCTTTGATTTATGTAAAAAGGTGCTCTTAATCCTTTCTTTTCGTGTCTTATACTCAAGAAAGCACCCAAGGATGAAAATAACATAAAATGAGCTTTAAAACGAACCAAATTGGGCCAAGAGAGAAATCGACACGGCCTGGCCCAACTACCACACGGCCGTGCCTCATTAAAAGTCCAAACACGACCTGACCACGATTCACACGGGCATGTGCCATGGCCGTGTCCCTGTCGCTGGAAAGAGAAATTTCATTAGGGAAAGGATACTTGGAGGCAAAGAAACACATTCCAATGCCTATTCAAACACCCTGTTAGGAATTCTACTTGAATTAGGATACTTAGGGGCCAAGTAAGGCATCACAAAGTCTATATAAACACCCAAGGGGGCAACTTGAGAGGGAGTTCGGCAGAAGTCGAAAGAGCGAAAGCGAGGCCAATGAGCCAAGCCGAGAAGGTCAGAGTTAGGGAATAACGCGAGGATAGCCAGTTGATGCATCCCAAGAAGCCGGAGTTATACTCAAGATGGCGGAATTCTCCTTCGATTCCTTCAGGGGGTTTTAGGATTTTTCCTATGTTTTGTTTTATCTTTTCTCTTGCAATGGTTTGTTTATTCATTATGAACTAAACCCCTCAGATACCTGAAGGGGATGAAACCTAGATGGATTTTATTATTTGATTTTTAAGTTATATGATAAATTACTTAGTTTGTTCTTAATTATGATGCTTAATCCAAATCTAATGTGCTTAGGTGGAGGAGGAATAGACCCAGCCTAAGAGAAGATCTAACATAATTAAGCGGAGTTGATCGGACGCCTAGAGATAGGGTTACGAGATTTTGCCGGATTAGGGTGAAACCTAATATGGGAGTCCATTGATCGATTTGCTGCTGTCCTAGGGGATTATTATAAGCGAACGAGAGTTCCACTAATTAACCTAGGGTTAGACGTTATTCGCCTCGAGAGAAGGTTTAATATAGGTTAGGGAGTCCTACGGATCAAGCTAAGTACAAGAAATCATATAATTGAAGGTTAGATAATAGGAGAAATATAGGTGGATTCTTCCCGAGGGTATCATTAAAATCAACTGAGTTTTTCCTCAAGGTTATTTTCCAATTCGTTTTTTTTGTCTTTGTGTCTTTAGTTTAGCTATCGTCAATTTAATTTAAGAAGTAATCTTCACTCTAACTTTAAGGTTAAATAATAAAAAGAAAGTGAGTATTAATACTTTTAGTTCCTTTGGGTTCGATAACCGGTCTTGCCTAAGCTATACTACTGTTTGATAGGTACATGCCTTAATATCGTTGTCAGAGTTAGTCTCCAGGTTTGACCATTCTTTTATAAATATTTAAAGCTCTGATTTTACAGCGATCAAGTTTTTTGGCGCCATTGCCGGGGAACTCAAATATTAAGAAAGCTTAATTTTTATTATTTTAGCCATATTGTTTTTTGCAATTTTTATTTTATTATTATTTTTTTATTTATTTTAAATTTTTTTTCCTTGCTAATTTTTCTTTTATTTTGGTAGATAAGTATAGTGTATAGAGGAGATGGCACTAAATAACTATCAGTGGCAAGTAATGAGGACAACGCCAACAAAAGCCGCCAGTGTTTTCAACCTCGACGTGGTCACCAGGTTATCTACACAGCTAGAGATGATGAATAAAAAGATTGATGGTTTGCATAGTCTCTCGCAGGTACACCCAATAATGTAATATGACTCGAATCCAAGAGGCGTGGCGAATCCTGAGTACCCACCCTACGGATATGGCATGGAAAACGAGCAAGCTCACTATCTAGACCTCAAAATAATTTTTATAGTGACACTTATAATACAGGTAGGAGGCGCCATCCCAATTTCTCATGAAATGATCAAAGTAGCCAAAGATTGAACTTCTTCCAGATCTTCAACAACCACCTCACCAACAGGAAAAGGAATCGGACACTGAAGAAATGCCGACAAAATTCATGGCAGCCACAGAAAAATGTTTCAAAGACACTGAAACAAACCAACGAACATCGACTGAAGAGATCCAGAGCCAAGTAAGGGAAGCCACTAAGGCAGTCAAACAACTTGCAAAATTAATGTCCGAACGATCGCAAGGGCGTCTACCAAGCGATACTGAAACTAACCCGAGAGAGCAAATTCAAGCCGTCACAGCTCATAATAGCACAGGGGTAGACAAACCTAATCCAATAAAAGGAAACAAGGTAGAAGAAGGTAAAGTTGAGGCAACACAGGAAAAGCCAAAATCGGTAATCGAAGAGTACCAACCTCGCATACTTTATCCCGAAGCAATGAAAAGAGACGATTCAGAAGAACAATTCGGTAAGTTTCTTAAACTTTTGAAGAAATTACATATTAACTTACCTCTTCTTGAAGCTCTTTTTCAGATGCCAGATTCGAGGAAATTTTTAAGACAGCTCTTGACAAACAAACGCAGAATAGATGAAGAACAACACGTGAAATTAAACGCTGCATGCTCAGCAATGTTACAGAACAGACTACCGCAAAAGTAAAAAGACACAGGGAGTTTTACAATTCCATGTTTAGTTGGTAGTTTATCTATTGATAATGCTTTAGCTGATTTAGGGACAAGCATCAATGTTATGCCTTATAAAATGTTTAAACAACTAGGTTTAGGGAAACCCAGACAAACTAGGATGAGCATTCAGTTAACTGATAAAACTATCAGAATTCCTAGAGGTATAATAGAAAATGTTCTAATCAAAATTGATAAATTCATATTCCCAGTAGATTTTGTTGTCTTAGACATGAATGAGAACAATTCGATTCCTTTAATTTTAGGAAAACCCTTTCTAGCAACTGCCAGGACTAAAATTGATGTTGGTACAGGAGAGCTCATTCTTCGTGTAGGTGACGAATCAATCAGTCTACAAGCTTTTGACTCGGCCAGGACATCAAGTGATGAAGGTGAGAAAGTAAATTCAGTTGATAATCAAATTGTTCAACTTTTACCACAGGAAACACCACAAGGCTACAAACCTGAGCCGAATCATAGGCCCCAAGCCGTACAAGCTCATAATAGTAAATTGTTAGAGGAATCTGACCCAAGGCAAGAACATGTGGTGAGTGAAGGTAAGATTGAGGTGTGCCATGATATACCAAAACCGGCAATTACAGAGTACCAACCTCGTGTGCCATATCCCGATGCAATAAAGAAAAACCACACAGAGGAAAAAATCGGTGAACTCACACTTCGTGTAGATGACGAAACAATCACTCTTCAAGCTCTTGACTCAGCTAGGACATGGAGTAATAAAGGTACGAACGTTAATTCTATTGATAATCATTTGGTTCAACCTTCTTTACAGGAAGCATCACGAAACCACTTAGCTGAGCTAGATCTTCAACCTCGTGCCAACAAAGAAGAAATACATAAGGAACAAAGCCTTAGGGTTGACAAACTAAAAGAGCAGAAAACACAAATCAGAGAGGAACAGGAGCCGCTTGAAGTGAAACTGAAGAAGACCCTAGACAAGCTGATAGGAACAACAAATCACATCAAAATAGAGGATCAGGTATTGTTGAATAAGGAAGACCCTCGAATCACCAATTCAGACCTCAAGACAAACGAAGAAATCACTTTTGAGGTACTTAATGTCTTTTTATACGGCATAGTCGAGGTAAGCAATCCTAAATTCGACACTTTTGAGGTAAACATTACTCGACTTAAACTATATATCCATAACCGAAGTGATCACATGAGAAAGGATTTTCACCTCCTCAAACCACCATGACCATACGAATGGGAGATAAAGTCTAGCTTAAGACTATAAACGAGCACTTCTCGGGAGGCGACCCGAGCACTAACCCTCTTTTTACATTTTTTATCTTCTTTATTTTTTATTTTTATTTTTATTTTTCTTTTTCTCTTTTATTTTCCTTTTAACACTTAACCATAAACTAACCAAAAAAAAAGCAGATTTCTAGGCAACACGGCCTTGACACGGGCGTGTACATAGCTGTTCATAGCCAGGAAATAGACCATGGGCGTGCCAAAACACCGTGCCTAAACAGGGTAAAAAGTTTTTCGGTGACACGGGCTGCAACACCAAACCACGCCCGTGCTAGATAACCGTGTAAAATTACTGAGGTTACTGACTTATAATACACGGGCACAACACGGCCGTGCCTCACAACCGTGTGAAATTACTAAGGTTACTGACTTGCTATACACGGGCTTGACACGCCCGTGTTACCCCACCGTGCTAACGTTTTTTCTTATCGAACACGGGCATGCGAATTGAAACACGACCGTGCCAAAAACCTTGAACGCGCCCAAAATCTGGAAATCGCGAAAAGCACGGGCTATTTAAAACTTCACACGGGCGTGCCGATTGACCGTGCCCGAGCACCCTGAACGCGCCCAAAATTCAAAATCCCAAAACACGAGCTACATCTCTATTTAAACCTCATTCTCCCTTTTTCTAGTTGTCTTTCATTTGCCATTATTTATTTTTATTTTTATTATTTTTTCCCCTTTATTTTATTTTATTCTCTTTATTATTTTCTTCTTATTCTTTATGATATTTAGATTTAGCTGAGGATTCAATAAAATTAGGACGGCTACTTCGAGGATTCAATTTCAAACGGTTCGAGACGCTTCCCCACGCTTACTTCCAATCCTATCCGGTTTCTTTAACTTCATCCAAAATTCATGAAGTTTCACTTCTCTCCCCATCTTATGATTTTTATAATTATTTTGCTATTATCCATCTTTGTACATTGAGGGCAATGTACATCTTAAGTGTGGGGGGTTAACTATAGTATTATTTGAAAATCCCTGAATTATGCCTTGGCCAAAAGTAAAGTCTCTCATATTATGATTAGAATGAAATTTCCTATGATTTATGATCTTTGTTGATATGTTTTAGAGTAAGTCATTGATAATTGTGCATTGATGATTAAATTTGAAGGATACTAGAGAATCAGGCATGATAAGTCTATTTTTCAGAATTAAAATTTTTAGGTTGTCTACCTGAATCTGAATGTTACTTTGAAGTTTGAACTTTACGAGGTTGACATCAAAATACCCATAATTTTTGTGAGATTTTGAGCCTTTTAGAGCATACATCCTTTCATGCTCACTTTTTATTATGAGTGTGTCAACATTGATTTGTTATTCTAGAACTTGCCTCGTTTATACATGTTGAGACAACAGTTATGATTTGATATATAGAGATGATAAAGGCACCTAGGTTTTAACCCACTCACTCCACTAAAAAGCCTACCTCTACAATTAACCCCTAGTAAACCCCGTTTAAGCCTAACAACCCTTTTCATTGACTTACCTACTAACACTAACCCAAAACTCTTTATATTTGTTATCACCGTTCTTTTTAACTACCCTTTTTGTCGAGATTTGATTTTGAGCAGTTACCTGACTATGTTCTCTATTTCAGTTGTTAAAGTTCATTATTTTTATTGATTTGTTCAAAAAAAAAAGAGAAGAAGCTCGTATTATTAGTTTTCAATTGATGAAATTATTTAGGATTAGTTCATTTTTCTAGTTAGGTAATTTTTCAGGCCAGTCTCGATTCTAACCTTGTAATTCAGCCTTTATCCATACCCTTAACCTAAGCCCCGTTACAACCCTGTTAAAGACCTTTTGATTTGTGTATCATCTTATTTTATAGTGGTGGAGATTTGATTTTCATGCAAGCCTATGGGATTAACTTTTCATGTTCGACTTATTGAGTGCTTAATTTTGAATCTTAAACACTTAGAGTGATTTGAGTGAATCTTTAATGAGGATGTCAACTCTTGCCAATTTCGAATTAGAGGTAATTATTTAGGTATTTTCAAGCTATAAATGTAAGACTTTGATTGTTTGAATCTTTAAGGACTCTTTGAGTTGAATTATCCATGTACGAATTATTTCTGAATTATGATGAAACATTATTGATGAAAATTATGAATCAAGGAAGTTCGTTTTAATTATGAGTTGAGAATTTTGCTTGAGGACAAGCAAAAGCTTAAGTGTGGGGGTATTTGATAAACCGTAAAAGTAACATATTTTAATCCCACATTTAGCATACTTTTGGATGATTTATCCTTGATTTATGTAAAAAGGTGCTCTTAATCCTTTCTTTTCGTGTCGTATACTTGGAAAGCACCCAAGGATGAAAATAACGTAAAACGGGCTTTAAAACGAACCAAATTGGGCCAAGAGAGAAATCGACACGGCCTGGCCCAAATACCACACGACCGTGCCTCATTAAAAGTCCGAACACAGCCTGGCCACGATTCATACGGGCGTGTGCCATGGCCGTGTCCCTGTCGCTAGAAAGAGAAATTTCAGTCGGGAAAGGATACTTGGAGGCAAAGAAACACATTCCAATGCCTATTCAAACACCCTATTAGGAATTCTACATGAATTAGGATACTTAGGGGCCAAGTAAGGCATCACAAAGTCTATATAAACACCCAAGGGGGCAACTTGAGAGGGAGTTCGGCAGAAGCCGAAAGAGCGAAAGCGAGGCCAAGAAGCCAAGCCAAGAAGGTTAGAGTTAGGGAATAACGCGAGGATAGCCAGTTGATCCATCCCAAGAAGCCGGAGTTATACTCAAGACGGCGGAATTCTCCTTCGATTCCTTCAGGGGGTTTTAGGATTTTTCCTATGTTTTGTTTTATCTTTTCTTTTGCAATGGTTTGTTTATTCATTATAACTAAATCCCTCAGATACCTGAAGGGGATGAAACCTAGATGGATTTTATTATTTGATTTTTAAGTTATATGATTAATTACTTAGTTTGTTCTTAATTATGTTGCTTAATCCAAATCTAATGTGCTTAGGTGGAGGAGGAATAGACCCTGCCTAAGAGAAGATCTAACATAATTAAGCGGAGTTGATCGGACGCATAGAGATAGGGTTACGAGATTTTGCCGGATTAGGGTGAAACCTAATATGGGAGTCCATTGATCGATTTACTACTGTCCTAGGGGGTTATTATAAGCGAACGAGAGTTCCACTAATTAACCTAGGGTTAGACGTTATTCGCCTCGAGAGAGGGTTTAATATAGGTTAGGGAGTCCTACGAATCAAGCTAAGTAAAAGAAATATATAATTGAAGGTTAGATAATCGAAGAAATCTAGGTGGATTCTTCCCGAGGGTATCATTAAAATCAACTGAGTTTTTCCTCAAGGTTATTTTCCAATTCGTGTTTTTTGTCTGTGTCTTTAGTTTAGCTGTCGTTAATTTAATTTAAAAAGTAATCTTCACTCTAACTTTAAGGCTAAATAATAAAAAGAAAGTGAGTATTAATACTTTTAGTTCCTTTGGGTTCGATAATTGGTCTTGCCTAAGCTATACTACTGTTCGATAGGTACAATTGCCTTAATATCGTTGTTAGAATTAGTCTCCAGGTTTGATCATTCTTTTATAAATATTTAAAGCTCTGATTTTACAGCGATCACTCGACAATCCGCTATTACAAATTTGATGAATTCTCAGTAGAAACCTGGTACTCCGATCAAAGAACATATGCTTAAGCTTATGGGATTCTTTGTGGAAGCGGAGGACAATGAGGCTGAGCTAGATGTGAACATGTAAATTGAAATAGTGTTCAAATCCTGAACCAATGAGTTTACTAGTTTTAGGGCCGCTTACAACTTGGGGAACAAGGCACTTATCTTGACTCAGCTCATGATGGAATTACAGTCTTATGAGTTGATGCTGAATGGTGGTAAGCCGATTTAGGAGAAACCTAAGGCAAATATAGTTGTGGGCCCCTTGTCCTCTAAGGGGAAACAGAAAGTTATAGGAAAAAAATAAACCGAGTAAGTCTTCGGTTCCACCTTGTGTGGATAGGAAGAAGGCTAAGAAGTCAAAAGATCCTAAAAAGATCAAATGTTTGTTCTGCAACAGGAAAGGGTATTTCAAATCAATCTGTAAGGAATATTTAGATTACCTAGCCAAAAAAGGCAAAGGTATGGAACTCATTGTAGTTGAAGCTTACTTAGTGGAAGAATCAATTGACAACTGGGTCATTGATTTTAGAGCCACTAACCATGTGTATGTGTCACGGGCCAAAGTGTAAAGCCCGTGAACAGCGCACCAGATGCATCCCATAGAGATCTATAGATTAGCTGGGGATTATTTAGCCCACGAGAACTAGCTCGATTCAAAGAGCTATTGGAGAAGCCTACCAAATTGAAGCCTGGGTGGCCCAATGTTGCAGATATGGAAACATATGCTACCTTGGTAAATATGGTAGCTAATATTAAAAAATTGATAGGAATCATATCTTGTAAATATTAGATTTGATATTGTAATATTGTAAATCCCTTGATTTAAGGGATAGGCTTAATCTCACCCGTCGATGTAACTTAATCTAGATCGTTGATTTTAGGGGAGCTCAACAATAAATAGAGAGCTTCCCCTCACTTGTAAATCATCCCTTTCTATCCTAAATTCTTAAGAGTAATAGAATTCTTCGAGAGCATTTACTCAAACACCTATCGTGCATTATTTTATATCTTTTTAGCTTTCTTTTGCCATAATTGCTTCCGCTATATAAATTGGTGCATTGGAGGAATTCTTTGTGAATCCTCACGTTGTGGTGATTAGGCTTAATTAGGCAGGTTTGCATCGAAAGGATCTTCTAAGGTTGCACGAAACACGAGACTAAAGTTCTAGCCCCGTGACATGTGTTTCTTTATAGAGGTTCAGTGAAACGAGAAGTCTGCATGACAAAAGCCTCTCGTTGTGAATTGAAGATGGGAGTTAGGTTTCAACTGAAGTAGTGGGAGAAGTTATTTTACACTTTGACAATTTTAAGAAGATTATTTTAAAGAACGTGTTTAATGTACATCATTTTAAGAGGAATTTAATTTCTATAGCATGTTTATTTGTTGACGGTTATACCGTGACATTCAATAAAGAGATTACTATTCATAGAAATCATTCTTTAGTCTGTAATGGATGGATGGAAAACAATCTCTACTTAATCAAACCAAATAACTACTTGAAACTTCAAACTGAAATAGTGAACTTAAAACTTCTCACTCTAATGCTATAACACTAAAGACTTGCTCATATTAACCAAGAAAGAATCACTAGACTCTTGAAAGATGGTCCCTTAGGTATGCTTACGGAAGTTAGTCTTTCATAATCTGAATCTTGCTTGGAAGGTAAAATGACTAAGAAGTCTTTTAATGCGAAACGTATATGGTCAACCGACCTTTAGAACTTGTGTACATTGATGTATGTGGTCCCATGAGCATCACTACTCGAGGAAGTTACGATTATTACGTGACTTTTATTGGCGACTATTCTCGATATGGATATATGTATCTAATGCACCACGGAATTGAAACCTTTGATATATTTCGAGAGTTCTGTGCGGAAGTGGAAAAGTAATTAGGTTTATCCATAAAGAATCTTCAATCTGACCGAGGTGGGGAATATTTTTCTGATAAGTTCTTAGGATACCTCATGGAGAATGAGATTTTATCTCAATTGACTGCGTCGGCCACTCCACAGGAGAATAGTGTAACTGAAAGAAGGAATATAATCTTGCTTGACATGGTTCGTTCAATATTAAGCTATGCACAACTTTCTACTTTGTTCTGAGGATATGCAATACAAACGACTTGCTATATTCTGAGTGATGTGCCAAGCAAGACTTCTTGTAAAATGCCTTATGAACTATGGCATGTAAAGAAACCCACTTTAAATCACATTAGATTATGGGGTTGTTTAGCATACGTTCTGAATAAGGATGTAAAGAAGTTGGATACACGGACAGAATTGTGCATGTTTGTAGGATATCCAAAAGGAACAAATGGATGATTATTCTACAATCGGAAAGATAATACAATTAAAGTTTCTACTCATGCTACTTTCCTTAAGGAAAGCTACATTGATAACTTTAATCTTCAAAGTAAAGTGGTTCTCAAGTAACTTTCAGGAGTGGTAGAACAATCATCGAGTTCAATTCTCGAGAAAGTTGTAGATAACCCTGCAAACGATTGACAACATAGAGGAATTTGTCTTAGTGGAAGAGTTTTTAATAAACCAAACTTTTTCATCTATGATGGTAGTATCTATAATACAGAAGCCAATCACGAGGATGATGATCCATTCACTTACAAGGAGGCTATGCAGGACGTTGATTCCAAGCTCTAGAAACAAGCCATGGATGCCGATATGGATTCTTTGAAATCCAATACTATGTGGGAACTTGTAGACTTATCGATTGGGATTAAACCAATTGGGTGTAAATAGATTTACAGAAAGAACAGAAATGCGGAAGGGAAAGTGGAAACACACAAAGTTAGACTTGTAGGGAAATGCTATACATAGAAAGAAAACATCGATTACGATGAGACTTCTTCTTTGGTAACCAGGCTCAAGTCTATCCGCAAACTCTTATCCATTTCCGCTACTATCGATTATGAGATATGGCAAATGGATGTCAAAATAGCATTCTTGAATGGCTATCTCGATGAGATCATTTACATGGTTCATCCCACTGGCTATATTGTCAAAGGAAACAAGCAAAAAGTTTGCAAACTGTTAAGATTCGTTTATGGAATTTAACATGCGTCTCGTTCATGGAATAAAAGATTTGATCAAACGATTAAAACTTTTGGATTTGAGGAAAACACTGATGAACCTTGTGTTTATTAGCATATAAAGGAAAAAAATGTGGTCTTCCTCGTTTTGTATGTCGATGATCTTCTACTTATTGGAAACAATGTAGGAGAATTGACATCAGTTAAACTGTGGTTAGCTTAACAGTTTAGCATGAAGGACTTGGGTAAAGCTAGTTATATTCTTGGAATTCAAATCCTTAGGGATCGAAAGAATAAAACAATAGCACTATCTTAAGCTTCATACATCGATAAGGTACTAGAACATTTGTAATGATCGATGCAAAGCCAAGCATTCAACTGACTACATCAGGTTTTCATCTTTCTTTAGATGACTTTATTAAGATAGCAGAAGAAAGAGAGTATATGAACAAGGTTCCATATGCTTAGGCAGTTGGAAGCCTTATGTATGCGATGCTTTATGCACGCCCAAATATATATTTTGCAATAGGAATGGTTAGTTGATATCAGGCGAATCCAAGTCTCAGGCATTGGCAAACTGTAAAACATATATTAATGTATCTTAAAAGAACCATGGATTATATGCTTCTGTATTGGGAGAACCCTTACTCCTATTGGATACACAGACTTAGACTTCCAAACCTGAAAAGGTTCGAGGAAATCAACTTTGGGAAATGTATTCGTTTTAGGCAGTGAAGCCATAGTATGGAGAAGTGTAAAAAAAAACTTATACTATTGAATCTACTATTGAGGTCGAGTATGTGGCTGCTTCTGAGGCAACGAAAGAAGCAATATGGCTTCGAAAGTTCTTAACCAAACTTGAAGTTATTCCTGGTACAGAAAAGACTATAACACTGTATTGTGATAATAGTGCTGCAATGGCAAATACCAAGGAAATGAAAAGTCACAAGAGGATGAAACACATTAATCGAAAGTATCACTTGATACGTGAGACAATAGCCAAAGGAATTGTAGATGTGATGAAAGTAGCTTCTGAAAGTAACCTTGTGGATCCGTTTACTAAGACTCTTGTAACTAGAAGTTTTAACAAACACGTCGAGGATATGGGAATGTGAAACATAACACATTTACTTCACTAGGGCAAGTGGAAGATTGTTAGGAAATGTGTCCATATTGTAGTAAACATTTAAATGTATTCTATTTATTTGAACGATGAATAAATAAAGAAAGTTAATTTCACATTTCACAATTATGCCTTTTGTATTTATGTCTTATATTTTGCATGCATAGCGAAATTATGACAAGAAAATATTAGCTTATTGATTGTCTAAAGTTCAAATTGAAGATAACGTGAATTGTAATGAACGTTTACATTGCAAGAAAGATAACTTACTTCAGTAGATAATCTAAATGAGTCCATAACCCCGTAAAAGAATTAAAGTGAGCATTTGATTCAAATACTGAGAAGGGTTATTATGTCGTCTACAATTCTAATTGGGGAGATGGCTAGTCTTGGCTATCGGAGCAGTTTGATTCCACGAGTAGAGACAAAGATGTATTCATTGGTAGAATGATACATTGGACTGGACCCAAGATGAATTAACTCTAAATCCATTTGTGAATTAATTCACTTGTGACATTCATGGTGTGATTTACCAAAACCATGAGTTAGCCACTGACCATGCGTATGCAACTCATGTGCTTTGATATAAGTGGAGGCTTATACTTTAAAAATGATTGAACCCATCCGATATGTTGAGTACATGACTTGTGTATGGCATGGCTTTACTAGCAACAGTGGAATTCATAGCTCAATTAAAGAGTTAATGATATTCTCTCATTTGCATTGTGTGGATTGATAAAGATTGAACATGGCCACGGGTTGCTTGTTCTCGAATGAGCAATTTATAATAGCCATTTGTTGACAGTGATAATATTAATCATTGAGAAAATACAATGGTGACAATGAGATAAAATAGGATTGTATTGAATGAACGGATTTAACTCAAAGGAATCAAAGATATCATATGAGGGTAACACACACATAACGAGATCATTGGACAAAGCAGTTGGATGAATTGCTTTCATAAAGAGAATACAATAAGGAATTTTCAATCATGGTACTTACTATGGACTGACTCCATGATTAAGTAATTGCGAATTATCAGAACGATGCTTCTGGACATAACTGCAATCACTAGAATCTAATTGTATATGTCCAATTGGTCGCTCCGCTAGCTCAACAAAAGCTTGATTGGACTGTATTTTAATTAGAAGAAAATTCTACAACTTTGGGAATAATTTAATTGAGTCGATTTATTCGATGTGGAATTAAAGTAGGTGGTGGTAAGAATTGTTCAACTAGAGAATTTGATTAAAGAATTTTCTTGAAAAATTCGGAAAATCTAAGTGATTTTGGGAAAGTTTAATTTTGATCAATTAAAATTAAATTAATCAAATCAATTAAAATTAATATGATATTTTTGGAATTTAATTTTCAAGTCAGACAATTAGCCTAATGGGTAATTGAACTTGAAAATTGGACCTGAGATGGTAAATTGGGCCCAGGATCCCAAAATCGAGACCTAGACCCTAAAATTGATCGAATCGAGTTTGGTATGTGAAATAGGACTAACGGTCCAAACGTTGGCTAGACCAAACCGGTCAAGTTGTCACTGACCCGAACCGAATTGACAGTAACATTGAACACCCCTCACCAATCTCCGTCGTCAGATTAGGGTTACAAACATGACTATACAATTCTAAACGTTCAACATCAAAACATTAACAATATGCAAATTTCAAGTTCGTATTTGATAACATAATTCTATTATAGCAACAAATACTTTTATGGGTCTTCAATCGAGCCTATATGGTCCTAAAAACAGTTTAGGAACAAATAGGGACTAACTCGGAAAAAATCAGAAAGTTTAGGAAAAAGTTCAAAAATTTGAAGACATGAGTCACACGGCCATGTGGCCAGGCCATGTGACATAACCTAGGCCATGTTGGCATTCGAAATATGGGACTCACAATCGTGTCCCAACTTGTTTCTCTACCTGTGTAACTCACTAACTTAGGTCACACGCTGTGTGCCAGACCGTGTGAATCCTGCACCTAAAAAATAATATGACACACGACTGTGTGGGGTGGTCGTGTGTGGCACACGGCCATGTGGCAACCCATGTCCCAGGCTATGTGCAGCCCAAATTACCCCAAAAACAAGCCAGTTCAAAAACCATATCTTAACCTCCAAGCCATACCATCTATAGTTACTTTCACATGCTTAAATATTCTATTATTTTAATAAGATTTAATATTAAATTAATATAATATTTATCAAGATAAATATTATGTTGAATTTAATATTAAAGTGGTTAAGTTTAATCATATTTAAACTCTCTAAACTCTCCCTATATAAAGACAGCCTTGGGTCATTATTTACACACACTTTAATTCAAGAGAAAGTTGTAGAGAGAAAATTCTCTGAAGAGATTATTCCAGAAAACTTCTAGAGATATTTTTCTGATTTACAACTTGACCCAAAAGTTTAGAGAAATTTAAAAATTACCCAAATGGTAATTTTTGTGAAATTTTTTTGATTTGAAGCGAGCCCATACTCGGCAGACGTGAGCTTTAGGATAGCAGAGAAGACTACTCGGTCGAAGTGCTCATCTTAGATGGATCGAAAAGGTACCATTTTGATTAAGTGTTTATTACATTAGATATCACAACCAAGATCTTGTTTTGGAAAATTTTTAAAACTCTGGTTTTCCCCTAAATTTATTTTCCGCTGCGTTTTCCAAACTCGTTTTTCCAACAATAGTTTAAAGAGTTCAACTATGATTAAACTTAATCAATTTAATATTAAATTTAATCTAATATTAATATTAATATTAAATCTTATTAGATTTAATCTGGTATCGGAGCCAATGAGGAGCATGTATTTCTAAGTTTTGAAAATATTCAATTTGTTTTCTATACTTCTGAGTTCTGGTTTAACTGTCTTCATTAATGTATTTTTATTTTGCTGAGTATTGATACACAATCCAGTTAGCCATGGGTTAGGCGTGTCAAGGATAAAGTATCCCTGTAGGCAACTATAATAATCCAGAAATCCTGATATTAGAACCCCTTTATAGGAAGTAAGAAAACAAAGAATGTTTCCCTTCCTTAGAAGAACCAATTCTTCTGCAAGCTTTATTTCCAATCAATCCCAAGAGTCCGACCAAACCTTAAACAACTCTGTTAATGAACAAGAAGAACATTATGAAAATATTCCCCAAATATTTGATAACTGGACTCTTCCAAGAGTTCCAACAAACCAAGTTTACAAGAAAACAACTTTTGAAATTTTAAATGCTTTTTGCAGTTACGTTATAAAAACAAAATAAATGAGTTTACCTATTCAAAAAGAATATGAAACAACCCAATTATTAGATAAAGTCGTCATTAATAAACTCAAAGAAAAAATAATACAAATATGTCTATTTTGGACTAGTCCAAGTTGGTGTCAAACCTCTTAGTGTTGAAGCCATTAAAAATACCTCAATTTTAATTGTCTTAAGAGACCAAAGACACATCATGTTTAATGACTCATTATTAGGAACTATAGAAACAAGCCTATGTACTGGCCCAATACATTTTAATTGTTATCCAAATTTTATGGTTTCTTTGACTGACAAAAATATTTTACAATGTTTTTTACATTCTAAATACATACCCATAACTACAAAATGCTTCCTAGTTTGGAAGTGCTAACTTTAGTCTATAGACTCCACTTCAAAGCTATGTATTCTGTAGTTAATACCAAGGCTTTACTTAAAATCCCAAAAGGAGAAACCCTCTTAATAGAAACAGATACTTCAAGATCTCATACCACAATCCCAAGAATAATAAAATGGCATGAAATAAACCTTCTTGATAGGTGGAAACTTGAGGATGCTACAGACCCTGTGGCACCAACTCCAATAAGAAACACTTCATTAAGTGAAATTTCTCAACACCAAGATGGCACAGTTGAATTAATATTCAGTAGGCCACGAAGAAAGCCTCCAGGACATTCCTTCGAAATAGGAAGTACCAGCACAGCTTTTAGGAGGTTAAATTTAGAAGAATAGTCAAATCCAGAAACACAAACGACAGATTTTAGGACAGCTAGAGTCTCTGTCTCTTCTATCCTAAAAACATTTAGAACCAATTTACAAGGAATAGATAATTCCTCAAATATAGCTCAACTATCTATGCCAGACAGGAAAAGAGTCCCCAAAATTCACCTAATATGTCACCAACATATTCATCAATGACTAATAATGCAAGACAATGAGAAAATTTAGAAATATTTGTTTTGGAAAAAACCTTTTGAGATAAATAAGGAATGGTATAGAAAACACTTCTATTCCAACAAAAATAAGCAAAAAAGAGAAGATTAGTTTAAAAATTATAATGATAATAAAGAAAGCATTCTTTTAGAATATTATGAATTTATGAATACCCATAAAATTCATATAAAATTCTTTGAATGGTTTAAAGAATATTATTCAGAATCTATTAATACAATAAAACACAATACTAGATGGCAGACTAATAAAGAAGAAGTTGAATCTCAACATCCCCCTCTACTAGAGGTTCAATATCTTAACAAAAATACTGGAATAAAATCAAATCCTTTAAGAATGAGAGCTCCTGATGCAGGAGAACAAATATCATCAAAAGATACTAAAATAATAGTAGAACAAAACAACTATACAAATATCAATATTCATACAATAGGAAAACAATTAGATTATATTGAGAATTTGGTAGAAAGTCAACCGATTAGGAAAGAACCGGTAAAAGAGGTAACAAAAAAAAGTTCTAAAGAACTAATATTTATACCTTATGAGATTCCAAAACCTTTCTAATAATCCCAAAATGATTTCTTAACAGAAATCCAAAATAGACTTGATGCTTTGGAAAGTTACAAGTCTGATTTAATTGCACCTAATACCCCAATGCAAACCCAACATTTAGTAAATATATTAAACCAATCCTCCCAATCTGACTCTAACCAGTCAGATGAACAACAAATTAACAAGATGGCTTGGAAAGAACCAAAAAAATTATATTATCCAAAAACCACTGCACCTGATCTTAATATAAAAGAAAAACCTATTTTCCAGAATAAATACAATGCTAATACAATTTATTAATGGAATATAGACGGAATGTCTGAATACAATATTCTTAGTTTATTACAACAAATGAAAATGGTTTCAAATGTTTATAAAACCCAAAACCAAAATGGATTAGTCAGTGATCATGCTATAGCCAATCTTTAGCTGCTGGATTTACTGGTCAATTAAAAGGATGGTGGGACCATGCACTCACTAAAACCCAACAAGAAGAAATCTTAAAATCAATAAAAAAAGATGATCAAGGAAGAATTATTTTAGATGAATAAGGAAGAGAAATCCAAGATACAGTTACGTTTCGACCAAATCTGGTATGCTAGGGTGCTACGGGTTGAATTTTAAAATCTTTTGCTAAGTTGGTTTTAGAAAATCATAGTTATTAGGCAATATAAATAAGTGACATTTGAAAAGAAACCTTGTATTATTATTACTTGGTATAAATAAACCCCTGACATAAATTCATAAGTTGCAAATATTAAAAAAAACTACTTAGGAGAATATAAACTATGGGGCCTTATTACCTAAATATTCCCAAAATAAAACTTAAAGGAAAACCGAAAATAATCTATGAAAATAAAAAAGACTTGGTGGCCCATCGAGTCCGTCTCGGCTCCCATGTCCACGATCTACTGCTCATCTGAAAAGTTATGGAAAAATAATAGGGTGAGTCACCAACACTTAGTGTGTAAATCCCGAAAGCACATAAAAGGCTTGGGCCCACAAACACATTATGAGCCCTGGCCCATACACAATGGCAACAATCATAATCACATGACAGATAATAAATGATGCATAGCCCAACCCATCCTAGAATTCCATCCTCTACACACCAACCCGTACCAACCATCACACCTTGGGGAATTCTACAATCAACCCACCAACCGCTACACACCATATCGACAGTCATACTGCCTACTCCTTATCAATCAGGAATTTTAACGTGGGTTTTCTACCACCGATCACCAAGTGACCTAACATTTCATTTCGTGGGTTTTCTACCACCGATCACCATGTGATCTAACATTTCATTAGGTGGGTTTTCTACCACCGATCACCATGTGACCAATCATGCTCTTCCCCTTTTCATATCAAACCCATCCCATGCATACATTCATGCAAAATCAAACAATCTACCACCGATCACCGATTCGTGTTTGTAACAACCCAAACCCGGCCCAAACGCTACGACCGAATTTGGTTTGTTACGGAGAAACATTTTGAAACCTTTTAAAACCGATTTAAGTTTTCGATAAAAGATAGCATCTTGTTAAAAACAGTTGAGGTGTATAAAACCCATACTTTGATTTATTTCGAAAATATTTATTAAGTCAAGTTATTATATATATTTTAGATGTACCCGATGGTACTTTAAAACCTTTACGATTGTTTTGGAAAACAGGTGAACTCACTTTTATAACAAAAAGTTTAAAACAAATATTCAAGCATATAACAATAATAAAGTAATCATAGGAGGCCTTATTACAACCCAATTAAAATCAAACCAACAATAAATAAAATTTAAATAAAATATAAAAGAACCGAAATTCAAAGTCTATTAAATTAAAATCCCACTGCATGGCCACCTCAAGTCCCTCCGGCTCCATATCCGCGATCTACGTGCCACCTGAAAAATAAAGGAGAAGGTGAGTCACCAAGACTCAGTATGTAACCCTTCCCCCGGTTTAAAGCCACATCATACACAAATTATAACAATTAACATGCATCAAATCGTATACCCAACCTAACCATCCGTATCACCTTTCTCTACCCCGTGTGGTACCAAACCACTGGTGGTGCCAAACCACTGGTGACTTAAAGTCACAGATGTGATGCCAAATCACTGGAGGTGCCAAACCTCTGGTGCCCGAAGACACAAATCGATTGATGGGGCCAACCCATCGTGTGATACCAAATCACTGGCGTCACTCCCTTAATATCATCTGTGGGGCCAACCTACTGTGGTGCTAAGCCACTGGGACGAGACGCGATGAGGTGCCAAACCTCTGGAGGTACCAAACCTCTGGTGACCGTAGTCACAGTGTGTTACCAAAACACTGGTGTCCGTCGACACAATGTCACTGCCCCCTCCTCTCATTATCCCATATCAAACAGTCATAATCATAATTCATACATTTATCACATGTATCAGATAAGCTATGCTTCCCAAAAGCATCAAATAGCAAATCATATTAACAGGTACTTACCTGAATCGCCACTTATACCAATACGGTATTAAATCCAATGCTACATAAATCAGAGTTAGCATTCACAACATTTAGCACAGTTAATAAGTCATAAGGTGTGTATGTACACACCTGTCACCACGAGAAGTCTAAATCCCGAAAAGAGAAGTCAGCCACACTAGATCTCCCTGTACCTATATTCGGCCAACCATAGGATTAGTGCTATGGCCTATTCGGCCAACCCAATTAATTAAAAAGGGGTCATCTTTTGAACCCGAATCCTTACCTACTCACTTTGAATACTAGCTTCAGCACCCGAATCACGAACCTGGTTCACAAACTATAATCGATCATTGGACAATGTAAATAGCCTTCGGCTTTTAATCACTTAAAATAATAATCCATTAACAATAGGCCCTTACCACCACTTACCAAAACCGAATGCTAGAGATTAAGAGCTCGGGTCGACTGCTTCACCAACTTGGGGTACCTAGGAGAGATCATTTACCAACAAGCGTTTAGAAGCCTTGTTAACCATTGCCAAAATCGACACTTACCCCTAATGGAAATCGGCAAGGAACAGAGAAGGGAAACCATGGAGTTTCGGCACACTTACCTTCACTGACAACGATTGACCACAAGAATCCAAAGAGACCTATACTGCTTTTATTATTCGGCCAAGGTGCTTCAAGGTAAGAGAAAAAGATTTCGGCAGAGGGTAAGGGATAGGTTCGGCTAAGGTTGGTTTCAATATCAATCAAGGCTTGCCTTTGGGTGAAAACAAAATAAGAATGGAGAAGAAATATGAGAGGAGTTTCGGCCAAGGTTTTAAGAGAATGGAAAAAGAAAGCAAAGAAGGAAGGGGTTGAGAATTTCGGCTAATGGGGAAAAAGAGAAAACAAGGTGACAATTGATGCTTTTATAGGCATTCGGCACCCACTCTTAAGCTTGCCGTCCACTCTCCCTCAACAAGGAGTTCAAATTCGGCGAACTCCTTGTTTTACTCCAAGCCACTTATTCAAATAATTTTGAATACTCAAATATTATTCAAATAAAAATACTACAATAATCCAAATAAAAATCAACTTATATCTTTATTATCTCTATTATCTTATTATCTAAATAATTAATAAAAAGAGATTAAAGAGATAAAAACTCTCCCTCTTATTGCCGTCCCACTTAAAACCAAAAAGGGAAGTTTGTGACTCGAACCAAGGCTCTCCCTTGCTCACTGTGGCGTCACATGTAGCTCCCAAGTGGCCCTCCTTTTGCCACTTTTCCAAGGCTCATTTTATGCCAATAATTCCTCTATTTATTCTTGTAACCCCTACCTGCTAAGGCTCCTTACCTTTAAAGTTCCCAAATAAAAATTTCTACTATCTCGAGCCAACTTAAGACCCTTAACTAAATCTTATCATTCCAAAAATAATACCATAACAATTCAAACACAAGGAAAATCATTTATTCACAAATAGCCCCGGTTTTAGGATGTTACAGTGTTTATCTGATGAATTATTAATTTCTTTCATTGATTAACCACGGAGAATCTTATGAACAGTAGTTTAAAAGTAGTTCTTTCGAATTCTAAATTATATCTACGAGTTTCAGTCTCAAGTTTATCCCCTAATTCTAGAAGCCACATACATTCAACCAGCATACATCAATCACACAAGTAGCATCCATGCACACACATTCATCGCATAAGGGTATCTTCGTTATTTCACTACCCAGGGTTTTTTTCCGTAGTTTTGCCCTAAAAGGTATTTTTTTCCAAATAGAGTATCTTGGTAATTTTCTTTGAATTAGAGGTACTTTGGTACACTTTTTTTTAAAGCAAGGGTATTTTGGAAAACAAGTTTTTTTTTCCGAAATAGAGATATTTTGATGTTGTTGTTTTTTTTCTTTTTGAAGCAGGGGTACTTTGGAAAATTTAATTTTGCAAACCGGGTTACTTTTGTAAATCTAGGGGTTTTCGGGTAAATTTGCAAAACATGGGTATTTTATAAAATCACGGTTATTTGGAAATTTTCACAAACCAATGGTATTTTGAAAATTTTGCCAACCGGAGTGTTTCGATAATTTCACAAATTTCGGTAGTTTTACAATTCTGGGGTATTCTGGGAAATTTTCACAAATCAAGTGTATTTTGGAAATTTTACAAAACTTAGGGGTATTTTGGTTGCGAAATAGGGTGGCTGGTCCCTTTCAGGTTTTAATTATAGATTTTGGCCCATCAACAAGTCCTCGTGGCTAAGGTGAACAGTCACTACGCACCAGGTAGGATTCTAGCAAAGAGGTGACTGCTTAAGTACCAAGCACTTCCTGAATCCAATCCTAGACATGCGTATGCCTGTTGCCACACCCTAACCTATTGACTTGTTCATGGGTTTGTTTAGTTGGATTAAATCTTATGAATTTAGAGAGTGATTTAAACTAAACCTAAAGTCCATCAATGTCTAATATTCTACCCTACGTCCCTCAAGCCCATTAAGCCCACATGTATATCACAAAAAGAGTTTAGAATACTTACCTGCGTGGATCGAGTGCCGGTAGACTCGAAGGCCATATCTTCAACAAGGACACATTTTTTTTTCAAATTCACATCACTTTACAAAACATTGCTAAGCCCATTTCACAGCCCGAGTTTTGAACTGTGCTCTGATACCAAATTGTAACACCCCAAACCCGGCCCATACGTTTCGACCAGATCTGGTATGCTACGGGTTGAACGTTAAAATCTTTTGCTAAGTTGGTTTTAGAAAATCATAGTTATTAGGCAATATTTGAATAAATAAGTGACATTTGAAAAGAAACATTGTATTATTATTATTTGGTATAAATAAACTCCTAACATAAATTCATAAGTTGCAAATATTAAAAAAAAAACTACTCAGGCAAATATAAACTATGGGGCCTTATTACCTAAATATTCCCAAAATAAAACTTAAAGGAAAACCAAAAATAATCTATGAAAATAAAAAGACTTGATGGCCCCTCGAGTCCGTCTCGGCTCCTATGTCCACGATCTACTGCTCATCTGAAAAGTTATGGAAAAATAATAGGGTGAGTCACCAAGACTCAGTGTGTAAATCCCGAAAACACATAAAAGGCTTGGGCCCACAAACACATTATGAGCCCTGGCCCATACACAATGGAAACAATCATAATCACATGACAGATAATAAATGATGCATAGCCCAACCCATCCTAGAATTCCATCCTCTACGCACCAACCCGTACCAACCATCACACCTTGGGGGTTTCTACAATCAACCCACCAACCGCTACACACCATATCGACAGTCATACTGCCTACTCCTTATCAATCAGGAATTTTAATATGGGTTTTCTACCACCGATCACCAAGTGACCTAACATTCATTTCGTGGGTTTTCTACCACCGATCACCATGTGATCTAACATTTCATTAGGTGGGTTTTCTACCACCGATCACCATGTGATCTAACATTTCATTAGGTGGGTTTTCTACCACCGATCACCATGTGACCAATCATGCTCTTCCCCTTTTCATATCAAACCCATCCCATGCATACATTCATGCAAAATCAAACAATCTACTACCTAAGAGATTACAGTCTTTCTCATACATCGATACACATAGAGAAGTTCTATGATTACGTACCTGGCATTCCTTGCATAACCCTTTTTGGGTTTCATTCGATAGTCTACACAGCCACTTTCCGGCTTTTTAGCCCATAACATAAACATACATATATTCATACAGATTATTAGTGTGTTAGAGATCTACACACGACTGTTCATACAGCCTCATTTTCCGGCTTTTTAGCCCCTAACAGGTATAATACAAAATAAAACTTATGTGATAAGGATCTACACACCTGATTACCGTTAGAACGAGACCCTCTAAGTTGACGCTATCCGTAGCCAACACCACTGCTATCTGCCTAAGGTGTTGTTCAGAAGCCGGTCCACAACCAAGTGGCCAATCTCGAATGGCAGATATCGCTCATTTCTTAAACTTAGGGATTCTCTCCTTTGCCTTAAAATCCCGAAATTGGAGACTAACGATTTTCGGCTTTTAGATCTAGACGACCAAGTTTCCTTAACACAGGGGATTCGGCTAGCACTAGAGAGAAGATTCGGCAATGCCAAAGAAAAAGATTTAAATGCCGGAAGAATAGAACTAACTCACAAATGGGATGAATAGAGAAAAACTATGGAGATTTCGGCTTTTTAGAGAAATCAGCACAAGAGGAAAAGAATGGAAAAGAGAGTGAAGGGAGAGGTTTTGGCTTTTGAAGAAATTAAAGAAAAGAAATTGTAGAGGGAGAGAGTAAGAATTTCGGCATAAAGAATGAAGAGGAAATTAGGGTTTAAATGCCAGAAGCAATGAGATATCCCCCTATTTATAGAAATTTCGGCACTCCTATCAAAAACCCGAAAGTACCCTTCCTGATAACTAAAAATCAGGCTAATAAAAAGGGAAAATTCGGCACCCCTTTTCCATGAAGTAGCCGAATTCTTTACTCCTCTAGGTGATGGAATTTGGGCCAACACCTAGCCTTGCAGATAGCTCCTATCTTTTCTCCTTTTATCTTCCATATTATCAACTATAATATCTACATTATCCTATTCATATAAATCCTCCTATTTTTGAGCCTTGTTGCCATCCACTCCACCTAACCCAAATGCCGAAAATTAGCTAACTTAAATTAAAAGAATTGGGCTCCATGAAACTTAAATTTTGGGCCCCTATCTCCCTTGTTGTGGCGTCACCTCCTTGCTCCCTAAGTGGCGCCACTGACCACTGGGCCACAAGCCCATTTTGATAATTTAAACACAGATACCACCTTTTAAAACTCTATAGTGCCCAAACAAAAATTTCACCAAGGCCTTGACCACATCCTGAGCCCAATGTGGACCCCTAATAGTTAAATTAACTCATTACTCATTTTCACCCATTAAGCGCATAGGCCCAAAAATTCAGGATGTTACAGTAACAACTTTAATTGTCTTAATCTCTAAACACTTTAAAGGAGATCCTTCTCATCTTAAAGATAGAAATTCAGAATTATTATCAAATTTAAAATGCAAAAAATTAACCAATTTTAAATGGTATAAAGATGTCTTTATGACTAGAGTTATGCAAAGATCTGATAACTAACAACCATTTTGGAAAGAAAAGTTTCTAGCAGGACTTCCTACTTTACTAGGAGAAAAGTTAGAAATGAAATAAGAGAAAATTATAGAGGTATTATTCCATATGAAAAACTTACATATTGTGAACTAATTAGTTTCACCAAAAAAGAAGGATTAAAAATTTGTCAATATTTAAAATTACAAAAACAATTTAAGAAAGAAAGATATCAATGTAGAAAGGAATTAAAATCATTCTGCTACCAATTTGACATTAGGAATGAACCTTCTTCTTCAAAAACATGTTGCCCTCTAAAACCAAAAAATAGGAGAAAGAATATTTCAGAATATTATAAAAAAATCCAAATATAGAAAATACAGAAAAGAAAAGAAACAACAAAAAACAGAAAACAAAATAGATAAAACAATAAAATGTTATAGATGTGGAAAACCAGGACACATCTCAAAATATTGCAAAATTAAAAGAAAAATTAATAATTTAAATCTAGATGAAGAAATAGAACAAAAAGTAAATGAGATTCTCTTAGAAACAACATCTTCTAAAAATGATACATCTATCAAAACAGATGAATTACAAATAGACGAATTACATACAACATCCCAATCTTCTGATGATGAAAATGAACCCTCAATTAATATGTTAACTAAAGACCAAGAATTTATGATTGAAGTTATTGATAAAATTCAAGACCAGAAACTTAAGAGCATACCTTTTGAAATTAAAATCCTCATTAAAAGATAAACCAGAAAAAGAAAAAGAAATTATTTCTAGTTAATCACAAATGTATAATATACAAGATATAATATTTAATAAATATGAAAAATAAAACCCAGACAAATTACAAATTTTGAACTACAGTTAGAAATAAAACAAATTAAATTAGAACTTTCTCAGCTTAAAATGGAACAACAAGAAATGAAAAAACAAATGCAAACCTTAAAACATGAAATCCCATAAAATAGTTTGTCAGAAACTGAACTCGAACTTGAAGAAAATATACAGGAACATATGATGGTTCTAACTGAAGTATCTATCTAATGATATTTAACAAAAATAAATATTGTCATAAATAATGAATTTCAATTAGAAACAATAGCCCCTTTTTGATACAGGAGCAGACCAAAACTGTATTAGAGAAGAGATAATTCCAACAAAATATTATGACCAAACATCAGAATCTCTTAAAACTGCAAATGGTAAAATACTAAAAATTACTTACAAAATTCCTAATGTAGAAATATGCAACAACGATATAAAATATCAAACATGTTTTTTAATGGTAAAAGATATTACCCAAGACGTTATAATAGGAACCCCATTCATATCCTTACTCAAACCATATAAAGTAACAAATAATTCTATCTCCACCAAAGTTTTAAACACTAAAGTAGAATTTCCTTTTGTAGAAAAACCAAAAATAAGAAATCTCAACTTATTAAAATTTTTATCCATCCATAATGGGCAAATCAATAATTTAATTAACCATAAACAAAAATAAATCTATTTTCTAAAAGAAGAAATATGTCTTAAAAAATTGACTGAACAATTAGAAAAAAGAGAAGTACAAAAAAGGATAAATCAAATCAAAGAAGAAATAGAATCAACAAATTGTTCTGACATTCGTAATGCTTTTTGGAATAGGAAACAACACAAAGTAACATTACTATATGAAAATAATTTTGATGAAAGACAAATACCCACAAAAGCAAGACCAATACAAATGAACAAAGAAATGGAAGAATTTTGTAAAAAAGAAATACAAGATCTTCTTAATAAAAATTTAATTAGGAAAAGCAGTTCTCCTTGGAGTTGTTCAGTATTTTATGGAATAAAAAATGCAGAACTTGAAAGAGGAATGCCAAGATTAGTAATTAATTACAAACCTCTCAATCAAGCCTTAAAATGGATTAGGTACCCAATACCAAATAAGAAAGATTTGTTATAAAAACTTCTAATGCAAATATTTTCTCAAAATTTGACATGAAATATAGATTTTGGAAAATTCAAAGAAAAGAAGAAGAAATATATAAAATGGCATTTACTGTACCATTTGGACAATATGAATGGAATGTAATTCCTTTTGGATTAAAAAAATGCTCCATCCGAATTTCGAAGAATAATTAATGATATTTTTTTACCAATATTCTCAATTCACAATAGTATACATCCATGATGTATTAATGTTTTCAGAAAATTTAGAAAAACACTTCAAACATTTATCTATCTTTATAAAAGTCATAAAAAATAATGGTTTAGTAGTTTCTAAATCCAAGATAAGTTTGTTCCAAACCAAAGTAAGGTTTTTAAGTCATTACATTACCCAAGGAACCATTACCCCAATAGAAAAGTCCATAGAGTTTGCTAGCAAATTCTCAAACCAAATCCTTGATAAAGTCCAATTACAAAGATTCTTAGAAAGCCTCAATTATGTCTTAGACTTTTATCCAGGTCTTAGCAAATTATGTAAACCATTATCTGATAGGCTCAAAAAGAATCCACAACTTTGGACAAATGACCACACCAATATTGTCACCCAAATTAAAAAACAAATCACTAAGCTTCCTTGTTTATATTTAGCTAATCCAAATGCCCTCAAGATTGTAGAAACAGATGCTTCCGTAATAGGATACGGTGGGATCCTAAAACAAGTTAAAGGGGAAAAAAAGAAAATAGTCCAATTTACTTCCAAACACTGGAATCCTACTCAGCAAAATTATAGTACTATTAAAAAATAAATTTTATCAATTGTTTTATGCATTACAAAATTCCAAAGTGATTTATTAAATCAAAAAAAATTCTTTTACGTAATGATTGCAAATTAGCAAAAGAAGTTTTACAAAAAGATGTTCAAAATATTGCCTCAAAACAGATTTTTACAAGATGGCAGGCAATTTTGAGCATATTTGATTTTGATAGTGAATACATCAAAGGAGAAACTAATTCTTTGCTTGATTTTCTCACCAAAGAGTTTCTTCAAAAATGCCACCCAAACTCCGAGCCAAAGGAAAAGGAAAATAGGAGAGTCATCCAAAACCCAAATTTCCTCAAAACCAATTAGGTCATGGTAAAAAATTTGTCATGAAGAAGAAAACAAGAGATCACCATCCTCATCAAAATCCTCCAAAAATACAACCATATTAACATTTTCTTCAATCAAAACGATTTCACATGGCTATATGTACAACCAAAACATATGCATTTACAAGCCATTTCTAATAGCAACACATAACCATATTAACATCATTTACAAGCCAACTTTCATGGCTATATTCACAACCAAAATACCACAAATAGCCTATACATGCCATATACCATATATGCACAACTTAAAAATACCAAATAGATGTCCGATAGTGCGATGATGATGTTCCCGACGACTCCCCAATCTGAGCTAGCCTTGATTCACTATAAAACATAGAAAAATAACACAAAGTAAGCTTCATAGCTTAGTAAGCTCGTATGTGAATAACTTAGTTCATCATATAAATACATATGAACAAATTATACATAACATCACTATATACACATTAACTACAAACCTTTCTCATGTCTCAAAACATGATTAAATACCATCTCATTGAACTTTCTCTATTTAATACTAGAATAGGTTCTATGCATACCTGTATCACCTCGTACTAACCTCTTTCTCAACCACATCATTCATTTGCCCGTTGAACCATTCGGAATAGAAGTCGGATACTCAAGAATCTCAATCGATAAGTACCTATACCACGGCCCGAAGCCAAATCAAGGTAACTTATCCCGAAGTACCTATACCATGGCCCGTAGCCAAATCAAGGTAACTTCTTTCCCAAATACCTATACCATGGCCCGTAGCCAAATCAAGGTATCACTCGCACCCGTAGTGCCAATATCGTAGCCCGAAGCCAACACATCCGATATGCATGGCCCAAAGCCAAATCGGTATATCATCTTATAACATATCATCAGTATCCAAAATCTATTCCTAAGGTTCAACAAGGAATTTGAGCTTGTCGATTCCATCTTCGAATATATTCGTAGAGTGATATTTACAATTCATACATTAGTAAAAATCTCATAATCACAGTTTAGGCAATATTAAAACATTTAACATACATTTAATAAGAAATCGTCACATACGAACTTACTTCTAGTATGGAAACGGCGAAATGAATCAATAACTCGATAATCTTGCCTTTCCCCCGATCTAATTCCAAATTCCTCTTTTCTTGATCTAAATATATTCAAAATTAACTTCTTTAATCAACTACTCATTCAATTTAATCCAAAACATACATTTAGGCCTATTTGCACTTTAGCCCCTAAACTTTCACATTTAATCAATTTATTCCCTCTTTCACAAATACACAAAATTCACATAATTACATTAAACCCAAGCTTGGCCGAATTTCATATAAGTCCCTAGCAGCCCAAAACTTTCATTTATTTCACATTTCAACCACTCAACTTGTATATTTCACAATTTAATCCTTATTATGCAATTTCATCAAAAATCACTTTACAAAACATGAAAATCTATCATAAAAAAATTCATATTTCATCTTCAAACACCAAATAATACATAAGCTCATCAACGGAAACTCTTAAAATCTTTAACAGTTTTGAAATTAAAGGTATGGGCTAGCTAGAACACAAAGCAACGATCTCAAAAACATAAAAATCATCAAAAACATAATGGAAAATACTCACATGCTAGTTAGATAAGATGACAAAATGCATAAGCTTCTTCCATAGCTTTTTCTTATGAAAATTTCAGTGGTAAATGATTTTAGGAAGATGATAGAAATTTTGTTTAATAAAAAATAACATCAAATTACTAAATACCAAATTTAACCTTATTTAATAACCATTAAAATCATTTAATATATGCCAAATTTGTCCACTTACTAATATAATGGGATAATTACCATTTAAGGCCACCATATTTAAAAGCCAAAGCTATTTGAAACCTTTAACAAGAAGAATGCAACTTTTGCATTTTACGCAATTTAGTCCTTTTTCTCAAATTGAGCAACCAATCGATAAAATTAGCTCACGAAATTTTCACACATACATGTTGTCATGATGTAAACACATAAAATAATATTAAAATGATTTTTCGACATCGGATTTTTGGTTTCGAAACCACTGTCCAATTTAGCTAAAATCGGGCTGTTTCACAGCCACCATGAAACACCCCAAACCCGGCCCACGAGCTTTGACCAGATTTGGTATGTTCCTCAAGAAAACCGGTTCAAATTCTTTTGCTTCTTAGGAAAAACTTGTGTGATTTTAAAAAAAAATATGGTTTTGGGTTGGGCTTTAGTTGAAAACAAATTCGATTTTATATTGAAAACCCTTTTTAATTTTTAAGTGATAAAACATATAGAGTATATTCAAAAAAATAAATTACTTAATCTTTAACTTAATAAAAATTTGTAATCATAATAAATAAAAGTAAAAAAAAGAAATAAGGAAATTCAACTTTGGCCTTATGGCCTTATTACATCAAATAATCCCAAAATAAAATTCTTAAGTACTTAAATAAAATAAAATGTCCATTTTGAATAAAACTTCAAGCTGAGCATGGCCACCACAAGTTCTACCGTCCCGGTCCATCACTGTTCATCACCTGAAAAAAATGTTCCCACAACGGGGTGAGTCAACAGACTCAATGTGTACACAACACTAAAATTTAATAGATCAGGCATACCATAACGTATCACATGCACATTCATATACAGATAAAATAATGATGCAACCCATACCCAAACCTAGATGCCATCCGCTACACATCCCCGTACCAACCTGCACACCGTGGGGACTACTAAGTCGACCCTCCTTCCGCTACACACCATCGAAGGTAGTCGCTGCAGTCGACGTGCTCATCGCCCATATAAGATTCGTGGCATAGCCACCAGATTCAGATAATTGTGTCATGAGACACCACATTCAGATAATGTAACCGAAGTTACCACATTCAGATAATGTAACCGAAGTTACCACATTCAGATAATGTGACCGAAGCCACCACATTCAGATAGTGAGACCGAAGTCATCACATTCACTTCCCCTTTCTCATATAACCCGAATGCCCCATATATATTTTATATCATGCATATCATACTTAAATTCACATTCATGTCACTTTTCACATGTTAAAATATAACATATTTCGTAATCCTAGCAGGAGTAGGAAACGTACCTGAGTACTTTGTACCACGTTAGGGTACTTAGCCATATTCACATTCTTATACATACATATATTACATATTGCCATATAACGTATTAAAAGATAGTGTGGGGTACACACCTGATTCGCTTAACGAATTCCTTGAAATCCCAAAAAAAACCGATCTATTGCTTTAGATCTCAATTCCTACATTTGGTAACCTTAGTATGTTAGCATAAAGCCTATAAAACCAAATCCTAGTAGGATTTGTATTCTTAAAACTTACCTTGTTGCCGATTTCAATACTAATCAAATCCCGAAATCTATGCTATGCTCCTCCTTGTATTCGGCTAAGCACTAAGTCTCATCAGGGGTTAGTTTCGGCTTTTTAAACAAACAAGAATTAGATCTAACTATCAAAATAGGCCTTGGCTGAATGCTATAGACACTTACCTTGTGGATTTTAAATCCCGAATCTCACCGAATAACTAGGGAACACGTAGCTTATGGTGTACCTTCGGGAAAAGAACTTCTCCTTCCTTGTAGTCGACACTTAGTAAATCCCGAAAGATCCTTCCAAATTTCGGCAAACAAGTTTCTAATGGGATTAGTCCTAGATTTCGGTAAATCTTAAAAGAAAAAGGATGGAAATCGAATGAGATCTTACCCTTACTTTAGATATCGACAGTTCCTTTGCTTGAAGTCTCAAACTATCCAGCTATGGCCTTGATCTTAGCAAGCTTTCGGCTTTTGGAATATTGAGAGGAGAAGAATGAAGAAGAAAAGAATAGGGGTTGCAGAGAAAATTCGGCAGAGGTTATCAAGGAAGAGTAAATAATGCTGAATGGCCTCTCTATTCCTTTTATAGCCGAATTTACTAGCTAGAGTCCCTTACTTGGCCACCACTCTTCTATTTGATAGCTTTATCCTTTGTATTATCACTAAATAAAAGAATTTAATCCAACCATTATCTCTTGATAAATAAATCCCTTATTTATCCATCATTTAGCCGAATTTTAAAGAGAATAAAACTGTTCCTTTTTAAATAGCTTGTGCCTTCCACCTCACTTCTTCTGGAAGCAAAATAAAATTTCTTTTATTTGCTTCCCATGTGACTCGAACTCAGGCCTACTTGCTCATGTAGGTGGCGTCACTTACCTGGGCCTTAAGTGGCATTTCCAGGCCACTTTTCCAAGCCTGTTTGTGTGTCAAATTCCTCCTATTATTTTTCTTAAGGCCACCTTGCCTTAGTTTTCTCTTTTTAAGCCTTAAAACTTGACATTTCTTTACATTTCCAAGTTTCCAAAAATTTTCGTTTGGCTCTTTAAACTTGACATTTCCTTACATTTCCAAGTTTCCAGAAATGTTTACTTTCCTCTTTTGAATCATTTCCACATCATTTCCTTACATCCCCTAGTTTCAAAAAATGTTCACTTTCCTCTTTTAAACTTAACGTTTCCAAAGCATTTCCTTACATTTCCTTACATTTCCATACATTGCCTTACATTTCCATACATTTCCACATATTTCCATACATTTCCATACATTTCCATACATTTCCTTACATTTCCATACATTTCCATACATTTCCATACATTTCCATACATTTCCATACACCTTAGGGTTCCTAGAACTCCTCAGAACACATCCAACACACCCACTGAGCCCACTATCTCATGAATTACACATGAACGCATAACCCCTAATCTAGGATGTTACAGTTCTACCCTCCTTAAAAATAATTTCGTCCTCGAAATTACTTATTAACAGCCGTACAATCCTTCTCACCGTACTATGCTTTCGCTGCGCACTCTGATCTTAATAGAACCATCATACTTTCTAGGCACAATCCCTAAGTTAACGTCCCCTAGAACTTATTTCTAACGTCGCGATTTAATCCGAGTAAAAAGTTTTATGAATTAGTCCTTGTTCCACTGATTATTCGCGAAGAATTTTTATGGAAAAATTTTAGGAGTGGTTCTTTCGTATCCATACATGCACACAGTCTTTACATTCATACATCCATCAATCAATTATGAACTTTCATTCATTCAGAGAAATGTTGTAGTTTTCATTGTTGTTGTTTTTCCACTACCCAGGGGTATTTTCGTAATTTGCCCTACAGGGGTATTTTTGTAATTTGTCAAAATGAGGTTCCTTGGTGATTTTGTCAAAAAGTATTTTGGAATTTTTAAATTCCCGGGGTATTTTGAAAAATTTTGAAATCCGGGGGTATTTCGGTAATTTTGGAGCTCGGGGGTATTTTGGTAATAAACCATGGTAAATTTGTAGAGTTTAATATTTTTGGGGTATTTCCAAATTTTGCAAAACTTTGAGGGTTCTTTTTGAGAATTGTACTTTCCAAAACGGTGATGTTGCAAAAATTTGGAAATCAGGGTCATTTTGGTAATTTTGTAAGTTAGGGGCAGTTTTGTAATTTTCCAAAATCAAGGTATTTTGATATTTTGCAAATTAGGGTTTTTGGACATTTTATAAAGTAATGAATTTTTTTGAATAAGAACTGTGGGTATTTTGGAAATTTCATAAACCAAGGGCAGTTTTGTAATTTTGCAAATAGGGGTATTTTAGTAATTCTACAAATCGGAAATTTTTCAGAAAAATGTTGTAAAACAATAGTTCTCACAAATTAAAAAGAAATTTTTAAGAGTTTTAAAACTAGGGTTTTTATAAAAACACGGCTAGTTCCCTTTCGAGTTTTAGTTATTGTGTTTAGCCTGCGACTGAGTCCTCTTGGTTAGGGTGAACCGTAGCTACGCACCAGGTAGGATTCCTACGAAGAGGAGGTGAGTCATTAGGACTGCTTAAGTACCAGGCTCTTCCGGATCCAATCCTAGACATGCGCACAATGGTTACCACACCCTAGCTCGGCGACTTAGTCATAGGTTTGTTTAATGGTCCTTAAGTTTATGCACTTGTGTTTGAGTAGACTAGTCCTATGGTTCAATAGATTCTAGTTCACTAATCTACGTTCCATTCCATTTCTACCCTTCTACAAATCATAATATAAATCACACAAGAGATCGAAGTACTTACTTGGTGGACTGCGGGTCGGAGACTTAGGTGCCATGCCAGAAAACCTGCTTATTTTCAAAAACTCATTTGGGCTCGATTTGAAAACGTTTGGGGCCTTAAACCCCAGGCCGAGAGTTTAAAACTGGGCTCTGATACCAAATTGAAACACCCCAAACCCGACCCACGAGCTTTGACTAGATTTGGTATGTTCCTTAAGAAAACCGGTTCAAATTCTTTTGTTTCTTAGGAAAAACTTGTGCGATTTTAAAAAAATATATGGTTTTGGGTTGGGCTTGAGTTGAAAACGAATTCGATTTTATATTGAAAACCCTTTTTAATTTTTAAGTGATAAAACATATAGAGTATATTCAAAAAAATAAATTACTTAATCTTTAACTTAATAAAAATTTGTAATCATAATAAATAAAAGTAAAAAAAAAGAAATAAGGAAATTCAACTTTGCCCTTATGGCCTTATTACATCAAATAATCCCAAAATAAAATTCTTAAGTACTTAAATAAAATAAAATGTCCATTTTGAATAAAACTTCAAGCTGAGCATGGCCACCACAAGTTCTGCCGTCCCGGTCCATCACTGTTCATCACCTGAAAAAAATGTTCCCACAACGGGGTGAGTCAGCAGACTCAATGTGTACACAACACTAAAATTTAATAGATCAGGCATACCATAACGTATCACATGCACATTCATATACAGGTAAAATAATGATGCAACCCATACCCAAACCTAGATGCCATCCGCTACACATCCCCGTACCAACCTGCACACCGTGGGGACTACTAAGTCGACCCTCCTTCCGCTACACACCATCGAAGGCAGTCGCTGCAGTCGACGTGCTCATCGCCCATATAAGATTCGTGGCATAGCCACCAGATTCAGATAATTGTGTCATGAGACACCACATTCGGATAATGTAACCGAAGTTACCACATTCAGATAATGTAACCAAAGTTACCACATTCAGATAATGTGACCGAAGCCACCACATTCAAATAGTGAGACCGAAGTCATCATATTCACTTCCCCTTTCTCATATAACCCGAATGCCCCATATATATTTTATATCATGCATATCATACTTAAATTCACATTCATGTCACTTTTCACATGTTAAAATATAACATATTTCGTAATCCTAGCAGGAGTAGGAAACGTACCTGAGTACTTTGTACCATGTTAGGGTACTTAGCCATATTCGCATTCTTATACATACATATATTACATATTACCATATAACGTATTAAAAGATAGTGTGGGGTACACACCTGATTCGCTTAACGAATTCCTTGAAATCCCGAAAAAAGCCGATCTATTGCTTTAGATCTCAATTCCTACATTTGGTAACCTTAGTATGTTAGCATAAAGCCTATAAAACCAAATCCTAGTAGGATTTGTATTCTTAAAACTTACCTTGTTGCCGATTTCAATACTAATCAAATCCCGAAATCTATGCTATGCTCCTCCTTGTATTCGGCCAAGCAGTAAGTCTCATCAGGGGTTAGTTTCGGCTTTTTAAACAAACAAGAATTAGATTTAACTATCAAAATAGGCCTTGGTGGAATGCTATAGACACTTACCTTGTGGATTTTAAATCCCGAATCTCACCGAATAACTAGGGAACACGTAGCTTATGGTGTACCTTCGGGAAAAGAACTTCTCCTTCCTTGTAGTCGACACTTAGTAAATCCCGAAAGATCCTTCCAAATTTCGGCAAACAAGTTTCTAATGGGATTAGTCCTAGATTTCGGTAAATCTTAAAAGAAAAAGGATGGAAATCGAATGAGATCTTACCCTTACTTTAGATATCGACAGTTCCTTTGCTTGAAGTCTCAAACTATCCGGCTATGGCCTTGATCTTAGCAAGCTTTCGGCTTTTGGAATATTGAGAGGAGAAGAATGAAGAAGAAAAGAATAGGAGTTGTAGAGAAAATTCGGCAGAGGTTATCAAGGAAGAGTAAATAATGCTGAATGGCCTCTCTATTCCTTTTATAGCTGAATTTACTAGCTAGAGTCCCTTACTTGGCCACCACTCTTCTATTTGATAGCTTTATCCTTTGTATTATCACTAAATAAAAGAATTTAATCCAACCATTATCTCTTGATAAATAAATCCCTTATTTATCCATCATTTAGCCGAATTTTAAAGAGAATAAAACTGTTCCTTTTTAAATAGCTTGTGCCGTCCACCTCACTTCTTCTGGAAGCAAAATAAAATTTCTTTTATTTGCTTCCCATGTGACTCGAACTCAGGCCCACTTGCTCATGTAGGTGGCGTCACTTACCTGGGCCTTAAGTCGCATTTCTAGGCCACTTTTCCAAGCCTGTTTGTGTGTCAAATTCCTCCTATTATTTTTCTTAAGGCCACCTTGCCTTAGTTTTCTCTTTTTAAGCCTTAAAACTTGACATTTCTTTACATTTTCAAGTTTCCAAAAATTTTTGTTTGGCTCTTTAAACTTGACATTTCCTTACATTTCCAAGTTTCCAGAAATGTTTACTTTCCTCTTTTGAATCATTTCCACATCATTTCCTTACATCACCTAGTTTCCAAAAATGTTCACTTTCCTCTTTTAAACTTAACGTTTCCAAAGCATTTCCTTACATTTCCTTACATTTCCATACATTGCCTTACATTTCCATACATTTCCACACATTTCCATACATTTCCACACATTTCCATACATTTCCATACATTTCCATACATTTCCATACATTTCCATACATTTCCTTACATTTCCATACTTTACCATACATTTCCATACATTTCCATACATTTCCATACATTTCCATACACCTTAGGGTTCCTAGAACTCCTCAAAACACATTCAACACACCCACTGAGCCCACTATCTCATGAATTACACATGAACGCATAACCCCTAATCTAGGATGTTACACACCAGCACCGCCGTGTCCGATGATGTAGCTGCGTGATAAAACATAATTTGCATATATTTTAACCCCATGCTTGGCTTAATTTTGGATGATTTTCCATTGAATTTCATGAATTCGATGCTCCTAATCTCTTAATTCCATGTTTTATACTCAGGAGAGCTTAGGGAGTCGAAAAGAACGAGAAACGAGCCAAAAAAGGGACAAAATGGGCCAAAAAGGGACAGAATAGGCCTACACGGCCTGGACTACTGCACACGAGCGGACCACACGGCCGTGTGTGACAAGCAGGATTGAACACGGCCTGGACTATTGACCACGGGCGTGTCGCACGGGCGTGTCCCTACCAAAACCAAGATGAATTCTATTCGGAATAGGATACTTGTAGGCCAAGAAAGGCGTTTCAAAAACCTATATAAACACCCTAGGGGGCAACCTAAAAGGGGAGTCGACGGACCTCGAGTAGACGCCAAGTAGAAGGTAGAAATTATTCCAAGACAGCCATCGGGAGCAGCTTAGGAGAAGGATATCCATCAAGATTGAAGATCTCCTATCAATTTCTCTTGAAGTTTTTGGGTTTTCTTATGTTTTGTTGTTTTCCCTATTTTAAGATGTTTCCCTCTACCAGAATGAACTAAATCCCTTAAATACTTAAGGGGATGAAACCTAAGACGAATCTTATTATTGTTTGATTTATAAGATAAATACTTGTTCTTATTCTTAATTGTGAGTTCTTATTCTTGTTTTGATAATTTAGGTTATTGATTCAAAGTCGAATGTACTTATTCAGTGGAGCAAAAGTCCCTGTTTAAGAGAATATCAACACAATTAAGCGGAGTTGATTGCAACCCTAGAAATAGGGCGACGAAAATCTGCCGGATTAGAGTCAAATCTAATAAGGGGATCCATAGATCGAGTTAATGCGATAATAGGGGTTTTAATTAGAAAGAGATTTCAATTAATCAACCTAGAGTCAGTTGTTTTTAGTCTTGAAAGAGATATTAACATAAATCAAGGATTTCTACGGATTAAGTCAAGTGAATAAATCGTATGAATCAAAATTAATAAGTGAAGTCTAGGTGGATTCTTCCTTAGGTATTGCCTATCTCATATAAGTTGTCTAAAAGTATTTTCCAAATTCACTCTCTGTCACATTCATAATTATTTAGTTAGTTAAATTAGTTAGTTAAAAATTAGATTAAAACAAATCCCCTTTAATTATTAGGCTAGATAATACAAAGATAGTAATTACTAGTAATTTTTGTCCTTGAGGATACGATATTCCGTACTCACCACAACTATACTACTTTTCGATAGGTGCGCTTGCCTTTGTCGAAATTATTAGTTAGTTTCGAGACCATCAAGTTTTTGGCGCCGTTGCCGGGGACAAAGATATCAGGAAAACTAAATTTTTATTACTTTAGCCATTTTATTTATTTGCAATTTATTTATTTATTTTATTTTAACTTTGCTAATTTTTCTTTTATTTGCTTCTGGCAGGTAATTTTAGTTTATGACTAGAAGGAACCCGTCAGGACCATTACTTTTTGACAGTGATATAGAAGGTACCGTTCGTAGAAATCGTAGAGAAGTAAGGTGAAGCCTACAATACATAGAAGAAGAGCAAGAGGACGATACTAATACTACCGAGGAGATGGCTGACAATAATCCGCTACCTCCTGTGGTTGCCGCAAACCCGGTTAATCAAAATCCTGCTCCTCGTACTATGTATGATTATGCTAAACCTAATTTAACAGGAACTGAGTCAAGTATTGTTAGACCTGCTATTGCTGCAAATAATTTTGAACTGAAACCTAACACTATTCAGATGATTCAGCAATTTGTTCAGTTTGATGGTTTGCAGGATGAGGATCCAAAGAATCACTTAGCAAATTTTCTAGAATTATGCGATACTTTCAAAATCAATGGCGTTTGTGATGATGCCATTCGCCTTCGGTTGTTTCCCTTCTCATTGAGAAACAAAGCTAAACAGTGGTTGAACTCGTTACCATGAGGATCAATCACTACATGGGACCAAATGACTGAAAATTTTTTGTTAAAATATTTTCCGCCGGCTAAAACAGCTAAGTTGAGGAATGATATCTCTTCTTTTGTGGAGATGGATTTAGAGACACTTTATGATGCATGGGAGAGATACAAGGATCTACTGAGAAGGTGCCCACACCATGGATTACCTCTATGGTTACAGGTTCTAACCTTTTACAATGGTGTGAACCCCTCAACTAGGCAGTTGATTGATTCAGCCACCGATGGAACTCTAAATAACAAGACCGCTTATGAGTTTATAGAGGAGATGTCACTGAATAACTATCAGTGGCAAGTTACAAGGACAAAGCCAACAAAAGCCGCCAGTGTTTTCAACCTCGACGTAGTAACCATGCTATTAAATCAGGTAGAAATTTTAAGTAAGAAAATTGATGGTTTGTATGGTTCTTCGTAGGTACATCCAGTGATGCAGTGTGATATGAATGGAGGAGGAATGAATAATACAGAATATCCATCCTACAACTCTGGCTTAGAAAGCAAACAGATGAACTATATGGGTAATAATTCTAGATATCAAAATAACCCTTATAGTAACACTTATAATCCAGGTTGGAGAAACCACCCAAATTTCTCATGGGGTGGCCAAGGAAATCAGAGACAACAGCCCCCTCCAGGTTTTCAACAGTAACCCTACCCACAAGAGAAAAAGTTGAACCTTGAGGAGATGCTAAAAAATTTATCGCGGTGTCAGAAACCCGTTTCCAAAACACCAAAACAACACTAAAAAATCAGCAAAGATCGATTCAAGGGCTCGAGAACCAATTAGGACAACTTGCTAAGCTCATATCTGAACGACCACAAGGCAACTTGCCAAGTAACACTGAAACAAACCCAAAGGAGCAACTTCATGTCATTACCGCTCACGATAGTAAAGGGTTAGATGAACCAAAATTAAGGCAAGAGAATGTGGTAGAGGAAGGTAAGGTTGAGGTAAGCCATGATAAACCAAAGCCGGTAATTATAGAGTACCAACCTCATGTGCCATACCCCAATGCGTTGAAGAAAGACCGTACAAATGAACAATTCGGTAAATTTCTTAAACTTCTAAAGAAATTACATATTAACTTATCGTTTCTTGAAGCTCTTTCGCAGATGCCCAATTCAAGGAAATTTTTAAAAGAGCTTTTGACAAACAAACGGAAGTTAGACGATACGTCGCATGTGGAGTTAAATGCAGTGTGCTCAGCAATTTTAAAAAATAAACTACCACAAAAGTTAAAAGATCTAGTGTAACATCCTGAAAAGGGCCTATGCATTTTCGGTTTAATTGTACGAAATGACATGTCTTAAGTATTATGAATAAATTTTGAATATTTTTGGAAACCCAGAAATGTATGGAAAAGATTTAGAAATGAACATTTTGGAAACCTAAAAATGTATGGAAATGTTAAGTTTAAAAATGGAAAGTGAACATTTTTGGAAACTAGGAAATGATTTGGAAATGATTCAAAAGAGGAAAGTGAACATTTCTAGAAACTTGGAAATGTAAGGAAATGTCAAGTTTAAAGAGCCAAACGAAAATTTTTGGAAACTTAGAAATGACTTAGAAATATCGAGTTTTAAAGTTTAAAAGAGGAAACTGAGGCAAGGTGGCCTTAAGAGAAAAAGTATGTGAAATTTGACACACAAGCAGGCTTGGAAAAGTGGCCTGAAGATGCCACTTAGGGCCTCTGGAAATGGCGCTACATGCAAGGGTGTTGGGCCTGAGTTCGAGTCACATGGGAAGCATAAAAGAAGTTTTATTTTTGCTTCTAGAAGCACAGAGGTGGACGGCACAAGGCTTGCCAAAGAGGAGTTTCATTCTCTTTTAAATTCGGCTAATTAGGGGATAAATAAAAGATTTTGTTTGGATTATTTCTAAGAGATAATTGTTGGATTAATTCTTTTATTTTGTGATAATTAAAAGGATAAAGCTATCAAATAGAAGAGTGGTGGCCAAGTAAGGGATTATGAGTAGTAATTTCGGCTATAAAAGGAAGAGAATAGGGCTACTCATCAAATTTTCTTCCTCCTCTTCTCTCTGCCGAATTTTTCCTAGCAAAATCCTCTCTTCTCTTTTATTTTGTCCAACCGAATATACCAATAATATCTAGTGAAATCGATTTCTTTTAAGCCTCAAAAGCCGAATCTTTGTGATTCCAAGCAAGGGTGCAGTCGGCTGAGGTATTAAGGTAAGAACAATGGATTTTGCTGTTCAGTTTCTTTTTATCGAGATCTAGTAACTAATTCCCTTATTGTCTCTTTGCCGAATATTAAAGGAGGAACTCCGGGATTTTTGATAGTTATCGACTTCAAGAGAAGGGGTTTTCGGGATTTAAAGCTTCAAGGTAAGACATCTGATATTCGGCCATAGGCCATTTAATGATGATTAAGTGTTAGAAATCAATCTAGCATGTGCTTATAGGATTTTCGACAGCACTAAGAAAGCAAGGATCTATTTCGGGATTTAAGATTTGGAAGGTAAGCATATAGGTATGTTCGGCCAAGGCTTGATTTGGTATTTAGATCTATTCTTTAATTTGTTTAAAAAGCCGGAACTAACCCCTGATGAGATTTAGGGCTTGGCCGAATACAAGAAGAAGCATAGCAGCAATTTCAGGATTTGAATAATCATCAAATCGGCATCAAAGGTAAGTTTTAAGAATACAAATCCTACTAGGATTTGGTATTATAGCCGAATAGGATTTATGCTAAATAGTAAGTGATTAATCAAATGTAGGAACTTGAGATCTAAGGCAGTAGATCAGATTTTGGGATTTCAGTGAAGTTGTTAAGCGAATCAGGTGTGTACCCCACACTATTTCATACTACCCTATATGGCTAAGTTTAATTAATATATGTGGTATTAAGAATATGAAAGTAGCTAAGGTACCATGTTATGGTACAAAGTACTCAGGTACGTTTCCTACTCTTACTAGGATTATGAAATATGTTAATTGTAACATGAGAATAAGAATAAGAATGTGAACTTTGGCATATTTATGCATATTACTATTATATGGGGCATATGGGTTTTATTTTGAAGGGGAAGTGAATGTGGTGACCTAAGACCACGAACACGGTGACCTAAGACCGTGATATCTGAATGTGGTGACCTAAGACCACAGTAATCTGAATGTGGTGACCTAAGACCACAGTAATCTGAACGTGGTGACCTAAGACCACGAATGCGGTGACCTTTGACCACGATATGGAGTGTAGCGGAAGGAGGGTCGACTTAGTAGTCCCCACGGTGTACAGGTTGGTACGGGAGAGTGTAGCGGATGGCTTAATAGGTTTGGGTTTTGGGAATGCATCATAACTTGTATGCTATGATATGAATGTGTAATAATTGTTATGCCTGATTCGATTATGATTTAGTGTTGTGTACACATTGAGTCTGTTGACTCACCCCGTTGTGGGACCATGTTTCAGGTGATGAACAGTGATGGACCGGGACGGCAGGACTTGTGGTGGCCATGCTCAACTTGAAGTCTTTATTTTAATGGACTATTAATTTTTTTAAGTACTCTGAATTATTTGGATTTATTTGATGTAATAAGGCCTTAAGGCCATAGTGCACTATCTTATTTCTGTTTATTGTTTAATTATGTTACAAATTTTTATTAAGTTTAAAGACCAAGTAATTTATTTTTTTTAAAAAAATATACTCTATATGTTTTATCACATAGAATTAAAAAGGGTTTTCTAATATGAAAATCGAATTGGTTTTCAACACAAGCCCAACCCAAACAATTTTTTTTAAATCGCACAAGATTTTCACAAAGTAATAAAAGAGTTTTGAATTGATTTACATCGAGGAACATACCAGATCCGGTCACGGCTCGTGGGCCGGGTTTGGGGTGTTTCAGTTTGGTATCGGAGCCCAGTTTTAAAACTCTCGGCCTGTGGGATAAGGCCCAAAACGTTTTCAAATCGAGCCCAAATGAGTTTTATGGAAGTATTTCTGAAAATAGGCAGGTTATGGCATGGCACCTAAGTCTCCGACCCGCAGTCCACCAGGTAAGTACCCCTAACCCTCTGTGTGATTATGTGATTTATAGAAGGGTAAAAAAGGAATGGAACGTAGAATAGAATGATAGGTACTTGAACCCTAGAACTAGTCTACCCCAACTATTACATAAGACTTAATTGTTTAATTAAACAAACCTATGGCTAAGTCACCAAGTTAGGGTGTGGTAACCCCTGTGCGCATGTCTAGGATTGGATCCGGAAGAGCTTGGTATTTAAGCAGTCCTAGTGACTCACCTCCTCTTCGCAGGAATCCTACCTGGTGCGTAGCTTCGGTTCACCCTAACCAAAAAGGCTCAGAGAGTGTGGTAACCTCTGTGCGCATGTCTAGGAATGGTTTCAGTGGGAGCTTGGTATTTAAGCAGTCCGCGTGACTCACCTCCTCTCCATTTGAATCCTGCCTGGTGCGTAGCTTTGGTTCACCCTGACCAAGAGGACTCGGTCCTAGGCTAAACACAATAACTAAAACCCGAAAGGGAACTAGCCGTGTTTTTATGGAAGCCCTAGTTTCAAAACTCTTAAAATCACCCTCTTAATTCGTGAAAACTATCTTTACAAAAAAAATCCCGAAAAATTTCCGATTTATGAAATTACAAAAATACCCCGAGTGGTAAAATTACCAAAATGCCCTTGATTTATAAAATGACCAACTACTCAACAGTTTTTGCCAAAATTTCATCATTTTATAAATGTTCAAAAACCCTAACTTGCAAAATATCAAAATACCTTGATTTTTGGAAAATTTCAAAATTGCCCCTAACTTACAAAATTACCAAAATGACCCTGGTTTCCAAAATTATGCAACATCACCGTTTTGGAAAGTACAAGTCTCAAAAAGAACTCTCAAAGTTTTGCAAAGTTTGGAAATACCCCGGAAATATTAAACTTTACAAATTTACCCTGGTTTATTACCAAAATACCCTCGAGGTCCAAAATTACTGAAATACCCCCGGATTTCAAAATTTTCCAAAATACCCCGGGAATTTAAAAATTCCAAAATAATTTTTGACAAAAATTTACCAAGGAACTTTTCTTTCGAAAAGAATTACGAAAATACCCCTGTAGGACAAATTACGAAAATACCCCTAGGTAGAGGAAAAACAATAACAAGGAAAACTACAACGTTTCTTTGAATGAACGAAGGTTCATAATTGTTTGATGGATGTATGAATGAATGGAAAGACTGTGTGCATGTATGAATACGAAAGAACCACTCCTAAAACTCTTTTCATAAAATTTCTTCGCGGGTAATCAAGTGAAACAAAAGTACTAATTCATAAAACTTCTTAATCAGATCTCGACGTTAGAAATGAGCTCTAGAGGACGTGGTCGTCATGGACGCGGTAGAGGAAGAATGACTAGGTCAGAACCTGTTAGATCGGGTCAAGGGTCTGATAATGAGGTACCACCGCCACCACCACACCCAGCTGTTGGTGTTGAGCAGCAGGCTCAGACGGGGGAGGATGCTGTGTCGCAGGCTGTGCTGCGAGTTTTGGAGTTGGTGGCTGGTTCAGGGGGAAATTCGGGAAATCAAAAGTCTGTGCCTGAACGGCTTCGAGCTAATGGAGCCGAAATGTTTCGTGGAGTATCTGGTGTGGCACCCAGTACAGCTGAGTACTGGTTGGAAACAACTAAGCGCATCATGGATGAGCTTGATCTGACCCCTGAGGAGAAGTTAAAAGGAATGGTGGCACTGTTACGCGATGAAGAGTATCAATGGTGGTTAACTGTGCGGGACGGTGCCACGGCTGAGGATCTGACCTGGGAATATGTTAAGGAAGCATTTCAAAAGAAGTATGTTGGAACAAGGTATACTGATGAGCAAAGAAAGGCTTTTCTGGGGCTAGTTCAAGGGAACAAGTCTGTTGCGGAATATGAGGCTGAATTTCTGAGGTTGAGCCGGTATGCCCGAGGAGTAGTGGCAACTGAGCATGAGCGCTGTGTCCGTTTTGAGGACGGGCTAAGGGATGACCTGAGATTGTTGATAGCACCGCATCAGGAGCGGGAATTTTCTGCGTTAGTGGAAAAGGCTAAAGTGGCTGAAGGAATCAAGGATTCTACCAAGCAGGCTATGGACCGGAATAGGCCCAAAAGAGGTTTTGGATCATCTGGAAAGCTTCATAAGAGGCCTAGAGTTGATGGGCCGCGAGGTCAGCAAGTTGGTTCAGAAGGGCGGTATCGTCCTTGTGATGTGTGTGGAAAGAAGCACTTAGGAGAGTGCTGGAAGAAAACAGGAGGATGTTTTAGGTGTGGGTCCAAGGACCATGTGATCAAGGATTGTCCTAAGAACCTAGATGAAAGTCGACCAGCAACTCAGAATGTTAATCAGGCTGGTAGAGGGGACCGCAGCCTCAACGAGGTCGTGGTGCGAGTAACCGAGGTAATGGTGCTGGCAGAGGACGTGGAACGCAGGGTAGAGGTGCTGCTAATGCTGAGGCAAGGCAACCGGGTTTGGTTTATGCGGTTCGCCGGAGGGAGGAAGGAGACGCGCCGGATGTTATAACCGGTACCTTCTTTATTTTTGGCAAGCCCTATTTTGCTCTGATTGATGTGGGCTCGAGCCATTCTTATGTTGCATGTAGTGTAGTGGAAACACTAGGCCTAGACTCTGAACTCTCTGATAGGCAAATGACTGTAGTAAGCTCATTAGGCCAAACTGTAGTGGTGGATAAGATCTTTTAGAATGTACCCCTAGAGATTCAAGGAGTAAACTTTCGGGATGGCTTAATGGAACTACCCTTTGGGGAGTTTGAACTCATACTTGGAATGGAGTGGCTAGTAGAGCATCGAGCCGTGTTGGATTGTGCGGCTAAACGTATGGAACTAAGGACTTTGGAGGATGAAGTAGTAGTAATGATCGGAGAAAGAAGGAACTACCTGTCTAACGTAGTTTCGGCGTTGAAGGCTGAGAAAATGGTTAGGAAAGGGTGCAAGGCGTTCTTAGCCTTCGTAAGTGCGTTGGGTGGAAAGGAAGAATGTGTCAGTGGAGTTAGAACTGTAAGAGATTTTGAAGATGTGTTTCCAGAAGAATTACCAGGAATACCCCCAGATAGGGAGGTAGAATTTGGAATAGACGTGCTACCGGGAACAGCTCCTGTGTCAATTGCTCCGTACCGAGTGGCGCCAAAGGAGTTAGTTGAGCTCAAGGCTCAAATCCAAGAATTGCTAGATCGTGGGTTCGTTTGACCCAGTGTGTCTCCGTGGGGAGCACCAGTTCTGTTCGTGAAGAAGAAGGACGGAACTATGCGTATGTACATAGATTACCGTCAGTTGAATAAGCTGACCATTAAGAACAAGTATCCTTTGCCAAGGATCGATGACTTGTTCGATCAGCTGAAGGGAGCCGCAGTATTTTCAAAGATAGACTTAAGGTCGGGATATCATCAATTGAAGGTGAAGGAGGCAGATATCCATAAGATAGCTTTTAGGACAAGGTACGGCCATTTTGAGTTTGTGGAAATGCCGTTTGGATTGACGAATGCTCCAGCCGCGTTCATGGATATGATGAACCGAGTTTTTCAACCCTACTTGGATAGGTTCATCGTGGTGTTCATCGATGATATCTTGGTGTACTCTAAGTCTGAAGAGGAGCATGATGAGCATCTCCGAGTTGTGTTGCAAGTGTTAAGGGAGAAGAAGCTCTATGCCAAATTCAGCAAGTGTGAATTTTGGCTTAAGGAGGTGGCATTCTTAGGACATGTGGTATCCGCAGAGGGAATAAGAGTGGATCCTAGGAAGATCGAAGCAGTGTTGGATTGGAAACCACCTAGGTCCGTGGCTGAGATCTGAAGTTTCTTAGGTTTGCAGGCAATTACAGAAGGTTTGTGGAAGGGTTCTCGTCAATAGCCGTGCCTTTGACAAAGTTATTGAGGAAGGAAGTACCCTTTGAATGGACTAATAAGCAACAGGAGAGCTTTGAGAGGCTTAAGAAAATGTTGACGGAAGCTCCAGTGTTAATCCAGCCGGAGGCAGGAAAGGATTTTGTGGTATACTGTGACGCTTCGTATACGAGATTAGGCTGTGTGCTAATGCAAGATGGAAAAGTAGTTGCTTATACGTCTCGGTAGTTAAGGCCTCATGAGGTTAACTATCCAACCCATGACTTGGAATTGGCAGCAGTGGTTTTCGCTCTTAAGGTGTGGAGGCACTATCTTTATGGAGAAAGGTCGATAATCTACACAGACCACAAGAGCCTTAAGTATTTGTTGACTCAGAAGGAGTTGAACTTGAGGCAGCGAAGGTGGGTGGAGTTATTGAAGGATTATGATTGCTCGATAGAGTACCACCCGGGCAAGGCAAATGTGGTAGCTGATGCCCTAAGTCGGAAGGTTGTATCAGATCTAAGAGCTATGTTCGCTCACTTAAGTTTGTATGATGATGGAAGCCTGTTGGCAGAGTTGCAAGTCAAGCCCACGTGACTCAATGAGGTAAAAGAGGGACAGTTGGCTGATAAGGACCTAGGTGCTAAGTTACAGCAAGTACAGAACGGAGAATTAAAGGATTATGGCGTTAATGATGAAGGAGTATTGTGCTACAAAGGAAAAGTCTGTATGCCGAGGGATGAGGAGTTAAGACAAAGAATTCTTCAGGAGGCGCATAGTAGCCCTTATGCTATGCATCCTGGAGGCATTAAGCTGTACAGAGATCTAAGGGAACAATTTTGGTGGTCTGATCTTAAGCGGGAAGTGAATGAATTCGTGGGAAAATGTCTGACGTGTCAGCAAGTTAAGGCTGAACACCAAGTTCCATTGGGTTTGCTTCAACCAATCGAGATTCCACAATGGAAGTGGGAGAGAATTACCATGGACTTCATTAGTGGGCTTCCCCTTACGCCTACTAAGAAGGACTCGGTATGGGTGATAGTGGACCGTTTGACCAAGTCCGCGCACTTCATCCCGGTAAGAGTTGACTATTCTCTTCAGAAGTTAGCCAAATTATACGTGGCGGAGATTGTAAGGTTACACGGAGTGCCGGTGTCAATTATTTCGGATAGAGACCCAAGGTTCACGTCTCGGTTTTGGAGGGCACTTCATCAAGCTTTAGGCACTAAGTTGGACTTCACTACAGCTTTTCATCCACAATCAGACGGGCAGTCTGAACGAGTTATACAAGTGTTGGAGGATATGTTGAGAGGCTGTGTGATGGATTTCCGAGGAAGTTGGGAAGATTACTTGCCTTTAGCTGAGTGTAATATCCCGGGTTAGGGGCTATTTTGTTGCTGCATGTTATTGCATGTTTTTAGTGTGCTGTGTTGCTATTTCGGTGTTTTAGGGGCTTAATTGTAGCCTAGGTGTATGCCTGAGTGAATGGGAAAAATTTTGGTTTTTGGGTGTTAAGTCAGGGGAACTGTTGGAGCTAGGGTATAAGGGTTTTCTTTGGTATTTTATTGCACAAGTGAAGAGCTGGCAGAGTGGCAAGGGAGGAGCTTGGTGTGGCGTCAACTTCAAGGAGCAGAGGTCCAGAGTTCAAGTCGTAGAGCCTCCTTTTTGTCACTCCTTTTGGACGGCAGGGAGGAAGAAGTAGAGAGCAAATTGAATTCCTCCTATGACTTGGTCTTCACTTTCAAATGGAAGGTGGAGAGTGAAGATATGAGTAAGACTTGGTCCACACATTTCAAATGAGTGGAGGGGAGTTAATGGAGGGATTTGGCCGAATGTTGGGGGAGTGGGGGGAGAGTATGGCCGGTTTTAGGAAGTGGGGAGTGAGTAGGCCGAATGTTCCTTGTGGGAGGTAGTGCATATTCGGTCATTAGGAGACCAAACCAAATTCTCTCTTTTGAAAACACCAAAGCCGAAATTCTAAGGGATTCTCTCAAATTTTTCTTCACTTCTTGAAAACCGTAAGACCAAAGCAAACATTGCCGTTTTCTTCTCATTTCTTTTGCACTTAGCCGATTGTGCATTTGTTCTCTCAACATCTTTTGGTAGCCGAATCTTACCCTCCCAAAAACACTTTCTCCATTCCTTTCTTCTTAAACCGAAAGCATCTACCTTGTGTATTTTTCTTTTCCTCCCTGAACCTTGGCTGTTCTTCTTCTTCTTCTTCTTCTTAAACATATCTTTTCTTTTGCTTCATTTTGAGATTTTAGCCGAACCCTCCCTTGGTGATTGCCGAAATTTCCTTCTAGCCTGTGTTGTCATTTTGGCCGAATACCAATCCTTCTCCTCATCTTTTGCTTGCGTTTCTTTCTTGGTCAAGACCGAATCTCTCCTCTCCCTTGTAGCTTCCTTGGCCGAATATTGGTGTTGGTAAGCTCTTGGCCGAATGGCCATTCCTTCTCTTGTTCTGTTCTTGATCGTTTGGTTGATTAAAGGGCCGAATATGGTTATGTTGGAAGGGTTCTAATCTCTTTGTTTTAGGGTCTTTGGGAGTGTGAAGCAAACAAGGGAATCGTCATTCTTTTGTTGATCGACTGGTAAGTAGGGGTAAATATATGGTATTGTTATTATTTCAATCTTTTAGGTTCGATTAAGGCAAAGGTAACAAAAGATTAATAGCTCTCTTTTGAAGGTAGCCGATTGTTGGAAGGAAAGCCTTTGTGGTTCGGGTTTGATAAAGAATCAAACCAATAGCAAGGTAAGGATGATTCGACAAACCCTTTTTGGTCTAAATGGTGTTGGCCGAATGTGTAGATGCCTAACCCCTAATGTTGGCCGATTGTTGTAGGATCTAGGAACCGGGGGCCTTAGATCGATTCGTTGGGATTTTTAGACTGGTATTATCAGGTGTGTAAACTAACACACTTCTGTGTAGTAATAAGATTGATAACCTGTGTGACAATTACTGTAACAGTGATGATTGTTATGATACCCTAATGGGTATGATTCTGGACTCGGGTAAGTCAGTATCATTATTGTTATAAATTTACTGATGATTTACATGATACCATGGCTGTGGATATATGTGACATGGTATATGAGATTAGACATGTTAGCATGATATGCATGATTGTATGATGTGCATGATTACATGAGTATGGTATGTTGATGGGTGATACGAGTGGAGGGAGCAGTGATATTTTGTGCTGACGAGCACCAGTGTTTTGGTAACACACTTTGTGACTTTGGGTCACCAGAGGTTTGGCACCTCCAGAGGTTTGGTACCTCAGCGTCTCGTCCCTGTGGTTAACACCACCGTGGGTTGGCCCCACCTGTGAGATATGGGATTGACGCCAGTGATTTGGTATCACACGATGGGTTGGCCCCATCACCAGATTTGTGACTACGGTCACCAGTGCTTTGGTAGCACATTGTGTCTTTGGGACACCAGAGGTTTGGCACCTCATTGCGACTTGTCCCTATGGTTTAACCACCGTGGGTTGGCCCCACTTGAGATATGGGATCGTCTGCTAGTGATTTGGTATCACACGATAGGTTGGCCCCATCATTGGATTTGTGACTTCGGTCACCAGTGCTTTGGTAGCACAATTGTGTCTTCGGGACACCAGTGGTTTGGTACCACATTGACGGATATTGTGTCTTTGGGACACCAGTGTTTTGGTAACACATTGTGACTATATGTCACCAGTGGTTTGGCACCACCAGTGGTTTGGTACCACACGGGGTAGAAAAGGCGATATGGATGGTTAGGATCGGGTTGCATTAATTATGTTGCTATGTATGATGTGTGTTAGCATGTTGTTTTATCGGGAGCGGGATTCACACACTGAGTCATTCGACTCACCCTCTCCTTTAACATTTCAGGTGGCTCGTAGACGCGGACATGGAGCCGGGATGGACTCGGGGTGCACATGCCATACTTTAATAAAAGTTTGCTCAGACTATTGCATTTGGGTACTTTAGCTTATTTACTTTGGTTTTTATATTGGATTTGTAAAAGGCCTTTAATTTATGTTTTATGATGTTTGATGTTTTAATTAGATTTTAATATGCCTTAACAAAATAAGTTGGTATGAATTTTACTAAAACTTGGAAAGATAATAATTTCAAAATCATAACGCAATGTGTTTTTAAACCATACCATCGGGTATCACATTATGTCTTTTTAATAAGCAAATTCAAATGATTTTCAAATCAAACTTGTGTTACTCCTAGGTCTAGAAATGTTTTAAGTAACACTAAGAAACTATTAAGGTTTTAAATGGTTTAAACTCGTTTTAACCACACATTCTGGCTAAGTCTTCAAAATATCCGGGTTTCAAATACACCATTTGATTTCAAACAAGCCTACTTAAATTTTCTTCAAGTACACTATGTTTTCACCCCGCTTTTAAACGAAAAATCTGATCTCTCAAAAACGTTTTCCCCGTAACATACCAGATTCAGACGTGGTGTCTTGTCCGGGTTTGGGGTGTTACAATTGTGGTATCAGAGCCAGGTTCAAAGGCTCGGCTGTGGGCCTGAGGCCCAAAATGTTTTCAAAAGTCTGTTTAAGTGTTTGTTTTGAAAGTATGGTTTGAAAGGCATGGCACCGAGTCTCCGGCACCAGTTCGCCCAGGTAAGTACCCCGTACTATTACTTGTGATTTGATTGGATGTGATATGATTTGATGACTAGCAATAGTATGCTACCTTAGAGATTGAGACTGATAGGATTCTGTGAACTTGCGAAAACAAATCCTCTTTAATATTCATAAGATTTGCTTTTAAACAAGTGGAATAAACACTGATGCATAAAATTCTTTAACCAGATACGTAGAAAGATTAGTCATGAGCACTCGAGGCGGACATGGTCGTAATACTCGTGGTAGAGGTAGGGGTAGGATGACGGTTTCTGAGCCCGTAGGATCTGGGCAGGGTTCAGAAAATGAGATACCGGTTCCACCACCAGCTGGAGGTGGTGAGTTCCAAGATCAGACTGGGGACGATGCAGTGTCACAGGCGATGCTGCGAGTGTTGGAAAGAGTAGCTGGTGTAGGTGGTGGTGCAGGAGTTAGGAAATCTGTTCCTGAGCGACTCCGGGCTAATGGGGCCGAATTCTTCCGAGGTGTATCGGGTGTTGCTCCTAGCACTGCTGAATATTGGCTGGAGGCAACTGAGCGGATCATGGATGATCTGGACTTGACGGCTGAAGAGAAGCTGAAGGGCATCGTATCGCTTCTCCGGGATGAGTCATACCAGTGGTGGCTCACGGTTCGGGATAGTGTGGCAGCAGAGGATTTGACATGGGATTATTTTCGGGCTGCATATCAAAAGAAGTACATCAGGGCTAGTTATATCGACTCCCAGAGAAAGGCATTCCTGAGGCTTGTTCAGGGGAGTAAATCTGTTTCTGAGTACGAGGCTGAGTTCCTGAAGCTGAGTAGGTATGCCAGGGGCATTGTAGCCACTGAGCATGAGAGGTGTGTTCGTTTCGAGGATGGTTTGCGAGACGAGTTGAGACTGCTGATTGCTTCTCAGCAGGAGCGCGAGTTTGCTGTCTTAGTTGAAAAGGCTAAGGTAGCCGAGGGTGTTAAGGAGTCAGTGAGACAGGGCATGGACAGGAGTAGGCTTAAGAGGAGTTTTGGATCTTCTGGATCGTCGGGTAATCCACAGAAGAGGGCTAGACCGAGTGGGCCGAATCAGCCTGTTAGGTTTGTTGCTGCTAGACAGGGACCGCCGCAGTGTAATCAGTGTGGGAAATCTCATTGGGGTGGTTGTTGGACTGGTGGAAAAGGTTGCTTCGAGTGTGGTTCTCTGGAGCATCGTGTAAGGGACTGTCCGCGTAGGATGGCCAGGATTCAGTCTGAGAGTCAGGGCCGTAATCAGTTCAGAGGTAATGGATCGCCACCGCAGAGGGGCCGTGGTAATGGCAGAGGTGGCAATGGTTCTGGTCGGGGCCGTGGAGCACCGGGCAGAGGTGCAGGTAGTTCTGAGGCTAGGCAGCCTGGATTGGTATATGCTGCGAGGCGCCGAGAGGAGGGCGACGCACCGGACGTCATAACCGGTACGTTCTTGATCTTTGGTACTCCTTATACTGCTTTAATTGATGTGGGTTCAACGCACTCTTATGTTGCTAGTAGTATAGTAGAGACCATGGATTTAGACTCTGAGATATCTTCTAGGCAGATGACTGTGATTAGTCCGTTAGGTCACTCTGTAGTAGTAGATAAGCTGTTTAGAGAGGTACCCCTAGAACTCCAAGGGGTAGTGTTTGCTGCTGATCTGATGGAACTGCCGTTTGGGGAGTTCGATCTGATTCTTGGGATGGATTGGCTGGTCAAGTACCAAGCGAGGTTGGATTGCGCGGCCAAGCGCATGGTTCTTAAGACGGTTGATGGTGATGAGGTGGCTATGATAGGTAATAGGAGAGATTACTTATCAAATGTGGTATCTGCTTTGAAAGCGGAGAAGATGGTCAGGAAGGGCTGCGAAGCGTATGTGGTTCATGTGTATGCCTTGGAGGCTAAAGAGTCTACTGTTGAGAAGGTTCGTACTGTTAAGGAATTTGCTGATGTGTTTCCTGAGGAACTTCCAGGTTTGCCGCCAGATCGTGAGGTAGAGTTCGGGATTGATCTGTTACTTGGAACTGCGCCAGTGTCTATTGCTCCGTATAGGATGGCACCAAAGGAATTGGTGGAGCTTAAGGCTCAGATCCAGGAGTTATTGGATCGAGGTTTTATCAGGCCAAGTGTTTCGCCGTGGGGTGCGCCGGTACTTTTTGTTAAGAAGAAAGATGGTACGATGCGGATGTGTATAGACTACCGCCAGTTGAACAAGCTGACGATTAAAAACAAGTATCCGTTGCCACGGATAGATGACTTGTTTGATCAGCTGAAGGGTGCAGCGGTATTCTCTAAGATTGATCTGAGGTCTGGGTACCATCAGTTGAAGGTTAAGGAGGTGGATATCCATAAAACAACGTTTCGGACTCGGTATGGGCACTACGAATTCCTGGTAATGCCGTTCGGGTTGACTAACGCACCGGCAGCGTTTATGGATATGATGAATAGGGTGTTTCAGCAGTATCTGGATCAGTTCGTCGTGGTTTTCATAGACGACATCTTAGTGTACTCAAGGACAGAGGAAGAGCATGATGCGCATTTGAGGGTGGTGCTGCAGATTCTGAGGGAAAAGCAACTCTATGCTAAGTTTAGTAAGTGCGAGTTTTGGCTTAGAGAAGTGACGTTCTTGGGTCATGTAGTGTCGGCTGAGGGGATTCGAGTAGATCCTCGTAAGATTGAGGCAGTTTTGGATTGGAAGCCGCCTAGGTCAGTGGCGGAGATTCGTAGTTTTCTGGGTTTGGCCGGATACTACCGAAGGTTTGTTGAGGGTTTCTCGCTAATAGCAGCGCCAATGACTAAGTTGTTGAGGAAAGAAGTTCCATTTGTATGGACTGAGAAACAGCAGGAAAGCTTCGATAAGTTAAAGAAGATCTTGACTGAGGCTCCGGTTTTGATTCAACCTGAGGCTGGTAAGGAATTCACAGTGTATTGCGATGCATCACATACGGGTCTGGGTTGTGTGTTGATGCAGGAAGGTAAGGTTGTGGCTTACGCTTCTCGGCAGCTGAGGCCACACGAGGTCAACTATCCGACGCACGATTTGGAGCTAGCGGCTGTAGTCTTCGCATTAAAGATTTGGAGGCACTACTTGTACGGAGAGAGATCTATAGTCTACACAGATCACAAGAGTCTGAAGTATCTTCTGACTCAGAAAGATTTGAATTTGAGGCAGCGTAGATGGGTTGAGTTGCTGAAAGACTACGACTGTTCTATTGAGTATCATCCGGGCAAGGCTAACGTGGTGGCAGACGCGTTGAGCCGTAAAGTTGTTTCGGACTTAAGAGCTTTGTTTGCCCATTTGAGCTTGTACAACGACGGGAGTATTCTGGCAGAGCTGCAGGTTAAGCCTACTTGGGTTGAGCAGATAAGAGAGAAACAGCTAGAGGATGAGGTTCTGAGTGCGCGAAGGTTTCAAGTGTAGAATGGTGGTTTGGAGGGTTACAGCTTGTCTGGTGATGAGGTGTTGTGTTTTCAGGGTAAGGCTTGTATTCCTAAAGATGTTGAGCTAAGGCAGAAGATTCTTCAGGACGCACATAGCAGTCCATATGCTATGCATCCTGGAGGTAGCAAGATGTATAGGGATCTTAGAGAGCAGTTTTGGTGGCCTGGTCTGAAGAAAGAGGTGACAGAGTTTGTTGGGAAGTGTCTGACTTGTCAGCAGGTCAAGGCTGAACATCAGTTGCCATCGGGTTTGCTTCAGTCTGTGAAGATTCCTCAGTGGAAGTGGGAAAGGATAACCATGGATTTTGTCAGTGGGTTACCGCTTACGCCAAGCAAGAAAGATTCAGTTTGGGTAGTGGTGGATCGTCTGACTAAATCAGCTCACTTTATTCCGGTGAGGGTTGACTACTCACTTCAGAAGCTAGCGAAGCTGTATGTGTCAGAGATAGTGAGGTTGCACGGTGTGCCAGTTTCGATAATCTCGGATAGGGACCCCAGATTTACGTCAAGGTTCTGGAAAGCATTGCATCAAGCACTGGGTACTCGTTTGGATTTCAGCACGGCTTTTCACCCGCAGTCTGACGGTCAATCAGAAAGGGTTATTCAGATCTTAGAGGACATGTTGAGAGGTTGTGTTCTGGATTTCAGGGGTAGTTGGGAGGAGTTTCTACCATTAGCTGAGTTTGCCTACAACAACAGTTATCAAGCGAGCATCAAGATGGCACCGTATGAGGCGTTGTATGGTAGGAAGTGTCGCTCACCTACATGTTGGACGGAGTTGAGTGAACGTCAGTTGTTGGGACCCGAGTTAGTTGCTGAGACCGAAGACAAGGTTAAGTTGATTCAGTCTCGTTTGAAGGAAGCTTCGGACCGGCAAAAGTCTTATGCCGATCTTAAGCGAAGAGATATAGAGTTTGCTGTTGGGGATAAGGTTTTTCTGAAGGTCTCGCCGTGGAAAAAGGTGTTGAGGTTCGGAAGGAAAGGTAAGCTAAGTCCGAGGTTCATTGGGCCGTATAAGGTATTGAGGCGAGTGGGACCAGTGGCGTATCAGCTGGAGTTGCCAGTAGAGCTTAGTCAGATACATGACGTATTTCACGTTTCGATGCTTCGGCGTTATTGTTCAGATCCGTCACATGTGGTAGCAGTGGAAGAGATCGAGGTAAATCCAGACTTGACTATGGAAGAAGAACCGGTGCAGATTCTTGATCGGGATGTGAAGGTTCTGCGTAGGAAGTCTGTACCTTTGGTTAAGGTACTTTGGCGGAATCATGGCGTAGAAGAAGCCACGTGGGAACCCGAGGATATGATGAGACAGCAATACCCGCAACTCTTTTGATCAGGTAATTTCGAGGTCGAAATTATTTTTAAGGGGGGTAGAACTGTAATATCCCGGGTTAGGGGCTATTTTGTTGCTGCATGTTATTGCATGTGTTTAGTGTGCTGTGTTTCTATTTCGGTGTTTTGGGGGCTTAATTGTAGCCTAGGTGTATGCCTGAGTGAATGGGAAAAATTTTGGTTTTTGGGTGTTAAGTCAGGGGAGCTGTTGGAGCTAGGGTATAAGGGTTTTCTTTGGTATTTTATTGCACAAGTGAAGGGCTGGCAGAGTGGCAAGGGAGGAGCTTGGTGTGGCGTCAACTTCAAGGAGCAGAGGTCCAGAGTTCAAGTCGTAGAGCCTCCTTTTTGTCACTCCTTTTGGACGGCAGGGAGGAAGAAGTAGAGAGCAAATCGAATTCCTCCTATGACTTGGTCTTCACTTTCAAATGGAAGGTGGAGAGTGAAGATAGGGGTAAGACTTGGTCCACACATTTCAAATGAGTGGAGGGGAGTTAATGGAGGGATTTGGCCGAATGTTGGGGGAGTGGGGGGAGAGTATGGCCGGTTTTGGGAAGTGGGGAGTGAGTAGGCCGAATGTTCCTTGTGGGAGGTAGTGCATATTCGGTCATTAGGAGACCAAACCAAATTCTCTCTTTTGAAAACACCAAAGCCGAAATTTTAAGGGATTCTCTCAAATTTTTCTTCACTTCTTGAAAACCGTAAGACCAAAGCAAACATTGTCGTTTTCTTCTCATTTCTTTTGCACTTAGCCGATTGTGCATTTGTTCTCTCAACATCTTTTGGTAGCCGAATCTTACCCTCCCAAAAACACTTTCTCCATTCCTTTCTTCTTAAACCGAAAGCATATACCTTGTGCATTTTTCTTTTCCTCCCTGAACCTTGGCCGTTCTTCTTCTTCTTCTTCTTCTTCTTAAACATATCTTTTCTTTTGCTTCATTTTGAGATTTTAGCCGAACCCTCCCTTGGTGATTGCCGAAATTTCCTTCTAGCCTGTGTTGTCATTTTGGCCGAATACCAATCCTTCTCCTCATCTTTTGCTTGCGTTTCTTTCTTGGTCAAGACCGAATCTCTCCTCTCCCTTGTAGCTTCCTTGGCCGAATATTGGTGTTGGTAAGCTCTTGGCCGAATGGCCATTCCTTCTCTTGTTCTGTTCTTGATCGTTTGGTTGATTAAAGGGCCGAATATGGTTATGTTGGAAGGGTTCTAATCTCTTTGTTTTAGGGTCTTTGGGAGTGTGAAGCAAACAAGGGAATCGTCATTCTTTTGTTGATCGACTGGTAAGTAGGGGTAAATATATGGTATTGTTATTATTTCAATCTTTTAGGTTCGATTAAGGCAAAGGTAACAAAAGATTAATAGCTCTCTTTTGAAGGTAGCCGATTGTTGGAAGGAAAGCCTTTGTGGTTCGGGTTTGATAAAGAATCAAACCAATAGCAAGGTAAGGATGATTCGACAAACCCTTTTTGGTCTAAATGGCGTTGGCCGAATGTGTAGATGCCTAACCCCTAATGTTGGCCGATTGTTGTAGGATCTAGGAACCGGGGGCCTTAGATCGATTCGTTGGGATTTTTAGACTGGTATTATCAGGTGTGTAAACTAACACACTTCTGTGTAGTAATAAGATTGATAACCTGTGTGACAATTACTGTAACAGTGATGATTGTTATGATACCCTAATGGGTATGATTCTGGACTCGAGTAAGTCAGTATCATTATTGTTATAAATTTACTGATGATTTACATGATACCATGGCTGTGGATATATGTGACATGGGATATGAGATTAGACATGTTAGCATGATATGCATGATTGTATGATGTGCATGATTACATGAGTATGGTATGTTGATGGGTGATACGAGTGGAGGGAGCAGTGATATTTTGTGCTGACGAGCACCAGTGTTTTGGTAACACACTTTGTGACTTTGGGTCACCAGAGGTTTGGCACCTCCAGAGGTTTGGTACCTCAGCGTCTCGTCCCTGTGGTTAACACCACCGTGGGTTGGCCCCACCTGTGAGATATGGGATTGACGCCAGTGATTTGGTATCACACGATGGGTTGGCCCCATCACCAGATTTGTGACTACGGTCACCAGTGCTTTGGTAGCACATTGTGTCTTTGGGACACCAGAGGTTTGGCACCTCATTGCGACTTGTCCCTGTGGTTTAACCACCGTGGGTTGGCCCCACTTGAGATATGGGATCGTCTGCTAGTGATTTGGTATCACACGATAGGTTGGCCCCATCATTGGATTTGTGACTTCGGTCACCAGTGCTTTGGTAGCACAATTGTGTCTTCGGGACACCAGTGGTTTGGTACCACATTGACGGATATTGTGTCTTTGGGACACCAGTGTTTTGGTAACACATTGTGACTATATGTCACCAGTGGTTTGGCACCACCAGTGGTTTGGTACCACACGGGGTAGAAAAGGCGATATGGATGGTTAGGATCGGGTTGCATTAATTATGTTGCTATGTATGATGTGTGTTAGCATGTTGTTTTATCGGGAGCGGGATTCACACACTGAGTCATTCGACTCACCCTCTCCTTTAACATTTCAGGTGGCTCGTAGACGCGGACATGGAGCCGGGATGGACTCGGGGTGCACATGCCATACTTTAATAAAGTTTGCTTAGACTATTGCATTTGGGTACTTTAGCTTATTTACTTTGGTTTTTATATTGGATTTGTAAAAGGCCTTTAATTTATGTTTTATGATGTTTGATGTTTTAATTAGATTTTAATATGCCTTAACAAAATAAGTTGGTATGAATTTTACTAAAACTTGGAAAGATAATAATTTCAAAATCATAACGCAATGTGTTTTTAAACCATACCATCGGGTATCACATTATGTCTTTTTAATAAGCAAATTCAAATGATTTTCAAATCAAACTTGTGTTACTCCTAGGTCTAGAAATGTTTTAAGTAACACTAAGAAACTATTAAGGTTTTAAATGGTTTAAACTCGTTTTAACCACACATTCTGGCTAAGTCTTCAAAATATCCGGGTTTCAAATACACCATTTGATTTCAAACAAGCCTACTTAAATTTTCTTCAAGTACACTATGTTTTCACCCCGCTTTTAAACGAAAAATCTGATCTCTCAAAAACGTTTTCCCCGTAACATACCAGATTCGGACGTGGTGTCTTGTCCGGGTTTGGGGTGTTACACTGAGTTCGCCTACAACAACAGCTATCAGGCTAGCATTCGGATAGCACCATATGAAGTGTTGTATGGTCGGAAGTGTAGAACTCCTACTTGTTGGACTGAGTTAGGAGAACGACGAGTTTTGGGTCCAGAATTAGTGGCAGAAACTGAAGAAAAGGTTGAAATAATCAGGGCATGGTTAAAGGAAGCCTCTGATAGGCAGAAGTCGTACGCCGACCTTAAGCGAAAGGAAATAGAGTTTGAAGTGGGAGACCAAGTGTTCCTTAAGGTTTCGCCTTGGAAGAAGGTGATGAGGTTTGGTCGCAAAGGGAAGTTAAGCCCAAGGTTTATAGGACCCTATCGAGTACTGAAGCGAGTTGGGCCAGTGGCATACCAATTGGAGTTGCCACCAGAGTTGCAGCAGATGCACGACGTATTCCATGTATCCATGTTACGTCGTTATCGATCGGATCCGTCTCATGTGGTACCAGTTGAAGAAGTGGAGCTAAGGCCAGACTTATCGTACGAGGAAGAGCCGATTCAGATATTGGAACGTGATGTGAAGGTGCTACGGAGGAAGTCAGTTCCTCTAGTCAAAGTGTTATGGCGCAATCATGGATCGGAAGAAGCTTCGTGGGAGCCAGAAGAGGCAATGCGACAGCAATACCCTCAATTATTTTAGCTAGGAAATTTCGAGGACGAAATTATTTGTAAGGGGGGTAGAACTGTAACATCCTGAAAAGGGCCTATGCATTTTCGGTTTAATTGTACGAAATGACATGTCTTAAGTATTATGAATAAATTTTGAATATTTTTGGAAACCCGGAAATGTATGGAAAAGATTTAGAAATGAACATTTTGGAAACCTGAAAATGTATGGAAATGTTAAGTTTAAAAATGGAAAGTGAACATTTTTAGAAACTAGGAAATGATTTGGAAATGATACAAAAGAGGAAAGTGAACATTTCTGGAAACTTGGAAATGTAAGGAAATGTCAAGTTTAAAGAGCCAAACAAAAATTTTTGGAAACTTAGAAATGACTTAGAAATATCGAGTTTTAAAGTTTAAAAGAGGAAACTGAGGCAAGGTGGCCTTAAGAGAAAAAGTATGTGAAATTTGACACACAAGCAGGCTTGGAGAAGTGGCCTGAAGATGCCACTTAGGGCCTCTGGAAATGGCGCCACATGCAAGGGTGTTGGGCCTGAGTTCGAGTCACATGGGAAGCAAATAAAAGAAGTTTTATTTTTGCTTCTAGAAGCACAGAGGTGGACGGCACAAGGCTTGCCAAAGAGGAGTTTCATTCTCTTTTAAATTCAGCTAATTAGGGGATAAATAAAGGATTTTGTTTGGATTATTTCTAAGAGATAATTATTGGATTAATTCTTTTATTTTGTGATAATTAAAAGGATAAAGCTATCAAATACAAGAGTGGTGGCCAAGTAAGGGATTCTGAGTAGTAATTTCGGCTATAAAAGGAAGAGAATAGGGCTACTCATCAAATTTTCTTCCTCCTCTTCTCTCTGCCGAATTTTTCCTAGCAAAATCCCCTCTTCTCTTTTATTTTGTCCAACCGAATATACCAATAATCTCTAGTGAAATTGATTTCTTTTAAGCCTCAAAAGCCGAATCTTTGTGACTCCAAGCAAGGGTGCAGTCGACTGAGGTATTAAGGTAAGAACAATGGATTTTGTTGTTCAGTTTCTTTTTATCGAGATCTAGGAACTGATTCCCTTATTGTCTCTTGGCCGAATATTAAAGGAGGAACTCCGGGATTTTTGATAGTTATCGACTTCAAGAGAAGGGATTTTCGAGATTTAAAGCTTCAAGGTAAGACATCTGATATTCGGCCATAGGCCATTTAATGATGATTAAGTGTTAGAAATCAATCTAGCATGTGCTTATAGGATTTTCGACAGCACTAAGAAAGCAAGGATCTATTTCGGGATTTAAGATTTGGAAGGTAAGCATATACGTATGTTCGGCCAAGGCTTGATTTGGTATTTAGATCTATTCTTTAATTTGTTTAAAAAGCCGGAACTAACCCCTGATGAGATCTAGGGCTTGGCCGAATACAAGCAGAAGCATAGCAGCGATTTTGGGATTTGAATAATCATCAAATCGGCATCAAAGGTAAGTTTTAAGAATACAAATCCTACTACGATTTGGTATTATAGCCGAATAGGATTTATGCTAAATAGTAAGTGATTAATCAAATGTAGGAACTTGAGATCTAAGGCAGTAGATCAGATTTCGGGATTTCAGTGAAGTTGTTAAGCGAATCAGGTGTGTACCCGACACTATTTCATACTACCCTATATGGCTAAGTTTAATTAATATATGTGGTATTAAGAATATGAAAGTAGCTAATGAAACACCCCAAACCCGGCCCACGAGCTTTGACCAGATTTGGTACGTTCCTCAAGTAAACCGGTTTTCAAATTCTTTTGTTACTTAGAGAAAAACTTGTGTGATTTTAAAAAAAAATATTGTTTGGGTTGGGCTTGTGTTGAAAACAAACTGGATTTTTATATTAGAAAACCTTTTTTTTTAATTTTAAGTAATAAACATATCGAGTATATTTTAAAATAAAATACTTAGTCTTTAACCTAATCAAAATTTGTAGCACAATAAAACAACAAGTAGAAATAAAAATCGTTCATCATGGCCTTATGGCCTTATTACATCAAATAGTTTCCAAAATATTTCAAAGTACTAAAATAAATTCAAGAGTCCATAAAAATATAAACTTCATGTTGAGCATGGCCACCACAAGTACTGCCGTCCCGGTCCATCACTGTTCATCACCTGAAACATGGTCCCACAACGGGGTGAGTCAAACAGACTCAATGTGTACACGACACTAAATCATAATAGATCAGGCATACAATAGTTACACATTCAAAACATAAAATACAAGTTATGATGCATTCCCAAGCCCAAACCTAATTGTCCATCCGCTACACACCCCCGTACCTGCCAGTCACACCGTGGGGACTACTAAGTCGACCCTCCTTCCGCTACACTCCAAATTGCGGTCTTAGGTCACCGCATTCGTGGTCTTAGGTCACCACGTTCAGATTACTGTGGTCTTAGGTCACCACTTTCAGATTACTGTGGTCTTAGGTCACAACTTTTCACTTCCCCTTTCAAACAAACCCATATGCCCATAACATATTATGCAATTACATGCCCAAGTTCACATTCTTATCATATTCTCATGTTACGAATAACATTTTTCATATTCCTAGTAGAAGTATGAAACGTGCCTGAGTACTTAGTACCATATCATGGTACCTTAGCCACTTTCATATTCTTAATATCACATATATTATTTAACACAGCCATAAAATGTATTATGAAATAGTGTGGGGTACACACCTGATTTGCTTAACGAATTCCTTGAAATCCCGAAAAAACTATCTATTCCTTTAGATCTCAATTCTTACATTTGGTAACCTTAATATGTTAGCATAAAGCCTATAAAACCAAATCCTAGTAGGATTTGTATTCTTAAAACCTACCTTGTTGTCGAATTGACTATAGTCAAATCCTGAAAACTTGTATTCTTCTCCTTTGAAATCGGCTACTTACTAGATCCCTTGAATCTGTTAGTTTTCGGCTTAAAACACATAATAATAGATCTAACTACTAAAATAGGCCTTGGCCGAATGCTATAGACACTTACCTTGTGGATTTTAAATCCCGAAACTCACCGAATAACTAGGGAACACGCGGTTTATGGTGTACCTTCGGGAAAAGAACTTCTCCTTCCTTGTAGTCGACACTTAGTAAATCCCGAAAGATCCTTCCAAATTTCGGCAAACAAGTTTCTAATGGGATTAGTCCTAGACTTCGGTAAATCTTAAAAGAAAAAGGGATGAAACCAAATGAGATATTACCCTTACTTTAGATATCGACATTTCCTTTGCTTGAAGTCTCAAACTATTCGGCTATTGCCTTGATCTTAGCAAGTTTTCGGCTTTTGGAAAATTGAGAGGAGAAGAATGAAGAAGAAAAGAATAGGGGTTGCAAAGAAAATTCGGCAGAGGTTATCAAGGAAGAGTAAATAATGCTGAATGGCCTCTCTATTCCTTTTATAGCCGAATTTACTAGCTAGAGTCCCTTACTTGGCCACCACTCTTCTATTTGATAGCTTTATCCTTTGTATTATCACTAAATAAAAGAATTTAATCCAACCATTATCTCTTGAAAATAATGATAAATAAATCCCTTATTTATCCATCATTTAGCCGAATTTTAAAGAGAATAAAACTCTTCCTTTTTAAATAGCTTGTGCCGTCCACCTCACTTCTTCTAGAAGCAAAATAAAATTTCTTTTATTTGCTTCCCATGTGACTCGAACTCAGGCCCACTTGCTCATGTAGGTGGCGTCACTTACCTCGGCCTTAAGTGGAATTTCCAGGCCACTTTTCCAAGCCTGTTTGTGTGTCAAATTCCTCCTATTATTTTTCTTAAGGCCACATTGCCTTAGTTTTCTCTTTTTAAGCCTTAAAACTTGACATTTCTTTACATTTCGAAGTTTCCAAAAATTTTCGTTTGGCTCTTTAAACTTGACATTCCTTACATTTCCAAGTTTCCAGAAATGTTTACTTTCCTCTTTTGAATCATTTCCACATCATTTCCTTACATCCCCTAGTTTCCAAAAATGTTCACTTTCCTCTTTTAAACTTAACGTTTCCAAAGCATTTCCTTACATTTCCTTACATTTCCATACATTGCCTTACATTTCCATACATTTCAACACATTTCCATACATTTCCATACATTTCCATACATTTCCATACATTTCCATACATTTCCATACATTTCCATACACCTTAGGGTTCCTAGAACTCCTCAGAACATATCCAACACACCCACTGAGCCCACTATCTCATGAATTACGCACGAACGCATAACCCCTAATCTAGGATGTTACAGCTAAGGTACCATGTTATGGTACAAAGTACTCAGGTACGTTTCCTACTCCTACTAGGATTATGAAATATGTTAATTGTAACATGAGAATAAGAATAAGAATGTGAACTCTGACATATTTATGCATATTACTATTATATGGGGCATATGGGTTTTATTTTGAAGGGGAAGTGAATGTGGTGACCTAAGACCACGAACACGGTGACCTAAGACCGTGATATCTGAATGTGGTGACCTAAGACCACAGTAATCTGAATGTGGTGACCTAAGACCACAGTAATCTGAACGTAGTAACCTAAGACCACGAATGCGGTGACCTAAGACCGCGATATGGAGTGTAGCGGAAGGAGGGTCGACTTAGTAGTCCTCACGGTGTACAGGTTGGTACGGGGAGTGTAGCGGATGGCTTAATAGGTTTGGGTTTTGGGAATGCATCATAACTTGTATGCTATGATATGAATGTGTAATAATTATTATGCCTGATTCGATTATGATTTAGTGTTGTGTACACATTGAGTCTGTTGACTCACCCCGCTGTGGGACCATGTTTCAGGTGATGAACTGTGATGGACCGGGACGGCAGGACTTGTGGTGGCCATGCTCAACTTGAAGTCTTTATTTTAATGGACTATTAATTTTTTTTAAGTACTCTGAATTATTTGGATTTATTTGATGTAATAAGGCCTTAAGGCCATAGTGCACTATCTTATTTCTGTTTATTGTTTAATTATGCTACAAATTTTTATTAAGTTTAAAGACCAAGTAATTTATTTTTTTTAAAAAAAGATACTCTATATGTTTTATCACATAGAATTAAATAGGGTTTTCTAATATGAAAATCGAATTGGTTTTCAACACAAGCCCAGCCCAAACAAATTTTTTAAATCGCACAAGATTTTCACAAAGTAATAAAAGAGTTTTGAATTGATTTACATCGAGGTACATACCAGATCCGGTCACGGCTCGTGGGTCGGGTTTGAGGTGTTTCATCCAGGGAGTTTTACAATTCCGTGCTTAATTGGTAGTTTATCTATTAATAATGCTTTAGCTGATTTAGGGGCAAGCATCAATGTTATGCCTTATAAAATGTTTAAACAGCTAGGTCTCGGGAAACCCAAACAAACTAGGATGAGCATCCAATTGGCTGATAAAACTATTAGGAATTCCTAGGGGTATAATCGAAGATGTACTAGTAAAAATTGATAAATTCATATTCCCAGTAGACTTCGTTATTTTAGACATGGATGATGTAAGGCCCTGAATTTGGGCCTAGAAGAATTGGGCCTATTGGGCTTTGGGTCTCATAAAATTTTTAAGTGAGCAAGAAAATGACAAATGACATGACGGCTTTAAAGGTTTAATGAATTTGGAGTGTCTAGGTGTGTTGGAGAAGCTCTAGGTTCGAGCTTTATGGTGGAGGATTCTTAATTTAATTAATTAAGGATTTAGGGTTGTGAGTAGTGGGCTTTTAAATAAAAACAAGTGAAAAATGGTAAAAAGAAGGCTGTGGTGAAGTGGCTAAGTGAGACCACTAGGGTGTAGAGAGGGGGCAACATATGCATGCAGGGAGGTTTGAGGTTCGAGTGCTAGATTAGTTTTATTTTGGAGTTTAATTTTAGGCTTTTAGGAGGCTAGAAGTGGTATGTAGAGGGACTCTAAGGAGAAGTGATCAATAGAGAGAATTTAGGAAAAGGATAAGGGAGATATCATGGAGAAAAATTAGGAGATGAGCAGTGGATGAAGTGGTGCCGAATTGGACTTTAGGGGTGGCTAAGTTTCGGTTGTAGGCTATATAAATGTGTGTGTGCCAAATCTGGGGTCCTAGGTAATGCCAAATTTTCCATTCTTTTTCTTTTCCTTGCTGAAACCTTATTTTTCCACAACCAAAAATACCTTGCCTTGTTGCTGAAATCTCCTATAGTCGAATCCCTTTTTGCTGAATTCTCTCATAGCCAAACTCTTTTATTGCCTAAGTATCATCATCTTCTCTTGCTGAAATACCTATTAGTGCTAAATCTTTGTTGTTTTCCTCCATCACAAATCGATTGTTATCTACTATCAGTCAAGGTTAAAAGTCGAATCTCGTTCAGTAGCTATCTAGGCCGCAGGATCAAAAGTAGATTCGGTAAGTATTCAGTTAACCCCTTAGTGTGTTTTGTTAAAAGCCTAAGGGCTATCTAACTTCTCATTGTCATTAATGTTAATCTTGTATTAACAAGGGTAAGGTTCAGAGATCGCAAGCGTGGTAAGGATCATTGGCAAAGTGTAAGTGTACTCAACTCGATTATGGTTTAAGTAAATGGCTGAATGTGAGTATGACCTATAGGGGTGACTTGTGTGGATTATGAGTCACTCAAAGTTTGATGGTGTATGTGTGAGTGCAGATCTAAGGGATACTCGTGATTAGTAGCTAAGGAAGGACTATTAGAACCCGGTGGCACACGATAAGGTTACGGTAAGGCTTCGGCTTTTGGTAAATATTTTGATTAAGTATGGGTGATTGATTGAAGGTTGGTTGGTTGTAGGTTCGAGACCAAGGATAGTATAGCACGTCGCAGTAACTAGGTGTGTACAAACACATGATATCGGCAATGCTAAAAAGCCGAAAGTGGCTAAATGGGCCCGGTGGGCCCTTAGGTTAAGTTTAATGAAATTGATTGATTTGGTTATATGAATTGAGTTAGTCATGCATGTTACATGATCTGGAATTGTTTTGGGCCTAATAGGCCATATGAATGAGATCTGGGCCTAATGGGCCATAAGGATGTGATTTGGGCTTAATGGGTTATATGAACGTGAAATGGGCTTGATGGGCTTTATGGGGACGTTGACAAGTATGCTAGGGTTTAATGGACTTTAGACCTAGTTCTGAACAACTCTTAAACCGCATAAGACTTAATTTAATAATTAAACATGTCCGTGGACATGTTGTCGGGTTAGAGTGTGGCAATGGACATATGCATGTCTAGGATTAGATCTAGGGAGAGCTTGGTACTTAAGCGGTCCTAGCGACCCACCTCCTCTTCTATAGAATCCTACCTGGTGCATAGTGTCTGTTCACTTTAGCCGCAAGGACTTGTTAATGGGCCAAAGTTCATAACTAAAACTCGAGAGGGACCAAATACCCCTGATTTGAAAATTTCCAAAATATCCTTAGATTTGCAAAATTACTAAAATACCCCTGATTTGTAAAATTACTAAAATACCCTTGATTTGCGAAATTAGCAAAATATCCCTGGTTTACAAAATTTCCAAAATACCCCTATTTTACAAAATTACCTAAATACCCCTGTAGAGTAGATTTACGAAAATACCCTTAGGTAGTGAAATGACTAAAATACCCCTAAGTGTTGAATGTGTGAAAATGTGTATGTTGCATTCATCAAATAAATGTTGCACTTGGGTGGGTTTTGATGATACAGAGGAAGATTTGAGGATCGCATAGTCGCTTGACGACCGTGGATCCATCGGTGGCTTTAAGCCTGTAACATCCTAAATTTTTGGGCCTATGCGTTTAATGGGTGGATATGTTTAATGTGTTAATTTGAGTGTTAGGGGTCCAAATTGGGCTCAGGCTTAGGTAGAGGCCTTGATTAAAATTATCTGTTTGGGCATTATAGGGTTTAAAAGGTAGTATCTATGTTTAAAATACCAAAGTGGGCTTGTGGCCCAATCTTAGGAGGTGACGCCACACAAGGGAGTAAGGGGCCCAAATTTAAGTTTCATGGAGCCCAATTCTTTTAATTTAAGCTAGCTAATTTTAAGCATTAGGGTTAGGTGGAGTGGATGGCAACAAGGCTATAATTTAGGAAAATTTTAATGTTTTTAATTTGTGGATAATAAGCTGATAAAGGAGGGAGGAGTTGGAGCTAATTAAGTCTCTTTTAGATGAGTTAGTAGATTAAGATAAAGGAGAAAAGATAGGATTTATCTGCAAGGATAGGTAAGCGCCGAAATTTCTATAAATAAGGGGGATAGCTAATCAATTCTGGCATTAGAACCCTACTCTTTCTTCTCTTCCTGTACCGAAAATTTGAAGACCATCTCACTTGTTTTCTTTTCTCATCTTTTCTCTTCCAAAAGCCGAAAATCACCATTGTTTTATTTTCTCATCTTTCTCTTACAAAAGCTGAAAAACACCACCTCCCTCACCATTTCTTTCTTTTTCTTTGAAATTTCCTTTTAGCCGAATCTTCTGATCTCCATTAATTTTCTTTTCCCATTCACTAAAAGTCGAAACTCCTCATTCAATTCTTCTAAAAGCCGAAAAACACATCAGCCTTCTCTCGTTCATCTTTTCCGGGATTTTCTTAAAAGCCGAAATCCCTAGAACTCATCTCCTGTGATTGCCGAAATCTTTCTGTGGTATCTGCTTGTGCCAAATCTCGAAAGAAACTAAAGGTAAGTATTGATTCGTAAGATTTCAATCTTTTTCGGCCTTTTAGGGACTCTAGCCGAATGGCTATAAGGAGCTAATCTTAAGTTTTTCTCTTATTTGCGGCATTTCGGGATTTGAAGGGAGGTCACTCGCTTAGATCTCTAAGATAGAGTTCAGTAACACTCGAATCGTGTTACTTTCAGGATTTCATGGTAAGGAGATCTATTGATTTTTAACGTGTAAATTTGGGTATTTATTAACCCTTGGCCGAATGTAGGGGAGCCCAAATCTTCGTATTCTTCCGGCTTTTTGGAGCAAAGTTGTAGATCGATTTAGCAAGGGTATTGACATTAATCAGGTGTGTAACCTTTCACACTATTAGATTGATTGCTAATATATATGTATAAATCTGCTATACTCTGTTAAATGCCGAAATCCCGGCATGACAAGTGAAAACCCGAAAAGGGTAAAGGCTAATCATCAGGTTAGTGATTTTTGTTCTTTTTCAGTGAATGTTCCTGTTAAAACAATATGCTTTGTATGTCGAATTCTTTGTATGCTTGGGGTTGGGAAATTGATGAAAAGGGGAAGTGTTCTGTTCTGGTGGCTTATGCCATTTCAGCCTGGTGACTCTGTCACAACTCTGACGATGAGCAGCTAACTGCAGCATGACTGCCATCGATGGTGTGTAGCGGTGTGGGTTGATTGTAGAAATCCCCTATGGTGTGAATGGCTGGTACGGGTGGCGTGTAGCGGATGGAAACCTAGGATTTGGGTTGGGCTTTGTATATTTTCTTGAATATTATTTTCTGTTATTCTGTTCTGTGGGGCTAAGGCCCAAATCTAATGGTGCATGAGGGTTGCACACTGAGTCTCGCGACTCAACCAATTACTTAACATTTTCAGCTAGCACCTAGTGCATCGGACCGGGCTGGAGAGGAGTGCAAGGTGGCCATGCGATAGAGAACCAAGGACTTCCGCAAAAGACTTTACTTCATTTATTTATTTCTAAGAAATTTATTTTAAATGGGTTTTACATCTCGTTGTAATAAGGCCATGGGCCACTAGACTATCATACTTTGTTTTGGGTTTTATTTTGGGCTTTTAATATTGTTAAACACTTAAATATTAATTAAACTAAGGCATATATTGAGATTATGGTTTTTAATTCATAAAACAACAAATGAAATCTATATCTATTTAAACTTATCAAGTTATTAAGTTTTTCCGAACAAAAGATTGAATACAAGAAAAATATTTCTCGAAATTGCAACATCTCTTACAGAAACTTTTCAGTGACATGCCAGATCCGGCTATAGTGTTTGGGCCGGGTTTGGGGTGTTACAAAGCCTATTATAACAGCTTTGCTACAACGTTTGAGCAGTGCCGCTGCTGGTGCTACCTTTAGAGTGTAGGGATGGGTGGGTTGATATGTATATCCCCACAGGAGTGTAGGGTTGGAAGGGAAATGGAGTGCAGGGTTGGATTTGGGATGGGTGTATTGCATTCATGTGATACTGATGTGATATGAGGTCATTGTGGGCTAAGGCCCAAGACCATCGTTTTTGATAGGGCTTAGGCCCAATGTAATAATTGTATGTTGATTGGATTACCAAGGGTCGCACACACTGAGTTTCGAAACTCACACCCTTTTTATTAAATGTTTCAGGTGATCCTTAGTAATCAGCTCGATGTGGGAGAGGACTCGGAGATGGCCACACTACAAGATACTTAGAAGTTTTATTTATTTGTCTCAAAAGACATTATTTTAATTACTTTATTTCCGTTGGATGTAATAAGGCCTTGTACTCCGATTTGACTTCGGATTTTGAGTTTTGTTGTTTCAACTGTTTACTTAATTATTAAACCTGAGTAAATTTCTTATGTTTAAACATGGTTTTCGAAATACTTAAAATAATTAAATGGGCTTTTATCATTACTTAACAAGACTCAAGGATTTTGGGCTTTTGGGTCTTAAATTTTAACTTAGCAAAATCGTTTTAAATTATGCCTTTGATGTGACATTCCCGGATTCGGCCATAACATCCGGGCCGGGTCTAGGGGTGTTACAGATGAGGACAATCATGTTCTTTTAATTTTAGGCTGACCCATTTTAGCAACTGCTAAAACTAAAATTGATGTTGGTACAGGTGAACTCACACGTCGTGTAGGTGACAAAACAATCACTCTTCAGGCTCTTGACTCGGCTAGGACATCGAATAATAAAGGTGAAAACATAAATTCTATTAACGACCATTTGGTTCTACCTTCTTTTCAGGAAGAAACCATGAAATTACACAACTGAGCCAGATCCTAGACCTCGTGCCAATAAAGAAATAACTTATGAGGAGCGATGGCTTTAGATCAATGAACTAGACGAGTGGCAGACACACGTCAAAGAAAAACCAAAAAAACACGAGGAACCAAAGCAAAACCATGTCAAACTTAAGGATGGGACAACCCAATTTAAGATCGGGGATCAGGTATTGTTGGATAAGAAAGACCCTCGAATCACCACTTCGGACCTTAATACAAATGAAGAGATCCCTTTCACGGTACTGAATGTCTTCCCATATGGAACAGTCGAGGTAACTAATCCTACATTCGACACTTTTAAGGTAAACACCACTCGACTTAAACTATATATCGATAACCGAATTGATAGCAAGAATGAGGAGTTTCAACTCTTCAAACCACCATGATTATGCAAATGAAAGGTAAGTCTAGCTTAAGACTTTAAACGAACGCTTCTAAGGAGGCAACCCGAGCACTTACCCCCTGACGTCCATATTTTCGATTTTTAGCACCTAACCAACCACTAACCAAGTTAATAAAGCGCAGCTTTATTTCTCCACACGGCCTTACATGTAACATCCCAAAAATTAAGGGTCTGGCATTTTTGCACTATTGCATGTGTAATAGGCCAATTTTTGCCTGGCCCAATATTAATCAAATAGAAAATAATTAAAAGTCCATTACATTAAACAAACCCAAAATTTTAACCTTACAGACCCAATTACAAACCCAACTTACTGACCCAATTACAAACCCAACAGCTAGCCCAATGTGACCCAACCTACCCTAGCCCAAAACGAATAAAAAATTAAAGGAAACCCTAGAGGTTTCTAGATTATTCTGGCGCCACATCCCTCAATGATCGAGCCCCTAATCCTACAAGCCCTCACGCGCTCGCCACGTCTACTCGTACGGCACCCGCACAGCCACGCCCCCTTTCGTGCCTACAAATGAATAACAGAGAGACGACAACAAAAAGGAAAAAAAATTGTATTTTGATTTTTTAGATTTCCGACTATAAAAGTCGAACAAAAAAAATTGTAACGGTTACGAAAATTACACATACAGAGAATATACAGTAATAGAAACCAGAAACAGAGAAAAAGAGGTTTCTTTTCGATTTCATCATTCTTTATTAATTTTTCTTTGAACCTATTTTTGTAGCATTTTTCTTTCTTTCTTTTCTACACGCGAAAACAAAAAAAAGGATTTACCTGCGAAAGTTGAATCGACGGATTGCCTTTTTCGTCGAAATCGAAATAAAGGCGGTCTTTGAGGCTAGGGTCAGGTCTGGTTTGAAGGAGATCGGTTGATCAAACCCAAATGGGCCACTAATCACCGATAGTCGTGGCTTTGTAGTGGCCGAAAGGGGATTTCTCTGCGGCGGAGAACAAAATCAAAAAGGGGAGGGGCTAGGGTTTAGTTCAAAATGACATTTAACCTGTTTTGTTTTGGTTTTAATCTATTAAGGAAACGGCGCCGTTTAGACTCGTTGCAATAGCCTTTAAACAGCGCCGTGTAGAACAACCTGATGACCCGACCCACATGCGGCTTAGACCCGCGCGTTTTGGTCCCCGAGGGTATATTTTGCATTTAGTCCCTACATTTTGCGTTATCAACTGATTGAGTCCTGATTTTATTTCTTTCGTCCTTTAATTTTTTCTTTAAATGTTGTGCATTTTTTAATCTAGTCCCGTCAATGTGCTGCGTTTTTATTTTGTAGTATTTACTGGTTCAGTCCTTGATCATTTACGCGTTTTTACTTCAACCCTTAATTCTGTTTAAATTTTTTATAATATAGCCTTTCAATTTTGTGCCTATTTCAATTAATTTTTTTTCTTCTATAAAACTTATTCATTATTTTTTTTAGAAGTTGTTTTAATAAATTATTTTTGAACTATTTTATTGGTTTTACAATGTCTTAATTTGTTTTAAAACTTTCATTTGTATATAATTTATTTATTTATCATATAAATATTTGATTTCAAATTTCCTACTTCTTTGTTTTAATAATTTGCATAATTTTTAGCTTAAATATCCTCACATACTATTATTTTATATATATACATACGAAATTTATATTAAAATTATCTCATTTTTGTATATATTATTAGTTTCATATTATTTTATATATACATTTCCTTTTAAACCTATTCGTATGTACATTTAATTTCGTTTAAAATTGCATATATATATTTATTTTTATTATTGAATAATTTATTTTAAATTTTTGTTTATACACATTTCACAAGATCATTTATAAATAATTCCATTTTAAATAATTTCATAAATTGTTATTTTTAAAATCCACATTCTTTATTTATTTTAAACACATTTGTTAGCATTCAATTTTTTTTTATATTAGCTTGTCATCATAAGTCTTGTAGAATTATTATTGATTGTTAATATGTCCTTTTTAACCATGCGGTTGTTGTTATTGTATATTTATGCGTTAAATCACTTATAAATATGTTCATTCGTATAATGTTGAGTTTGCATATTATTTCATGCTAAATGTTATGCTTGTGCTACTCGTTATTGTTTCATGTCTCAAATTTTAATGTATACAAGCCTTTACTAAATGTTTCATTTTATTACGTGTATACCAAATAAAGTGCATTTTGAGCCAATTTTAAAATGGCATATTTGAAAAATTTTCAAAATAAGGTAATATTTGTGTGTTTGGGAAATTCGAGGAATCGTGCCCTAACATGATGGGTTTCGATTTTTTTTGTTTGACCAAATAACGGAATATCCTTTTTAAGATTTCATTCATGTTTTCTTAGCTTTCAAAATAAGGCAATGTTTCGTGTTTGGAAATCTGAGAGATCGTGCCCTAATGTGCTGGGTTTCGATTTCTCATTTGACCAAATAGCTGAATATCCTTTTAAAAGTTCATTCGTGTTTTCTTAGCATTAAAAACAAGGCAATATTTCGTGTTTAGAAGTTTGAGAAATCGTGCCCTAACGTGTTGGGTTTCGATTTTTCGTTTGATCCCTAATAACGAAATACCCTTTCAAAATCTCAATGCATAAGTTTTGAGAATTTTGGGATAATCTAGAATTCGAAGGCTTAAATTGTTGCATCCTAACGTGCTGGATGTGATATTTTATTCCTTCGGAATCAGAGAATCTTAATATTCAAACTCGAGTATCTTCAAATGGGTCAAAGAAGGTCGTAATTTTAAAATCTTTCAAAATTCTCGATGTTAGGATATTAATTAATCAATTAGGTACCAACTTTGGGCGTTGTGAGGGTGCTAATCCATCCTCGTGCGTAACCGACTTCTGAACCTGTTTTTCTTAAAATTCGTAGACCAAAATTAATTTTTGTTAAAAATGAAACAAAATGTTTTATAGGTGACTCGATCACACTCAAATAAAAGATCAGATATTTTAAAGTCGATCCTCGTTTTTCAAACTCGTAAAAATGGTTTCGACAGCTTGGCGACTCCACTGGGGATTCAAAAAGGGAGTCAAGCCGTAAAATTGATTAATCTCTGTTCTTTTGTCGAAAATTAAAAATTTGATTTGGAAAAATTATGATCCTACTATTGCATTCGTTCATATTGTTGTGATTATAGTGGTTCGAGTCTTATAGAATATTTTTGCATCATATTGCATGACCGTCGGGTCACACCCTTTTAAGTGGGAGTGAGAAGCTACTCCTTCGTGAGGTTTTCACCTCCGTCCAGGATAGTGAATCGCTGTTGGGATACATCAGTACCTATGTCTTCGTGAGATTTTCATCTCCGTGTAGCCATAAGGAAATGTATTCCCCTGAACTGAACTCAGTCTGTATGAGCCTATAATGGGTGAGGATCGAGGAATCTACTGGTTCGGGTACCTCAACTTTAAAACCAAACCACATATAGAGAGACCTAGGAGCCTACTCTAGATAAAAACCACGCCAAACCCTAGTGGTCACCCAGACAGGTGTTCTGTGTTGTTTATTTCTCTTGTACTAACGTGTTTTCTTTTGTTTTGATTGCACTGCATTGCATAATCATAGAAAGGAGATGTTGATTAATATTCGATTGCTAAATAGAGGAGTTTGTCATAAGGAAACGAACTTCTTGATAAAGTGGATTATAGTACGGTTATCCAGACATGGTCCAAGTAAACAACGAGAGAAGGCTGATAGTTCGCAGAAGAATACAGGACTTCGCCTGAGGATTCAAGTCGACAAAAAACTATTCAAGAGCCGTCACGTCTTAACTTTCTTAAAAGAGCTAACGAGCATCGTGGGGATAAGTGAGCAAAAGGTCACGGCCTGGATCAAGCAACAAGGAGCTAGAAGAAACATCTATTGAGAAAGTCCATGGGACATGACCATAACGTCTGAATACGAAGGAAAAGATTGGTGTCCTCACTTGGACTATGAGGATGAAACCGCATATGTAATCCGTTTTATGTAAAGATATTTGTTTCCTAGAAAAGTTCTTCTAATGGAATTGAATTCAGAATCAACGTCTCTCTTTCTTCTTGCATCCATTTCATGCATTTTACATTTCATGCATTTGCATTACATTTTGTGCATTAAGTTTTCACATAAGGTCCCTAATTAGGTAAAATGATTTCAGTAATCTGGAAATCGACAAAACCTTACCAGATATGCATCCCTACGGCACAAGAAAGAAAACTCAAGCAATGGATAAAAGGCTAGAAAAGTTGGAACAAATGCAGAAAGAAATGCAAGAATAGATGCAGGCACAGATGCAGGAGCAGCTCGCTAAGATCCAGCAGGATATGATGGACAAAATGATGGAAGCTCAGGGAAATATGATGACTCATATGACGCAGCTGTTGAAAGGGGCTTATGGATAAAAAAAAAGAACACCATTGTAAATGGTGAGGAGAATATTGAGTATCTTCAATGTCACCCTGTTTTTACTCCACCACATGTGCCAACACGACCTGAAGTAACTGTACAAAGGCCATCTGTCACGATCGAGCCTCAACAATTCCAAGCTGGTGCTTCAATGAACCTCCAAATTGGCTCAGGTTTAGGATATAATCCAATCATTACTAATGTCCCTGATTTGGATGAAATAGCTGAAGGAGAGAGGACAAAAGCAGAATTGCCAAAGCAGCTAGAAGATAGATGTAAATGGTTGGAGGAAAAGTTTAAAGCGATAGAAAGTGCCGATAGCTGTTATGGAATCGATGCCAATGATTTAAGCTTAGTCCCAAACTTGGTGCTCCCATACAAATTCAAAATGCTTGAATTTGAGAAATATAACGGGACAAGTTTCCCCGAGGCTCACATTACTATGTTTTGTAGAAGAATGACGGGGTACATTAATAATGACCAACTGTTGATCCATTGCTTCCAAGATAGCTTGGTGGGAGCAGCAGCCAAGTGGTATAACCAGTTGAGTCATTCCCAAATTGGTGCATGGAAAGACTTGGCTCAAGCTTTCATAAAACAATATAGCCATGTGACAGACATAGCACCCGACAGGATTACACTCCAGAACATGGAGAAAAGGACAAACGAGAGCTTCAGGCAGTATGCCCAGCGGTGGAGGGAGGTTGCCATCCAAGTCCAGCCACCGCTTTTGGAGAAAGAGACGACCATGCTCTTTATCAATACAATGAAGGCCCTATTTATCACGCATATGCTAGGAAGTGCTACAAAGAGCTTTTCGGACATTGTAATGACCGAAGAAATGATCGAGAATGTCATAAAAAGTGGAAAGATCGAGGCAGGAGAAAATAACAAGAGAATGGCCACAAGGAAGAAAGAAAATGAAGTGAATAATACAAGCATGGGGTACTCAAAGTCTATTACTATTAATCAGCCAAAAACAGTAACTTCCGGGCATCAAGGTTCATCAAGAAAGAATCTGGTACAAGGTAAAGCAATGAGAAACTACAATTTACGCCGATCCCAATGACATATAAGACGTTGTATCAAAGCTTATTCGACGCGCATGTTGTGTCTCCTCACTACCCGAAACCGATGCAACCTCTATACCAAAAATGGTATGACCCAAATGCCTAGTGTGAGTACTATGCGGGGGTCACAGGGCATTCAATAGAAAATTGCCTTGCTTTCAAGAAATTAGAGGAAAAGTTCATCACCATGGGTATTGTGAAGTTAGATGACGCGCCAAATGCAGAAATATGAACGCGAGAGTGTTTTGGACAATCAGACTGCGGAAGAAAATTCTGTAGTATTTAGAGCTTACCTAGAGTAATGTACAAAACTCACTTGTTGCTTTAAGCCTAGATGCAATAAGATTTCTTTTGTGAAATAGGCTTGTGTCCAGAGTTTTTTATTTCAATAAAATGCATATTTTTGAGCAAATATTTTTATTCTTTACATCTCATACTGTACATTCTTTGGTTTTTTAGAATATTCTTTCATTCTTTATTCATGACCATACCATACATATAAATCATCCTTAGAATTATTTATTCTTTGGATTCTTTGCCTTTGTGCCTAGGTACCCAGATATCAACGACGTGAGCGACTGTAACATCCTGAATTTTTGGGCCTATGCCTTTAATGGGTGAATATGTGTAATGAGTTAATTTGAGTATTAGGGGTCCAAATTGGGCTCAGGTTTGGGCCGAGGCTGTAGTTAAAATACTTGTTTGAACACTTTAGTGGAAATCTTGTTAAGTTAGGGCATAACAGATATTAGCTGTGTTTTAAAACACAAATGGGCTTGTGGCCCAGTGGCAAAATGGCGCCACCAAGAGGGAAGGGAGTTGGCGTCAATTGAAGGTCCAAGGTTCGAGTCGCCTGGTACCTTTTATTTTAAATATTTTCGGTATTTATAAGAGCAGTAGTGGAGTTCGGCAATGATGCTTAAATTTAGGAATTTATTTAATGTTATAATAAGGTGGATAATGTGCTGATAAAGGAAGGAAGAGGTGGAGTTATCCATGACACTGTGGATTAGTAGTTAGATGAGGATAAGGAGAAAAGATAGGATTTATCTGCAAGGTTAGGAGTTGGTCGAAATTCCATCACCTAGAGGAGTGAAGAAATCGGTTTCTGTATGGCAAAGGGATGCCGAATTTTCCCTTTTTATTTGCTTAATTTCTAGTTATCAGGAAGGGCACTTTCGGTTTTTGATAGGTAAGTGCCGAAATTTCTATAAATAGAGGGGTAGCTCATCAATTCCGGCATTGGGAACCCTATTCTTTTCTTCATTCTCTATGCCGAAATCCTTAGCCATCCTCTGCAATCTCTTCTTTTGATTTCTTCAAAAGCCGAAACCTCTTATTTCACTTTCTTCTTCATTCTTTTCCTTTTGTGCCAATTCCTCCATAAAAGCCGAAAACTCCATTGTTCTTTTCTCTTCTTTCTTCTAAAAGCCGAAACCTCATAATCATTTCTCCATATTTCTTTTGATCCTTGCTAAGGCCGAACCTACCCCTAGTCTGCCGAAATTCTCTTTTCTTCTTCCTGTCGATTTCTTCAACCAAAAAGCCGAAACTACTTAAATTTATTCTTCTCTTCTTGATCTTCTCAAAAAGCTGGAATCTCTAAGGGGTAGTAGAATTCTTTGTGTTAAGGTGAGTGCCGATTTTCCTATCTCTTTAATATCTCTTTCGGTTTTTAAGAGACAAGGTCGAATGGCCACTTGGTTGTTAAGGCTGTCGTTTGAGGCTAATATTTCCTCTCTTTTGCGTTTGGGCGGCATTCCAGGATTTGAAGGGAACCTGTTCATTTAGATTTAAAAGTCGGGAATCGCTAGTCTTTAATTTCAGGATTTCAAGGTAAGGATTTCAATTCTTCTTAAGATGATCAACTGTTTTCTTGTCGTTAGTCATGCCTTAACCTAATGTTTCGTCACCAGCCTCTGAACAACACCTTAGGCATATAGCAGCTGTGTCGACTACGGATAGCGTCGACGTAGAAAGTTTTGTTCCAACAATAATCAGGTGTGTAGATCTCTAACACACTAATTAAATTGTATTATGTATGTTATGGGCTAAAAGCCGGAAAAAGGCTAAATAGTAATCTGAACTAAATATATCTTATGGGCTAAAAGCCGAAAAAAGGCTGTATAGACAGTCGGATTACCCAAAAAGGGTAGGCAAGGGATGTTAGGTACGTAATCATAGAAACTTCTCTATGTGTATCGATGTATGCGATAAACTGAAATCTCTTAGGTAATACATTGTTTGATTTTGCATGTATGTATGCATGGGATGGGATTGATATGATGAAGGGGAAGAAGGTCGCATAGCGATCAGTGGCTTTGCCACATAGGTCACATAGTGATCGATCTTTATGACAGGCAGCTCAGCTGTCGAAATGCTACAATGCATTATTAAGGTCGCATGGCGATCGGTGGCTTTGCCACATACGTCACACAGTGATCGGTCTTTAAGACAGGCAGCATAGCTGTCGATATGGTGTGTAGCGGTTGGCAGGTTGATTGTAGAAATCCCCAAGGTGCGATGGTTGGTATGGGTTGGTGTGTAGAGGATGGAATTCTAGGATGGGTTGGGCCATTCATCATTTATTATTTATCATGTAATTATGATTGTTGCCATTGTGTATGGGCTAAGGCCCATAATGTGTTTGTGGGCCCAACCTTTTATGTGTTTTCGGGATTTGCACACTGAGTCTTGGTGACTCACCCTATTATTTTTCTACTCTTTCAGATGAGTAGTAGATCGTGGACATGGGAGCCGAGACGGACTCGAGGGGCCATCAAGTTTTTATTTCCATAAATTATTTTTTTCGGTTTTTCTTTAAGTTTTAATTTTTGGAATATTTATGTAGTAAGGCCCCATAGTTTATATTTCACTGCTTAGTTTTTAATATTTGCAACTTATGAAATTTTGTCAAAAGGTTTAATTATTCAAAATAATAATAATACAGGTTTTTTTTCAAAAGGTCACCTATTTATTCAAATATTGTCTAATTAACTTACGATTTCCGAAATCAACGAAGCAAAAGTTTTCAATGTACAACCCGTAGCATACCAGATTCGGTCAAAACTTATGGGCCGGGTTTGGGGTGTTACATTTTGGTATCAGAGCCGAGTTCAAAACTCGGGCTGTGAAATGGATCTAGTAGTGTTTTAAAAATATTATGTGAATTTGAGAAAAATGTCTTGGATGAAGATATGGCCTTCGAGTCTACCGGCACCCGATCCACGCAGGTAAGTATTCTAACTCTTGATATGATATGCATGATTGGGCTTGATGGGCTTGATGGATGTAGACTAGTATGTTAGGCATTGATGGACTTTAGGCTTAGTTTAAACAACTCTTTAAATTCATAAGACTTAATTTATCCAAACAAACCTGTGAACAAATCGCTGGGTTAGGGTGTGGCAACAGGCATGCGCATGTTTAGGATTGGATTCAGGAAGAGCTTGGTACTTAAGTAGTCCTAGTGACTCACCTCCTCTTCGCTGGAATCCTACCTGGTGCGTAGTGACTGTTCACCTTAGCCACGAGGACTTGTTGATGGGCCAAAATCTATAATTAAAATCCGAAAGGAACCAGCCACCCTATTTTGCAAAATTACTAAAAATACCCCTTAGTTTTATAAAAAAAAATCGAAATACTCTTGATTTGTGAAAATTTCCCGGAATACATTAGATTTGTAAAACTACCAAAATTTGTGAAATTTCCAAACAACCGTGATTTTATAAAATACCCATGTTTTGCGAATTTACCCGAAAACCCCTAGATTTACAAAAGTAACCCGGTTTGCAAAATCAAACTTTCCAAAGTACCACTGCTTCAAAAAAAATGTACCAAAATTCAAAGGAAATCACCAAGATACTTTATTTTGGAAAATTACGAAAATACCCTGGAGGACAAAACTACGGAAATACCCTTGGGTAGGGAAATGATGAAAATACCCTTATGTGATGAATGTGAGTGCATGGATGATATATGTATGTTGATGTGTGATGGTTGAATGTATGTTGTTTCTAGAATTAGGAGATAAACTTGAGACTGAAACTGTAGATAGGTCCGAATTTGAAAGAACTACTCTTAAACTACTGTCCATAAGATTGTTCGTGGTTAATCAGTGAAAGAAATTAATAATTCATAAAATTTCTAATCAGATAATACGAGAATCAACGATGAGCGCTAAAAGAGGAAGAAGAGGCCGCAGCCGAGGCCGTGGAAGTGTTAGGACTGATGTGCTGACTCAGCTAGTTAGGGAGGTACTGAAGGAGGTTAAAGAAATCGGTGAAACACTTCGGGTTGGGTGCGTGGGCTTTAAGAAAAAAAGAGATCGTAGTTTTCTAGGGTTGCAGTCTCATTCTGTGAAGCATGTTAAGGTACGTCCAAACTTTCGGGTTTGCAATTATTGCAGAAGGCGTCATCCGGGTGAATGTTGGAGGAAGTTAGGAACGTGTTTAAGATGCGGGTCTGAGGAGCATAAGGCTCAAGATTGTTCAATCACCATTAAGTCGGGTATATTTTATGTGGATGCTATATTTTTGGGTATAGAAACTGTATGCGTGCAATGTTTATATATTATTAAATTAGAGTGCGCAGCGAAAGCATGGTGGTGAAACTTGGGTAGTACGATTAATAGTTAGTTGGAAATTTCGAGGACGAAATTTCTTTAAGGGGGTAGAACTGTAACATCCTGAATTTTTGGGCCTATGCGTTTAATGGGTGAATATGTGTAATGAGTTAATTTGAGTATTAGAGGTCCAAATTGGGCTCAGGTTTGGGCCAAGGCTGTAGTTAAAATTTTTGTTTGAACACTTTAGTAGAAAGCTTGTTAAGTTAGGGCATAACAGATATTAGCTGTGTTTTAAAACACAAATGGGCTTGTGGCCCAGTGGCAAAATGGCGCTACCAAGAGGGAAGGGAGTTGGCGTCAATTGAAGGTCCAAGGTTCGAGTCGCCTGGTACCTTTTATTTTAAATATTTTCGGCATTTATAAGAGCAGTAGTGGAGTTCGGCAATGATGCTTAAATTTAGGAATTTATTTAATGTTATAATAAGGTGGATAATGTGCTGATAAAGGAAGGAAGAGGTGGAGTTATCCATGACACTGTGGATGAGTAGTCAGATGAGGATAAGGACAAAATATAGGATTTATCTACAAGGCTAGGAGTTGGCCGAAATTCCATCACCTAGAGGAGTGAAGAAATCGGTTTCTGTATGGCAAAGGGGTGTCGAATTTTCCCTTTTTATTTGCTTAGTTTCTAGTTATCAGGAAGGGTACTTTCGGTTTTTGATAGGTAAATGCCGAAATTTCTATAAATAGGGGGGTAACTCATCAATTTCGGCATTGGGAACCCTATTCTTTTCTTCACTCTCTATGCCGAAATCCTTAGCCATCCTCTGCAATATCTTCTTTTGATTTCTTCAAAAGCCGAAACCTCTTATTTCACTTTCTTCTTCATTCTTTTCCTCTTGTGCCAATTCCTCCATAACAGCTGAAGACTCCATTGTTCTTTTCTCTTCTTTCTTCTAAAAGCTGAAACCTCATAATCCTTTCTCCATATTTCTTTTGATCCTTGCTAAGGCCGAACCTACCCCTAGTCTGCCGAAATTCTCTTTTCTTCTTCCTGCCGATTTCTTCAACCAAAAAGCCGAAACTACTTAGATTTATTCTTCTCTTCTTGATCTTCTCAAAAAGCCAAAATCTCTAAGGGGAAGTAGAATTCTTTGTGTTAAGGTGAGTGCCGATTTTCCTATCTCTTCAATATCTCTTTCGGTTTTTAAGAGACAAGGCTGAATGGCCACTTGGTTGTTAAGGCTATCGTTTGAGGCTAATATTTCCTCTCTTTTGCATTTGGGCGGCATTCCGAGATTTGAAGGTAACCTGTTCGTTTAGATTTAAAAGCCGGGAATCGCTAGTCTTTAATTTCAGGATTTCAAGGTAAGGATTTCAATTCTCCTTAAGATGATCAACTGTTTTCTTGTCGTTAGTCGTGCCTTAACCTAATGTTTCGCTACCAGCCTCTGAACAACACCTTAGGCATATAGCAGTTGTGTCGACTACGGATAGCGTCGACGTAGAATGTATTGTTCCAACGATAATCAGGTGTGTAGATCTCTAACACACTAATTAAACTGTATTATGTATGTTATGGGCTAAAAGCTGAAAAAAGGCTGAATAGTAATCTAAACTAAAAATATGTTATGGGCTAAAAGCCGGAAAAAGGCTGTATAGACAGTCGGATTACCTAAAAAGGGTAGGCAAGGGATGTCAGGTACGTAATCATAGAAACTTCTCTATGTGTATCGATGTATGCGATAAACTGAAATCTCTTAGGTAATACATTATTTGATTGTGCATGTATGTATGCATGGGATGGGATTGATATGATGAAGGGGAAGAAGGTCTCATAGCGATCGGTGGCTTTGCCACATAGGTCACATAGTGATCGGTCTTTATGACAGGCAGCTTAGCTATCGAAATGCTACGATGTATTATTAAGGTCGCATGGCGATCGGTGGCTTTGCCACATAGGTCACACAGTGATCGGTCTTTAAGATAGGCAGCATAGCTGTCGATATAGTGTGTAGCGGTTGACGGGTTGATTGTAGAAATCCCCAAGGTGTGATGGTTGGTACGGGTTGGTGTGTAGAGGATGGAATTCTAGGATGGGTTGGGCCATTCATCATTTATTATTTATTATGTAATTATGATTGTTGCCATTGTGTATGGGCTAAGGCCCATAATGTGTTTGTGGGCCCAAGCCTTTTATGTGTTTTCGGGATTTGCACACTGAGTCTTGGTGACTCACCCTATTATTCTTTTCTACTTTTTCATATGAGCAATAGATCGTGGACATGAGAGCCGAGACGGACTCGAGGGGCCATCAAGTTTTTATTTGCATAAATTATTTTTTTCGATTTTTCTTTAAGTTTTAATTTTTGGAATATTTATGTAGTAAGGCCCCATAGTTTATATTTCACTGCTTAGTTTTTAATATTTGCAACTTATGAAATTTTGTCAAAAGGTTTAATTATTCAAAATAATAATAATACAGGTTTTTTTTTTCAAAAGGTCACCTATTTATTCAAATATTGTCTAATTAACTTACTATTTTCGAAACCAACGAAGCAAAAGTTTTCAATGTACAACCCATAGCATACCAGATCCGGTCAAAACTTATGGGCCGGGTTTGGGGTGTTACAGCGACGTTGTTACTGACTCCCTTTTTGAAGGAGATATGGGTCTAGGGGATCTAAGGACTTTGAAAATGACAGAGATCGTAGCCTCTCTTTCGATTTGTTAAGGATGGTAGAACAAGTGAAAATAGACTCTACCTAGCAAAGGGTCAATGGACTTTGCGAGTTTAGGAAAGGGGTAAAGATCAAAGCCTAACTCACCACAGAAATAAGGCAAGACATCAGATGTTTTCGCACAATCATATCAAGGCACGCTAGGCTAATGAAACATGGGTATGCTGAACCCCTGTTAATGGTTCTACAAACGGCTAGGCTAATTAAGAGGTTCAGGCTACTGGTTCGCTAGGAAAGGAAATTACATCAGTTATGTCGTAACTGCCAAATTGAGGAAGACAAGACTTATGTGCCTCATCCATTCTTTCTATACGAGGGGCATAGATGTTATGGGGCCGATCTCGTCAAAAGCATCTAGCCGACACCAATTCATTTTTGTGGTTGTCAATTACTTCACTAAAAGGGTGAAGGTCGCTTCATATGCCAAAGTTACAAAGTCAACAATCATCAAATTCAAATTCAAATCCGAATCCAAATTCAAATCCAAATCCAAATCCAAATCCAAATTCGAATTCGAATTCAAATTCGAAAAAGTGGCAATAAAGAATGTCAGAAAGAAACATAATTACAATGTCAAAGATTTATAGTCTGTTCAAATATCAAACACCATATCAGTGCAGCAAAGGCAGCCAAAAGACCATTCAAAATTTTTGAAAAATGACTGAGACTTGTAAAAGTTGGCATGGAGAAGTCACCATTTACCCTCTATGTTTCTTGAACGTTGGCCAGGACCTTCACCGGGGTATCTTTCCCATTGGTTTATGAAAGGGAAGCAATTGTCGGAAGTTAAAATTCCTTTTTTTCCAAGCTTTGATTGAATTAAGAATTGAATAAAGCAGAATATCTCCAGTAAGCTTGATTGAAATTATTCATCATGGTCGAATGTACCAAAAACAGATGATACAGGCTTATGACAAAAAGGTTCGCCCAAGAGAATTTCATGATGGGAACATGGCATTAAGAAAGATTCTTCTCATTCAAAAAAGACTTCAGAGGTAATTGCCAAATTTGGAAAAACCTTATGTGGTGAAGAAGGCTTGTTCTGGAAGATCATTAACTTTGACCAAGATCGATGGTAAGGACATGCTCAAGACGGTGGATTCAGATTTCTGTCTAAAAGGAGAGGCCAAGGTTAAAACCCGCAAAGGGGAACTTTGAACAAACTGAAATGAAAATTCAATCAAAAGAAGAAAGAAAAATGAGGGGCCAAGGCGAAAACCCGCAAAGGGCTCTTTGAGACCAAAGGGGATTTGAGTTGAAAACCCGAAAAGTGCGGCTCAAATTTTATTTGAAAGTGGGGCATACAGTAGTCTTGCTATACTTGAATTAACAATGAAGAAGTTTTGTACGTCTTGGGGCATCGACAAAGTACTCCGGATCCCCTAAACGTGTATCGAGTTTAAAATGGTCCTCAAGAAGTTGGAACAGAGAAGCTCAGGCTGCGATATCTGGGGCACCTAGTTTCCATTTTACCCATTTTAAATTTATTATTTGCGATTCTTTTCAAAATATGTTCACAATAAATTTCCTTCTTGATTGCGATTGCTATCTTTGCTTAGCTTATTTGTTTCGAGCTATGCTCCTAATTAATTTCCTTCTTGTCTATTGTTATGATCTATTTCAAGCATTTTACATTGAAATAACAAATAGTGGACTAATAATACTTTCATAAAAGGAGTTTCGCATATTACTCTGGAAGCTTCTGAATAATACAAGAACTGAAACAGGACTATTGTTTAAAACTCACCAAGTGTGACGGATGGAAATATTGGTGGAGGAAAAGTCTAAACTAAGACTATCTCTTCGGATTTTTGTCAAAAATAGTGGTTGGAAAAATGACAAGATATTGCGTCAGTAAGATAATATTGACGAAAAATGGGCGATGTTAACCCAAGTGTAAAAGGGGAATCATTCGCAAGAAAAATGATATTCTGCATCCATGCAAATATCATGCATACACATTCTAGGTCACCTGGGGAGCGATCAGTTGATTGAACAAGTTACAGTCCTCTACCCCTGAGTTGCAGTGGTATGGATGGAAAAAGATACAAGTCTGGTACCCTTGAATAGCAATGGGAGGGATTGAAGAAGAAACAAATCCTACATTTTGGGAGTCGCAGTGGGATGGATTCAGATGTTACAGCCCTAAGTCACAATGAGATGAACCCTGAAGTTACAGTGGGGCAAATCTGTTGAGCAAGATATAATCATTTTCTCAGGTTTTCTATCGAGAATACCAGCCGAACAAGATGGCAGTATAATACGTCAGCGATAAAGCCTTAATAAATAATGAGCGATGACACCTTAAACTTTTAACAAAGGATCATTCTCATGACATTCTGCATTCATGCAAATGTCACTCATAATATCATTTAGTTAGGAGCATGTGATTCATTCTGATCATTGCATCCCAATCATTGTAAAAAGACCATTCTCATGACATTCTGCATTCACGCAAATGTCATCCATAATACATTCAGTTAGGAGCATTAGATTCATTCTGATCATTGCATCCTTATCATTTGGCATAAATATAAGCTTAAGAAATTGAGTCTACAGGATAGGTTCCTCGGAGAACGGTGTAGCAACATCGAAGATTTTAGATTTTGTCCCCTAGAGGTAGTAGTGGGGCAGATCAAAGATTGTAGTCTTATCTTCCTAAGATAGCAGGGAAGTAGACTGAAGATTTCAGATTTTGTTCCGTCGAGATAGTAGTGGAGCAGATCAAGGATGACCGATCATTCTCTCTGAGCAATAGTAGAGTAGAATGAAGATGGTAGATCTTGTCTCCCTAGGCAGTAGTGGAGCAGATCAATTAAAGATTGCAGATCTTATCTCACTGAGCCGTAGTGAAACAGATCGAACACCCGGATTCTTATATCCTCGAAGTTCCAGTGGAGTAGGTTGAAGCTACAAATCCCCTCCTCTTTGAGTTTACAATGAGGATCAATCCGTATTTCTTTGAAGTTTTAGCAGAGAAGATTGAAGTTATGAATCTCTTCTCTCTGAATTTCTATCTCCTCGAAGTTCCAGTGGAGTAGGTTGAAGCTACAAATCCCTCCTCCATGAGTTTACAATGAGGATCAATCCGTATTTCTTTGAAGTTTTAGCAGAGAAGATTGAAGTTACGAATCTCTTCTCTCTGAATTTCTATCTCCTCGAAGTTCCAGTGGAGTAGGTTGATCGCTGTAAAATCAGAGTTTTAAATATTTATAAAACAATGATCAAACCTGGAGACTAACTCTGACAACGATATTAAGGCAAGTGTACCTATCGAATAGTAGTATAGCTAGGCAAGACCGGTATCGAACCCAAAGGAACTAAAAATATTAATACTCACTTTCTTTTTATTATTTAGTCTTAAAGTTAAAGTGAAGATTTCTTTTAAACTAAATCGACGACAGCTAAACTAAGGACACAAAGACAAGAAGACGAATTGGAAAATAACTTTGAGGAAAAACTCAGTTGATTTTATGGGATAGCTTGTATAAATCAAAAGGGTAATTTAGTCATTTTAAAACTAGGGTTTCCATAAAAATGTGGCTAATCCCTTTCGGGTTTTAGTTAGGGGTTTAGCCTGTGACTGAGTCCTCTTGGTTAGGGTGAACCGAAGCTACGCACCAGGTAGGATTCCTGCGAAGAGGAGGTGAGTCACTAGGACTGCTTAAATACCAGGCTCTTCCGGATCCAATCCTAGACATGCGCACAATGGTTACCACACCCTAACTCGGCGACTCAGACACAGGTTTGTTTTATTAAGCATTTAAGTCTTATGTAACTGTTGGGGTAAGCTAGCCTTATAGTTCAAGTACCTATCATACTAATCTATGTTCCCTTCTATTTCTACCCTTCTACAGATAACAATAGATATCACACAAAGGTTATGGGTACTTACCTGGTGGACTTCGAGTCGGAGACTCAGGTGCCATGCCAGAAAACCTGCTTACTTTTAAAATATTTCCATAAAACTCATTTGGGCTCGATTTGAAAACGTTTTGGGCCTTAAACCACAGGCCGAGAGTTTAAAACTAGGCTCTGATACCAAACTGAAACACCCCAAACCCAGCCCACGAGCCGTGACCGGATCTGGTATGTTCCCCGGTGTAAACCGTTTCAAATTCTTTTGTGACTTAGGAAAAACTTGTGTGTTTTGAAAGAAAATTTTTTTTGGGTTGGGCTTGGGTTGAAAACGAGTTTATTTGATTAAAAATCCTTTAGCTTTAGGTGACAAAACGTTTAGGGTTGATTTTGATAATAAATTTACTTAATCTTTCAATTAATAAATATTTGTAAAATAATAAATCAAAGTGAAGTAAAGAAATTCAACTATGGCCTTATTACATCAAATAATTCCCAAAATAAACTTAAAATACTTAAAATAAAATAAAAGTCCAAATCGTAAATTTCTTGCTGTGCATGGCCATCCCTAAGCTTCTGCCGAGCCCGATCCATTACTGTTCGTCACCTGAAAATAGTTCCCACAACGGGGTGAGTCAAACAGACTCAATGTGTACACAACACTAAGTCATAATATATTCAGGCATACATATGATACACATTCAAATCATAGAATACATTTAATGATGCATTCCCAAACCCAAACCTAATTAGCCATCCGCTACATTCCCCCGTACCAACCTGTACACCGTGGGGACTACTAAGTCGACCCTTCTTCCGCTACACTCCATATCGCGGTCTTAGGTCACCACATTCGTGGTCTTAGGTCACCACGTTCAGATTACTGTGGTCTTAGGTCACCACATTTAGATTACTGTGGTCTTAGGTCACCACATTCAGATATCACGGTCTTAGGTCACCGTGTTCGTGGTCTTAGGTCACCACATTCACTTCCCCTTCAAAATAAAACCCATATGCCCCATATAATAGTAATATGCATAAATATGCCAGAGTTCACATTCTTATTCTTATTCTCATGTTAAATATAACATATTTCATAATCCTAGTAGGAGTAGGAAACGTACCTGAGTACTTTGTACCATAACATGGTACCTTAGCCACATTCTTACACTTTCATATTCTTAATATCACATACATATATTTATTAAAGATGCCATAAAACATATTAAGAATTAGTGTGGGGTACACACCTGATTTGCTTTAGTAAGTTCACTCCAAATCCCGAAAAGCTTGATCTAATGCCTTAGATCTTAAATCTCTACATTTAATCAATCATTTAATACTTAGTAAAGAGCCATTCGGCCATAAATCCAAATCCTAGTAGGATTAGTACACTACAACTTACCTTGTTGCCGATTGACTTAAGAATCAAGTCCCGAAACTTTGTTGTATTCCTTCTTGTATTCGGCCAAACATTAAATCACATCCCAGGTTAGTTTCGGCTTTTTAAACAATTATGAAATAGATCTAGATATCAAAATAAGCCTTGGCCGAATGCTATAGACACTTTCCTTGTGGATTTTAAATCCCGAAACTCGCCGAATAACTAGGGAACACGCGGCCTATGGTGTACCTTCGGGAAAAGAACTTCTCCTTTCTTGTAGTTGACACTTAGTAAATCCCGAAAGATCTCTTCAAGGTTTCGGCAACAAGAATATTGATGGGATTAGTCCTAGATTTCGACAAATCTAAAAGAAAAGAATAGAAATCAAACTTGTTCTTACCTTTGAAGAAATCGACAGCACCTAAGCTTGAAGCGACTTAAGATATTCGGCTATGGCCTTAAAAGGCTTACTTCCTACTTTTGGAGGGATTAGAAAGAAAAGAGAAGGAAGAATAAAGATGGAGGATTCGGCTAGAACACAAGGTATTTCGGCTTTGGCTAACAAAGAGAAGAAGAATAAAAACTGTAGGAAATTCGGCAGAGGCTTCCAAAGAACAGAAAATAATGCAGAATGGCCTCTCTTTTCCTTTTATAGCCGAATTTACTAACTTAGAATCCCTTACTTGGCCACCACTCTTCTATTTTGATAGCTTTATCCCTTGAATTATCACTTTATAAAAAGAATTTAATCCAACTATTATCTCTTGAAAATAATGATAAATAAATCCCTTATTTATCCCCTATTTAGCCGAAATTTAAAGAGAATAAAACTCCTCTTTTAAGAGCCTTAATGCCGTCCACCTCTCTGCTTCTAGAAGCAAAAATAAAACTTCTTTTATTTGCTTCCCAAGTGACTCGAATTCAGGCCCAACACCCTTGCATGTGGTGCCATTTCCAGAGGCCCTAAATGGCATATTCAGGCCACTTTTCCAAGCCTGCTTGTGTGTCAAATTCCTCCTATTAATTTTCTTAAGGCCACCTTGCCTTAATTTCCTCTTTTTAAACCTTAAAACGTGACATTTCTTAACATTTCCAAGTTTCCAAAAATTTTCGTTTGCCTCCTTTAAACTTAACATTTCCTTACATTTCCAAGTTTCCCGAAATGTTTACTTTCCTCTTTTGAATCATTTCTAGATCATTTCCTTACATTTCCAGGACATTTCCCTACATTTCCAAGACAAGACATTTCCTTACATTTCCAGGACATTTCTTCACATTTCCTCACATTTCCTTACATCTCCTTACATTTCCATACATTTCCTTACATTTCCATACATTTTCATACATTTCCTTACATTTCCATACATTTCCTTACATTTCCTCATATCTTAGGGTTCCTAAAACTCCTCAGAACACATCCAACACACCCACTGAGCCCACTATCTCATAAATTATGCACGAACGCATAACCCCTAATCTAGGATGTTACAGTTCTACCCTCCTTAAAAAATAATTTCGTCCTCGAAATTACTTATTAACAGTCGTACAATCCTTCTCACAGCACTATGCTTACGCTGCGCACTCTGATCTTAATAGAACCATCATATTTTCTAGGCACAATCTTTAAGTTCACGTCCCCTAGAACTTATTTCTAACGTCGCGATTTAATCTGATTACAAAGTTTATGCATTAGTCCTTGTTTCACTTATTACCCGCGAAGAAGTTTTATGAGAAGAATTTTAGGAGTGGTTCTTTCGTATTCATACATGCACACAGTCTTTTCATTCATACATCCATCAATCAATTATGAACTTTCGTTCATTCAGAGAAATGTTGTAGTTTTCATTGTTGTTGTTGTTTTCCTACTACCCAGGGGTATTTTCGTAATTTGTCCTACAAGGGTATTTTTGTAATTTGTCAAAATAAGGTTCCTTGGTGATTTTGTCAATAAGGGTATTTTGGAGATTTTTGAAATCCCGGGGGTATTTCAGAAATTTTGAAATTACAGGGGTATTTCGGTAATTTTGGAACTCGAGGGTATTTTGGTAATAAACCAGGGTAAATTTGTAAATCTTAATAAATCAAGGGTATTTCAACATTTGTAAAACTTGATATTTCCTTTTTGAAAATTCTATTTTCCAAAACGGTGAGGTTGTAAAAATTTTGGAAATCAGGGTCACTTTGGTAATTTTGTAAGTTAGGGGAAATTTCGTAAATTTTCCCAACAGGGTACTTTGGACTTTTGCAAAATAGGATTTTTTAAAAAAAATAAGAAAAATTTATTGAAATCGATGGTAAAATTTTTTTTAAACCAAGGCCATTCTCGTAATTTTGCAAATAGGGGTATTTTAGTAATTTTCATAAATCAAGAAATATTTCTAAAAAAAATTTATGGGATAGCTTGTATAAATCAAAAGGGTAATTTAGTCATTTTAAAACTAGGGTTTCCATAAAAATGTGGCTAATCCCTTTCGGGTTTTAGTTAGGGGTTTAGCCTGTGACTGAGTCCTCTTGGTTAGGGTGAACCGAAGCTACGCACCAGGTAGGATTCCTGCGAAGAGGAGGTGAGTCACTAGGACTACTTAAATACCAGGCTCTTCCGGATCCAATCCTAGACATGCGCACAATGGTTACCACACCCTAACTCGGCGACTGAGACAGAGGTTTGTTTTATTAAGCATTTAAGTCTTATGTAACTGTTGGGGTAAGCTAGCCTTATAGTTCAAGTACCTATCATACTAATCTACGTTCCCTTCTATTTCTACCCTTCTACAGATCACAATAGATATCACACAAAGGTTATGGGTACTTACCTGGTGGACTTCGGGTCGGAGACTTAGGTGCCATGCCAGAAAACCTGCTTACTTTTAAAATATTTCCATAAAACTCATTTGGGCTCGATTTGAAAACGTTTTGGGCCTTAAACCACAGGCCGAGAGTTTAAAACTGGGCTCTGATACCAAACTGAAACACCCCAAACCCGGCCCACGAGCCGTGACCGGATCTGGTATGTTCCCCGGTGTAAACCGTTTCAAATTCTTTTGTGACTTAGGAAAAAACTGTGTGTTTTTAAAAGAAAATTTGTTTTGGGCTGGGCTTGGGTTGAAAACGAGTTTATTTGATTAAAAATCCTTTAGCTTTAGGTGACAAAACGTTTAGGGTTGATTTTGATAATAAATTTACTTAATCTTTCAATTAATAAATATTTGTAAAATAATAAATCAAAGTGAAGTAAAGAAATTCAACTATAGCCTTATTACATCAAATAATTCCCAAAATAAACTTAAAATACTTAAAATAAAATAAAAGTCCAAATCGTAAATTTCTTGCTGTGCATGGCCATCCCTAAGCTTCTGCCGAGCCCGGTCCATTACTGTTCGTCACCTGAAAATAGTTCCCACAACGGGGTGAGTCAAACAGACTCAATGTGTACACAACACTAAGTCATAATATATTCAGGCATACATATGATACACATTCAAATCATAGAATACATTTAATGATGCATTCCCAAACCCAAACCTAATTAGCCATCCGCTACACTCCCCCGTACCAACCTGTACACCGTGGGGACTACTAAGTCGACCCTCCTTCCGCTACACTCCATATCGCGGTCTTAGGTCACCGCATTCGTGGTCTTAGGTCACCACGTTCAGATTACTGTGGTCTTAGGTCACCACATTCAGATTACTGTGGTCTTAGGTCACCACATTCAGATATCACGGTCTTAGGTCACCGTGTTCGTGGTCTTAGGTTACCACATTCACTTCCCCTTCAAAATAAAACCCATATGCCCCATATAATGGTAATATGCATAAATATGCCAGAGTTCACATTCTTATTCTTACTCTCATGTTAAATATAACATATTTCATAATCCTAGTAGGAGTAGGAAACGTACCTGAGTACTTTGTACCATAACATGGTACCTTAGCCACATTCTTACACTTTCATATTCTTAACATCACATACATATATTTATTAAACATGCCATAAAACATATTAAGAATTAGTGTGGGGTACACACCTGATTTGCTTTAGTAAGTTCACTCCAAATCCCGAAAAGCTTGATCTAATGCCTTAGATCTTAAATCTCTACATTTAATCAATCATTTAATACTTAGTAAAGAGCCATTCGGCCATAAATCCAAATCCTAGTAGGATTAGTACACTACAACTTACCTTGTTGCCGATTGACTTAAGAATCAAGTCCCGAAACTTTGTTGTATTCCTTCTTGTATTCGGCCAAACATTAAATCACATCCCAGGTTAGTTTCGGCTTTTTAAACAATTATGAAATAGATCTAGAAATCAAAATAAGTCTTGGTCGAATGCTATAGACACTTACCTTGTGGATTTTAAATCCCGAAACTCACCGAATAACTAGGGAACACGCGGCCTATGGTGTACCTTCGGGAAAAGAACTTCTCCTTTCTTGTAGTTGACACTTAGTAAATCCCGAAAGATCTCTTCAAGGTTTCGGCAACAAGAATATTGATGGGATTAGTCCTAGATTTCGACAAATCTAAAAGAAAAGAATAGAAATCAAACTTGTTCTTACCTTTGAAGAAATCGACAGCACCTAAGCTTGAAGCCACTTAAGATATTTGGCTATGGCCTTAAAAGGCTTACTTCCGGCTTTTGGAGGGATTAGAAAGAAAAGAGAAGGAAGAATAAAGATGGAGGATTCGGCTAGAACACAAGGTATTTCGGCTTTGGCTAACAAAGAGAAGAAGAATAAAAACTGTAGGAAATTCGGCAGAGGCTTCTAAAGAACAGAAAATAATGCAGAATGGCCTCTCTTTTCCTTTTATAGCCGAATTTACTAACTTAGAATCCCTTACTTGGCCACCACTCTTCTATTTTGATAGCTTTATCCCTTGAATTATCACTTTATAAAAAGAATTTAATCCAACTATTATCTCTTGAAAATAATGATAAATAAATCCCTTATTCATCCCCTATTTAGCCGAAATTTAAAGAGAATAAAACTCCTCTTTTAAGAGCCTTAAGGCCGTCCACCTCTCTGCTTCTGGAAGCAAAAATAAAACTTCTTTTATTTGCTTCCCAAGCAACTCGAACTCAGGCCCAACACCCTTGCATGTGGTGCCATTTCCAGAGGCCCTAAGTGGCATATTCAGGCCACTTTTCCAAGCCTGCTTGTGTGTCAAATTCCTCCTATTAATTTTCTTAAGGCCACCTTGCCTTAATTTCCTCTTTTTAAACCTTAAAACGTGGCATTTCTTTACATTTCCAAGTTTCCAAAAATTTTCGTTTGCCTCCTTTAAACTTAACATTTCCTTACATTTCCAAGTTTCCCAAAATGTTTACTTTCCTCTTTTGAATCATTTCTAGATCATTTCCTTACATTTCCAGGACATTTCCCTACATTTCCAAGACAAGACATTTCCTTACATTTCCAGGACATTTCCTCACATTTCCTCACATTTCCTTACATTTCCTTACGTTTCCATACATTTCCTTACATTTCCATACATTTTCATACATTTCCTTACATTTCCATACATTTCCTTACATTTCCTCATATCTTAGGGTTCCTAAAACTCCTCAGAACACATCCAACACACCCACTGAGCCCACTATCTCATAAATTACACACGAACGCATAACCCCTAATCTAGGATGTTACAGTTCTACCCTCCTTAAAAAATAATTTCGTCCTCGAAATTACTTATTAACAGTCGTACAATCCTTCTCACCGCACTATGCTTACGCTGCGCACTCTGATCTTAATAGAACCATCATACTTTCTAGGCACAATCTTTAAGTTCATGTCCCCTAGAACTTATTTCTAACGTCGCGATTTAATCTGATTACAAAGTTTTATGCATTAGTCCTTGTTTCACTTATTACGCGCGAAGAAGTTTTATGAGAAGAATTTTAGGAGTGGTTCTTTCGTATTCATACATGCACACAGTCTTTTCATTCATACAACCATCAATCAATTATTAACTTTCGTTCATTCAGAGAAACGTTGTAGTTTTCATTGTTGTTGTTGTTTTCCTACTACCCAGGGGTATTTTCGTAATTTGTCCTACAGGGGTATTTTTGTAATTTTTCAAAATAAGGTTCCTTGGTGATTTTTTCAATAAGGGTATTTTGGAGATTTTTGAAATCCCGGGGGTATTTTGGAAATTTTTAAATTACAGGGGTATTTCGGTAATTTTGGAACTCGAGGGTATTTTGGTAATAAACTAGGGTAAATTTGTAAATCTTAATAAATTAAGGGTATTTCAACATTTACAAAACTTGAGGGTTCCTTTTTGAAAATTCTATTTTCCAAAACGGTGAGGTTGCAAAAATTTTGGAAATCAGGGTCATTTTAGTAATTTTGTAAGTCAGGGGCAATTTCGTAAATTTTCCCAAATCAGGGTACTTTGGATTTTTGCAAAATAGGATTTTTAAAAAAAAATAAGAAAATTTTATTGAAATCGATGGTAAATTTTTTTTTAAACCAAGGGCATTCTCGTAATTTTGCAAATAAGGGTATTTTAGTAATTTTCATAAATCAAGAAATATTTCAAAAAACTTTTATGGGATAGCTTGTATAAATCAAAAGGGTAATTTAGTCATTTTAAAACTAGGGTTTCCATAAAAATGTGGCTAATCCCTTTCGGGTTTTAGTTAGGGGTTTAGCCTGTGACTGAGTCCTCTTGGTTAGGGTGAACCGAAGCTACGCACCAGGTAGGATTCCTGCGAAGAGGAGGTGAGTCACTAGGACTGCTTAAATACCAGGCTCTTCCGGATCCAATCCTAGACATGAGCACAATGGTTACCACACCCTAACTCGGCGACTTAGACACAGGTTTGTTTTATTAAGCATTTAAGTCTTATGTAACTGTTGGGGTAAGCTAGCCTTATAGTTCAAGTACCTATCATACTAATCTACGTTCCCTTCTATTTCTACCCTTCTACAGATCACAATAGATATCACACAAAGGTTATGGGTACTTACCTGGTGGACTTCGGGTCGAAGACTTAGGTGCCATGCCAGAAAACCTGCTTACTTTTAAAATATTTCCATAAAACTCATTTGGGCTCGATTTGAAAACGTTTTGGGCCTTAAACCACAGGCCGAGAGTTTAAAACTGGGCTCTGATGCCAAACTGAAACACCCCAAACCCGGCCCACGAGCCGTGACCGGATCTGGTATGTTCCCCGGTGTAAACCGTTTCAAATTCTTTTGTGACTTAGGAAAAACTTGTGTGTTTTGAAAGAAAATTTGTTTTGGGTTGGGCTTGGGTTGAAAACGAGTTTATTTGATTAAAAATCCTTTAGCTTTAGGTGACAAAACGTTTAGGGTTGATTTTGATAATAAATTTACTTAATCTTTCAATTAATAAATATTTGTAAAATAATAAATCAAAGTGAAGTAAAGAAATTCAACTATGGCCTTATTACATCAAATAATTCCAAAAATAAACTTAAAATACTTAAAATAAAATAAAAGTCCAAATCGTAAATTTCTTGCTGTGCATGGCCATCCCTAAGCTTCTGCCGAGCCCGGTCCATTACTGTTCGTCACCTGAAAATAGTTCCCACAATGGGGTGAGTCAAACAGACTCAATGTGTACACAACACTAAGTCATAATATATTCAGGCATACATATGATACACATTCAAATCATAGAATACATTTAATGATACATTCCCAAACCCAAACCTAATTAGCCATCCGCTACACTCCCCCGTACCAACCTGTACATCGTGGGGACTATTAAGTCGACCCTCCTTCCGCTACACTCCATATCGCGGTCTTAGGTCACCGCATTCATGGTCTTGGGTCACCACGTTCAGATTACTGTGGTCTTAGGTCACCACATTCAGATTACTGTGGTCTTAGGTCACCACATTCAGATATCACGGTCTTAGGTCACCGTGTTCGTGGTCTTAGGTCACCACATTCACTTCCCCTTCAAAATAAAACCCATATGCCCCATATAATAATAATATGCATAAATATGCCAGAGTTCACATTCTTATTATTATTCTCATGTTAAATATAACATATTTCATAATCCTAGTAGGAGTAGGAAACGTACCTGAGTACTTTGTACCATAACATGGTACCTTAGCCACATTCTTACACTTTCATATTCTTAATATCACATACATATATTTATTAAACATGCCATAAAACATATTAAGAATTAGTGTGGGGTACATTCCTGATTTGCTTTAGTAAGTTCACTCCAAATCCCGAAAAGCTTGATCTAATGCCTTAGATCTTAAATCTCTACATTTAATCAATCATTTAATACTTAGTAAAGAGCCATTCGGCCATAAATCCAAATCCTAGTAGGATTAGTACACTACAACTTACCTTGTTGCCGATTGACTTAAGAATCAAGTCCCGAAACTTTGTTGTATTCCTTCTTGTATTCGGCCAAACATTAAATCACATCCCAGGTTAGTTTCGGCTTTTTAAACAATTATGAAATAGATCTAGATATCAAAATAAGCCTTGGCCGAATGCTATAGACACTTACCTTGTGGATTTTAAATCCCGAAACTCACCAAATAACTAGGGAACACGCGGCCTATGGTGTACCTTCGGGAAAAGAACTTCTCCTTTCTTGTAGTTGACACTTAGTAAATCCCGAAAGATCTCTTTAAGGTTTCGGCAACAAGAATATTGATGGGATTAGTCCTAGATTTCGACAAATCTAAAAGAAAAGAATAGAAATCAAACTTGTTCTTACCTTTGAAGAAATCGACAGCACCTAAGCTTGAAGCCACTTAAGATATTCGGCTATGGCCTTAAAAGGCTTACTTCCGGCTTTTGGAGGGATTAGAAAGAAAAGAGAAGGAAGAATAAAGATGGAGGATTCGGCTAGAACACAAGGTATTTCGGCTTTGGCTAACAAAGAGAAGAAGAATAAAAACTGTAGGAAATTCGGCAGAGGCTTCCAAAGAACAGAAAATAATGCAGAATGGCCTCTCTTTTCCTTTTATAGCCGAATTTACTAACTTAGAATCCCTTACTTGGCCACCACTCTTCTATTCTGATAGCTTTATCCCTTGAATTATCACTTTATAAAAAGAATTTAATCCAACTATTATCTCTTGAAAATAATGATAAATAAATCCCTTATTTATCCCCTATTTAGCCGAAATTTAAAGAGAATAAAACTCCTCTTTTAAGACCTTAAGGTCGTCCACCTCTCTGCTTCTGGAAGCAAAAATAAAACTTCTTTTATTTGCTTCCCAAGCGACTGTGTTTTCTCTTTGTGATGCAAGTCGTACCTAGTGGGGTTAGGAGTGTACTTTCCTTCGCTCTATCAATCTCTGAATCTTGGCTTTTGGTTGGTAAGTGTAGTTAGGGTCGATTTTGGGGTTGGCCGAACCCCTCTTCCTAAATACGTTATTTTTCTCTCAAGCCGAAAGGCTGTCCTGAGTACTATTGTGGCCATGAGTAAGGTGTTACTAACATATCTTTTCTGTTCCAAACACTACTAGGGTCTCGACATGCTTAAACCAAACAGCCGACTAAACACCCTTCCTTTGCAGTGGATCGCTTGGCTATTGGTAAGTGGTGTAGATTGAGTTGTTGATTTCAATCTATTGGATATGTCTTATTTTGGTTAAGACTAATGGGTTAGAGTGTATTGATGTCTTAGGTGCGTAAGCTCGGGAATTCCAACCTACGCTTGTAACAGGTGTGTAATCTCACACCCATTTTGATGATGAATGCATGTGATGCTTTGAGAATCGGCCAAAAGCCGAAAAGCCAAAAAGTTGGCAACTGTGACCACTCGAGCATGCAAACGCTCGTTGTGGTAAACTGAGACATGAATGACGATGATGGACCGTTGAGAGTGTCACGAGCACTCTCGCGAAACTAAGGCCGAAACGGGCCTAATCGAACTGAAATGGGCTAAATAGGCCCAAAGGGCTAACGGACCCACATGGGAAAAATTATTGGGAAAACTATCAAATGATAGATGCGATTGCGAAATCGGCCAAACTGTGAGCGAAACCACGTGTGATGGGCCACACGAGCGTATGGGCTCGTTTGGGCCTAAAATGGATTTTGGCCCAATAGCATCATAAAGACCCAAAAAGGGTCCCGAGTCGCTCGAGGTGACAGTAGGCTTTTGGAAAGGCCGTTAAATGTGTAAATCACTAAAATACCCTTGGGTTGCAAAATTACTAAAATACCCTTAGGTTGCGAAATTACTAAAATACCCCTAGGTTGCGAAATTACTGAAATACCCCTTGGTTACAAAATTACCAAAATACCCTTGGGTTGCAAATTTACCAAAATACCCTCGATGGGTAAATTACCAAAATACCCCCAAAGGGGTGAAAATGACCGTTATACCCTTGATTGAGGTTGAATATTTTATGTATGATTTATTTAAACTTTGATACATTGATACATTGCATTTTATCATGTTGCATGGGGCGGATTCAATGACTGAAGAGAAGTGTAGCCTGGTGGCTCTACCACATACTGTTTGGAGGCTATGCCACGTATTTATTTACTATTACTCTGGTGGCTCAGCCACAAATATTGTGATTAGCAGCTTGTCTGCAATATTGGTGTGATTGGCGGGGTGGGTTGACTTGATCCCCACAGGTGACGATTGGTTGGTACGGGGGTGTGATTGGTTGGATTGGGTTGGGTTGCATTACATTATCTGCACTTTCATGATTATAGGGCTTAGGCCCAGATTGATGTCTTATAGGCTCAAGCCTAGTCAGTGACTGTTTAGGGGGATCACACACTAAGTTCTTGTAACTCACCCCTTCTCCTTTAACCTCGCAGGTAATCCCCAGCGATAGAGGATTTGGAGCCGCGGAGGACTCGGTGGTGGCCATACATCAGAGATATTTCCTGCGAACTTTAGTAAATTCAGTTTTTACCTTATTTTAAGATTATTTATTTTAGGTTAATATTTCTGTAAAAAGGCCTTTGGATTTTATTTTTCTTTTGACTTTCAATTCGGTTACTTATATTTTGTTAAATGTTTGAATACTGAGTTTTCCAAAATGTAATAACCGTTTTTTTTAAAATATCACGTTTCCGCAACTTTTCAAGTTCAATTTTTCACAACAAAAACAGTTTTTCAAAATAATAACAACTTTATAAAAATGGACATTAAGTAAACCGGGTTTTTACAAACAAACAATGAAACTGGAAGTTTTCAAAAGAGATGCAACAATTTCAACGAACGCTTAGCTTTTCAACTACCTCTCAATGTGACATGCTAGATCCGACCATAATGTCTAGGCCAGGTTTGGGGTGTTACATTACACACGGGCGTGGCCGTGGCCATGTGGAGACCACGAATAGGTATATTGATGTGGCAGAGACCGTGCGAACCAAGGACGAAAATTCCCTAAAACACGGGCTGCAATAAAATGCCACGACCGTGCGATTTGGCCGCGGTTGACACTGAGAAATCTACACGGACATGAAACACGCCCGTGCTTTTAGGCCGTGGCTAACATTGATAAATCCACATAGGCGTGGAAACCTTTACACAGGCGTGGGTGAAACAAAAGAAACACCATACAGCTGTGTGACACGGTCGTGTGACCTAACACGCCCATGGCACACGGGCGTGGGCAGCAACCAGGTTTCTTATTCCTATTTAAAACCCCCCTTCTTCTCACCTTCTCCCCAAATTCTTTTTTCAACCACCACACCCCTTCCTTTGTCTATTATCTTTCTCCTTTCATTTTCCTTTCCCTCTTTCCCTCATTCCTTCTTTACGCCACCATCCCCATGTCAAAGACAAAAGGACCCTAGCAAAGTCTCCCTGTGTAAGACCGATCTACATAAGTTCATGCTGGCCACTTCATTAACTCGACAGGACAATGACCTTTGAGTCTATTTATTTTTTCTTTCTTTGTTATTTTTAGTTTTTTAATTCTTTCCTTTTATCTTTATTGTCTTTAATTTATATTAGTATATTTTGATTTCTTTTTATCTCTGGCTGTTTCTTATCGAGTACCCATAACGAAGTCAATTTCTGATGACTCTGCAGTTTTAAAAGGTTCAGGGGGCTACTAAGGAATGGCCACACCACCACCGCAGTATCCACCTCGACCTTCACCTCTACCTAACTTTACCATTTCTTTTCCTTGACTCCATCCAAAATTCAGGAAGTTCACTTCTCTCCTTATCCTATGATTTTATATTGTAGATATCTATCTTTGTACATTGAGGATAATGTACATCTTAAGTGTGGGGAGGTGTCAACAATACTGAATTATGCTTTGTTCTTAAGTAATTTTCTCATATTACTATTAGAATGAAACTTCTATTGATGTATGATTTTCATTGATATGTTTCGGGTTAAGTCATAGATAATTGTGCATTGATGGTTTAAATTTTAAGACATTAGAGAATCAAGCATGATTTTCAAAATTAAAAATTTATTAGGTTGTTTCCCCAATCTTAAATATTACTTTGAAGTTTGAAATTTACAAGGTTGACATTAAAAACCATAATTTTTGTGATATTTTGAGCCTTTTAGAGCATATATTTTTCTTGCTCACTTTATTGATTATAAGTGTGTCAACACTGATTTGTTATTCTAGAACTTGCTTTGATTATACATGTCGAGACCACATTTTTTATTTGATATACTGAGATGATAAAGGCACCTAAGATTAAAACCCACTCACTCCACAAAAGGCCTACCCTCATAATTAACCCTTAGTGAACCCTTTTTAGCCTAATAAACCATTTCTTGACTCACCCATTAATATTAACCTAAAACCAAATTTTTAATTCCCCTAATCTTTTGACGTCCCTTTTGTCGAGATTTGATTTGACCAGTTGCCTAACTATTCCAGTATTTCAGTTGTTAAATTCTATCTTATTATTGTAATTACTTATAAAAAAAGGTTAAAGATTTATTAGTGATTATGAGCTTGAACAGTTATGAAACACCCCACACCCGGCCCACGAGCCTGGACCGAATCTGGTATGTTCCTCGATGTAAACCGGTTCAAAATTCTTTTGTTACTTTGAAAAACTGTGAGTTTTGAAGACAGTTTGTTTGTGGGTTGGGCTCGAGATGGAAACAAGTTTATTTAATATTGAAAACCCATTTATTTCAGGTGACAAAATATTTAAAGTTTATTTTAAACTAAATTGACTTAATCTTTAATTAACATAAATTCGTAATATAGTAATTAAAAACAACAATAAAATCAACACCATGGCCTTATTACATCAGATAATTCCCAAAATAAATTAAAGTGCTTAAATAAAATAAAATGTCCAAATTAAATAAAACTTTAAGCTGAGCATGGCCACCACAAGTTCTGCCGTCCCGGTCCATCACTGTTCATCACCTGAAACATGTTCCCACAACGGGGTGAGTCAACGGACTCAATGTGTAACCAACACTAAAATTTAATAGATTTAGGCATACCATACATATCATGTTCAAACAATATTTCAAGATAATGATGCAATCCCAAACCCAAACCTAGATGCCATCCGCTACACATCCCCGTACCAACCTGCACACCGTGGGGACTACTAAGTCAACCCTCCTTCCGCTACACTCCATCGAAGGCAGTCGCTGCAGTCGACGTGCTCATCGCCCATATAAAATTCGTGGCATAGCCACCAGATAATTGTGTCATGAGACACCACATTCAGATAATGTAACCGAAGTTACCACATTCAGATAATGTGACTGAAGCCACCACATTCAAATAGTGAGACCGAAGTCACCACATTCACTTCCCCTTTCTCATATAACCCGAATGCCCCATATTACTCATATGATGCATATCATACGTAAAATTCACATTCATGTCACTTTTCACATGTTAAATATAACATATTTCGTAATCCTAGTAGGAGTAGGAATCGTACCTGATACTTTGTACCACATTAGGGTACCTTAGCCATATTCACATTCTTATACATACTTATATCAAATATTGCCATAAAACGTATTAAAAGATAGTGGGGATTATACACCTGATTTGCTTAACAATTCCTTGAAATCCCGAAAAACCCGATCTATTGCTTTAGATCTCAATTCCTACATTTGGTAACCTTAATATGTTAGCATAAAGCCTATAAAACCAAATCCTAGTAGGATTTGTATTCTTAAAACCTACCTTGCCGATTGACCTAAGAATCAAGTCCCGAAATCTTCGCTATACTCTTCTTGCATTCGGCCAAGCATTGAATCACTTAAACAAATTAGTTTCAGCCTTTGCAAAAATAAGGAATAGATCTTAACCAAAAATTAAGGCCTTGGCCGAATGTATATAAGGACTTACCTTGAAATTCTCAAATCCCGGAATCCCTGTATACCTCTGTCGAAATCCCTATAGACTTATATATATTAGATCAAATTTTCAATCGTTTAAACATAAGAACTAGCCTTAGATCGATTACCTCACCTTAGATCTTAGAAATCCCGAAACTTTCCTCCTTGTAGAATCCCAAAGTTCTCCTTCAAAGTTTCGGCCAATATATATATATGGCATTAGAATCTTGACTTTCGGTTTAAAGAAAAAGGAAGATAAAAGCAATAGATCCTTACCCTTTTATATGGAAATCGGCAACACCTTTTGATCTACGAAAATATTCGGCTATGACTTAGATGTGTATCACCAAATTTCGGTTTCCTTGAATAATTGGCTAGGGATTTTCTTTGGGGTTTCGGCTCCTGATGGATTGGAAAGAAAAGAAGAAGAAGAAGGAATAGAGGATGAGAGGAAACTTGTGATTTTGTCAGAAAAGAATTTGGAGAAGATGACAAGAGAATTTCGGCAGAGGCTTGCTTGGAGAGAAAAAATTGTAAAATGCCACACTTCTCCTCCTATTGCCGAATTTACTAGGCCAAGAGTCCCATTCTTGGCCATCACTCTTCTATTTGATAGCTTTATCTCTTCAATTTAAAATAATTAAAGAATAATCCTCAATTATCTCTTGGAAATAATCCAAATTAATTCCTTTATTTATCCTCTTTTTAGCCGAATTTTAAAGAGAATAAAACTCCCCTTTTAAAAGCCTTGTTGCCGTCCACCTCTGTACTTCTGGAAGCAAAAATAAAATTTCTTTTATTTGCTACCCCTGTGACTCGAACTCAGGCCCAACACCCTTGCATGTGGCGCCATTTCCAGAGGCCCTAAGTGGCATCTCCAGGCCACTTTTCCAAGCCCGTTTGTGTGTCAAATTTCACATACTTTTTCTCTTAAGGCCACCTTGCCTTAGTTTCCCCTTTTAAACTTCAAAAGTCAACATTTTCTAGGACATTTCCTTTCATTTCCAAGTTTCCAAAAATTTTCGTTTGCCTCTTTAAACTTGACATTTCCTTACATTTCCAAGTTTCCAAAAATGTTCACTTTCTATTTTTAAACTTAACATTTCCATACATTTCCGGGTTTCCAAAAATGTTCAAAATATATTCATAGCATATAAAATATGTCATTTCGTACAATTAAACCGAAAATGCATAGGCCCTTTTCAGGATGTTACAAGTTAATTTCACATCCTTAGAAGAAGCTCGTTTTATTAGTGATAAGTTAAATTGATGTAATTGTTAATTACTAGTTCATTGTTTCTAGTTAGGTAAATGGTCAATTCGATCTCGATTCTAACCTTATAATTCAGCATATATCCACACCTTTAACCCAAGTCCCATTACAACCCTTTAAAGACCTTTTGATTTGTGTATCATCTCATTTTATAGTGGTGGAGATTTGATTTTCATGCAAGCCTATGCGATTAACTCTTCATGTTTGACTTTTGAGTGCTTAATTTGAACCTTAAACACCTTGAGTGATTTGGGTGAATCTTTAGTGAGGATGTCAATTCTTGTCAGTTTTGAATCAGAGGTAATTATTTAGGTAAGGGGAAACACCTATGTTTTTGTGCTATAAATATTTATGACTTAGATTGTTTGAATCTTTAAGGCTCTTTTAGTTAAATTATCAATGTATAAATTATCTATGAATTATAATGAAACATTATTGATAAGAATTATGAATTGAGGAAGCTTATTTTAATTGTGAGTTGAGGATTTTGCTTGAGGACAAGCAAAGGCTTAAGTGTGGGGATATTTGATAAACCATAATTTGCACATATTTTAACCCCATGCTTGGCTTAATTTTGGATGATTTTCCATTGAATTTCGTGAATTCGATGCTCCTAATCTCTTAATTCCATGTTTTATACTCAGGAGAGATTAGGGAGTAGAAAAGAACGAGAAACGGGCCAAACGGGCAAAAGTCCCTGTTTAAGAGAATATCAACATAATTAAGCGGAGTTGATTCCAACCCTAGAAATAGGGCGACGAAAATCTGTCGGATAGAGTCAAATCTAATAAGGGGATCCATAGATCGAGTTAATGCGACAATAGGGGTTTTAATTAGAAAGAAATTTCAATTAATCAAACTAGAGTCAGTTGTTTTTAGTCTTGAAAGAGATATTAACATAAATCAAGGGTTTCTACAGATTAAGTCAAGTGAATAAATCGTATGAATCAAAAGTAATAAGTGAGGTCTAGGAGGATTCTTCCTTAGGTATTGTCTATCTCATATAAGTTGTCTAAAAGTATTTTCCAAATTCACTCTCTGTCACGTTCATAATTATTTAGTTAGTTAAATTAGTTAGTTAAAAATTAGATTAAAACAAATCCCCTTTAATTATTAGGCTAGATAATAAAAAGATAGTAATTACTAGTAATTTTATTCCTTGAGGATACGATATTCCAGACTCACTACAACTACACTACTATTCGATAGGTGCGCTTGTCTTTGTCGAAATTATTAGTTAGTCTCGAGACCAACACTGCGACACCTATACGGCACCCCAAGCTGGTTTGGTCTAGGTCAATAATTACTTGACTGGTCCGGTCTAGCCATCAGTTAGACATTCAACTCGATTTCACATACTGGGCCCGATTTGACCAATTTTTAAGTCTTAGTCTCAATTTTAGGCTCTCGAGCCCAATTTACAATCTCAGGTCTAATTTTCAAGTTCAATTACCCATTTAGCCAATTGTCTGACTTGAAAATTAACTTCTAAAAATATCATATTAATTTTAAGTAATTCGATTAATTTAATTTTACTTGATCAAAATTAAATTTTCCAAAAATCACTTAGATTTTCCAAATTAATTTTTAAAGAAAATTATTTAATCAAATTCTCTAGTTGAACAATTCTTATGACCACCTAATTTAATTTCACATCGAATAAATCGACTCAATTAAATAATTCTCAAAGTCGTAGAATTTTCTTTTGATTCAAATGTAGTCCGGTCTAGCTTTTGTTGAGCTAGTGAAGGGACCAATCAGACATATACAATTAGGCTCTAGTGAATTGCAATTATGTCCAGAAACATCGCTCTGATAATTTGTAATTACTTAATCATGGAGTCAGTCCACAAGAAGTAGCATGATTGAAAACTCCTTATTGTATACTCTTTACAAAAGCAATTCATCCAACTGTTTTTTTCAATGACCTCGTCATGTGTGTGTTCCGATATCCTTGATTCCTTTGAGTTAAATTTGTTCACTCAATACAATCATATTTTATCTCATTGTCACTATTGTGTCATCTTAATGATTAATATAATCACTGTAAACAAATGATTGTGATAAATTGCTCGTTCAAAAATAAGAACCCGTGGCCAAGTTTAATATTTATCAATCCACATAATGCTAATGAGAGGATATCATTAACTCTTTAATTGAGCTATGAATTCCACTGTTGCTAGTAAAGCAATGCTATATACAAAACATGTACCCAACATACCGACTATGGGCTCAATCATCTTTAGAGCATAAGCCTCCACTTATATCAAAGCACATGAGTTGCATACGCATGGTGTAACGCTCCCAGACCTGGCCCAGACGTTATGGCCGAATCCGATGATGTCACATCAAAGAAATATTTCAAAACGACTTCGCTTATTTAAAACTTAAGTTTAAAGCTTAGAACCCAAATTCAAGCAACTTGTTAAGTAATGATAAAAGCCCATGTTTTAAGTATTTTGAAAACCATGTTTAAACTTTAGAAATTTATTCAAGTTTAACAATTAAACAATTGAAACATAAGGAAACTTAAATGTAAAGTCAAATTGGAGATATGAGGCCTTATTACAAACGAAATAATTAACAATAAGTCATTCGAAAATGAATAAACAAAAACTTCTAAGTAACTTCTATTGTGGCCATCTCCGAGTCCTCTCCCACGTCAAGCCGTATACTGAGGGTCACCTAAAACATTTAATAAAAGGATGTGAGTTTCGAAACTCAATGTGTACGACCCTTGGTAACCAAACAACATGCAATTATCACATTGGGCCTAAGCCTTATCAAAATTGGTAGTCTTGGGCCTTAGCCCACAATGGCCTCATATCACAACAGTATCACATGAATGCAATGCTCCCATCCCAAATCCAACCCTGCACTCCATTTCCCTTCCAACCCTACACTCCTGTTGGGATATAAATATCAACCCACCCATCCCTACACTCCAAAGGTAACACCAACAGCGGAACTACTCAAACGTTGCAGCAAGGCTGCCAAGCATATAATGGGCTTAAAGCCACCGGTGGATCCACGATCGTCAAGCGACTATGCGATCCTCACATATCTTCCTCCTTATCATCAAACCCACCCAAGTGCAACATATATATTATGAATGCAACATAAACATTTTCACACATTAAGCACCTAGGGGTATTTTTGTTCCCTCTCGGGTTTCAGTTAAGAACTTTGGCCCATTAACAAGTCCTTGCGGCTAAAGTGAACAGACACTATGCATCAGGTAGGATCCCAAAGAAGAGGAGGTGGGTCGCTAGGACTACTTAAGTACCAAGCTCTCCCTAGATCCAATCCTAGACATGTATATGTCCATTGCCACACTTTAACCTAATGACTCGTTTACAGACATGCTTGATTATTACATAAAGTTTTATGATATTTAAGAATTTATCTAAACTAGGCCTAGAGTCCATAAACCCTAGAAGGCATTTCTAAAATCCCATAAGGCCCACTAAGCCTATTTATGTCCATATAACCCTTTAAACCCCATCATGTTTATATAGCCCATTAGGCCCAATCTTATTCAAATCACACAACCATATCAATCCATCATTCAATTTTCACATATCAATTCCTGCCGATTTGGGCAAACCCACCCAAGTGGAACATATATCTCATGAATGCAACATACACATTTTCACACATTAAGCACCTATGGGTATTTTCGTCATTTCACTACCCAGAGGTATTTCCGTAAATCTACCCTACAAGGGTATTTCGATAATTTTGTAAAACAAAGGTATTTTGGTAATTCCAAAACTGGGGTATTTTGGTAATTTTACAAATTAAGGGTATTTTGATAATTTTGCAAATCAAGGGTATTTTGGTAGTTTTACAATCCAGGGGTATTTTAGTAATTTTGCAAATTAGAGGCATTTTAGTAATTTTGTAAATCACGGGTTTTAGTTATGAACTTTGGCCCATTAACAAGTCCTTGCGGCTAAAGTGAACAGACACTATGCATCAAGTAGGATCCCAGAGAAGAGGAGGTGGGTCGCTAGGACCGCTTAAGTACCAAGCTCTCCCTAGATCCAATCCTAGACATGCATATGCCCATTGCCACACTTTAACCTAATGACTCGTTCACAGGCATGCTTGATTATTACATTAAGTTTTATGATATTTAAGAATTTATCAAAACTAGGCCTAGAGTCCATAAACCCTAGCAGGCATTTCTAAAATCCAATAAGGCCCACTAAGCCTATTTATGTCCATATAACCCTTTAAACCCCAACATGTGTATATAGCCCATTAGGCCCAATCTTATTCAAATCACACAACCATATCAATCCATCATTCAATTTTCACATATCAATTCCTGCCAATTTGGGCAAACCCACCCAAGTGCAACATATATCTAATGAATGCAACATACACATTTTTAACATTAAGCACCTATGGGTATTTTCGTCATTTCACTACCCAGGCGTATTTCTGTAAATCTACCTTACAAGGGTATTTCAATAATTTTGCAAAACAAAGGTATTTTGGTAATTCCACAAACTGGGGTATTTTGGTAATTTTACAAATCAAGGGTATTTTGGTAATTTTGCAAATCAGGGGTATTTTGGTAGTTTTACAATCCAAAGGTATTTCGGTAATTTTGCAAATCGGGGGCATTTTAGTAATTTTGTAAATCACGGGTTTTAGTTATGAACTTTGGCCCATTAAGAAGTCCTTGCGGCTAAAGTGAACAAACACTATGCACTAGGTAGGATCCCAAAAAAGAGGAGGTAAGTCGCTAGGACCGCTTAAGTACCAAGCTCTCCCTAGATCCAATCCTAGACATGCATATGTCCATTGCCACACTTTAACCTAACGACTCGTTCATAGACATGCTTGATTATTACATAAAGTTTTATGATATTTAAGAATTTATCAGAACTAGGCCTAGAGTCCATAAACCCTAGCAGGCATTTCTAAAATCCCATAAAGCCCACTAAGCCTATTTATGTCCATATAACCCTTTAAACCCCATCATATTTATATAGCCCATTAGGCCCAATCTTATTCAAATCACACAACCATATCAATCCACCATCCAATATTCACATATCAATTCCTACCGATTTGGGCCCACAAGCTCGGCAGGCCCATTTAGCCCATTTTGGCCCTGTCGGCCAAATAGTGGCCCGAGACAATGAGATCGATCTCGTGGCCCCGAAAATCGTATCAGTGTCCTCACACGAATGTTCGCACGCTCGTGTGGTTGCTGGTGCCAACTTTTCGGCTTTTCAACTTTTTCGGCATTTTGGCTTTTCGGGATTTGGGCTTCTGCCAATTTGTCGTGTGTGAAGTGTATGTACACACATGGTTACTAGGACGTGCTACACTATCATCAGCCTTAGCCTACAATCAATACCAATCTCCAGTTCAATACACACTTAACTACAGTATTTACGTAAAAATCGAAACTTTATCATAACCTTACCGTGTGCCACCGGTTTTAGTAGCCCTTCCTTAGCTACTATTCACGTAGATCTGCACCCACACAAATATTATCAAAGATCGAGTGACTCATATTCCATACAAGTCACCTCTATAAGCCATACTTACATTCGGCCACCACCACTAAAACGAGTACACTTACCTCCTTGCTAACTATCCTTATCACGCTTGTGATCTTTGAACCCTACCCTTGTTAATACAAGGTTAACGGCAAGGAGATGTTAGATAGCCCTTCGGCTTTTAACAAAACACACTAAGGAGGTTGACTGAGTACTTACCCTTTGATCCTGCAGCCTAGATAGCTACTGAACAAGATCCGGCTTCTAATCACTTGATCAACAGATTTGTGATGGAGGAAAGACAACAAAGAATCGACACAAACAAGGATTTCGGTAAATAGGGATGATGGTAATTCGACAATGGAAGAAAAAGAATGAGGGGAAGAAAAGGAAAAAAAATAATGAAAACCCAAAGAACCCTTCAAAGGAATTCGGCACTCCCCTTTTACAGCCAAAGCAGAAACTACCTTCCCCCCAAAGTCCAATTCGGCACCAACACATCCACACCTCAATCCCCTATCTTTCTCTCTTATCTTTACCTTAAATTTCTCTCCTGAACACTCCCTTCCAGAGTCCACTCCAGCTCCACTACCTTTCTTCTATGTGCAAAAATAAAACCCCTCAATTTAACACTTTTAAGCCTCGAACCTTAGACCTCTTCACCTGATAATAACGCCACCTTGTAGCTCCTAAGTGGCGCCACTTTTCCACTACAGCACAATCTCTTTTGTGTCATTTTTCTTCTTCATTTATTTAAAAGGCCTACTAACTGAAGTCACAGTTCCCTTAGGGCTTAAACCAAAATTTTTCCTATACCCTTACTTGATCCCAGGACATCACCAACACCCCTAGACACTCCAAATTCATTAACCCTCAAATCCCACATGCCAATTGTCATTTTCTCGCTCACTTAAAAATTTTTTGAGACCCAAAGCCCAAAGCCCAATAGGCCCAATTCTACTAGGCCCAAATTCGAGGCATTACATATGGTTAGTGACTAACTCAGGATTTAGGTAAATCACACGATGAATGTCACAAGTGAATTAATTCGCAAATGGATTCAAAATTAATTCATCTTGGGTCCAGTCTTCTACCAATGAATACATCTATGTCTCTACTCGTGGAGTCAACTACTTCGATAGCCAAGACTAGCCATCTCCCCAATTAGAATTGTAGACGACATGGTAATCATTCTCAGTATTTGAATCAAATGCTCACTTTGATTCTTTTATGGGATTACAGACTCATTTAGATTATCTACTGAAGTAAGTCGGCTTTCTCGCAATGTAAATGTTCTTTACAATGCCACTTATCTTCAGTTTGAACTTTAGATAATCAATGAGCTAATATTTGATTGTCACAATTTCGCTATGAATACAAAATATAAAAGACATAAATACAAAAGACATAATTGTTAAATGTGAAATTAACTTTATTTATTGATTCATCGTTCAAATAAATAGAAAATAGTTACATGTTTACTACAATATAGGCATATTTCCCAACAATCTCTCACTTACCCTAGTGAAGTAAATGTGTCATGTTTCACATTCCCATATCCACAACGTGTTTGTTAAAACTCCTAGTTACAAGAGTCTTAGTAAACAGATCCGCAAGGTTATCTTCAGAAGCTACTTTCATTACATTTACAATTCCTTCGACTACTGCCTCTCGTATCAAGTGATACTTCCGATCAATGTGTTTCGTCCTCTTGTGACTTATCATTTCTTTGGTATTTGTTATTGTAGCACTATTATCACAATACAGTGTTATAGCTTTTTCCATACTAGGAATAACTTTAAGTTCGGTTAAGAACTTTAGAGGCCATATTGCTTCTTTTATTGCCTCAGAAGTAGCCAGATACTCGGCCTCCATAGTAAAGTTAATAGTGTAAGTTTATTTTACACTTCTCTATAATATGGCTCCACGGCCTAGAACGAAGACATTTCCCGAAGTTGATTTCCTCGAATTTTTACAAGTTTGGAAGTCTGAGTCTATGTATCCAACAAGAGTAAAGTCCTCCCCAGAATACACAAGTATATAATCCCTTGTTCTTTTAAATTCTAATAAACCATAAAAGTAACATATTTTTATCCCACATTTAATATGCTTTTGGATGATTTATCCCTTGTTTTATATAAAAAGGTGCTCTTAATCCTTTCTTTTCATGTTTTATACTTAGGAAAGCACCCGAGAATGAAAAGAACATGAAACGGGCCTAAAACGGAGTAAATGGGCCTTAGTACGAAATCGACAGGCCTAACCCAAAGCACACACGGCCATGCCTCGACGAACACCTAGAGCACGGCCTGAACCCCGTCACACACGGTCGTGCCTCAAGAGAAATCCGAACACGGTCAGGCCTCGATTCACACGAGCGTGTGACATGGCCGTGCCTTTGACGCTGGAAAGAGCAATTTTAGTCAAAAAATGATACTTAGAGAGAAAAAATCGCGTTCCAAGAGCCTATATATATCCCCAAGTATCACCTGTTAAAGGGAGCGAAAGCGAGCCCAATGAGCCAAGCCGAGAAGGTCAGAGTTAGGGAATAACGGATAGCCAATTGATCCATCCCAAGAAGCCGAAATTATACTCAAGACGGCAGAATTCTCCTTCGATTCCTTCAGGGGGTTTTAGGATTTTTCCTATGTTTTGTTTTATCTTTTCTCTTGTGATGTTTTGTTTATTCATTATGAACTAAACCCCTCAGATACCCGAAGGGGATGAAACCTAGATGGATTTTATTATTTGATTTTTAAATTATATGATGAATTACTTAGTTTGTTCTTAATTATGTTGCTTAATCCAAATCTAATGTGCTTAGGTAGAGAAGGAATAGACCCTGCCTAAGAGAGGATCTAACATAATTAAGCGGAGTTGATCGAACGCCTAGAGATAGGGTTACGAGATTTTACCGGATTAGGGTGAAACCTAATATGGGAGTCCAATGATCGATTTACTGCTATCCTAGGGGGTTATTACAAGCGAACGAGAGTTCCACTAATTAACCTAGGGTTAGACGTTATTCGCCTCGAGAGAGGGTTTAATATAGGTTAGGGAGTCTTAACGATCAAGCTAAGTAAAGGAAATCGTATAATTAAAGGTTAAGATAATAAGAGAAGTCTAGGTGGATTCTTCCCGAGGGTATTATCAAAATCAACTGAGTTTTTCCTAAAAAGTTATTTCCTAATTCGTCTTCTTTTCTTTGTGTCCTTAGTCTAGCTACCGCCAATTTAGTTTAAAAGTAATCTTCACTCTAACTTTAAGACTAAATAATAAGAAGAAGGTGAGTATTAATACTTTTAGTTCCTTTGGGTTCAATAACCGGTCTTGCCTAAGCTATACTACTGTTCGATAGGTACACTTGCCTTAATATCGTTGTCAGAGTTAGTCTCCAAGTTTGATCATTCTTTCATAAATATTTAAAACTCTGGTTTTACATCGATCAGATACCTTAATATATGCTTTACAACTTGCCGATTTCTAAGACTTGGATTTGCTTGATATCGACTAACCATTCCTACTACGAAAAAATATTTGGACGTGTGCAAAACATCGCATACATACGCTCTCTTTCTTCTGTTGTCTTAGGACAGACATCTAAAGAAAGATGAAACCTGATATAGTCGACTAAACGGTTAGCTTCGCATCGGCCATTACAAATGTTCCAGTACCTTATCGATGTATGAAGCTTAAGATAGAGCCATCGTTGTATTCTTTTGATCCCTAAGGATTCGAATTTCAACAATATAACTAGCTTCATTCAAGTCTTTCATGCTAAATTATTGAGTTAACCACAGTTTAACCGATGATAATTCTCCTACATCGTTTCTGATAAGTAGAATATCATCAACATTCAAAATCAGAGAGACCACCTTATTGTCCTTTATACGTTTATAAACATAAGGTTCATCAACGTTTTGTTCAAATTCACCTTTTTATTCCATGAGCGGGACGCCTACTTAAGTCCTTAAATGAATCTTAGTGTGCAAACTTTCTACTCCTTTCCTTTCACAACATAGTCAGTGGGTTGAGCCATGTAAATGGTCTCATCAAATAGTCATTCGAGAATGTTGTCTTGACATCTATTTGCTAGATCTCGTAATCAAGAGCAGGGACAATAGATAAGAGTATGCAGATAGACTTCAGCATAGCTACCGGAGAAAAGGTCTCATCGTAACCGATGCTTTCTTTCTGTTTGTAACATTTCCCTACAAGTCTAGCTTTATGTGTTTCCACTTTCCCTTCCGCATTTCACTTCTTGTAGATCTGTTTCCACCCTATACGTTTAATCCAATCAGTAAGTCTAAAAGTTCTCACACCGTATTAGATTTCATAGAATCCATCTCGACATCCATGGCTTGTTTCTACAGCTTGGAATCAGCATCCTACATAGCCTCCTCGTAAGTGAGTGGATCATCATCCTCATGATTGGCTTCCGTATTATAAATACTACCATCATAGATGAAAAAGTCTAGTTTCTTAGAAACTCTCCCACTACGACGGGTTCCCCTATGTTCTTGATCGTTTGCAGGTTTTTCTACAAATTTCTCGAGAATTGAACTTGGTGATTATTCTACCACTCCCGGAAGTTCCTCAAGTACCATTGTACTTCAAGGCTTAAAGTTATCCATGTAGCTTTCATCGAGGAAATTAGCATGAGTAGAAACTTTAATTGTATTATCTTTCAGACTGTAGAATAATCTTCCATTTGTTCCTTTTGAATATCCTACAAACATGCACAATTCTGTCCATGCATCCAACTTTTTTGCATTGTTATCCAAAATGTGTGCTGGACAATCCCATATTCTAAAGTGATTTAGAGCGTGTTTCTTTCCATGCCACAATTAATAAGGTGTTTTACAAGAAGAGTTGGTTGGTACATCATTTAGAATATAGCAAGTCATTTATATCGTATATCCCCAAAAGGAAATAAGAAGTTGTGAATAGCTTAACATTGAATAAACCATGTCAAGAAAAGTTCTATTCCTTCTCTCAGCTCCGCCATTATGCTGTGGAGTGCCCGACACAGTCAATTGAGATAAAATCTCATTCTCTATGAGGTATCCTAAGAACTCATCAGACAAATATTCTCCACATCGGTCAGACCAAAGATTCTTTTTGGATAAACCTAATTGTTCTTCCACTTCTGCACGAAACTTTCAAAAATTATCAGAGGTTTTTCTTTTGCGGTGCATTAGATACGCATATCTATATCAAGAATAGTCGTCAATAAAAGTCACTATTACTCGTAACTTCCTCAGGCACTGATGCTCATGGGACCACATACATCAGTATGCAAAAATTCTAAAGTTTGGTTGGCCCTTGTACCTTTCGCATTAAAAGACCTCTTAGTCATTTTACCTTCCAAGCAAGATTCACATTGTGGAAGACTAACTTTTTTAAGCATACTTAAGGGACCATATTTTATAAGTCTAGTGATTCTTTCTTGGTTAATTTGAGCAAGTCTTAAATGTCATAAGTACCCCTCATTAGAGTGAGAAGTTTTAAGCTTTTTATTTACTATTTCAGTTTGAAGCATCGAGTAGTTATTTAGTCTGATAAAGTAGAGATTGTTTTTTGTCCATCCATTACAGATTAAAGAATAATTTCTGTGAATAGAAATCCCTTTATTAAATGTCACGATGTAACCATCATAAAATAAATATGCTATAGAAATTAAAATTCTCTTAAAATGAGGTAAATAAAACATGTTCTTTAAAACAGTCTTCCTAAAATTATCAAAGTGTAAAATAACTTCTCTCACTACTTCGGTTGAAACATAGCTCCCATCACCAGTCCGCAGCTAAATGCTCCTATCACGCAGACTTCTTGTTTCCTTAAACCTCTTTAAAGAAACACACACATAGTTAGTGGCTCCAAAATCAATAACTCAATTGTCAATTGATTATTCCACTAAGCAACCTTCAACCACAAAGAGTTTCATACATTTTTCGTTTTTGGCTAGGTAATTTAGATACTCCTTGTAGTTTGATTTGAAATGCCCTTTTTCTGTTACAGAAGAAATAGTTGATATTTTTAATATCTTTTGACTTCTTAGCCTTCTTCCTATCCACACGAGGTGGAACCGAAGGCTTAGTCGGTTTCTTCTTTCCCTTAACTTTTTCTTTCCCTCAGAGGATGAAGGCCCACAGCTAAGTTTGCATCAACTCATAGGATTATAATTCCTTCATGAGTCAAGTCAAGGTAAGCGTCGTATTCCCTAAGTTGTTAGCGGCCCTAAACCAGCAACTCATTAGTGAAGGATTTGAACACTATTTCAATTTGAATGTTCACGTCTAGTTCAGCCCCATTGTCCTCTGCTTCCACAAAGAATCCCATAAGCTTAAACATATGTTCTTTGAGTAGAGTGTCGAGTTTCTGCTGAGAATTCATCAAATTTGTAATTGCGGATTGTGTAGCCAATGCGACTTGGCCTCCGAGCAAATCCTTCAAATTTGTCATGATCTCTTTGGCAATACAAAAATTATCGTGTTGCTTTTGCAACACACTGCTCATGCTTACTAACATATAATATTGAGTAATCGAGTCAGAAACTCTCCAGTAATTTCTTGCTTTGGGTTGAGCTTTAGGAGGGCACACTTCGTCAAGAACAAATTTGTGTTTCTCACAGTTGAGAACTATAAGCAAGTTCTGTTTCCATTCTCAAAGTTATCCCCATTTAATTTATTCTTAGTAAGAATGCTAATAAGAGGAGTAGGAGATATATTTGAACTGAAAAAAATAAATATTTCACTAATTATTATCTTTGTATTAAGCAAATATTTTTTATTTCAGCAACATATCAAGAATGCAATATGATGCATGCGTCTTGTATTAAAACCTTGAAAAAAATTCATTACTATGATCATTCTCATTCCCATCAACCATGTTACATCGGGGTCTCATAATTAACTAGCAAGAACATGGATTACATCCAATCGGTTCGTGAATTTTAATTCTCAAGACTCCACATGAACTAACGACTGTTTAACGTTTGGCCATCATCTCTAGCTTAAATATCGTTTCTTGGGAAACTATTTAATAAGAGATGATCTTAAGTGTGTAACGATTGAATCAACACCCATCATGAACATGCTTCCATTTGTGAGTTATCTTGGGACAATCTCTCAGAAAGTTATGCATGACTAGTTATCCTTAAAAGGAAATCTCATCTAGTAAACCCACATGACAGAGTTTCCCTTCGGGTGCGGTCAAGGTAGGAACCGACTGGAAGCTTTATCATGCTATCACTTAAGGACCATCAATGGACGTCATGGGTCTTGTTCAAGGACCTTCTCTCACTCAATATTTTAAAAACATGCAAGGTTTTTTATCCTAAATTTTAATAATGATCATACAATAGTCCTACTGGCATTCTTACCTAATCTAAATGACATGTTTCCAATATATGCATGGCATGCTATGGAAATAATATCTATTCACAAGAATCAATCAATCTTAAAACAAACAATTTTGATTCTCCACAACTTTACTTTTAAGGGAAAAATCTAAAAAGTGAATATGAACTGTGCACCGAGTAGGGTCCCATGAAAGGGAGGTGAGTCAAATTTAATCGCTTAAAAACCAAGTCTTTCCTAGCTAGAGCCTATCCTAGACATGCACCATCTCATTACCACAATTCTCACAGTTATCGAATAACCTAAAAAGTGAATAGAACAATACAACACATGTATTTTCTCATTACCACACTTCTTATTTTTTAATCGATCAACTATGGATCATCTCATATATATATATATATATATATATATATCACAATTATAACATTACATAATATTATAAACAATTATAAAACAAATATATAATGAGATTAGAATAGAATTGCCAACCAATGTTTCCATGGTTCTATTTCTAAAAAATAAATGGAAAAATAAAATTCCATAATTTTTCACCACAAGGCATTCCTTAGGTCTTCAATTATCATAGCATCATTTCCTCGTCATAGACTCATTTTGAAAAAAATTACATTTAAGTCCTATGTTCGTTTCCAGCTCACAAGAATTCTATGAATATTAAAAAAAAATATACCCCTACCTGGAGATGATAGTCCACGGTCTATCTCTTAAGAATCACAACCTCGGCAAAAAATAATTATATAACAAAAATAAAATATCACATCCATTCCCATATATAACTCAAAACATGCATAAGATCTAAAGAATGTCACTTTCTATGTAAGCAAATCATTCAAGAAGAAAAGCTATTTATTTTGATTTTCTTTTTATACTTATAGATAGAACACAACCTGGCTTTTGATACCAATTATTGGAAAAACGAGTTTGAAAAATGCAACGGAAAATAAATTTAGGGAAAAACCAGAGTATTAATTTTTTTTCCAAAACAAGATCTTGGTTCTGATATCTAAAGTAATAAACACTTAATCAAACTTGTACCTTTTCGATTCATCTAAGATAAGCACTTCGACCAAGTAGTCTTCTATGCTATCCTCAAGCTCACGTCTGCCGAGTGTGGGTTCGCTTCGAATCAGAAATTTTTTCACAAAAATTACCAATGGGGTAATTTTACAGTTTCTCTAAAATTTTGGGTCAAGTTATAAATCAGAAAAATATCTCTATAAAATTTTCTAGAATTATCTTGAATTCAACTGTATGTAAATAATAACCCAAGCATTTATTTATATAGGGAGAGCTTAGAGAGATTAAACTTAACCACTTTAATATAAATATTTATCAAGATAAATATTAGATTAAATTTAATATTAAATTATTAAAATAATATTCTTTTTTTGGAATAGTTATTCCAAAAATAATATTATTTTAATAGTTTAATATTAAATTTAATTTAATGTTTATCTTGTAGATAAAAACTCTATTATTTTAATAAGATTTAATATTAAATTTAATCTAATATTTATCTTAATAAATATTATATTAATTTAATATTAAAGTGATTAAGTTTGATCATAGTTGAAATCTCTAACTCTCCCTATATAAAGAAAGCCTTGGGTTATTATTTTCACACACTTGAATTCAAGAAAAAGTTTTAAAGAGAAAAATCTTTGAAGAGATTATTTCAGAAAATTTTTAGAGATATTTTTCTGATTTACAACTTGACCCAAAAGTTTAGAGTAATTGAAAAATTACCCCACTGGTAATTTTCGTGAAATTTTTTTATTCGAAGCGAGCCCACACTCGGCAGACATGAGCTTGAGGATAGTGGAGGAAACTACTCGGTCAAAACGCTCATCCTAGACGAATAAAAAAGGTACAAGTTTGATTAAGTGTTTATTACTTTAGACATCACAACCAATATCTTATTTTGGAAAAAAAAATTAAAACTTTGGTTTTTCCCTAAATTTATTTTTCGCTACACTTTCCAAATCTATTTTTCCAACAGTTGAATGTGATTTGATTGATATGTGTCTTTGGGGGTTTTCCTAATATATTTCCTTCACATTGTGTGGGTCTCAAACATGCAATTCTTGAGCGAGGGAGGAACGTTCGGGTTCAAGTGGGAAAGCTTGCCAAACTTGGGCTCTAAGGATGAAGAAGTATGTGGGTTACATCGCCATAACATAGCCTTGAAAGGTTAGGACTTTATGTTAGTGGAATTCTTTATGTAAAATATTTCTCACCTAGGTGAAAGTAAGTTATAAAGTGCCTTAGCTTGAAACGCTTGTGTAGGTAATGGGAAATGCCAGACATTTGAAGTGACAACTATTTAGAAGCATCATTGTTACTTGTCTAATCATCATGCCTATTGTCTTGACCTCGTTTGGATACATGGCAATCCATGATAGGTGTTTAGGGGATATGTCATTTCTTTCAACCGGCATTATTGTTGGGTATGTCGATTTGTTTTCTACTTATTTTCCTATAAGTAATGTATTGGTCCTAGATTAATCATTTCACCTTTGTATTCTTTGTTGTATTTTCTTTTGTGTGGTTACTCTTTGATGTTGATCTTGTAATGACCTGAAAGTTAGTGGTACCGAAACGGTGATTTCAGAATTTTGTTTTCTGATGATAAATTCAATAAATATTATTTATATTATATTTATGAGGGTATTATAGCATTATACAGAAGTTTGGTCTAATAATTTTGGTTATTTGGAAAGTTAGACATGGTACAAGTATATCAATTATGTAACACCCCAAACCTGGCCTAGACATTATGGCCGAATCTAGTGATGTCACATGATAGGGTACTTGAAAACCGTGTCATCTCGATAAAAACCATTATCCGTTTAAATACCTTTCTTTATCTCTTGTTAGCTTCTAACTCGTGTTACTCATTTAGCCGGTGGTTTCAAAACGTCATTTGTTGCAGAAGCTTTTAAAACAGTTCCAGTAATCGTGTATTTCTTGATAAAGCATTAGTTTCTTATGAAAACCAAAGTTTCCTATGACTAGCAGTTCAAAATCCATAAAGTAAAGAAAAACAAAAACCCCAAAACCAAAAAAAAATCCAAAAGTCCAATTTACAACCCAAAAGTTTAACAAATAAAAATAAGACAAAAATAAAACCAAGAATCATATTTAAATCCATAATAGTCCAAAATCATGGTCACCGTCGAGTCCTCTACCGCACCGATCCGTCTCTGTAATCTCACAGAAAACAAACAATAGCAAAGCACAGAGCACAGCCAAAACAGTCTTGGGCCTAAGCCCTTTCCAGTATCAGTAACAGTTTGGGCCTTGGCCCATCTCAGTACAGTATTAAGTATGTAGTAGAGCCTTAGCCCATCATAGTATCAATATCAGTCATAAATATTCAGTAGCAAAGTCCTACCCAACCAGCTTCTACACATCATCTCCGTCCAACCCTACACTCCATGTAGGATTAAATCAACCCACCCATCCCTGCACTCTAGGTAGTACCGAATGCAGCACATAAACAGTAATTTGCAGCTGAGCTTCTAGTATATTAGGCTTAAGAGCCTTTCAGTACACTTCCTCCAATTGTAATCAACCCAACCCCATGCAATGCAACATACAAATCATGACATGCTATCTCATGATATCAGTACATATAACCAGTTCAGTATACATGCATACTATCATCATGCTCAATATATATAAACCAAACAGTCAGTTCACACAATTAGGGGTCTAAGTGATGCTTACCGACCCTACTGTAGGTTCACGATCGACTTAGGCAACCCATGCAACCTTAGCAATCAATTTAGTGAAAATTGGCTCACACACCCATGTAGCCTACTTGTGTGAGCCCGCACACCCATGTGGCCCACACGGCCCAAATTTTCCTTGGTCGTGTAGATCACATGGCCTGGCTTAGAATCCTACATGCCCGTGTGGTTTACCCGTGTGGACCCACACGCCTGTGCAGCGCTGATAAACCATAATTATAACATATTTTAATCCCACATTTAGCTTGCTTTTGGATGATTTATCTCTTGATTCATGTAAAAATGTGCTTTTAATCCTTTCTTTTCATGTCTTATACCCAGAAAGCACCCGAGGATGAAAAGAACTTAAAACGGGCCCAAAACGGAGTAAATGAGCCATATCACGAAATCCACACGGCCTGGCCCAAAGATCACACGACTGTGCCTTGTCGAGCATCTAGAACACGGCCTGACCCCCAATTTACACGGTCGTACCTCATTAAAAAAATCCGAACACGACCCAAAGACTAGTCACACGGGCGTGTGACATGACCGTGTCCTTGTCGTGGCAATGAACAATTTCATTCAGCTTTGGATACTTAGGGGCAAAGAAACACATTCCAAGAGCCTATATATACCTTCTAAGTTCATCCTTGAAGGGGGCGGTTAGCTAGGCCAAGGAGCCAAGCCGAGAAGGTTAGATTTGTGGGAATCACTCGAAGATAGCCAGTTGATACATCCTAAGAAGCCGGAATTCTACTCAAGGCGGCGGATTTCTCCTTCAATTTCTTCAGGGAGTTTTAGGGATTTCTTATGTTTTATTTTATCTTTTCTTTTTAGATGTTTTCTTTATTTGTTGTAAACTAAATCCTTCATATACCTAAAGGGGATGAAACCTAGATGAATCTTGTTATTATTTTCTGAATTATATGATAAATATTTAGTTTGTTCTTAATTATGCAAGCTTAATCCAAATTTGATGTGCTTAGGTGGAGGAGGAATAGACCCTACTTAAGAGTAGATCTAGCATAATTAAGTGGAGTTGATCGCACGCCTAGAGATAGGGTGACGAGATTTTGCCGGATTAGGGTGAAACATAATATGGAGTCCATAGATTGATTTACTGCTATTCTAGGGGGTTATTATTCGAGAAAGAGATTTTCGTTAATTAACCTAGGGTTAGACGTTATTCGCCTCGAGAGAGGGTTTAATATAGTTAGGGAGTCTTACGGGTCAAACTAAGTAAATAAATCATATGGTTCAGGGTTAAATAACAAGTGAAGTCTAAGTGGATTCTTTCTAAGGGTATCGTCTTAATCAACTGATTTTTTCCTAAAGTTATTTTCCCAATTCATCCTTTTTGTCTTTGTGTCTTTGGCTTAGTAAATAGTTTAGATTATATTAAAGCAACTTAACTTATTTTAGGCTAAATAATAAAAAGAAGGTTAGTATTAGTACTTTTAGTTCCTTTGGGTTCGATAATCCGGTCTTGCCTAAGCTATACTACTGTTCGATAGGTACACTTGCCTTCAATCGTTGTCAAAGTTAGTTTCCAGGTTTGATCATTAACACCGTAAACCTAATAAAGAAGCATCCAAAACCGGTTTAGCAGACTAAATAACAAGTTTCAGCAATAACTTATCAACAGTAACTCGACTTACCATCGATGAAAACCTCCATTAACACCGTTAAAACCAAAAATACGAGATTTACTGATCAGAGCCTCCTCCTACAGCATTAATTGCAGAAGAAAATAGATTACTAAATAATTGTTTAGAACTTCCTGACAAAAAATAGGAGAGGAGCTTACCGAACCCGCGCGAGTGCTAACAGCGATGCAGAATCAAGAGAAAGGATGAATTAGGGGAAAACAAAGAAATTTTGACAGCAATGAAAGAAAAGAAAAGAAAAAAAAGGAGGAACGGTGTTAGACAATTTTGGAGAAGAGATGGCAACCGAATTTTGCAAAAAGATAACGATAATGCTCAGGAAATCTAATAACCCTCAAATCCATTCCCCTAAATTCTCTCTACCAAACTCCCCACTACTCAGATGTCTAACACAATTAGAACTCTCCAACCGACCGAGCAAATAAAAAATATTAGTCCTTACGCTCACGCAGGGATTCGACCTCCTGACCCTCTGCCAACTAACCCTCCACTTAACCACCAGACCAGCAGGCCCATTCTGTTAAATACTTATCAACAATTAAATAAAAGCCTATTGACCAAAGATTGGGCTTTATTCATAAAAATACCAAAATTTTCCCCAAGTCATGGCTTGAACTTGGGACCTCCTACACACACCCGGAACACTTAACCATTGAAGCAAATACACAATTGTGTCATGCATTCACAAAAACAAAAATTTAAATTTTAGGCGTTACAGATTATAAAGTCAGTGATTTTGGAAGTTGAGGTATCAAGACCTCATTTTCGTAAACCAGACTCGTAAATATTTTTATTAAATATTTACGGAGTTATGTTAGAAGTGAATTGAATTTCAGTCTGGTAATTTTATCGAATTAGTGCTTAATTAAGGAACAAAGACTAAATCGTAATTGTCAAAAGTTTAATTTTTTTATGTTTTCACTCTTTAGAAATGGAATAAGCATTGAAATTGCAATTTTACCATTTCAATTTGTATTGTGGACAGTCATAAGGCAAACAAATTATATATATGTTATAAAGATTACAAATAATTAAATATATATGTAATAAAACATAATAAAATAACATAACATAAAACTAAGCAATGGAGAATTAAAACAAAACATTTCCTTATTCATTTCACAAACTTTCGAAACAAAAATGGGGGAGAAGGACGACTGACCTTAAGTTTTTATATTTTCGGAATCTTGGGAGTTTAAGCTAGTTGACCCATGTCATATTTTTCAATACTGCTAAATTTTGAGGATGTTACAATGAATAATTGGAGTTTCAGGGACCAATTTGATAGATTTTAAGTTTAGTATTGAAAAAGGACTAAACTGTAAAGTTAATTGATGGTTTTATGCAATAGGGATTAAATTGTATAAATGTCTAAATTTGTGGTAGAAATGAAAAATAGGAAGTTAAATTAGGCCTAAAGTGAAATCGAAAAAAAGATTTGACGCTTAATTTGAAATTTGTGTTAGTCCCGATTTTAGGGACTAGATTGAACAAAATGTAAAAGTTTCATAAATTAGCAATTGAATGTGAAAATAATTTTGTATTGATGATTTGTTGTATTTATGTTAATCTGTAGCTAACGTCGTCCTGGATTCCTTAAACCGAAAAGGAAAAGATAAAGTCATCGACAAATAGCTCGAAAGTTTACAGTTTGTATTTTTATAACCTAACCCCTTTCAGCTACTGCATTTATGAACTGCGTAGCATGGTAAAACATAAGGTAAGTTGGAAATGATAGAACAAGTCGAATTTGTTTTCGTGATAATGACTAAATTGAATACATTTGAAAATATGAATTATTGTTATAATCGTGCAACTAAATTCAATTTGTGATGAGTTGTGCTGGAGCATATGTGAATTGATGATTGGTTGATTAAATTATGTTGTGGGATTGAGAAATTGGTTATTATAAATTGAAATAAGGATGGATAGAGAATATCGAATTATAGATTCAAAGATATAGAATTTGACAATATAAACGAGTTATGTATTTTGTCATGTAGATAGTCATATTAATTTGCTTTTGAACTTACATTTGTTGATTCATGCATTACATGATTTATATTATGATTTAAAGTTCTAATATAAGAATACCACTGTGTTATACTCATCGTACGATTTTATTTTCTTGTATGAAGGTTAGGCACTTATTGGTTTGATTGTCGACTCAGCATCCTACGGCAATCCCAAACTCAAAATGTTGGTGATGTGTTATTTTGGTCATGGCATATACCTAAGAGAGAGTTTTATGATTATAACTGTTCTATTATGGATTTTGTTGGCATTTTGAAAAATCATGAGTGTGTGTGTGTGTGTGTGTGTGTGTGTGTGTGTATGTTGTATGATGGCAACGATCCTTGTTAATAGTATCTTGTTGAATGGTTTAGGCATATATGTTTAAAAGCTTAAATGTGAATAGGAAATATGCTATAAAATAGGTTAGATAAAATAAATAACTATGAAAGAATGAATGGTAGGCTTAGGTTGAGCTTGAATATTTTGGTAAGTTTGATCCGTGATTGTAGGATTGATTTTGCACCATTATGAGATGCTTGAATGGTTAAAATTGATGCATGATATGTTGTTTGTTTTAGGGTGCCATTTAAAGCACATTGGTAATAGTTTGAATGAGGTAATTTTATTGATATATTATTGAATCATATGTAAGTTTTAAGTAAGTCTCTCTTGAAATTTACTCTTTTTTGTTTAATTAATGGTCATGTTTCATTTAGCTAGTTGATGGTCTTAATGGAATTACTTAAATTCTACCAATCAACTCTCAATTTGGCTATTACTAATTTTCGGTTTAGGGTGATTAAATCATGTTTGAAAATTTTAGAAATGTTGGTTATTATGGCTATTGTTCGGACATATTGTGACTGAAATTAAGCATGATTGAAATTCAAAAAAATGTTGTTATTGACATTGTTGTTCATTTGTGTATAAAACATTTAAATTGTTTTAATTATTGACTAATTAATTATGCAAATAGTTTTTGTCATTTGTGTGGTTAGGGAGAATATTAATGCTGTCCAAGTTGGTGTTTTTGCACACATTTATGTTGCCCTATTTTGTATTTCAACATTTTCCATTTTAGAGCATATCAATGCTATTCGAATTGGCTTTTTGTTCACATTTATGCTATCCTATTTTATGTTTTAAAACTGTCCAAAATTTAGCAACAAAATGTTGTCTAAATTCAGTTATCAATGTTATCCAAGGATGGTATTTAAGTGATGGTTTAATTATATTTCTACAATTGTTCAAAACAATATTTAATTGTTGTCCAAACAAATCTTTGGTTAGTTTGTCCTAAGAAAATTTTGTAAATTATAGGTTTTAATAAGTTGTTGCCTAATAACAATTGAAGTCATATAGATAATAAAATTTAAGCAATTATCATTTTGGCTTATTGTATTTGATCCTTGATTGATACTAGGTTAATTTTAGAGCTTTCATAAGCTTGATATAAACCTGAAATTGATTGAATTGTATGTTGTGTATATATCTATGAACAAAATGATATTAAATTGGTATTTGTGTAACACCCCAAACCCGGCCTATACGTTAAGGCCAGATTTGACATGTCACATGAAATAAATATACTTTGAGTTCTTTTAAATTTAAGTAAAACAGATTCCAAAATTTTGACGAAGTATTATTGAAAAAAGGATTGATTGATAAATCGATAAATTTGAGATGTAAGATCTTATAAACCGTAACTTTGAAAATATCGTTAATAGTTCGAGAAGATTTAAAAGAATTTGAAAATATTTTTTTTGAAAAGTATTGATGAAAATTTTAAAAGAAAATTTCCGAGTTAAAAATATATTTATGAAAGTTTATTATGAAACCCTTTTTGTATATCCATTTTAGAAAAAATTTATTTAAGTTTTTAGAAAAAAATCCCAATTTGAAGTACTTAGAGCAAATTATAAATTCGTCAAACATAAAACAAAATAAAAATTAATCCAGAGGCCTTATTACAACCATAACTCAAAATAGTAAAGTAATTAAATGTACTAAAAGATATCCAAATTCCAAATTAAACCGTTTTTGTAGTATGGCCTCCACCGAGACATCAATGGCCCAAGTCTCCATCACTAATCATTACCTGAAAAGGGATAAGGAAAAACGGGGTGAGTTACTAGAACTCAGTGTATAACCCCCTTACCGTTGTCCACTGGGCCTAAATCCCATTTAGCAATAATTTGGGCCTAAGCCCATTTACAATAAATATAATGTATCAATTATATCATGTGTATGTAATGCAATTCCCAAACCAATCCTAGTAATCCATCCGCTACACACCACCCGTACCAACCAACACACCTGTGGGGATCAAGTCAACCCACCCCACCAACAAACCAATCGCAGGCATTAAGCCATTTATAACAAATTTAATTGTGGACAAGCCACCAGAATAACAGAATTTACGTGGCATTGCCACTATACAGATTTGTGGCAGAGCCACCAGAACTTCTCTTCAAAATTATCCCATCCCATGCAAAATCATGTATATAATGCATAACAATTCATGATTTTTACAATATAACCACAGTAATTTATTTGGATATTCTTTACAAAAATACGGCCCATTATAACAATTTATCAAATAGGCCCATTAAGTAAAATGTCAGATTGGCCCATTTAGCAAAATATCAGATCGGCACATTTAGTAAAATATCAAATTGGCCCATTTAGCAAAAATATCAAATTGGTCCATCTAGCCATAATATCAAATTGGCCCATTAATCAATATGTTCATTCGGCCCATAAGGCAATATGTCAATTCAGCCCATTAAGCAATTTCGTATTTTGGCCCTTTAAGGGTATTTTCACAATTTGTACAATGATACTACCAATTTCGTCAATTTTATCAAAATAATATATCTTAGGCCAATTTTTCCCGATTTACGCCCTATTACAATTTTAGTCATAGCGATTTTTTTCCAATACTATATCCACCTTAAACCCACGAAAAACAGTGTGAGATTACACACCTGATTATGGTAAGCACTAAGCCTTCTTGATCGTCGACACCTAAGATATCGTAACACTCGATTAGTCGACATACGTGATTTATTAATCAACTCTAAAATGAACGATCTACGATGCTTACCCTTGGAATCGTGAATGACCATGATTTGTCGGTTTTCCCTGGATGATGGTCCACCAACCCGGTGGAAAATCCCGAATCACCGAAACTGCCCTTCGTTTGAATTTAGGAGTAGAGATCGCTAATCAGCTCCTTTTGAGATCTCCTAGACTTTCCTTTCGAATCGGTACCACAAGCCTCCATTCGATTAGATCTTATATAGATCGATATTACGATAAAATATGGATTGTCAAAGGGTAAAAGATCGGCTTACCACTAATTCTGAGTGATCAACGAATGGATAGATCGAACGATTAAATCCCTAAAATTATAATCGGTTAATCATCACTATTCCAATAACATCTTAACGAATAAAGAACGATTTTATAGAATCCTTGAATAACTCCTTACCTTAAAGGTTTTTAGGACCGATTCCCAACGATTGTATGATAACTTCAGAAGAATCAACGTTTCGGCCTTCCATTATATCACTACGAAGCAGAAAATGATCTCGTTTGACAGAGAATAAGGTGATGGTCTCGGTCAATATGACCATCCCAAACCAAAGCATAAATTCGGCCTTAAGAGAAAGAAAAATAAAAAAGTTGAGAAGAACACTTACCGATTGATCAAGGAATGAGTGTTAATACGGATGAGAAGAAAAGATAGAAAAGAGATGAAGGTTCGGTTATAGAGGAAAATGAATATTGATATTCAGCTATGGAGGATAATCAAACAAGAAGATGTGATCTTATGGTGGTGTCAATTTTAGAGAAGAGGAAAGATTGAAGAAATGGTTAAAAGAAAAGAATGGAAGGTTGGATGGATGCTAGGTGATTCGGCTATCAAAGGAAGATGAACAAGAGATGAATGTTTTGACCAAAAAAAAGAGAAGAAAAATGCACAAATGTGCTAGGAGGTTTCGGCAAAGAGAATAGCAATTTGGAGAAAATGACACAATTGATGCTATAGAAATTTTGACCAAAACAAGCACTAAAGCTTTACCAAAAGACCAAGAAAAATTCAGCTACATCTCTCTACACCTAAAACCGTCCACATCCATGACAATAATGGTCAAAACTTGGCCAACCACACTTTCCATAACACTTCCCTTGAAAAAGGCCACATGTTCCCCTTACTTGCCCTTTTTCTTTTGATTCCTTACCTTACCTTCACCCTTTCCTTATTTCCTTAGCCACCTTGCCAAAATTAAAAAGTCCAACTTGCCTTATTTACAAGCTTGGCCAACACTTAGGGGAAAAGTACAAAAATAATAGTCAAAATTTGCACACCAAGGGATTTGAACCTCCTCCCTCAAAGTACTTCATGTGGCGCCATAACCCTTTTACCATAAGCTTCTTTATACTAGCAATTTACTCATTTATTTCCATAAGCTTTTAGGCCACTTACTATATCTCCTTAAAGTGCTAAATGCCAAAATTTTTACTAGGACCAAATAAGCCCCGAGCCTTCTCAAGACCCCTTAAATCTACACAATTGATATTTTATCTAACTTAACACAGGCAATAATGCAACAATTAAAATTCCAAATTTTGGGATGTTACAATTCTACCCCCTTAAAGAAAATTTCGTCCTTGAAATTTACCTGATTAAAAGAGATGAGGATATTGCTGTCGAATCGTGTCCTCAGGCTCCCACGTAGCTTCCTCCGCTCCGTGATTGCACCATAATACCTTGACCAACGGTACCGACTTCCTTCTCAGCACCTTAACGTCCCGATCTAAAATTCGCACTTGCTCCTCTTCGAAAGACAAGTCAGGTCTTACCTCAACTTCTTCTACCGGTACTATATAAGATGGATCCGATCAATAACGCCTTAACATTGAGACATGAAAAACACTATGTATCTGACTCAACTCTGGAGGTAACTCAAGCTGATAAGCCACTGGCCCAACACGCTTCAACACACGGTACGGTCCGATGAACCTAGGGCTCAACTTGCCCATCCGTCCAAATCTGAAGATTTTCTTCCAAGGTGAAACCTTTAGAAAGACTTGATCTCCTACCGCAAACTCAATATCCTTATGCTTCAGATCCGCATACGATTTTTTTTTATCTGAAGCTTCCTTTAATCGTGCCCGAATTACCTTTACTTTTTCCTCCGTCTTCGATATCAGCTCAGGACCCAATAACTGTCGCTCCCCCAATTCAGTCCAACAAGTAGGAGTACGACACCTACGACCATACAACACCTCGTAGGGTGCCATCAGAATGCTGGATTGATAGCTGTTGTTGTATGCAAACTCTGCCAACGGTAAGAAATCCTCCCAACTACCCCTGAAGTCAATCACACAGCCCCTTAACATGTCTTCTAGAATCTGGATTACTCTCTCTGACTGACCATCCGTCTGAGGATGAAATGCCGTACTAAAATTCAATCTTATTCCCAAAGCTTCATGTAAAGCTTTCCAGAACCGTGATGTAAACCTAGGGTCCTTGTCCGATATAATAGACACTGGTACCCCATGTAACCTCACGATCTCTGCTACGTACAACTTGGCCAACTTCTGTAATGAGTAATTCAAACGAACAGGTAGGAAATGAGCAGTCTTCGTCAATCAATCCACTATTACCCAGACAGAATCTTTCTTAGTAGGCGATAAGGGCAACCCACTAACAAAGTCCATGGTTATCCTTTCCCATTTCCATAATGGAATTTTCACCGGTTGAAACATTCCCAACGGTAATTGATGTTCTGCCTTCACTTGCTGACATGTCAAGCACTTACCCACAAAATCAGTAACCTCCCGTTTCAACTCTGGCCACCAATACTGCTCACGGAGGTCTCGATACATTTTATTTCCCTCAGGGTGCATAGCATATAGGCTACTATGCGCCTCACGCAGAATCATTTGCCTCAATTCTGAATCTTTGGGCATATAGATTCTTCCACAGAAACACAATACTCCATCACTATTCAATCCAAAGTCCCCTATTACACCACCTTCCACTTGCTGAAGTAAGGAACCCAACCTTTCATCTAATAACTGTTTTTCCTTAATCTGGCTTACCCACGTAGGCTTCACTTGAAGTTCAGCTAGTAGACTACCATCTTCATACAAGCTGAGATGAGCGAACATCGCTCTCAAATCCGATATCACCTTACGACTCAACGCATCTGCCACCAAGTTAGCCTTTCCGGGATGATACTCGATTGAGAAGTCATAATCCTTCAACAGTTCTATCCACCTCCGCTGTCTTAAGTTCAACTCCTTTCAGGTAAGGAGATACTTTAGACTCTTATTATCCGTATAGATGATCAACTTCTCACCGTACAGGTAGTGTCTCCAAATCTTCAAAGCAACCACCACTGCAGCCAACTCCAAATCATGAGTGGGATAATTCACTTCGTGCAGCCTTAATTAACGAGATGCATATGCCACCACCTTTCCACCTTGCATCAACACACATCCCAAGCCCGTGTGTGACGCATCACAGTAAACAATAAACTCTTTTCTAGCCTCAGGTTGAATAAATACGGGCGCTTCCGTCAGAATCTTTTTCAATTTCTCAAAGCTCTCTTGCTGCTGATCTGACCACACAAATGGTACTCCTTTGCGCAACAGTTTAATTAGGGTTGCAGCAATCAACGAAAATCCCTCAACGAAACGCCTGTAATAACCAGCCAACCCTAAGAAACTCTGAATTTCGGCCAATGACATCGGTGGTTTTCAATCCAGCACAGCCTCTACCTTCCGAGGATCAACTCTAATTCCTTCGGCCGACACAACATGCCCCAAGGTCACTTCCTTCAGCCAAAATTCACACTTACTAAATTTGGCATAAAGTTGCTTTTCCCGTAATATCTGCAATACTATCCGCAGATGTGAATCATGTTCTTCTTCATTCTTCGAGTATACCAAGATGTCATCTATGAACACCACTGCAAACCAGTCTAAATAGGGTTGGAAGACCCGGTTCATCATGTCCATAAATGCAGCTAGTGCATTAGTCAACCCAAACGGCATCACCAAGAACTCATAATGCTATAACGAGTTCGAAATGCAGTATTATGAATATCCGCATCCTAGACCTTAAGCTGATGATAGCCCAATCTCAAATCTATCTTCGAGAAAACCGAAGCTCCTCGCAGTTGATCGAACAGGTCATCGATTCTCGGCAACGGATACCTATTCTTGATCGTCAATTTATTCAACTGCCTATAACCGATGCACATACGCATCGACCCATCCTTCTTCTTGACGAACAAGACCGGCGCTCCCCATGGTGACACACTCGGTCGAATGAATCCCCGATCCAACAACTCTTGAATCTGAGCTTTAAGCTCCACTAACTCCTTCGGCGCTATTCTATAAGGAGCAATGGACACCGGAGTCATTCCTGGCAATAACTCAATGCCAAACTCTACCTCTCGATTCGGAAGCAATCCAGGAAGTTCCTCGGTAAAGATGTCCAAAAACTCTTTCACTGTTCTAACACCTTCCATCAACAATTCCTTGGCATCCAACGCACTAATGAAGGCTAGGAATGCTTCACACCCTTTTTGCACCAACTTTTCTGCCTTTAAAGAATATACCACATTTGATAGATAATTTCTTCTTTCACCAATCATCATCACTTCCTTATCCTCCGAAGTTCTTAGTATCATCTGCTTTGTAGCACAATCCAAGTTCGCACGGTGTTTCACCAACCAATCCATGCCCAAAATAAGTCGAACTCTTCGAATGGCAGTTCCATCAAATCCGCCAAAAATGTTTCTCCCTGAATTTCTAGAGGCACATCTCTAAACAATCTATTTACTATCACAGACTGTTCTAAAGGACTAATTACCGTCATCTCTCTAGCAGTAATCTCAAATCTAATGTTCAGATTTCTAGATACAGCACTAGCAACATATGAATAGGTGGATCCGATATCTATCAAAGCAGTAACAGGTACATCAGATATGAAGAATGTACCGGTTATCACATCAGGTGCATCGCCATCCTCTCGGTATCTGACCACATAAACCAACCCTGGCTGCCTCGCCTCCGCATTACCCCTAAAACCAGTACTCCTACCCGGTGCACCCTAACCTCGTCCTACGCCATTACCACCTCGACTTGGCCCACGGCCTCTCGGTGGCTGCTGAGCGCCTCTAGCTGGTTGTGCATCATAGTTACGAGCATCCTGAGTCTGAGCAGTCTATCGAAGGCAATTTTTAAGCTGATGGTCCTTAGAACCACATTTGAAACAACCACCGATTCTCTTCCAGCATTCACCCGGGTGTCGTTTTTCGCAATCCGCACATGGCTGTATCTGATTGGTAGCAGCTGGTACTCTAGCTCGAGCTAGCTCATCATTCCTGGGCCTCTTCTGAAACCCTCTAGCAGGACCTGAGTACTTAAAGTCCCTCTTGCTCCTGCCCCTATCCTTGTCTCGATTTTGCCGCTCCGAGTGCTTAGCCTCTTCAACTATCTTGGCTTTCTCCACCAGTGTGGCAAAATTTCTCTCCTTTTGTGGGGCTATTTAACATCCCAAAATAGGGCCTAAACGGAATAATGGTTTCGAAACCATAAATCCGAGTCAGTAAAATATTTTAATATTATTTTCTATGCCGTTGATATGTGATTAAGCATGTGGTAAATTTTAGTGAGCTAATTTATCTGTCTGTGTGTTTAATTTGATAAAAGGATTGAATTGCATCAAATGCAAAATTAGTGTGCTTTATGAAAAGATGTCTATTTGTTATGTCTTCTTAAGTGTGAGGGCTTATGTGGCAATTAAGCCAACTATAAGGATAGTGGACGGCATAATGACTAATAAAACAAAAAATTCATGTTTTATGATAATGGTTTAATAACGGTTAAAAAAATGTAATTTAATAATAATAAAATATATGTTAAGAATAAAACAAAACAAAAGCCATTATCATCTTCTCTTTTAAGTGACCGAATGCCAGAAGGAAGAAACTCAAAAAAAATCCTTCAACATTTCGGCAAATTTGAAGCTTGATTAAAGTTCGTTTTTGTTCGATTTTTTTATAATTTTTACGTTTTTGAGATCGTTGCTTCGAGTGCTACAAAACCCATGTTGAATTTTTGATTTTGGTGAATATTTTGAATTATGCCATTGTTGAAAGCTTGTGTATTTTGATGTTTGATGGTAGATTATGCATGTTAATGAGTATAGGAACATTTTTTACTAAGTGATTTTCGGTAAAAACTAGTAAAACGAACTAATTCGTAAAAGTTGTTATTGTTCATAAGTATGTGTTATAGTAAGAATTTGAAGTTGCTATAGAAGGGAAAAATGTTCAGCATGTTATAAAACATGAGAATAAGGGCTGAAGTTTAATTTTCGAGCCTAGGGGCAAAATTGTAATTATGTAAAAATTTAGGGGCAAAATTGTAATTTTTCTAAAGTTAGAGTTAAGGACTGTTTTAGTAAATGTGAGTATTAAATAAGCTAAATTTACTATTATAGATCAAGAAGAAAGAAATCCAGAGTTAGATCGGGGAAAGAAAAAGATAGTGGACTAAATCGATATAGTTGATCGTATTTTGTTTCGAGGTAAGTTTGCAGTAAATAAATGCAATATTCTGTTATTTTACATCTAACACTCTTAAATTCCAGCATTTACATATTTATTCTGTAAATTTATTATTTAAAGACCCAAGTATGAATTGACGGAAAAGCTATCTCAGAAAGTTCCGGTTGAACCTTAGGAATGTGTAGGATACAAATGTCATGACATTAGGGTTTAAGGAAATCATGTAAGACCATGTCAAGACATGGCATTGATAAGTTAGTATAAGGCAAAGGTCCCATGTAAGACCATGCCAAGGCATGGCATTGGTGAGTTCATAAGGCAAGGATACCACGTAAGACCATGTCAAGACATGGCAATGGTTAAGTTTCATAAGGAAAGGTACCCGCGTATCCTTAGTATTCCAAAGTGGTTCAACTGGAAAATTCAAAGAGTATACCAAAGTAAAGGTAAGACAAGTTCAAGCTAAAAAGGTTAGGTAAGATAAATTCATGTTAAAAGGTAAGGTAAGAATACAAGTTTTAAGTATATTGAGTTAAAAGCTTAAGTGATCTTGATAAGAAAAGCATAAGATAATTCATTAAGAATGTTGTTATTTATTTACATGTAAACTTACTAAGCTTTATGCTTACTCCCATTATTTAATTTTTTTTATAGTATTACAAGCCAATTCGGGGATCGCAAGGACGTCGGAGATCGTTACACACTATCAAAAGATTATATTGGTATTTTGTGATTCGAACGTTTTAAGTTATGGCATGTATAGGGACTTAGCTATTTTGTGTGTATGTCCTTATGATATGGCTTAATATTGGCTTGTAAATGCTTGGTAATGATTAGCCATTAAAATGGTTAATTAAGAACATGTTTTGGATGTTATGAAATGCCTAGTTGATAGTTATTTTAAAGAACTTATGTAATTATATGCAGGGGAATAGTTGGACAGCAGCAGTGACGTGATTTTGAAAAATCACCAAAAATAGTAGAAATAGAATTAGGTTGTGCATGAGATATATAATTAAATCTTATTGAGTCTATTTTTATATAAAAAAACGGTGTAAGAAAAAGAGTTGTATATTATGAGATAATTGATTTTTAGTGAAGAGAGGTCAGAACTGTCGAACTGTGTAATAAGGGAGACTTTAACTAATAAACTGTACTAATTGGCCACACCAAAAATTCTGGAAAAATTACAGTAAGAAGATAAATGAGTCTAGTTTCAAGGAAAATTTACGGATCTAGATTTCGAGTTTCGTAACTCAAGTTATAATTGATTTAGTGAACATGACGCAGATGGACAGTTTCAATTTTTATGCCCCGAACTAGTAAGTTAAGTCTAGTAATGCCTCGTGCTCGACTCTGGCAACGGTCTCGGGTAAAGGGTGTTACATTTATTGGTATCAGAGTAAGAGTTTAGTCGATTCTCGGAATATTTAGTATGAGTAAGAGTCTAGCTATACATGCCATACTTATATTTTGATAGTGTGACGATTCCTGACAATTTTAAAAATGTTTTTCTTATATAGTTATGGATCCCGAACGAGATGGTGCAGATGATGTAGAGAGTAATGCGCCCGCTCCCACTGAAGGGACGGTTCCACCAGATAGTCATGAAAGGCCCGTTACAGTTAGTCAGGGAGGAGGGGCTCGAGAAGCCTTCTTCCAAGCTATGAATGAATGGTTTGCTGAGTTCGTTCGTACGAACCCGGCCGTTAGACCTCCACCCCCTCATGATCCACAGACTACCCATGTAGCTTCCCCAGTTATAAATACCGTTAAAAGAGAGAAACCACCCGTTGACAAGATCAGAAAATAAGGGGCTGAAGAGTTTCAGGCTACCAAAGATGATGATGCAGAGAAAGCTGAATTTTGGCTCGAGAACACTATCAGAGTCTTTGATGAGTTATTCTGCACACCGGAAGAAAGTATTAATGTGTAGTGTCACTTCTTAGAGATTCGGCCTACCAGTGGTGGAAGATACTTGTGTCAGTAGTACCGAAAGAAAGAGTTACTTGGGATTTCTTTCAAGAGGAGTTTCGTAAGAAGTACATCAGTCAGAGGTTTATTGACCAGAAAAGAAAAGAGTTCCTTGAGTTAAAACAGGGTAAGATGACTGTGATCGACTATGAACGTGAATTTATCCGACTCAGCAATTATGCTCGAGAGTGTGTGTCTACAGAGGCTATCATGTGCAAAAGATTTGAGGATGGGCTCAATGATGATATCCGACTGTCAGTTGGTGTTTTAGAGATAAAAGAGTTTTTTGTTTTAGTTGAACGAGCCTGTAAGGCAGAAGAGTTATTAAAAAGAAAGGGTAAAGATAAAATTGATATGCAAGACACGAAGAAAAGACAGATGAGCAAGTCATTTCAGTCTACATCCAAGAGGCCTAGAGAGTTTTCTACGAGACCTAATTTTTCAACCGGGTATTCTAGCCGAAAAAGAGGTGGAACATTTATGGATTCAAAAGCTCAAACCACTTCGATTGCGAGTGTTGGTAGTATTCAGCCTGATAGACCCGAGTGTCCTCAATGTGGTCGACGTCATCCAGGTCAATGTCAAGCAACTGAGACTGGTTGTTTCCGATGTGGTGCACCTGATCATTTTATGCGGGAGTGTCCCGAGATGGTTAAAAAAGAAGTAATACCAAGTGCAAGATCAGGTAATGCCCCCGTTAGAGGCAGACCTTAGAGAAATCCGGGAGTAGGGGCAAGTAGAGGCACATTTAGAGATACAGCAATGAGATCAGATGTTAGAGCACCTGCAAGAACTTATGCTACCCGTGCTCGTGAAGAGGCATCTTCCCCCGACGTAATTACGGGTACATTTTCTCTTTATGATGTTAATGTTGTTGCTTTGATTGATCCAAGTTCAACCCATTCCTATGTTTGCATGAAATTAATGCCTAGTATGAACATGCCCATAGAGTTTACGGAATTTGTGATTAAAGTATCGAACCCATTAGATCAGCATGTGTTAGTAAACAAAGTATGTAAAAAATGCCCTTTGATGATTAGAGGTTACTGTTTTCTGGCTGATCCCATGCTATTGCCATTTGATGAGTTTGATGTGATTCTTGGTATAGATTGGTTAACTGCACATGATGTGATAGTGAATTGTGGAAAGAGATTAATTGAGTTGAAATGTGAAAATGGTGAGTTCCTTCGGGTTAATTCAGATGAGTCAGATAGTTCAATTTCCATGATTTCTGTTATGTCTGCTTAGAAATGTTTAAGGAAAGGATGTGAAGCTTATCTTGCTTTTGTGTTGAATACTAAAGACCCAAAGTTGAAAATTGAATCAATGCCAGTGGTAAATGAGTTTCCTGATGTGTTTCCGGAAGAACTACCAGGTTTGCCTCCTATCAGAGAAGTTGAGTTTGGTATTGAATTGATTCCAGGTACCACACCTATTTCTATTGCTCCTTATAGAATAGCTTCAATAGAATTGAAAGAATTGAAAGCTCAGCTACAGGAATTAACTGATAAAGGCTTTGTAAGACCTAGTTATTCACCATGGGGCGCGCCAATGTTATTTGTGAAAAAGAAGGATGGTTTCATGAGATTGTGCATAGACTATCGACAGCTTAACAAGGTAACCATCAAGAACAAATATCCATTACCTAGAATAGATGATTTGTTTGATCAATTGAAGGGAGCCACTGTGTTCTCTAAGATAGATTTGAGATACGGATATTATCAGTTGCGAGTTAAAGAGTCAGATGTTCCAAAGACTGCTTTCCGAACTAGGTATGGTCACTATGAGTTTCTTGTGATGCCATTTGGCTTAACTAATGCTCTTGCTATTTTCATGGATTTAATGAACCAAATTTTTAGACCTTATTTGGACAATTTTGTACTCGTGTTCATTGATGACATCTTAATTTATTCTCATGATGAGACTGAGCATGCAGAGCATTTGAGAACAGTTTTACAGATTTTGAGAGATAATTAGCTTTATGCCAAGTTTAGCAAAAGTGAGTTCTGGTTACGGGAAGTTTGTTTCCTTGGACATATTGTCTCAGGTGAAGGTATTAGAGTTGATCCGAGTAAGATTTCAGCAATTGTTGATTGGAAGCTTCCCAGAAATGTATCAAAGGTCAAAAGTTTTCTTGGTCTTGCCTGTTATTATAGACGATTTGTAGAGGGATTTTCCAAGATAGCTACTCCATTGATAAGATTGTTACAGAAAGCTGTCAAGTTTGAATGGACTGAGAAGTGTCAACAGAGTTTCGACAAGTTAAAGGTATTGTTGACTAAAGCTCCTGTTTTAGTACGACCAGAACCGGGTAAAGAGTTTGTGATTTACAGTGATACATCCTTGAATGGACTAGGTTGTGTACTTATGCAGGAAGGAAGGGTAATTGCTTATGCCTCTAGACAGTTAAAGCCACATGAGAAAAACTATCCGACACATGATTTAGAGCTAGCTGCTATTGTATTTGCATTGAAAATCTAGAGACATCACTTATATGGTGAGAAATGCCGAATATTCACTGATCACAAAAGTTTGAAGTACTTGATGACTCAGAAAGATCTGGACTTGAGGCAAAGAAGATGGCTAGAGTTGATTAAAGATTATGAGCTAGTGATCAATTATCACCCGGGTAAGGCAAATGTTGTTGCTGATGCTTTGAGTAGAAAATCGTTATTTGCATTGAGAGCTTTGCACACTAGTTTGGCATTATCAGATGATGGTTCTATCTTAGCTGAGTTGAGAGCTAAATCGATGTTTCTTGAAGAAATTTGTGAAGCTCAGAAAGATGACAGTGAGTTGCAAGCCAAAAGAGTTTAGTGCGAGTCAGGTGTAGAGTCTGATTTTCAGATCGATTCTGACGGTTGTTTGTTGTTCAGAGACAGAGTATGTGTACCAAATAATGATGAGCTTATTAGGAAAATCTTACAGGAAGCACATAGCAGTTCTTTGTCTATTCACCCAGGTAGTACAAAGATGTATAATGTTTTGAAGAAAATGTATTGGTAGACAGGAATGAAAAGAGATGTTTCAGAGTTTGTTTCTAGATGTTTGATTTGTCAGCAGGTAAAAGCCGAACATCAGGTACCTTCAGGTTTATTGCAGCCTGTATTAGTTCCCGAGTGGAAATGGGATCGAGTTACTATGGATTTTGTGACAGGATTGCCTTCGACACTGAGAAAGAAAGATGCAGTATGGGTTGTGATTGATAAGTTAACATAGTTGGCTCATTTTATCCCAGTTCGTATGGATTATTCACTTGACAAGTTGGCCGAGTTATATATTACAAAGATTGTGAGACTACATGGAGTACCGTTATCGATTATCTCAGATAGAGATCCGAGATTTACCTCATGGTTTTGGAAGAAATTGCAAGAAGTTTTAGGTCCAAAGTTGAGTTTTAGTACAGCTTTCCATCCTCAAACTGATGGTCAATCCGAGAGAGTTATACAGGTACTTGAAGATATGCTTAGATGTTGTGTATTGGAATTTCAAGGTAGTTGGGAGAAATATTTACCGTTAATAGAGTTTGCTTATAATAATAGTTATCAATCGAGTTTGAATATGGCATCTTATGAAGCTTTGTATGGACGTAAATGTCGCACACCTTTGTATTGGACAGAGCTTAAGGAAAATCAGATTTACGGGGTTGATCTAGTCAAAGAAACAGAAGAGAAAGTAAAAGTCATCAGAGATTGCTTGAAAGCAGCTTTAGATAGACAGAAATCCTATGCAGATTTGAAAAGAAAAGACATTGAATTTCAAGTTGGTGATAGGGTATTCTTGAAAGTATCCCCGTGGAAGAAAGTTCTCAGATTTGGCAAGAAAGGCAAATTAAGTCCCCGTTTTATTGGACCGTTTGAGGTGATCGAGAGAGTTGGGCCATTGGCATATCGATTGGCTTTGCCGACTGAGTTAGAGAAGATTCATAATGTGTTTCATGTGTCTATGCTACGTCGTTATCGTTCAGATCCATTGCATGTGATTTCGCAAACAGAGGTTGAGATTCAGCCAGATATGACTTACGGTGAGGAACCAATAAAAATTCTAGCTCGAGAGGTTAAGCAATTAAGGAATAAAAGTATTGCACTTGTGAAAGTATTATGGAATAGGCATGGAATAGAAGAGGCTACATGGGAGCCCGAAGAAACTATGCGAAAACAGTACCCAAATCTCTTTACAGGTAAGATTTTCGGGGACGAAAATCCCTAAAGGGGGGAGAAATGTAACATCCCAAAATAGGGCCTAAACGGAATAGTGGTTTTGAAACCATAAATCTGAGTCAGTAAAATATTTTAATATTATTTTCTGTACCGTTGATATGTGATTAAGCATGTGGTAAATTTTAGTAAGCTAATTTATCTGTCTGTGTGTTTAATTTGATAAAAGGATTGAATTGCATCAAATGCAAAATTAGTGTGCTTTATGAAAAGATGTCTATTTGTTATGTCTTCTTAAGTGTGAGGGCTTATGTGGCAATTAAGCCAACTATAAGGATAGTGGACGGCATAATGACTAATAAAACAAAAAATTCATGTTTTATATGATAATGGTTTAATAAAGGTTAAAAAATGTAATTTAGTAATAATAAAATATATGTTAAGAATAAAACAAAACAAAAGCCATTATCATCTTCTCTTTTAAGTGATCGAATGCCAGAAGGAAGAAACTCAAAAAAAAATCCTTCAACATTTCGGCAACTTTGAAGCTTGATTAAAGGTTCGTTTTTGTTCGGTTTTTTATAATTTTTATGTTTTTGAGATCGTTGCTTCGAGTGCTACAAAACCCATGTTGAATTTTTTATTTTGGTGAATATTTTGAATTATGCCATTGTTGAAAAGCTTGTGTATTTTGATGTTTGATGGCAGATTATGCATATTAATGAGTATAGGAACATTTTTTACTAAGTGATTTTTGGTAAAAACGAGTAAAACGAACTAATTAGTAAAAATTGTTATTGTTCATAAGTATGTGTTATAGTAAGAATTTAAAGTTGCTATAGAAGGGAAAAATGTTCAGCATGTTATAGAACATAAGAATAAGGGCTGAAGTTTAATTTTCGAGCCTAGGGGCAAAATCGTAGTTATGTAAAAATTTAGGGGCAAAATTGTAATTTTGCCAAAGTTAGAGTTAAGGACTGTTTTAGTAAATGTGAGTATTAAATAAGCTAAATTGGCTATTATAGCTCAAGAAGAAAGAAATCCAGAGTTAGATCGGGGAAAGAAAAAGATAGTGGACTAAATCAATATAGTTGATCGTATTTTGTTTCGAGGTAAGTTTGCAGTAAATAAATGCAATATTCTGTTATTTTACATCTAACACTCTTAAATTCCAGCATTTACGTATTTATTCTGTAAATTTATTATTTAAAGACCCAAGTATGAATTGACAGAAAAGCTATCTCAGAAAGTTCCGGTTGAACCTTAGGAATGTGTAGGATACAAATGTCATGACATTAGGGTTTAAGGAAATCATGTAAGACCATGTTAAGACATGGCATTGATAAGTTACTATAAGGCAAAGGTCCCATGTAAGACCATGCCAAGGCATGGCATTGGTGAGTTCATAAGGCAAGGATACCACGTAAGACCATGTCAAGACATGGCAATGGTTAAGTTTCATAAGGAAAAGTACCCATGTATCCTTAGTATTCCAAAGTGGTTCAACTGGAAAATTCAAAGAGCATACCAAAGTAAAGGTAAGACAAGTTCAAGCTAAAAAGGTAAGGTAAGATAAATTCATGTTAAAAGGTAAGGTAAGAATACAAGTTTTAAGTATATTGAGTTAAAAGCTTAAGTGATCTTGATAAGAAAAGCATAAGATAATTCATTAAGAATGTTGTTATCTATTTACATGTAAACTTACTAAGCTTTATGCTTACTCCCATTATTTAATTTTTTTTATAGTATTACAAGCCAATTCGGGGATCGTAAGGACGTCGGAGATTGTTACACACTATCAAAAGATTATATTGGTATTTTGTGATCCGAACGTTTTAAGTTATGGCATGTATAGGGACTTAGCTATTTTGTGTGTATGTCCTTATGATATGGCTTAATATTGGCTTGTAAATACTTGGTAATGATTAGCCATTAAAATGGTTAATTAAGAACATGTTTTGGATGTTATGAAATGCCTAGTTGATAGTTATTTTAAAGAAATTATGTAATTATATGCAGAGGAATAGTTGGACAGCAGCAGTGACATGATTTTGAAAAATCACCAAAAATAGTAGAAATATAATTAGGTCATGCATGAGATATAGAATTAAATCTTATTGAGTCTAATTTTATATAAAAAAACGGTGTAAGAAAAAGAGTTGTACAGTATGAGATAATTGATTTTTAGTGAAGAGAGGTCAGAACTGTCAAACTGTGTAATAGGGGAGACTTTAACTAATAAACTGTACTAATTGGCCACACCAAAAATTCTGGAAACATTATAGTAAGAAGATACATGAGTCTAGTTTCAAGGAAAATTTACGGATCTAGATTTCGAGCTGCGTAACTCAAGTTATAATTGATTTAGTGAACATGACGCAGATGGACAATTTCAATTTTTATGCCCCGAACTAGTAAGTTAAGTCTAGTAATGCCTCGTGCTCGACTCCGGTAACGGTCTCGAGTAAGGGGCGTTACAGCTATCAGAACCCACAACTCATCACGCAACCCGTCCTCAAATAGCACACAACGTTCGTAATCGGTTGGTACTATTCCCCGGGCATACCGACTCAGACGTAGAAATTCCGCTTCGTAAGCTACCACAGTCTTACCTCCTTGAACCAGATTTAGGAATTCCTTCCTTCGGGCATCCACATAGCTAGCCCCGACATACTTTCCTTGGAATGCAATTTTGAAGAAATCCCAGGTAATATGATCGGCCTGAGTACCTTCCCAAACAGTGAGCCACCATTGATACGCCTCGTCTCTCAACAAGGACACAGCTCCCTTCAGATTCTGCTCGGCGGTGCAATCCAGATCATCCATGATTCGCTCCACAGCCTCAAGCCAATACTCCGCTACCTTTGGGGCTACCCCCGAGATACCCCTAAAAACCTCAGCACCATTCGATCTGAGTTGTTCGAAATTGACCCACGAGCTGCTCGCCCGGTTCTAGCCCCAGCTACCCTTTCCAAGACTCGCAACATTGCTTGGGACAAAGCGATGTCCTCCCTCATACGATCATGTGATCCAGCTTCAGTCACAGGTGACGCAGGTGCGTCCATTTCCGGCATATGTCCCGATACTTCAGATGCAACTCTAGCACCTCGGCCTCAACCATGGCCACGTCTACCGCGTCCACGTCCTCTAGCACTCATATTGGCTAATTCGATAATCTTATTAGAAGTCTTATGAATCAATATACTATTTCGATATTTATTAAATAATATTTTATGAAGTATAAGAAGTAAAGTCGTTTTCGTAATCGCATCCTATAGTCTCAATCTCTATAGTTTCAATACCTAAAACTAGAAGTTCTAGAGTATTCCTACAGTCATATCACAATAATCATAATCATACAATAACATACACTTACTTGACTTGGTGCCAGATACCCGTGGTGCCATACTTCTTTTAAAACATACGTTTAAAATTTAAAACAACTTTGGAAAATGTTTTTGAACCAAAACCACAGCCGATTTTGAACCGGACTCTGATACCATAAAATGTAACACCCCAAACCCGGTCTATGCGTTAAGGCTAGATTTGACATGTCACATGAAATAAATATACTTTGAGTCCTTTTAAATTTAAGTAAAACAGATTCCAAAATTTTAACGAAGTATTATTAAATAAAAGATTGATTGATAAATCGATAAATTTGAGATGTAAGATCTTATAAACTGTAACTTTGAAAATATCGTTAATAGTTCAGGAAGATTTAAAAGAATTTGAAAATATATTTTTGAAAAGTGTTGATGAAAATTTTAAGAGAAAATTACCGAGTTAAAAATATATTTATGAAAGTTTATTAGGAAACCCTTTTTGTATATACATTTTAGAAAACATTTATTTAAGTTTTTAGAAAAAATCCCAATTTGAAGTACTTAGAGCAAATTATAAATTCGTCAAACATAAAACAAAACAAAAATTAATCCAGAGGCCTTATTACAACCTTAACTCAAAATAGTAAAGTAATTAAATGTACTAAAAGAAATCAAAATTCCAAATTAAACCGTTTTTGTAGTATGGCCTCCACCAAGACATCCATGGCCCAAGTCTCCATCACTAATCATTACCTGAAAAGGGATAAGGAAAAACGGGGTGAGTTACTAGAACTCAGTGTATAATCCCCTTACCGTTGTCCACTGGGCCTGAATCCCATTTAGCAATAATTTGGGCCTAAGCTCATTTACAATAAATATAATGTATCAATTATATCATATGTATGTAATGCAATTCCCAAACCAATCCTAGTAATCCATCCGCTACACACCACCTGTACCAACCAACACACCTGTGGGGATCAAGTCAACCCACCCCGCCAACACACCAATCGCAGGCATTAAGCCATTTATAACAAATTTAATTGTGGACAAGCCACCAGAATAACAGAATTTACGTGGCATTGCCATTATACAGATTTGTGGCAGAGCCACCAAAATATGTGGCAAAGCCACCATAACTTCTCTTCAATATTATCCCATCCCATGCAAAATCATGTATATAATGCATAACAATTCATGATTTTTACAATATAACCACAGTAATTTATTTGGATATTCTTTACAAAAGTACGGCCCATTATAACAATTTTTCAAATAGGCCCATTAAGCAAAATGTCAGATTGGCCCATTTAGCAAAATATCAGATCGGCACATTTAGCAAAATATCAAACTGGCCCATTTAGCAAAAATATCAAATTGGCCCATCTAGCCATAATATCAAATTGGCCCATTAATCAATATGTCCATTCGGCCCATAAGGCAATATGTCAATTCGGCCCATTAAGCAATTTCATATTTTGGCTCTTTAGGGGTATTTTCACAATTTGTACAATGATACTACCAATTTCATCAATTTTATCAAAATAATATATCTTAGGCCAATTTTTCCTGATTTACACCCTATTATGATTTTAATCATAGCGATTTGTTTCCAATACTATATCCACCTTAAACCCACGAAAAACAGTGTGAGATTACACATCTGATTACGGTAAGCACTAAGCCTTCTTGATTGTCGACACCTAAGATATCGTAACACTCGATTAGTCGACATACGTGATTTATTAATCCACTCTAAAATGAAAGATCTACGGTGCTTACCCTTGGAATCGTGAATGACCACGATTTGTCGGTTTTCCCCGGATGACGGTCCACAACCCGGTGGAAAATCCCGAACCGTCGAAACTGCCCTTCATTTGAATTTAGGAGTAGGGATCGCTAATTCGCTCTTTTTGAGATCTCCACTCGACTTTCTTTTCGAATCGGTACCACAAGCCTCCATTCGATTCGATCTTATATAGATCGAATTACGATAAAATATGGGTTGCCAAAGGGTAAAAGATCGGCTTACTACTAATTCCGAGTGATCAACGAATGGATAGATCGAACGATTAAATCCCTAAAATTATAATCGATTAATCATCACTATTCCAATAACATCTTAACGAATAAAGAACGATTTTATAGAATCCTTGAAGAACTCCTTACCTTAAAGATTTTTAGGAATGATTCCCAATGATTGTATGATAACTTCGGAAGAATCAAAGTTTCGACCTTCCACTATATCACTACGAAGAAGAAAATAATCTCGTTTGAGAGAGAATAAGGTGATGGTCTCGGTCAATATGACCATCCCAAACCAAAGCATAAATTCAGCCTTAAGAGAAAGAAAAATAAAAATGTTGAGAAGAATACTTATTGATTGATCAAGGAATGAGTGTTAATATGGATGAGAAGAAAAGATAGAAAAGAGATGAAGGTTCGATTATAGAGGAAAATGAATATTGATATTCGGCTATGGAGGACAATCAAACAAGAAGATGTGATCTTATGGTGGTTTTGATTTTAGAGAAGAGGAAAGATTGAAGAAATGGTTAAAAGAAAAGAATGGAACGTTGGATGGATGCTAGGTGATTCAGCTATCAAAGGAAGATGAACAAGAGATGAATGTTTGGACCAAACAAAAGAGAAGAAAAATGCACAAATGTGCTAGGAGGTTTCGGCAAAGAGAATAGCAATTTGGAAAAAATGACACAATTGATGCTATAGAAATTTTGACCAAAACAAGCACTAAAGCTTTACCAAAAGACCAAAAAAAATTTGGCTACCTCTCTCTACACCCAAAACCGTCCACATCCATGACAATAATGGTCAAAAATGGGCCAACCACACTTTCCATAACACTTCCCTTGAAAAAGGCCACATGTTCCCCTTACTTGTCCTTTTTCTTTTGATTCCTTACCTTACCTTCACCTTTTCCTTATTTCCTTAGCCACCTTGCCAAAATTAAAAAGTCCAACTTGCCTTATTTACAAGCTTGGCCGACACTTAGGGGAAAAGTACAAAAATAATAGTTAAAATTTGCACACCAAGGGATTTGAACCTCCTCCCTCAAAGTACTTCATGTGGCGCCATAACCCTTTTACCATAAGCTTCTTTATACTAGCAATTTACTCATTTATTTCCATAAGCTTTTAAGCCACTTACTATATCTCCTTAACGTGCTAAATGCCAAAATTTTTACTAGGACCAAATAAGCCCCGAGCCTTCTCAGGACCCCTTAAACCTACACAATTGATATTTTATCTAACTTAACACAGGCAATAATGCAACAATTAAAATTCCAAATTTTGGGATGTTACAATTTGAACTATGAAATGAAAAATAAATGTTATGTATTTATTTGTAGCACTTTATAGCTCAGATCTGACGACCGAACTGAGTATAGGGTGTTACAGATCTTCTGTGTCTAGTCTTTCTTCACTCTAGATGGTCGATGATTCGATAATCGAGGATATTGCGATGGAAGCTAAGGAACTATAATTTACAATGACAGCATGTGAGATGGTGGCAATGTTGCAATTATGGTGTCTTCAATTGGCAAGTATGAATTTATAGTTCTGTCAAGCATCCATTGTATGAGTGAAGTGATGTAACATCCCAAAAATCGGGTTAGAAGAAATTGGGTTTTGAAACCAAGAGTGGTCATCCCTCAATTTTGAGTTTAGATTTTGGAAATTTTTGACAAGTGATTTGATTTGATTCAGTGGTTAAGTGTTTTGTTTATATGTGTGAGGTTCTAGGTTTGAATTCTATCTCTTGAAATTTTGCTACTTTTGATTAAATCTCTATCTTTAGACATGTGGGTTATAAGTTAAATTCAGCCAATTGATGACAAGAATGAGCATGTTGGTTCAATGGTTAAGTTTCTGTGTACTATTTGGTTTGGTGTTTGAATTTCTAAGGTGTAACGTCCCAAAATTTTAATTTTTGTTTCGGTTAAAATGTGACACAACTGTGTATTTGCTTCAGTGGTTAAGTGTTCTGGGTGTGTGAGAGGTCCTATCTTTGGCAAATTTTGGAATTTTTCTAACTTAAGCCTTCTATTTACTCAATGGGCTTATATTTAATTATCTGTAAATTCATATCAGAATGAGCCTGCTGGTTCGAGTGGTAAGGGAGTGTGTGTTGTGTGGAGAACCTGAGTTCGAATCCCTGCGTGGGCATGGGTATTATTTTTACTCAGTTCTTCAATAGAATTTCGGTGGAGCTGAAATACTGAGATGGTTGTGAGTTAGTGGGATAGTAGAAGGAAAATTAGGGAGGTTATCAGATTTCTGAGGACTGTCCAGTTTGAATTTTTTTTCCCAAATTTCTCAAAAAAACTGACATTTCGTTTCTCTATTGCTCTCCCCTCTAGATTTTTCTTATCTCCTTCGTTTTCCTCTTCTTTTTCTTTTAATTTTCGAACGGTAATTGCTAGCTAGTCAGTAAGGCATGTGGTTGTTGTGGCTCTTTTCTGTTCAACATCATTTGTGATTTGATTTGGTGAGTTTGGGTAAGGTATTTCGGTTTTGATTATTTAAGTTCATTATTAATTGTTGTCGTTTTGTCGTCAGAGGAGGATTCAGGAACTCGGAATCGCTCGTTGGGAACTTAATTTTGTGGGAATTGTCGTTGCTCGATCGAAGGTAAGGGGTTGTTACTTGAGGGGTGAATAACTCGTTATAGATCCGATTTTAGTTCAGTTTTAAATGTCTAATTTGGTGTTTAAGATGATCAATCTTAGTTTTTGTGTGGTTTGGGAGTGTTTCCACTTCAAAAACGTACTAGGTGTGTACCCGAAAATGCAGAAAACAAGATTCGGTGAAAGCCAAAATTGCAAACTGTTGATGCCACCGGGATACCCATGTGGTAAGCTGTGTACAACAACACAGTCGTGTGATGACCGGGGTGTGGTCGTGTCGGCCACACGGGCTAAACCAAACTGAGCGTGTGGGCCCACAAGGACACGCCACACGGGCGCGTGATATTTGGGCCAGGTTGTGTGATCCACACGGGCAAGGCCATTCTGGGCGTGTGGGCCCATTCAGCTAAAATGTTTCCTAGGGTTGCACGGGTTACCCAAGACGACTATGAACCTACTGTAGGATCGGTAAGCGCTACTTAGACCCTAAATCGTGTGACCTGACTCTATACTGTATGTATTGAGCATGTTAAATTTATGCATGTTTACTGATCCGTATGTATGACTGATAACTGGATTTTAGCATGTAAGCATGTAATTCTATATGTCTGCATTGAGCATGGTTAGTTACATCTACATTGGGTGGGATGATTGATTATTGGAGGAAGTCTACTGAAAGGCTTTCATGCATATTATCTGGCAGCTCAGCTGCAATATTACTGATATGTGCCACATTCAGTACGACCTGGTGTGTAGGGCTGGGTGGGTGTTTTAAACCCCATATGGTGTGTAGGGATGGTCGGAAATGGTGTGTAGAGGCTGGCAGGTAGGATACTGATTTCTATTATTGTATGCATATTGTATCTGAGATAGGCTAAGGCCCTAATTTAAAACTGAAATTGTATCTAAATGGGCTAAGTCCTAAACTGTATTTGAATCTGTAATGGGCTTAAGCCACAGACTGCATTTGACTGATAACTGTTGTTCGACCATATGCGTGTCTTCTGTGGGGATTACACACTGAGTTTACGTAAACTCACCCCTTTCTGTTTTATCCGTATAGGTAATCCCCAGACTTAGACGGATCGATGCGGCAGAGGACTCAGCGGTGACCACATGACTATTGAACTGTTTTAAAATTCATTTGTGGTTTTTATCTCCCATTTTGTTTGAGGTATTTTGATGTTATTTGGGACTTTTGGACTGTCTACTTTTATTTTGGATTTTAACGGTTTTCATGGACTTTTAAACTGCAAAACTCAACAAAAATTTGGTTTGAATAAAAATAATATTTTTCCTAAACGTGAATGGTTTTCTTAAATTATAATGGTTTTAAAAGCTTCTGCTACAGAATATGTTTTTAAAAGAATTAAATTAACGAGAAAATAATTTTAAAATTGACGAGGGATAAATAGAAGCTAATAGATAGAAAACGGTCTTAACTTGATAAATTTATTTTCAAATCCCATTCCATGTAACATCGCCAGATTCAGCCATAACATCTAGGCAGGGTTTAGAGTGCTACATTTAGTGGTATCAGAGTCAGGTTGCAAAACTCGGCTGTGGATTTTGGGTTTTAAAACTTGACTTTTAAAGACCCGATTTTCAAATAATTTGAAATGATTTGACTGAGATTGTGGTACACCAAGTCTCCGGCGCATCCTGTAAGTATTCTGATAAACTATTATGGTATTATAGATAGTCTGTTCTGAAAACACTCTAGTTAGTGTATATTGAAACTTTAGTGAAATTGTAACTAATAGAGACTGTACTTGCGAATAAAAAACTCTGAATTTATGATACTGCTTACATAAAACATATGTTAATAAATACTGAAACTGTAACTGATTCATAAAATTCATAATACAGATAAATTCGAATAGACATGAGCACACGAGGTATCCGTGGACGTGGTATTAGAAGCCGAGGTAGGGACCGTAAGGGGCCTCGAGTTGAGTCCTCTTCTCTGGGTAGCATGTCGAACCTAGATACAAGTGAGACGCTGGTGTCACCTGCTACTGAGATTGGGTCTCAAGATCGTATGGCTGGGGACGATGCATTGTCCCAGGCTATGTTAAGGATACTAGAGAGAGTCGTTGGGCACAACACTGGATCTAGGGGCCGAAGGTCAGTTACGAAACGACTCCGATCCAATGGAGCTGAACTTTTTAGGGGTGTCATTGGAGTCGCCCTTAATGTGGCTGAGTACTGGATGGAGGCTACTGAGAGGATAATAGATGATTTAGACTGTACCCCTGAGCAGAAATTGAAAGGTGCAGTCTCATTGTTTCGCGATGAGGCCTATCAGTGGTGGCTGACCGTTAAGGAGGGCACTCAGCCCAATCGTCTGTCTTGGGAGTTCTTTAAGCCTGCCTTCCAAGGAAAGTATGTGGGAGCAAGTTACATCGATGCTCGTAGGCGTACGTTTCTGAATCTCACTCAGGGAGACCGATCTCTGGCTGAGTATGAGGCCGAATTTCTGAGACTCATCCGCTATGCGCGAGGTATGGTGGTGTCTGAATATGAGAGATGTGTCCGTTTTGAGGACGGTCTTAGATATAATCTGAGGGTATTGATAGCTCCGCAGAGGGAGCGAGAGTTCTCCATTCTGGTAGAGAAGGAGAAGATCGCCGAAGAGGTTAAGTGCACTGAGCGCCAAAACAGAGATCGTGATAAGGGTAAAAATAAGAGGGATTCAGAGCCCTCGAGTTTGGTATAGAGGCCTAAGAAAAAAGCCAAGACTGATGGGCCGGTTAGAGTTGGGCCCCCTGTTGCTCCTACTGGATTGCAGCCGTGTGGAGATTGTGGTAGACGCCATCAGGGCGAGTGTTGTAAGAGGACTAGAACGTGTTTGAGATATGGGTCATTAGAGCACCGTATTCAGGAATGTTCGCTGATGGCCGATTAGGTGCAATTTCTGGGTTCTGGTACGGCGCAGCCACAGAGGGTAGTTCAGCAGCCACCGAGAGGCCGTGGTTAGGCTAGGAATGGTAACGGTATAGGTCGTGGACAGAGAGCATCAGGCAGAGGTACTGGGCAGACTAATACGAGGTAGCCTGCTCTTGTTTATGCTGTTCATCGCTAAGAGGACTGAGATGCTCCAGACGTCATTACCAGTATGTTCTTAATTTATGTTGTACCTTACTTTGATTTGATAGACATAGGTTCCACACATTCCTATGTAGCTAACACTGTGTCTGAAAACTTGGGGATTTTGGTTGAGAGTACTTCTATTGAGGTTACTGTGCTTAGTGCACTCGGGCAATCGATTCGGGTTAGCAAATTGTATAAAGATGTTCCGCTAAAGGTTCAAGGGTCGATATTTCTGGCTAATCTGATGGAGCTTCTGTTTGGGGAGTTCGACCTAATTCTGGATATGGACTGGTTGGTCAAGCACCGTGTCAGCCTCGACTGTGCGACTAAGAGGGTCTTCTTGAGAATTGAGGAGGAGGATGAGGTAGTCATGATTGGAGAATGTCGAAATTATTTGACTAGTGTGATTTCTGCACTAGTGGCTGAGAAACTGGTTCGTAAGGGATGTGAGGCTTCTTGGCTTATATTAGTGGTTCCAGTTCTGGGGACTACAGTAAAGGATATCAAGACTATGAAGGATTTTTCAGACGTCTTTCCTGATGAGTTACAGGGATTGCCTCCGAACCAGGAGGTTGAGTTTGGGATCGAGCTTTTTCCGGGTACAGTTTCGGTGTCCATTGCTCCTTACTGTATGGCATCGAAGGAGCTTACAGAGCTTAAGTTTCAACAGTAGAAACTTTCAGACCGTGGTTTCATTCGTCCTAGTGTGTCTCTGTGAGGAGAACCGGTTCTATTGTTAAAAAGAATGATGGGACCATGAGGATGTGTATTGACTTTCGGTAGTTGAACAAGCTGATCATAAAAATAAGTATCCCTTTCCGAGAATTGACAACTTGTTTGATTAGTTCAGAGGGGCTTCGGTATTTCCTAAGATCAATCTCCGTTCAGGGTACCATCAGTTGAGGGTTAAGGATGTGGATGTGCATAAGACTGCATTTAAGACTCGGCATTGGCATTACGAATTCCTAGTTATGCCTTTTGGGTTGATGAATACACCGGCCACATTTATGGATCTGATGAATCAAGTTTTTCAGCCCTATCTTGACCAGTTCATCATAGTTTTCAACGACGACATTTTGGTATACTCTAAGACTGAAAATGAGCATGATGAGTATCTTAGAGTAGTGTTTCAAATTCTGCGTGAGAAGCAACTTTACACTAAGCTAAGTAAGTGTGAGTTCTGGCTTCGTGAAGTAACTTTTCTAGGGTATGTGGTTTGTGCTGAGGAGATTCGAGTCAATCCTAGGAAGATTGAGGCTCTACTAGATTGGAAACAGCCTAAGAATATGTTGGAGATCTATAATTTTTTGGGTTTGGCGAGATACTATTGGCGTTTTGTTGAAGGGTTCTCTGTGATTACTGCACCGTTAACTAGCTTCTGCATAAGGGTTACCGTCTGTCTGGACGGATGCGCAGTAGTCGAGCTTTGGAAAGCTCAAATCTGTTTTTTGACTCAGGCTCATGTTCTGATACAGCCTGAATCTGGAAAGGAGTTTGTAGTATTCAGTGATGCGTCGCACGTTGGTTTGGGTTACGTCCTAATGCAGGATAGTAAGGTTGTGGCATATGCGTCTCGTCAGCTCAAGACGCATGAGGCAAACTATCCGGCTCATGATTTGGAATGGCTGCTGTAGTCTTTGCTTTGAAAATCTAGAGGCTCTCTCTGTACAGTGAGATGTGTATTATCTACACTGATCACAAAAGCCTCAAGTACCTTCTGACTTAGAAGGAGTTGAATCTTAGGCAGCATAGATGGATTGAGCTGCTTAAGGACTATGACTATACTATTGAGTACCATCCTGGCAAGGCCAATGTGGTGGCCAATGCGTTGAGCTGTAGGGCGATTACTGATCTGAGAGCGATGTTCGCTCGACTTAGTTTGTTCGACGATGGAAGTTTGTTGGCTAGGCTGCAGGTTAAACCGACTTGGATAGAATAGATTCGGGATAGACAATTAGAGGATGAATCGTTGGGTCTTCGGTTTCATCAAATTAAGAGTGGTAGCACTACGGACTTTGGGTTGAATAGTGATAGGGTACTCTGCTTCCGTGGTCGAATTTGTGTACTGAATGAGACTGATCTGAGGCAGTCTATTCTAAGAGAGGCGCATAGTAGCCATTATGTTATGCATCCGGGTTGGAATAAGATGTACCGAGATATTCGAGAACTGTATTGGTGCCCGGGATTGAAACGAAAGGTTACTAATTTTTTGGCACGATGTCTGACTTGCCAGCAGGTTAAGGCTGCGCATCAGTTACCTTCGGGTTTGCTGTAGCCGGTTAAAATTCCGCTATGGAAGTGGGAGCTAGTAACGATGGACTTCGTTAGTAAATTGCCTCTAACACGCACAAAGAAGGATTCTGTTTGGGTCATCGTGGATCGATTGACCAAGTCTGCCCACTTCATTCTGGTTAGGACCAACTATTCTCTTCAGAAGTTGGCGAAGCTCTACATTTCTGAGATAGTGAGATTGCATGGGGTTCCAGTGTCGATTATTTCTGACAGAGATCCTCGTTTCACGTCTCGGTTCTGGAAAAAGTTATATGAGGCTCTGGGTTCGAGATTGGATTTCAGTACTACATTCCATCCTCAGATCGATGGTCAATCTGAGAGGGTGATTCAGATACCGAAGGATATGTTGAGGAGTTATGTCATCGATTTTTGAGGTAGTTGGAAGGATTATCTGCCGCTAGCAGAGTTCGCCTATAATAACAACTTCCAGTCTAGCATTCATATGGCACCATACGAAGCTCTGTATGGACGTAAGTGTCGCACTCCCCTGTGTTGGACTGAGTTGGGTGAAAGTCGAGTTTTGGGTCCTGAGTTGGTTTCTGAGACTGAGGATAAGGTTCAACTATTTCGAGATCGTCTGAAGGCGGCTTCGGACAGACAGAAATCATATGTAGATCTAAAGAGGCATGAGATTGAGTATTCGATGGAGGACTTCGTGTTTCTTAAGGTCTCTCCGTGGAAGAAAATCCTGAGGTTCGATTGTAAGAGCAAGTTGAGCCCTAGGTTTATTGGGTCGTATCGGATTCTAAAATGAGTGGGACCAGTCGCTTACTAGTTGGAGTTACCTCCAGAGCTAGACCGTATTCATGACGTATTCCACGTCTCGATGTTGAGGCATTACCGCTCTGATCCTACTCATATTGTCCCTGTTGAGGAAATTGAGGTTAGGCCAGATTTGACCTTCGAGGAGAAGCTAGTTCAAATTCTGGATCGTAATGTAAAGGTTCTTTAAAAGAAGTCTATCCCTTTAGTGAAGGTTCTGTGTCGAAATCATAGCACTGAGGAGACCACGTGGGAGCCTGAGGATACGATGCGTCAGCAGTATCCTCATCTATTCTGATCAAGTAAATTTCGAGGCCGAAATTTTCTTTTATGGGGGTAGAGTTGTAACGCCCCAAAATTTTTATTTTTGTTTCTGTTAAAATGTGACACAACTGTGTATTTGTTTCAGTGGTTAAGTGTTCTGGGTGTGTGCGAGGTCCCAAGTTCAATCCCTATCTTTGGCAAATTTTAGAATTTTCTAACTTAAGCCTTCTATTTACTCAATGGGCTTATATTTAATTATCTGTAAATTCATATCAGAATGAGCCTGCTGGTTCGAGTTGTAAGGGAGTCTATGTGTTGTGTGGAGAACCTGAGTTCGAATCCCTGCGTGAGCATGGGTATTATTTTTGCTCAGTCATCCAATAAAATTCCGGTGGAGCTGAAATACTGAGGTGGTTGTGAGTTAGTGGGATAGGGGGAGGAAAATTATGGAGGTTATCAAATTTGTCCAGTTTGAATTCTTTTTCCCAAATTTCTCAAAAAAACTTACTTTTCTTTTCTTTGTTGCTCTCCCCTCCGCGTTTTTCTTCTCTCCTTCGTCTTTTTCTTCTTTTTCTTTTGATTTTCAAACAGTAATTGCCAGCTAGTCAGTAAGGCATGTGGTTGTTGTGGCTCTTTTCTGTTCAACACCATTTGTGATTCGATTCGGTGAGTTTGGGTAAAGTAATTCAGTTTTGGTTATTTAACTTCGCTATTAATGGTTGTCGTTTGCCGTTAGGGGAGGATTTAGGAACTAGGAATCACTCGTCGGGAACTTAGTTTCGAGGGAATTGTCGTTGTTCGATCGAAGGTAAGGGGTTATTACTTGAAGGGTGAATAACTCGTTATGGATTCGATTTTAATTTGGTTTTAAACATTTAATTCGATGTTTACGATGACCAATCTTAGGTGTTGTGTGGTTTGGGGTTATTTCCACATTAAAAATGTAACAGATGTACCAGAAAACGCAGAAAACGGGATTCAGTAAAAGTCAAAATTACAAATTATCGATGCCACACAGGCGTGTGGTCGCCCATGTAAGACAATACGGCCGTGTGATCGACGAAGGCTAGGGTCGTGTAATTGTCGGGGTGTGGCCGTGTAGGCCATACGGGCTAAACCAAACTGGGCGTGTGGGCCCACACGAACACGCCACACGAGCATGTGATATCTGGGCCAGGTCGTGTGGTCCACACGGGTAAGGCCAATCTGGGCGTGTGGGCCCACATAGGCAAACCACAGGGGTGTGTGGACCCATTTAGCTAAAATGTCTCCTAGGGTTGCACGGGTTGCCCAAGACGACTGTGAACCTACTATAAGATCGATAAGCGCTACTTAGACCCTAAATCGTGTGACCTGACTATATACTGTATGTATTGAGCATGTTAAATTTATACATGTTTACTGATCCGTATGTATGACTGAAAACTGGACTTTAGAATGTAACTATGTAATTCGGTATGTCCGCATTGAGCATGGTTAGTTACATCTACATTAGGGTGGGATGATTGATTATTGGAGAAAGTGTACGAAAAGGCTTTCATACCTATTATCTGGAAGCTCAACTGCAATATTAGTGATATGTGCCGCATTCGGTACGACTTGGTGTGTAGGACTGGTTGGGTGTTTTAAACCCCACATGGTGTGTAGGGATGGTCGGAGATGGTGTGTAGAGGCTAGTGGGTAGGATACTGATTTCTGTTACTGTATGCATACTGTATCTGAGATGGGCTAAGGCCTTAATTTAAAACTAAAACTGTATCTGAATGGGCTAAGGCCTAAACTGTATTTGAATCTGTAATGGGCTTAGGCCCCAGACTACATTTGACTGATAACTATTGTTCAACTGTATGCATATCTTAAGTGGGGATTACACACTGAGTTTACGTAAACTCACCCTTTTATGTTTTATCTATACAGGTAATCCCCAGACTTAGACGGATCGATGCGGCGGAGGACTCAGTGGTGACCACATGACTATTGAACTGTTTTAAAATTCATTTATGGTTTTTATCTTCCATTTTGTTTGAGGTATTTTGATGTAATTTGGGACTTTTGGATTGTCTGCTTTTATTTTGGATTTTAACAGTTTTCATGGACTTTTAAACTACAAAACTCAACAAAAACTCGGTTAATTAAACTAAACGCGAACGGTTTTCTTAAAATATCACGATTTTAAAAGCTTCCACTACAGGATATGTTTTTAAAAGAATCAAATTAACGAGAAAATAATTTTGAAATTGACGAGGGATAAATAGAAGCTAATAGATGGAAAACGGTCTTAACTTGATAAATTCATTTTCAAATCTCATTCCATGTGACATCGCTAAATTCAGCCATAATGTCTAGGCCGAGTTTGAGATGTTACATAGGGAAGCAATAGAGAGTATTTTATTTTTGAAATTCTTTGTGTGGTAGTTAGTTTCATGTGGTTAAGTAAACTTCCCAAAAACATTCTAAGTTGAAAATATTGCTTTATTTTCGTTTTACTTTCTATTTCTATTTCTACCATTCCTCCGTTCTTTCTTTATTTTTCTTCGTTTGATTCTTCTCTTCAAACTACATTTTTGTTGCTATGTTATGTCGAACTAATTCTGTACAGGTCTGACTTCTCATTTTTAGTTCAATTCGTTGACCAATAAGTTGATTTAAAGTTTTGGTGTCGAAAGTTCTTCGACATAACTTCAATTCTAGAATGTTAGTTTTTAGCTATTTGACTACGAATTAATCGTTTGTTAGGCAATTGCTTATCGTTTAAGGACAAAAATTCATCCTTGTTGCTCCTGTATCAAATCCGTATCAGGTAGGTATCGGAATCCCCTTCTTCTTCAAATTTTAGTCATAAAAAAAGGGACTATCAACTCCACATGGCCGTGTGTCAGTCCATGTAACTCACTATTCATGAAAATTAGAGACATACGGGCTTGGCACATGAGCGTGTGTGCCCAAGCCATGTGTGATTATATGTTATGCAAGGTTCACACGTACCAATGATATGGGCGTGTGCCCGGGTCGTGTAACTCACTGATTGCGGATTGGGACCATAAGGGTAGGTGACACGGGCGTGTGTCAGGCCGTATGAGACATACGGGCAAGCACACGAGTGTACGCTAGACCATGTGGAGGCACATGGGCCAGCTATCTAGGTTGTGTGAAAACACACGGGCGTGTGGACCAATATTTGAAATTTTTCCTCTCGGGCCACAAGCATCGTTCAACACGAACGCAGGCCTACTATAGGGTTCGTATGGTCTGAACTAGGCTATATAACTTGATATCTAATGATGTGATGATGAACAACGTGTGATCTATACGTGTGTCTGCTATGTTTGAACCTAAGTATGTAGGATCTGCCAGAACGTAATGTGCTATTGTCTAATGTGTGCGAATTATCCAGGTGCTATTTGTTTTTTGTTAAGTTTGTCGATATGCCTTTCTATGACTTTGTTGCTTAAAAACATGTGATATCCAAATATGTTGAATTGATTGGTACTGATTCTGATTTATAACCATGCATGTGACTTTATGGAAAATATGATATTATTTGTTAAATTTCGATAAATCTACTTTATAACACATGGACTCCCATGCCTACTGACTTTGTTACTGTACTAGCATGACTTACATGCTTATCACTCTGCTTCTGTATATATATGCCATGACACATTGCATTGGACTTGGGATGATGTAAAAGGAGAAAGTTTTTGGTAGTTTGATTATCTGCATTATCTGGTGGTTTATCCACGTTTCTATTCTAGTAGCTTGGCTACAATATAGTGGCTTGACCACATGTATCCAATCTGGCAGTTTTAAGTGTAAAATTTTGGTGGCACTGTCCACAGTTATTTGTTGTTATGATTTGGCTGGATGAGTTCTGGGGAGGAACTCTATTATAGGATGTTTACTGATAAATCTACATTCTGATCTATTTTGAAAAATAGCGCATCTGCATGAACATACATCCTCTGTGTAGTTCTGTTCAATTCTGCTTTATTCCGTTCTGCTCTGCCCTGTTCTGTTCTGCTCTGCTCTGTTTCGTCCTGTTCTGCTATGCTCTGCTCGGTTTCGTTCTGCTCTGCTCTGTTCTATTCAGTTTTGCTTTGTTTTGTTCTGCTCTGCTCTGTCTTGTTCTGGTGGGTTTGTATTGTTCTCTTATATTAGCATGATGACAACCTCCATGAAACACTAGTCTATTCTTTTCTAGTCTTATACTCGCTATTAATTTCTCTGTGTTACTCTGATTAATATACTATGTTTTGTTAATTGTAATTGATGTTGCTTATACACTGGGCTTTATAGCTCACCTTTTGGTTTTATATTTATGTGTTCAAGTAAGTCTCTGACTTAAGACCAGACGGCGTGTGGGAGCTTGGATTATTTTGCAATAATATAAAAATGCGTTTGATCTTTTGGGTTTGTAGTGTGTTTCTAAGCTCACCTTGGATTTTGCTAAATTCGTCAGTAGTTGATAATTTTTAATGTGACACTACAAAACCACTCAAGTCGATAAAACGAATTTCGATTTTCAATGTTAAACTCGGAAAAGATTTTTTGCCACGAATCAAGTAAAATTTTGAATATTTTCTAGATAATTACTGAAATCAATTTCAATACGTTGGTGTAACTCGTCCAGATTCGGCTTAAACTTCTAGGTCGAATTTTGAAGTGTTGTAGGTGACATGTAATATCCCTAACCCGGGTCAAGTACATTCTCAATTAGGCGATGCTACATCCAATACCTAAATGCACCATGATGCCTCATCAATAGTCCTTGCACCTAAATTGTGAACGATTGTAGTTTTAGACCTGAGGTTGACTTAAAAGGAACATTTCAATTTATGAAAACTAGGCTTGAGGTATCCATACCCTTGTAATGACTAATGATTTATGAAAACATTTCAATTTATAATTCTAAATGTGAGAAAAATAAAGGATAAAAGTTACAATTTAATCATTATTTTATAATAATTAATAAGAAAATGTAGCTAGACACGAGTCATATAAAAACTAAAACCTTTTAAGGCATTCGTAGTACCGATTATATAGTATTAATAATTTACTAACCATTCAAACATATAACTTTTAAAGTAGATTTGAATCTACATTAGGAATCCGTTACATATATGCCAAGCCATAATTATTATGTCAAAGTATGTATTTCATTTTCACCTTATCATCGGCTTTTTATTATCATTTGGGTTTGGTTGATTCAATTACTTTTTCATCTATTAAAATTGAATGTATATTTAATCACAAGTTAATTTTCACATTCAATAGATAGTCTTACACATTTGAATGGTAATGATTATGGATATTAATAGATGAAAAAGTAATCGAGTGAATTTTAACCCTTATCTTTTTAAGGTTAAGTGCTTTGGCATTAACTTTTCAGGTTCAAAATTGGAGTACAGTATGGTATTTCAATGTTTTACCTTGTCATTTTTTATTAATTCTTATAAAAAATAAGTAAATTATAAAAATTATCATTAAACTATTGTTTTTGTTCTATTTTGGTCATTGAATTATTAATTTTTCTGACTTAGCTATTAAACTTTCGAAATCAAATATTTTGGTCACTCAAAGTTGATTTGGGCTTTTTTTTTATTGGTCTAATAACAAATTTAGCCTTTCAATATTTACACATTATCTTAAATTGAATATAAATATAAAATATTCAACAAATTTAGCCATAAATGTTTACAAAATTTGTCATTTTAATTTGATTCTAAAAAATTCACATAACTTTATCCATAACTAAACAATTCATTTCCCATAATTTTATCTTCTATTTTGAAGCTGGAGATGGTAACTTGAGCTAACTTTTTTCCTATTTCGAGTATTGGATTGTTATTTAGTGATTTTTTTTTATTATAAGTTGGTTGGCTGTCTGTTGCAGCCTCCGCCAAAGATTTATAATCAACTTTGCTTCATCAATTGTAATGTTTTAAATATCATACTATATGGTATCCTTTTCATTCCTATTTCTCATTTTTCATGTGTTGGGTTGGTAAACAAAGTGTATAAAAAGTCTATGCCAAAGGGGATATTATAAATTTTATGTTGGAGTAGGATAAAATTATAAAATTTTAAATCTTAAAGCTAAATTTTTTGTGTTAAGAAGTTTAAATTATTGATTTTTTGTAAAGGGAAAAAAAAAATAATTTGTTAATTTTTTTTATAATTAGAATTAAAGTGACAAATTTTGTAAATTTTAAGGGCTAAATTTATTTTTATAATTCAAACTAAAATGAAAAATTTTGTGAATGTTAAGGCTAAATTTGTTGAATGTTTTATATTTAGGATTAAATTGATATAATATGTAAACATTAGAAGGTTAAATTTTTATTAGATCAATAAAATGTCCAAATCAGCTAGTGACCAGAATATTTAATGACTAAATTAAAAAAAAATTAATAATTCAATTACCAAAATAGAAGTAAGACAATAATTGTTTTAACAAAAAAATATAGTATCAAATCTAGACTGATTGTAGGCAACGCGGGCCTTGGCGTACCGTAACAGTGCCAACAACCGACTCATATGCTAGCGTCGCATTTGGGTAGGATCTTTAGCTCATTATGCCGCTCAGCACTGCCTGTTAAAGGTCAGGTGTTTCTAAGCATTTCATTGGCCCTCGTCACTCGTGAGCATTACAATAGCTCTGGTATCCTTATCCACAAAGCAAGCTTAGCCTAAGGAAGGGTGACAGAACTCACCGTCACCGGCATGCAAAGCTAAAAGTCCCCCGCGTAATAATCATCTCTACAAGAGCTCGACACGTTTCCATCAACATCTCCGCGTGTCGTTAGCAAGAAAAGAGATATCTGGTATGTTTTGTAGTAAGGCCAGATCTAAAACTAATAAATCGGCCTTAATCTCGGTCTTTTAGCTTCTAATGCTATGTATTTATTGGCCTAATCACTTCTTTTATAAACTGTATATATTGATCATCACGAAGTTGGAAGAAGGCGAAATGAATCAAGCAATTCGATCGGTTCCAGCTCAATCTCCAGCAATTTTCTCATCTTTATTATTGTACAGAAGTTCAACGACCTACTTGAGGAGTATCACAAGTTCAGGCAGTCGTCCAGAAATTCCACGAAACATGGACCAGAAATCACAAAACAGTCCAAAGGCAATGACTGGGTTGGTAGCACCGAAAACAATATTGGACAAACACAGCTTTTATGTTGTTTTGTTTCCTTGTCTTTTGTCTGAATTGGTTCTATGTTGAATTTGGATTGAATTTAAGGGATGTGATGTCTCATTCATTTGGGGATGGATATTCCACGAGATCAGATGACGAAGGGTTTGGAGGGACTATTGGAGGGAGTCAATCTAGTTTGCAAATGGACAAAGAGATTCATGAAAATCATCCAGGTATGTTCATAATAATATAAGGGGAGGTTGTATTTTCTTTTTCTTGAAAACTTGAATAACTTTTGGTTTTTGTGCGTGCATGAATGAAAGCTTATGACAAGAATCAGGGGAGTGAAGTGAAGGAGAAGGAAAAAGCCAGGCACCAAACTAGGGCTTCGAGTTAACTGGAAAGATTTACAACTTTAGTAGATCTGTTTTCACATCAGTAGTCTCTCTATGTAACTATGAGAGCTGGTTTTTCATCTTTTTATTAACTAATGTGTAATAATGTTCCTTGGGGATGCTTCTTTAACTTCGTTTGATGTTCTGAATTTCAATCCAGAAAATGTCTTTTCCACCTTTATATAGTTGATTGCTTTCTTCACTCCTCCATATATAAATAAAAGTAGCACCATATTGTTAAAAAGAAAGAGAAAGAGAATAAGAAATCGATGATATATGGCCACAAAATGAAGCAAAAAATAAAAATTAAAAAAAAAAAAAAAAGGAAGCCACCCTATGCAGGTCGGTTTAAGTCTGACTTTGGTTTTACAGTAATAGAGCATCGACAAATTCCGTTGACACCAAACTAAAGACTGCATGTGCTGAACCCTTGCATATTGTTAATCTTACACTAACGAACCAAGAAATAGCATATTCCAACCACAAACATCCAACATTTAAAAAGAAAACAAAGAGAGTGATGAAGGAGTTGGGCATACCTTGAAGAATTGCTCTGCAATTTCGATGTAGAAGAAGGGTCTGAAAGTTTCCAAATGGCAGCAGCAGCTGGAAGCTTGAATTTAAGCTTCCATTACTTCACTTCTACTTGGGTAGATAAAAATGAATTAAAAAGAGTGAAATTGTATTTTCTCATCTCCAAATGTTTGGGATTGCTTCTGCAGTGCTAAAGTGCTTTTCCCACCTCAACTGCAATCCCAAATGGGCTCCTAAAAATATGGTAGATTTTTAGTTTTCTTTGTCAAAAATTGTGATCAAAATTAAAATATTCTTTTAGACATGATAATAAAAATAAAAAATTATGTTATTTAAATAAATTAATATAATGATAACTACTGTTTAAATAATTTAATAAAATAACATATAAAATAAAAATTAATCTAATCTAATATATATTCTATAACTAAGTTTTTAACCAAAAAGGGCAGTTGACTTTGTTGGACATTTGGCATACCATACTATTGTCACGAGGAAATGCAAATTTAAGCTAATTTAATGGTTTTTTAAAGATAAGGCAATTTATTTTTTTAGAAGTTAACAAAGCTTTGTTTCTTGATTTTTTCTATTATGTACGGTAAATCATAAGAGATGGATAAATGCTATTAAAGTAATTCGAAGTTAGATTACATTTATGGGTAAATATTTTCACTATTAAACCGACACACAGATTTATTATGTACCATAATTTAGGTTAAACCAAAGAAATTTCTTTTACTATAACAGCAATAATTTCGTGAAAAAGATCGGCATTCGTCCAAATTTTAGGGAAAAATAAAGAAAATACATAGTTATTCCTAAATTAAAATTAATGTATTTATTAAAAGAAAATTGTAAATTTCAATTTTTTTACCATCATATATATGTATATATTCTAAAGTAGCATATTCTAGAGTTGGCTATGAATCAGGCCAGATTCGAGTTGGGTTAAGTAAAAAATTTAGACTTATTTTCTAAGCTTGATTCGAAAAATAGGCTTAAAATTTTTTTGTCCAAGTTCAATCCAAATAAAAATGTTAAAATCTAAGTTCAACCCAACCCGCCCGTATTAATTTTTTTATATAAAAATATATTTAAAAAATATAACATATCAAATACACTAAGAACATTAAAATAAATATTTCCAAACAACTAGAAAAAAATTAAAAATATATATACTTAAATAACATTAAGATAAATGCAACTTAGAAAGCAAATACCTCTAAAGTAGTAGCAAAATTAATAATAAAATAAGAGTTATATAACATCCAAACAATAATAACAAAATAGTAGCGAAATGATAAGAAAACAATAAAAAAAACATGTGGCAAAACAGTAAAAAAAATAACAACAGTTTTTTTTTTTTACAAATTCGGGTCGGGTAGATCCCAAGCCAAAAAATGGTCCTCTGATATCGAAAGCATCATATTTGACGAGGTCGACCGAAGGACAAAATCAATATTTAAGGGGATATACTCTCATTTGGTTGGATCTAACGATTTTCTGCCTAATTTTTATCCGAAGTTCTAGCAATTGTATGTTTTGGTTAAAAGTCAACCGCGTTGTGTTCTTTGATAAAAAAATCACTCCGTTTTCGATGCCATGCACTTCACCGTCATAATAAATACTAGCATTAATTTGTCCAATCATTTTTAACCAAATAACCTATTCCACATGTTCGAAATAAAAACATTATGCCGTAAAATAATGTTATAACTAAATATGAATAACAAAAATCAATACTTACTTTATGCAAATAGGGTAGTTGCTCCAACTTATGCCTTGTGTGAGAATTTCTCTTCTTCTAATCTTATAATTTTCTTTGCTTGTAAATGGCTTATGCCACTCGATGTTGAAATAGGTTGCATTTGTAGACTAGGGGTGACTCGCAGTTCATTCTGAAAATTTTTCCCACTTAGTGGGGGGTTGAATTTGTAGAGAGAAAATGCTCCAAGCAAGACGTGCTATCAGCAAAAGCACTGAAAGCGCATCCTGCTTGGAGCTTTTTCTCACTACAAATTTTTAACTGCATCCTTTTTCCAAGAAACCCATCCTATATCTCAGGATTCTTATGATATATTTTCTAAACCCATCCCGTCGAAAATAATACACTGAGATGAATAATTTACTAAAAAGGTGAAAAAAATTAATAACTAATATTTCTTCCTAACCGAATACTCCGAGTTTCAATTATGAATCGAATTGCAAAATACAATTCAAATATATGATTGTTGTAAATACAATGTTTTTAAATTTTGAATTAAATAATTATTATTTAACATTTCAAAAAATTATAATAAATAATAAAATTCAAAAATGTAAACCAAAGTATAACAAAACCCTACTTTATAAACCCTAACCCTAAAAAATAAAACCTTAAACCCCAAAAAAATAAGGGGAAACTCTTCCATTTGGAAGCGTTTTCAGGTGACTTGGCAGAAAATGCGTCCAGCTGGAAGCATTTTCGTATATCAGAGCTTCCGGATTGTTCATCTCGATCACGGTAATGGTGTCTTTGAAGTATGAAATTCCGCTGTTGAATCGCAACATCATATTTGCATTGTGGCAGATTAAGATGCAAGCAGCTCTTGCACAGATGGATTTGGAGGATGCCCTGCTAGGGATAGATAAGATGCCTTCGACATTAACAGATGAAGAGAAGAAGCGTAAGGATAGAAAGGCGTTAACACAATTACATCTGCATTTGTCTAACGAAATTTTGTAGGATGTGATAAAGGAGAAGACTGCCGCTGCATTATTGAAGAGGCTGGAACAAATATGTAAGTCAAAACTCTAACCAGCAAGTTGCATATGAAGCAGCATCTTTATGCTCATCGTTTGGAGGAAGGTGCGTCTGTGTACGAACACTTAAAAGTGTTTAAAGAAATCCTCTCAAATTTGGAGGCCATGGAGGTTTAGTATGATAAGGAAGATCTAGGGTTGATTCTACTTTGTTCGTTTCCCCCGTCTTATTCAACCTTTAGAGACACGATTTTATATAGCCGCGAGTCTCTCATAATTGATGAGGTTTATGATTCTTTGACCTCGTATGATAAGATGAAGCATATTGTGGTTAAAACTGACTCTAAGAAAGAGAGTCTCATTGTTCGTGGAAGATAATAACAGAATACTGATGATGATCGTGGAAGGACACAGAAACCGAATCCTCGCAGTAAATCTTAGGGTAGATCAAAGTCTTCAAACAGAGGTAAAACTTGTAACTTCTGCAAGAAGAAAGGGCCATTAAATCTGAATGCTATAAGCTACAGAACAAGATCAAAAGGGAGGCCGCGAATCAAAAGGGAAAACAACCAAAAAATTCCGGTGAAGCTGATGTTTAGAAGACTACAGCGATGGTGAACTTCTAGTCGCTTCTGTCAACAATTCTAAAGTGAGCGAGGATCACTTGATTCGGCTGCACCTTGGGAAATAATGCTTGGTGTAAAATTGTAGGTGTTAGAATGATTAAAGTTAAGATGTTTGATGGAGTTGTCAGAACACTTAGTGAAGTGCAACATGTTCCAAAATTGAAGAGAAATTTAATTTCATTGAATACTCTTGATTCAAAAGGGTACAGATACACATCTGAAAGTAGGGTTTTGAAGATTTCCAAAGGTTCTCTCGTTGTGATGAAAGGGCAGAGAAAGACTGCCAAGTTATATGTTTTGCAGGGTTCTACTGTTACTGGTAATGCAGCTGTCACTTCCTCTTTCTTGTTAGATGCTGATATTACTAAACTTTAGCATATGTGCCTAGGGCATATGAGTGAGAATGGCATGGCAGAATTGAGCAAAAGAGGACTTCTTGATGGGCAAGGAATTTGCAAACTAAAGTTCTATGAGCACTACGTTTTGGGGAAGCAAAAGAGAGTTTGATTCACTAAAGGAATCCATAACACGAAGGAAACGTTGGAGTATATTTATTCTGATCTGTAGGGTCCATCCAGAGTGCCTTCGAGAGGTGGAGCTAATTATATGCTAACTTTTATTGATGATTTTTCCAAAAAATTTTGGGCGTTCTTCTTGAAGCAGAAAAGAGATATGTTTTTCGCATTTAAGTCTTGAAAAACTATGATTGAAAAACAGACTGGAAAACAAATAAAATACCTCCGCACAGACAATGGCTTAGAGTTCTGTTCTGACGAGTTTAATAAACTATGCAAGTCAGAATGGATCGTGAGACACTTGACAGTTAGTCATACTCCATAGCAAAACGACGTTACAGAACGAACGAACAGAACGATCATAGAGAAGGTTCGATGTATGTTGTCAAATGCCAACTTACCGAAGTCGTTTTGGGCTGAAGCAGCCTCTACTGCATGTTTTTTTATCAATCGATCTCCATCCGTTTCCATTGAGAAAAAGACTCCACAATAGGTATAATCTGGTAATCCTACTGACTATTCTGATTTAAAGATCTTTGGGTGTCCTGCGTATGCTCATGTTAATAATTGAAAATTGGAACCGAAATCCATTAAATGTATTTTTCTTGGCTATAAAACTAGTGTAAAATGGAATAAGTTATGATGTCCTGAAAATAGAAAAGTTGTAATTAACAGAGATGTTGTTTTTGATGAAACTGTTATGATACCCAACTTATCTCTTAAAGACTATTCCAATAAAGAAAATCAAAAGCAGATGGAGCATCAAATTAATCCAGAATCTACAACAGAGTCCACTCCTCAAGCCAGTACAAAAATTCAGAATAGAGTTGCTTTTTATCACAATACGCTATCGCCAAAAACAGAACTAGAAGAGAAATTAAACCTCCAAAGAAGTATGCTGAGGTTGATCTAGTTGCTTATACTTTAAATGTGGCTGAAGATATAGATGCAAACCAAGAGCCATCTAATTATTCTGAGGCGATTAACTGTGAAGACTTAGAAAAATGGATGTTTGTTATATAAGAGGAGATGGAATCACTCTATAAAAACAGAACATGGGATCTTGTGAAACTTCCTAAAGGTAAAAAAGGCTATTCGTTGTAAATGAGTGTTTAAAAAGAAAGAAGGGATTCTAGGAGTTGAAGAACCCAAATATAAAGCAAGGCTTGTTGCAAAGGGTTACAATCAAATTCCAAGAGTGGACTTCACAGATGTGTTCTCCCCAGTTGTGAAGCATAGTTTAATTTGAGCTTTACTTGGTATTGTGGCCATGCATGATTTGGAGCTTGAGCAGTTAGATGTAAAAACTGCATTTTTGCATAGAGAACTTGAGGAGGATATTTATATGCAAAAATCAAAGGGTTTTACAGTCTCAAAAAAAGAGGACTATGTTTACTTGCTGAAAAAGTCCCTTTACGAGTTGAAACAGTCACCAAGACAGTGGTACAAGAGGTTTGATTCCTTTATGACTTCTCATGATTTCAAAAGAAGTAGTTTTGACAGTTATGTTTACTTTAAGAAAAACAGTGATGGTTCTTTTGTGTATCTACTCCTTTATGTTGATGACATGTTGATAGCAGTAAAAGATAAATGAGAGATAAGAAAGGTCAAAGCCGAATTAAGTGAAGAATTTCAGATGAAAGATTTGGGACCAGCAAAGAAAATACTTGGTATGGAGATTCTCAGAAATAGAAAAGCAAGTAAATTGTACCTAAGTCAGAAGGGGTACATTGAGAAAGTTCTTTGCAGGTTTAATATGCAGAGTGCTAAGCTTGTTAGTACTCCTTTAGCAGCCCATTTTAGACTTTCATCGGCTTTGTCTCCACAATCAGATGATGAGATTGAGTACATGTCACATGTTCCATACTCTAGTGCAGTGGGATCTCTCATGTATGCTATGGTTTGTTCACGTCCAGATTTATCATCTGTAGCCAGTGTAATTAACAGATACATGGTGAAGCTCGGTAAAGAACATTGGAAAGCAGTTTAGGGGATTTTAATATACTTACGAGGTAGAACTGATGTTTGCTTACAGTTTGGAAGAACTAGAGATGGAGTCATTGGGTATGTTGATGCTAATTTTGCTGGAGACCTTGATAGAAAAAGATCCCTCACAAGTTATGTCTTTACAATCAAAGGCTGTGCAATCAGTTGGAAAGCCACTTTGCAAACTACAGTCGTTTTGTCTACCACTGAAGCTGAGTACATGGCGATTACTGAGGCTTGTAAAGAAGCTATTTGGTTGAAGGGACTCTTTAGTGAACTCAATGAAGACTTTCAAATCAGTACAGTATTTTGTGACAGTCAGAGTGTCATCTTCCTTACAAAAGATCAAATGTTTCATGAGAAAACAAAATACATTGATGTTCGGTATCATTTTGTTCGTGATATTATTGCTCGTGGTGATATTGTTATGAGCAAAATTAGTACTCATGAAAATCCTGCAGATATGACTAAGTCACTTCCTCTAACCAAGTTTGAGCATTGTTTAGACTTGGTTGGTATTCATTGTTGAAGTTAAACCCTTAAGGAGTTTTATGGAAGAGGTGAAAAACTTGTTCGTTGAGAATTCGTGTCAAAGTGGAGATTGTTAGAGTTGTGTGACCCAAATTCTAAGAGATTGCTTGCAAGTCAAGTTAAACAAAATATATTTTCTTTCTAGAAGATTTAGTATTTATGAGTATAATATATTTAGCATTTATTAGCATAATATATTTGACTTTGATTAGAATTAGGTTTTTTCAACCTATAAATAGATGTAGTCGAAACTCCTCTTGTAATCATTCGAATTTGACATAGTGAATTTTCTTCTCCTCTGCCCGTAGTTTTTTTCTCGGAATAGTTTCCACGTAAAAATATGTGTGTTCTTTATTTTTATTTATCTTTTCTTTGCAATATATTGTCATTACCGACGTTCTATTTTTACAAAAATGACATATTCACGTAATTTTTCCAAAAATAGACCTATTAAAGTATTTTTTAATTTTTCGGCATTTTGAGTAAATTATTCATGTTAACCCACCGGTAAAATGATAATTATGTATTCCTTGTAAAAAAATTGCTATTTGGGGATGGGGAAATAACATTAAAGACCCTCCGCATTTTTTCTATTTGCATAGTAAATCTTTGCAAAGTAAAATACCAACTTTTAATTTATTTTTTTTAAAAAAATTAACTAAATTAACTTAAATGCGAATTTCAGTCCTCAACATTTAAAGCCTTTTCAAAAACAGATACAATTTAATTTATTAATTTAAAATTGGTAACAAAAATCACCTTCATAATTATATTTTCCACTTTTTATTCAATGTATACAATTAACAGATTTTATTTTACTAATCTTTATAGTATTACATTATAAAAATTCAATTGCTGATTATAATGCAAAAATATATTTGACTAAATATAAATTAAATTTATTAATTTCTCATCCTTGTTTTTAATATTTCTCTAAAATATCATACTAATGATGGATTTCAAATCTGTTATCCAATTTAACCAGGTCAAAATAATTATCATTTCCTATGTAGATTATAATCAACAAATACCATCATTTATTATTGCATCCTCAAACATTCATTAGTCTTTTGTATGAATTATTATTAAGCTGCATATTATGATTTATATACTTGTTTTGTTTTTTTTATCTCAGCAACAACACATCTATAGAATAATGTATAATTGTTTGGAGGAATTAGAATTTGCCGCTTGCTTATAATACTTCATTTCGCATTTCAAGGTTAGTTAGTAATATAAAAAACAATAATATGAATATATATATATATATATATATATATATATATGGTGTAAAAAACCCTCAAACTTTAAAAAAAAAAAAAAAGCAATTAAGCCCCTCATTTTTTTTCACTCAATTAAGCATTTAACTTTCAAAATGCATAAAAAAAAACCATCAAACTTCTTTTTAAAAAAAAAAGTAATTAAGCCCGTCCTTTTTATTCATTCAATTGGGTACTTAAACTTTTAAAATATATAAAAAAGAGCCTCAAAATTTTTCATCAAAACAAATTAAAAAATAGAAAATAAATAAAAAAATAAAAAATAGATTTTTTTATAAAAATCTTAAAAAATCAAAAATTTGTAAAATTTTATAAAAATCATAAAAAAAAAATAACGACCCCTAATTTTTTTTTCAATTAAAGTCATCATGTGTCACAATACAACATGACATGTGACAAAAATGATTAAAAAAAATAGAAAAATTATAAAATGCTTCTTTTGGTACGATAATTTTTATATTTTTTTTACAAAATTTATATTTCTTTACATTTTGTATAATTTTCTTACGATTTTATAAAATTTTTTATTTTTTATTTTTTATATATTTTTAATGTTTTTACGATTTTTATAAAATTTTGCAATTTATATATATTGTTAAAATTTTTATATCTTTATAATTTTTTTCTATTTTTTGTAATTTTTAATATTTGAAATTTTTATTAAAATTTAATAATATTTATAGCTTTTATTTATTTTAATTTTTATAATTTTTTTCTAATTTTTAATAACAACAGGGGCTTAATTGTTTTTTTTTAAGTTTTAGGGTCTTTTTGATGCATTTTGAAAGTTTAAATACCCAATTGAGTGCAAAAAAAAAGTAGGGGCTTAATTGCTTTTTTTGAAAAGGTTTGAAGGTTTTTTTGGATTCATTTTGAAAATTCAAATACTCAAATGAGTGTAAAAAAAAGAGCTTAATTGCTTTTTTTAAAAAAATTTGAGAATTTTTTGCACCCTTAAACCTATATTTTAATAATTAAGTACAATTGACTTGCATTGCACGAGAAAGAAACCATTTTTTGTATATACTTTTTAAATAGTTAATACAAATAAGGGTATTTTAATAATTTTCACTTTCAGACACAAAAGTCATATATTATTCATTGCTTTTAATATGGAAAAACACTTTTTGCTATAACTCTTATTTTAAATTAGTCCCCAAACTTTCAAATATTCTAATTACACATTCTCAAACAATTGAGATTATATCAATTAGGTTCTATTATTATTAAAATTATAAATTTAATTATTAAATGACCTACTAGATATTATGTGACATAATATAAAATAAAAAAAATTAAAGGAAAATTGTATTAAAAAATGAATATAGTAAAAATATTGGTTTTAAGTTTTTCAAAATTGTTATGGTTTGACTATTTTTATAACTTTAAAAAAAATATGCAGCATTTTTTTAAAAATTTCATTTTAAATTATGTTAAATAATATTTTATTGTTATTTCATAATTTTAATAATAAAAGGATCTAATTGAAATAATCTTGACAATTTAGAGATATAATTAAATATTTCAAAACTTAGAGACTAAAATAAAATAAAATTCGTAATTTAAGGAGGTGTAGTTGAATTAACTAAAAAAGTAAAAGTAATAAATCAAAGGTGGAAGCAGTCAATCTTGTGAAACCAAAGAAGCGGAACGAAAGAGGTATATATGGCAGTAGATTCCGTGTTTCTGATAAGAACAACTTGACCTAATCACAACGCAATTTCACACAGACCTCTAAACAACTCATATTCACCACGTGGTGCCCAACTATTGGTAATATTTTCCTAAATGGTTTTACCCTTTTGCCCTTTCCTTCCATTACCTAATTTTCTGCAAAAATATTCCCACTTATTCCACGTCTACGCATCTCACCCATTCTTCCAAGAGTTTTTTCCTCTTGACCGTCCATTCTTGAAAAGTCTCCCTATTTATTAATGTTTTATTGGGAGAGTTGTGTCGTTCTTATCCCTCTAATTATCTCTATCTTGCCTTGCGCTTTTACTTTTTCTTGCAGATCAGATTTATCTTCCATGATATTTCTTTCAAGTTTTCTGCCTTCGGAATCGGTTGCGTCGCTTCACGAACTTCGATTTGATGTAAGATTTTGTACGATAGGAGTATTATTGTTACCGGATCTATGTTTTACATTGCTTCAGGTGCTTTAGAGTTAGGAAGCCGGCAACGGATGGCTTGTTGTATATTAATTTGGAAGATCTTTGCCTTTTACGTATGTTCCGTCTATCTTCTTTGGTCGAAAATTATTCTCACAGGCCATCTTTGTCGATGTTGTAATATTTTAACTTTTTCAGGGAGGGTTGGTGAAAGATTAGATACTTGGATGAGGATTTGGACGATGGCGTTGTTCTTCCGATGTTCTAATTCAGCCGTCTGATCTATGGCCGATGTGGAATTCACAGGTTGTTATGCTTATGAAAGGATGTGTAAGATGTCAGGGCAAAAGGGCCTTAATATTGATTGGAAGGGGCTGAGTCCTGATCTATCTTTGTCATCCAAGACCTTTGCCATGACAGGTGCGCTTGCATGGCAGGTCACCCAAACTTAATAAAAATTTTATTTTCTTGGTGTTTTTGAGGGGAGTTCGCACGGGGTTGCCCGGGTTCTCCCCTCTGCTGTGGTGTGGTGTTTCCCGCTCTTTTACCTTTTTTTCTTTCTCTTTTCCCGCTTTCCACTATTTTTCCTTTGATACTCTGCACCGTTCGGGATGGATTCATGATCCAATTCATCATTACCATCATCATGGTCAACATGGAATAAGCTCATGATCTCCAAACCATCGATCGCAAGGCCAAGGTATTCTTTACATATTTAAAACCAAAATTTGCCCTATCTAATTTTACTTTTAAAATTTAAATATGTTTTCTAATCTAACTATTGTCATTACTTCAACATATTTTTTTCTTATTAAAAATCACTCATATTTTTTTTTGAAAGGAAAACACTAATAATTTAATTAAAAAAAAAAGTACCAAGTTAATTTAATACGATATTACTTGTTTTCTTTTGAGTGTTGTTGTGATGAAGAGCAATAGGTTTTATTTCTGACTTTGAGGAGAGGCCTCTTGATGCTTGAACCCATAATCTCTATATTCCTTGTGGTAATGGGATCGTTTGTTCAAGTATAAAGATGTGCCTTTTGGCAGAATCTTGAGATAAAATTTTGTGTTGCTCTCCAGTGCAATAATAGTCTGAAGAAAACAATACTTTGGTCTTATCAGTATGATAACAAAAATAGTTTTCAAAATTAGATTATACCAAGTTACTTCAACTCTGATTAATTTTTCAATCTTAGAAAAGCTTATTTATAAACAATTACTTACAAACTGACGACTCTGTCTAATTTCTTTTTCTTAAAGAAATTTTGTTTTTAAAACCAATTTACTCTTTGGTATAAATGAAATTAAATGAACTTAACGTTACTTAGAAAGACGTAATTAATATTAATATTGGTAGATAAATTTATCATTTTGGTAACGTCATTTAAGTCGTAGTCTGATTAAAAACTGGTTCCAACTTAAAGTGCATTGAAATGAATTTGGTTATATGTTATACTTGCAATGAAGAGTTGAACAGAACATCTCCAATTGCTGTGATTCATATAGAGAAATAGTGCAGTTTCTACTTTTATTCAAGATGCATTGAAAAATCCCTTAATTTCCACAATCTCTCAACTGATATTCATCATTGATTCAAAAGTGCTGCCAATACTACCAGCTTGAAAGTACTTTCTATTGATGGCCATTCACGTTAAAAGGTTTCCACCATTTATGGGTCAAATTACTAGTGTCTCTATCATGATGGTTCTATTTCAAGGTTTATTTCCATCTCATATCATTTTGCCTGCAACCACTTTAATTCCCTTTAATTCCTATGGTATTTTATCTGTATATTTTTGCTAGTGCATTACCGAACTCTGTACTTGTAGGAGAATGCCATATGCAGGTTGAGGCATGTATTTTTGTGTGCATTGCTTTTTGTAGTTCTTTAGGCCCTTGCATGGGCTTCTTTTTTAGATGGATTGAAGGTTGGGACTTCACTAGCACTAGGTATTGGAAGGTGTACCATGTCAAGCATGTTGGCCAATATTAACACTGGAAATCAAGGCCTACAGGGTGAACTGTAAATCTAGCTTTGCCAAGTTTCAAGATTTATGTCCAAAGGCATGGTTAGACATAAGAGGCAAGGGATCAAAGCTTTAGAGGGCTCTTTGTCGGGATGATCATCTCAAATTCACATGCAGTGGCAGGTCTATTCCTGGAAGATTATTCATTAGTTGCTAATTTGAAGCAAGAGTTAATTGTTTGAAAGCCCTCTTGGTTTACGTGGTGCAGAGCTTTACTTAGTGTTGAAGAACTACTGTTAGTTGTTGAAGTTGGTCATACGAGGTACATGTCTACTGTGTAACAAGTTCCTTTACATAGTGAAAATTTTCAGCGGACTACGGTCCCGTGGTTTTTCCCCTTGAAATATCAAGGGGTTTTCCACGTAAATTCTGGTGTCTTGTTTTACATTCATATTGCACGATAATGTTGCTCATTGGCACTTCAACAATTACGCTTAAATATATATTTTCTTTCCCATTGAGTTAAATCTTTGCTGAGTTACTTCTATATTTAGTTTTTCCACTTCCCTTGTCCTTGCAATAATAATTTACTTGACGATAGCCTATCTAGTCCCATGTTAAGTTCTCTTTGCAGGTTGAAGCCTCTCACCTTGGAAGGAAGTCTGAAATGTTTTGAATTTAGGTTGTATGTAAATTCATGCTCCCTGCTTGAGTTTAGAAAACTAGTTTTCTTTTTGTTTTTTACAAATATAAATGTCTAATCGATTTCTAGATTAGTACCAAATGGAAAATTTTTGTTTTGGATCTGGAAGCGGTCTTTATTTTTTATTAATTTTTCCAAATAACTCTTTATAATTATATTTGGTTTTAAATAGTTATTTTCATACAAAGGGAAATTTAATATACATTTGAGAACAAAAAAAAAAAATTATTTGTTTAATCGCCGATTTAGGGTTTTGGTTAATGGCCTCCATATTTTGTGTGTTTTTACATTAAAATTATCGTTTAAATTTCGATTATTCATGTATTTTTTTTTTATTTATGTCAATTTATTTAGTTCTGAATATAAGCTTCAATGTCTTATACATTCTCGAATTATGGTTACGTACAAATAAATGATATTTAAAAAAGGGGGGGGGGGGTTCTACCATGCACAAAAAGAGATCTGTAAGCTCAAAACGGTAGAGCGCTCGATACCATTCGCAATGAGTGGAGCGAGAGGTTGGTAGTTCGAATCCATCCAGATCTACTCTGAATTTGGTTTTAGGGAGGAGGCCATTTCTCAATCTATACAAATCTTTATTATCAATTAAAATTATTAATTAATTAAATATCAATTTGATTATAAAAATGATGAAACTGCACTTTAGTATTTGCTTTCTAAAAAACTCGCATTTCTTTCTCCTCGTTGGATGCATTCTTCAGCAATCAAATGATTCAAATCTCTATGCTTTTTTCTTTCCTTTTGGTAATTGATAATCGGATGTTATTTATGGACATTTGTGAGATGTGGAATTTTTATACGTGACTCGCATGTTTAGAGGGACTAAATTACATTCCCCACTTATTAATGCTTCGGTTGTGTAACAGTCCGATTTTTAGGTTAGTCGGAACAGTGGTTTCGAGATCACTAAATCGAGGATAAGGAAAATTACTCGATATTATTTTATGTGTTATAACATTAAAATATGGCTATGTAGAAATTTTGGTACTTTAATTTTTGCAATAGCATGCTTAATTGTGAAAAAAGACTAAATTGCATAAGATGCGAAAGTTCCATTTTATAAGGTAAAGGTACCAAATAGCTATAGAATGTAATATGGAGGATTTTAAAATGCAATTAGGCCATTTATCTAGAGGTGGCCGGCCATATAGGAGCTAGGGAGACAAGGTTTTAATGTTGGTCAAATTTAGTGGATATTAGGTGGTAAAAATGAATAAAATAAGAGGAGTAAAAGATGTTATCATCTTTCACTATTCACCTATCTTCTCTCCACCGAAAAATTGAAGAAGAAAGAGAGCTTTGGGGGTTTAAACTTTCAGCCAAGCTATCTCCCTTGCTAGTAAGTGATTTAGATGATTTTTATTTGATAATTTTTGTACTTTTGGAGTCCCCAAAGCTTAAGCTAGCTAATGAGGGGACTAGTTTGTGATATGGTTGAAAGTTTAGGGACTTGCCATGAGAGTGTTCATGTTGTTAGCTGAGTTTTTATGGAAGAAAATGAATGTTAGGGAGATAAGAAACAACTTTTATGAAAGGTGTTAGCATGAAAACACCTAAATAGGACTTAAATGCATGAAATGGTGAAAATGGTGAGTAGTTGTAAGAGAAATAAATATTCAGCTAGGCTTATTTATTGAGAAAATGTGTTGAAAAATAATTTACGAGCCTAGGGGCAAAATCGTAATTTTACCATAATACAAGGGCAAAATGATCATTTTTTCCCAAGTGTAGATTTTGATGTATTGTGATCATAGGATGATCTAAATGAATGAATTTCATTGTTATAGATCAAGAAGAGCGTGGAATCAACCTTGACTGTGGAAAAGGCAAGGTGACGGATTAAACCGTTAGCTACCACGTTTTGCACCGAGGTGAGTTTATGTGTAAATAATGCATTTTCTTTATACACATTATGTTGCTAATTGGTGTATGTCATGATTGCGAACATGTGTGGTTCAACTGGATCAAATGTGGTAGTCATTGAATAATTATTGTATGAATGATGAAATAGTCATATGAACATGTCAAGACGACATTTGATGGTGGGCTAAGTGCGATACCACCTTGTTGCTTAATTAAGATGGGCTATGTGTGATACCATCGTTTAATTATCATTTGGTGGGCTATGTGCGATACCACCCTAATAAAGACTGATTGTGGGCTAAGTGCGGAACCACCAAGTAATTTGACTACGAGTAATTGATTAAGAGGTTGTGATGTGTTGTTTATGTGACATTGTGATGCTAAGTGTAAGGGAACATGCTAATGAATGTATACATTAAGCTTGTGATATGGTTGGAATATAGAAAAGGAGGAAATGAGTAAGCATGATTATGAATGTAGATTGTTTCTTGCTTATTATGTAATGCTATATAAATGATTAGTACATGCTATAATGTTATATTGTTTACAAGTAAACTTACTAAGCTTAAAGCTTACTCCCCTTTCTCTTTTTCCCTTATTTGATAGAGTTCAAGAGTCAAGCTAGGATACGAGGATAACTAGAAGACGCCAATACTATCTACTCACCTTGGTATATTTAGACTTAGTGATTTTGTGTATGACATGTTAGGGGCTAGATTAGTTAGATTATTTTGTGGATTTGGCCAGAAGTGTATTGGGCCCTTGTTAAGATAACTATTTTGTATTTTGCCATGGTTGATGGCTCACCCTATCATTTATGAAAATATAAAGTTATCCATGAAAGTTCATATTTAAATTATGAGTTGTTTATTAGTATTTTGAATGGGTCCATGTGGTGTAAGCTAGAGGGCTGCAAAGAGCTTGGAAAATACCCTTGTTCTTGTTCACATGGGTAGGCACACTGGCGTGTGTCTAGGCCGTGTGTGACACACGGTCAATCCATGGGTGTGTACCCAGGCCGTGTGAAGTTTGCACCTTAAATTTAGAATTTGAATCGTCACACGGTTGAAGCACACGGGCGTGTCCAGGCCGTGTGGATAAATCAGTGTCGACCACGGGCTAGCCACACGGGCGTGTGACTAGGTCGTGTGTCACAAATAGAATTTCCAGGTTTTTGCACATGGAATAAGAACATGGGTGTGCGTGACCACACGATCTGCCCACATGGGCGTGTCCCATTTCCCACAGGCGTGTGGCCCCTGTTTAGGTAAAATTTCCTTAAGTACGTAGAAGTGTCCAAATTATCCCCGAAATCTTTTGTGAGCACGTTTAGGGCCTCTAGGTCCATTATAAGGATGATAGACATATAAATGGAGAAGTTATAATTTGAAATGAGTTTGATAGCCCAAGGATGTATGACCAAGTGAGTTGAGTCCGGTAATGCCTCATGCCCGGTTCCAGCGTAAGATACGGGTAAGGGGGTGTTACAGGTCGAAAGATGAAGACCGGATATACATACATTCTATTTTCCCTACAGTGAATATATAATTACACTCGAGGATGCTAGTTTACGACTCAGTCTATCGGTCGATGGGGAAGTCGTTACGGGGCAAATGATTAGTGTCAACTAGAGTGCAATATGCAAGCAACTACTAGGGAAGGTACCAAACAGGTTTAGGGGTAGTCGGATCGAGATGAGATGGTTGGAGGACAACTTCAAAACTATTGTGGCTTCCGGGTTTAAAGATTTATTTCTCTCTCACTTTGAGGGAGACATAGTCAAAATTCTAAGTTGTGTTTGGGTCCACGATGATGTTGTCGAGCTACATAACCTATAAATTTCACTTGTCGTGTGAGTATGGAGCCATCATCTGAGAAATTGGGATCACTTTGCAACTCGAGGTCCATATTGACGGTGATTATACCGTCTCAGGTTGAAGTGTAATTAGGGCTTCAAGTTTACGAAAGTTATGCTGTTAAAGGATGGAGCATAACCTGTGTCGTAGTTGATGGTGTTTATGCAGGCATGACAATGAGTTTTTCCTCATCAGAGAAAGATGCTTTATAAAACCCATACACAAGTTCGAGGAAGAAAATCACAGAGGTCTTCCAGTATAGTCAAGTAATTCGTTTTAACCATCTACACCAAAGGGCAAAGGTAGTGACCCTGTTACTAAAATCTGCTACATGCCAATTTTTCATAGGTTACAGTAATAGGGTCACCGCCTTTGGTGGAGATGGGTAAAATAAATTACTTGATTATACTAAAACACCACTGCATTTTTCTTATTCGTACTTATGTATGAGTTTTCTAAAGCATCCTCTTCTAATGAGAAAAACTCATTGTCGTGCCCGTATAACCACTGTTCACAATAGCCCAATTTATGCTCCATCCCTTGACAGCATAACCTTTATAAACTTGAAGCCCTAGTTAAACTTCAACCCAAGATCGTATAATCATCGCCAGCTGGGACCTTGAGTTGCAATGCGGTCTAACTTCCTAGGTGATGGCTCCATACTCGCATGGTAGATGAAATTGTAGGTCATCCAACTCTATAGCACCACCGTAAATTCAAATATCCCTTAAAACTATAACCATGTTTATCTCAAATATGGATAAAAATAAATCTGCAAACTTTTAATTTCTAATCACAAGAAAAAAAATAGCAAAGCATTTTCACTGCCACATCAGTGAAAACTGCTCTGTAAGAAGCATTTTGTAACACCCATTACCCGTATTCAACGCCGAAATAGGGCACGAGGCATTACTAGGCCTACATGTAATCAATCATGCAATTTAGAAACTTGACTTTTCTCTCAATTTTAAAAAATTTTACCAACACCTCCTAAACAAGCTTATGAGGCCTAATTCGCGGTTCATGAATGGTTCGATATCAAATCGAGCTCATTTGAAGCTCTCTGGAAGACCTTAGAAAATTTTCTCTAAACAGTCAACACGTCCGTGTGGAGGAAGGGACACGCCCGTATGATTTATCACACGCCCGTGTTCTACACCCGTATGGAATTATTTCTCAGTTCGAACCTACAGGGGTTTTTACACGGCCGGATACACGTCCGTGTCCCTGGCCTGTGTCCTTCACATGGCCTCGACACGCCCGTGTTTTAGCCCGTGTGCCAAAACCTTGGCATTCTATTTTTGACGTCATCAACTCAAAAATGTCATATGGCTTAGACACACACCCGTGTCCTTCGACCGTGTGGTGAATTAAATTCCAATTTTAAGTGCAGACTTCACACGACCTGGGCACACACCCATGTCCAAGGTCGTGCCATCCACACAGCTGAGACACACGGCCGTGTCTCTGCCCGTATGTTTACTACTGAACATACTAACTTGTAAAACTAACATGCAGGGGACACACAGTATAACCAGACACCCATGAGGCCGGCCGTATGTCATACACGGGCGTCCGTGTGTCTACCCATGTGGACAAGAACAAGGCTATTTGCCAAGCTCTTTTCATCACCCTAACTTATACAAACATTATACACATTCAACCATCAACTCATTCATGCATATTTTAACCAAGCAACCCAATCATGCATCATATACATTCATGAATAACCTCATCTTTCATAGATTAATAATAATGAGCCATCAATTATGGCCTTATACAAAAGAGTTCATCTTTAAAAGAACCAGCACACTTGGCCAAAACAATAAGACATTTCACTAAGTCTAGTCCCTATACATGCCATACTCAAAATGCTAAGTCTAACTATACCGAGATGTGCTGATAGTGTGGGTAACCTTCTGATTATCTTCGTATCCCGAGCTGACTTTTTGACACTATAAAACAAGGGAAAAGAAAGGGAGTAAGCTTTAAGCTTAGTAAGTTTACATGTAAACAATAAGCATCATACTATATGCTAAGCAATCACAAACATTACATATTATGTAAGAACAATTCACACTTTCATAATCATGCTTACTCATCTCATCTCTTACCACCTTCCAACCATATAACATATATATTGCTCACATTTACTTGCACATATACCCTACAATCATCACCACAAAGTCATATGAAATATTAACTTAGACAAGTTTCTCGATGAACCCTTTGGAATAATATTAGGTGCCTGGTGGTTTCGCACACAGCCCACCATTAATCAATAATAGGGTAGTATCGCACATAGCCCACCAACAAGAATAATTACGGCGGTTTCACACATAGCCCACCAAATAATAATATAAACGACGGTATCGTACACAGCCCATCTTGAATAAATAATAAGGTGGTATCGCACACAGCCTACCAACAATGATAATTACAGTGGTATCGCACACAGCCCACCAAATAATATTTATGAATATATATCCGTACTTACATTTCTATTTTGAGGTTCATACGAGAGATACTCATTATCTATCATTTTCAATCAATCTCACCAACAAGTAATTTCATCCATACAATGCATCAATAGGTAACAACATATGTACTAAATATGTATCATTTACACATAAACTTACCTCGGTGCAAAATGTGTTAATCTATGGTTTAGTGCGTAACCTTGCCTTTTCCTCGGTCAAGGTTGTTTCTATTCTCTTCTTGATCTATAATAATAAAATTTACTTATTTAATTACTACATAACTCATGATACATCAAAATTTCTACTTAGGCAAAAATGACCATTTTGCCCTTATACTTTGGCAAAATTACAATTTTGCCCCTAGGCTCGTTAATCGTTTTTCATCACATTTTCTCATTAAACAAGCCTAGCTAAACATTTATTACTTTTACAAAAATTCACAATACCAATCATTTCATGCATTTACTGCTCCATTTATAACCTTCACAAATAGGTCCTCTTTTTTTAAGTGTTTTCATGGAAACACCTTTTACAAAAGTTGTTTATTAAGCAACTATAATTCATTTTCTTCCCTAAAACTCAGAAAAAAACATAAGTACTCTCATGAAAAGTCCCTAAAATTTCAACCATTTTGCAAAATAGTCCCCTCATTAGCTAGATCATGCTACAAAGGTCCCAAAAGTACAAAAATTATCAAGAAAGGACACCAAAATCACTTACTTGCAATGAGAGAAGCTTTGCTAAAATTTTTGAGTTCTCAAACTCCTATTTTTTCTGGTAATTTCAGTGGAGGAAGAAAATGTACAAGGGTGATATCATCTTTTTCTTTATTTTATTTATTTCCTTCAATTTAGTCACCTAATTCATCCACTTTGACCAAACTTTGACATTTCTTGTCCCCTATGGCCGGCCACTCATTTTCTAAGGGTGCAATTACACATTTAGAGCTTTCCATTAATATTCTATAGCTATTAGACACTTTTAGCCTATAAAATAGGACTTTTGCACTTTATGCGATTTAGTCCTTTTTTACAATTAAGCATGCAATTACCAAAATTAATGCACCAAAAGTTTCATACATCCATATAATTATGTCATAACACATAAAATAATATCAAAAATAATTTTCTTCAACTTTGGATTAGTAGTCCCGAAACCATTATTCCGATTAGCCCCTAAATCGGGCTGTTACAACTCTCCCCCCTTTAGAGATTTTCGTCCTCGAAAATATTACTGGTAAAGAGGTTTGGGTACTGTTCCCTCATGGCTTTTTCTGGTTCCTACGTAGCCTCTTCTACTCCGTATTTTTTCCATAACACTTTCACTAAGGCTATGCTCTTATTCCTCAACTGTTTAACCTTTCAAGCCAAAATCTTAATTGGTTCCTCTTCATACGTCATGTTCGGTCGTATCTCAATTTCGGTTGGAGGGGTCACATGCGAAGGATCGGAACGATATCGCCGTAACATCGATACATAAAACACATTGTGTATTCTATCTAACTCTGTCGGCAAAGACAACCGATAAGCTACTGGCCCAATCCTTTCAATAACTTCATACGACTCTATGAATCATGGACTCAATTTCCCTTTTCGACCAAATTTCAATATTTTCTTCCACGGAGATACTTTCAAGAATACTTTATCGCCCACCTGAAACTCAATTTATTTCCTTTTTAAATTCACGTATGACTTTTATCGATCTGAAGCAGCTTTCAGACTATCACAGATCATTTTCACTTTCTCCTTGGTCTCTTTAACTAGATCAACCCCGTGAATTTGCTTCTCACCAAGCTCGGTTCAATACAAGGGAGTCCGACACTTGTGACCATATAAAGCTTCGTACGGTGCCATTCGTATACTCGAATGATAACTGTTGTTGTAGGCAAACTCAACCAAAGATAGATATTTTTCCCAACTACCTTCGAACTCTAAAACACAGCATCGGAGCATATCTTCAAGAATCTAGATTACTCTTTCCGACTGGCCATCGGTCTGAGGATGGAACGCGGTACTAAAATTCAATTTTGTACCCAAGGCTTCCTGCAGCTTCTTCCAAAACCTCGAAGTAAATATTGGATCTCTATCTGAGATAATAGATATAGGCACCCTATGTAATCTTACTACCTCGGTAATGTACAGCTCGGCCAACTTATCAAATGAGTAATCCACACGTACCGGTATCAAGTGAGCCGATTTCGTTAATCTATCCACAATAACCCACACAGATCTTTCTTTCTCGGAGTCATAGGTAGCCCCGTTACGAAATCCATTGTGATTCGATCCCACTTCCACTCGGAAATCCTTACTGGTTGAAGTAATCTTGAAGGTACTTGATGCTCGGCTTTCACTTGTTGACAGATCAAACACTTTGTAACAAACTCGGAGATGTCTCTTTTCATACTCGGCCACCAATACAACATCTTCCAATCATTGTACATTTTTGTGCTGCCTAGATGTACTGACAAGCAACCATTGTGTGCTTCATATAAAATTTTTTCAGATTAACTCATCATCCTTAGGTACACAAACTCTATCACGAAACATCAAACAATTATCTGAACCAACCCAAAAATCAGAGTTATTCCCCGATTCGCACTGAGCTCTCTTAACTTGTATCTCACTATCATTCTTTTGAGCTTCACGTATCTGCTAAAGAAATAATGGTCTAGCCTTCAACTCGGCCAATATAGACTCATCATAATACAATGCTAGACTCGTACTCATGGTTCTCAAAGCATACAGAGATTTTCGGCTTAAGGCATCCGCAACCACATTCGCTTTCCCCGGATGGTAATCGATTACTAACTCATAATCCTTCAATAATTCGAGCCATCGCCATTGTCACAAATTCAAATCTTTTTGGTTCATCAAGTATTTCAAACTCTTGTGATTCGTAAAGATTTGACACTTTTCACCATACAGATAATGACACCAAATCTTCAAAGCGAAAACGATCGCAACCAACTCCAAAATCGTGAGTTAGATAATTCTTCTCATGTGGTTTTAGCTGTCTCGAGGCATAAGCTACTACTTTACCCTCTTACATCAACATATAGGCAAGACCATTTAATGACGCAATCACTGTAGACCGCAAACTCCTTTCCTGACTCAGGTTGTGCTAAAACCGGTGCCTCAGTCAACAATGCTTTCAATCTCTCAAAACTCTGTTGGCATTTCTCAGTCCATTCAAACTTAACATCTTTATGCAATAGTTTTGTAATCGGGGTAGCAATCATGGAGAACTCTTTTATGAACCGTCTGTAGTAACCTGCTAAACCCAAAAAGCTTCTAATCTCTAACACATTCCTCGACAGTTTCCACTCCACAATAGTCGAGGTCTTGCTCGGATCAACTCTAATGCCATCACCCGACACAATGTGTCCTAAGAATTCGACCTCTCGGAGTCAAAACTCACTCTTGCTAAATTTAGCATACAACTGCTTGTCTCTTAGAGTCTGCAATACAGTTCTCAGGCCTCCTACGTGTTCACTCTTATCCCGAGAATAAATTAGTATGTCATCGATAAAAACAACTACAAACTTATCCAAATACGGTTAGAAGATACGATTCATTAAGTCCATAAAAATTGTAGGAGCATTTGTTAAGCCAAATAGCATGACAAGAAACTCATAATGGCCATACCTCGTCCGTAATGCAGTTTTCGGCACATCTTGCTCCTTAACCATCAACTGGTAATAGCCAGACCTTAAGTCTATCTTAGAAAACACTGTAGCTCCCTTCAGTTGGTCAAATAGATCATCTATCTTTGGCAAAGGATACTTATTCTTCACTGTTACCTTGTTGAGTTGTATGTAGTCTATACACAATCTCATCGACCAGTCTTTCTTCTTCACAAAAAGTATCGAAGCACACCCACGGTGAATAGCTCGGTTTTGCAAAACCCTTATCCGTTAACTCTTGCAACTGAACCTTCAATTCTTTTAACTCCAATGGTGCCATCCTATACGGAGCAACCGAAATAGGTGTCGTACCTAGAGTTAACTCAATACCAAACTCAACCTCTCTATCTGGAGGCAATCCGGGTAACTCTTCTGGGAATACATCCGGATACTCGCACACCACAGGTATTGATTCAATCTTTACCTCTGACTCTTGAGTATTCAACATAAAGGCGAGATAGGAGTCACACCCTTTTATCATGTATTTCTTAGCTACCATAGATGAAATCACTACAGGAAAACTATCCGATTTACCTGATTCAACCCGAATGACATTTCTATTTACACATCTCAATTCAATAAACTTACTACCACAATTTACTAAAACAATATGAATAGTCAACTAATCCATACCGAGAATCAGGTCAAATTCATCAAACGACAACAGCATAAGGTTAGCCTGAAAATAATGACCTCTAATTGTCAAAGGACAATTCCTACACACCTTGTCAACTAGCACATGTTTGCCTAACGGGTTAAACACTTTTACTATGAATTCCGTAGACTCAACAATCATACTTATGCTAGATGCCAATTTCATGTAAATATAAGAATGGGTAGACTACGGATCAATTAAAGCAACAACAGAGATATCATGGAGAGAAAAAGTACTCGTTATCACATCTGGAGATAATGCCTCTTCGCGAGTGCGAATGGCATAAGTCCTTGCAGGTGCTCGACCCTTCGATCTCACAGCAGAGTCTCTAGGTACACATCTACTACTAGTCCCACCTCCCAGGTTCTTTTGTGGTCTACCCCTCGAAGGTACGTTGCTTACCCTTACTTCTTGGTTTCTGTCCTTCTCATCCCTCTCTAGACAGCTCCGAATGAAATAGTCAGGTGAACCACACTTGTAGCAATTATGGTTGTTTCCCCAACATTCCCCAGTATGTTATCTACTACAATTTGGACACTCCCGTTTATTTGACTTTGGATTGCCCACACTTGCCATCGAGGTGGCTTGAACTCTCAAGCCCTTGTATGTATTACCTCAATCTCGGTGTGAATACCCAACTGAAGCAGTCGTCCGAGGGTTCATTTCCTTGGATCTCTTTGATTGAATTTGGAACGATTTACTCATTGGCTTCTTTCTTGCATCTCGGGCCTCATTCATGGCTTTTCTCTTTTCCTTATTCAACTCTTTAGCCTTGCAAGCTCTATCGACCAAAACCACGAATTCCTTCAATTTCAAAATCTCGACTAATAATTTAATGTCCTCATTCAACACATCTTCGAACCTCTTGCACAAAATAGCTTTAGTAGACACATACTACTGCGCATACTTGCTCAGCCTAACAAACTCGTGCTCATACTCTGCCACCGTCATTTTGCCTTGCTTCAATTTAAGGAGCTCTTTCTGTTTCTGATCTGTAAATCTCCGACTTATGTACTTCTTCGGAACTCTTCCAAGAAGAAATCTCATGTCACTCTCTCCCTTAGAACTACCGATGTCAACGTTTTCCACCAACGATATGCCGAGTCCTTCAACAATGACACGTTACATTTTAAGCTATCCTCAGGCATAAGAGAGTTCATCGAATACCCACATAGAGTTCTCAAGCCAAAACTCCGCTCTCTCAGGGTTATCATCTATATTGGCTCTAAATTTCTCAGCCCTTTGTTTTCGAATTTTATCGACCGGGGGTTTAGTCATTCTTACCAAATCTATACCTTGAGGAGCCACAGGAACTAGCTGAGGTATAGGAGGGGGTGGAGGAAGTGGAGCATTAAGGTTCGCTCGTACATACTCCGTGTACCAATTACTCATCATGTGGAAAAAGGCTTCCCGAGTTTCTTCTCCTTAACCCAAAGTCTTGGGTCTACTTTTTACAGGCGTAGTCCTTTACACGGGAGCCGGCCGTTACTAGCAGCATCATCAGCAGCAGCTCGGTCGGGATCCATTTGCTATACGAAAACACAGTTTAAAATTGTCAGAAGTCACCACACTATCAATATACGTTTATGGCATATATAGCTAGACTCTTACACACGCTACGATATTCTGAGAACTGAATAAACCATAGCTCTGATACCACTAAATGTAACACCCCTTACTCGTATTCAATGCCGAAATAGGGTATGAGGTATTACTAGGCCTACACGCAATCAATCATGCAATTTAGAAACTTGACTTTTCTCTTCAATTTAAAAAATTTTACCAACACCTCCTAAACAAGCTTACGAGGCCTAATTCGTGGTTCATGAATGGTTCGGGATCAAATAGAGCTCCTTTGAAGCTCTCTGGAAGACCTTAGAAAATTTTCTCTAAACAGTCCACACGCCCGTGTGGAGGAAGGGGCACGCCCGTGTGACATATGACACGCTCGTATTCCAAATTCGTGTGGAATTATTTCTCAATTCAAACCTACAGGGATTTTCACACGGCCGGATACACGCCCGTGTCCCTGGCCTGTGTCCCTCACATGGCCTCGACACGCCCGTCTTTTAGCCCGTGTGCCAAAACCTTGACATTCTGTTTTTGACGTCATCACCTCAAAAATGTTACACGACCTAGACACACACCCATGTCCTTCGACCGTGTGGTGAATTAAATTCTAATTTCAAGTGCCGATGCCATATCCTAGATATGGTCTTATACGGATCTCACAACAAATATCGGTGCCATATCCCGAATATGGTCTTATCCAGTTATCTTATTCAATACCGAAGCCATATCCCAAATATGGTCTTATACGGGATCATGTATCGATGCCAATGCCATGTCCCAGACATGGTCTTATATGGGATTTGTAACATCCCGAATTAGGGCCTAATTAGAACAGTAGTTTGAGACCATGAATCGAAAGTAGAAATAATTATTTTATAACTGTTATGAGGTTTATGATATGTTCGTATGCATGTGTAAAAGTTTCATAAAGAAATTTTAGGCATAAAGTGTCCAATTTGACTTTTGGACTAAATTAAATAAGTTGCAAAATATGAGGTCCTAGAAGCTTTAAGTATGAAATAGCTTGGATTATAAATTTAAGGTCTATAATGTGATTGAATTGTTGTGTGAAAATTTTGTTGAGAAATTTTATCGAAAAAATGTTTAATTTGGTTAGTAGGATTAAATTGTTATACGTGCGAAGTGTGTGTTCCAGATGATAAAGGGTGTAATTGTGATGGGTTTTTAAAGTGGAGGTCCTTATGAAGAAATTAGTCCACTTATAAGTTGATGGAAGATATTTGTTTGGTATTTTTGAAGTTAGTTGAAAAGAAAAAGGGCAAATTTGGAAGTTAAGTTAAACGGGTATAATAAGACAAAAAAAAAGAGTAAAAATACACCCTTCTTTTCTATTTTCTTCTCCAGCCGATTGTGAGAAAAGCAATGGCAGCCATGGAGAAAGCCACGTTCGGCCAAGCTTGGGAGCTTGATAGGTGAGTGGTTTTTGCCCCGTTTTTAATTATTTCTACGTTTTTGGAGTCGTGGTAACTCGAATTAGCTATCTCGTACCTTCATTTTCAAAGCTGTTGAAGTTTGTGAATTTTGCCATGGTTGATTAAGTGTGTATTTTGATGATTAATGGTGGATTATGCATGTTTATGAGTAGAGGAACGATTTTTACTAAGTGATTTTCGGTGAAAACGAGTAAAACGAGTTAATCGGTAAAAGTTGTTATTGTTCATAAGTATGTGTTATAGTAAGAATTTAAAGTTGCTATAGAAGGAAAAAATGTTCAGCATGTCATAAAACATAAGAAAAAGGAATAAAGTTTAATTTACGAGCCTAGGGGTAAAAATGTAATTTTTGGAAAGTTAGGGGGCAAAATTATAAAATTGCCATAATTTGATATGTGAATTGAATTGATTAGTTTGTTGATCAAATGTGTTAAATGAGTGTTATTTGACATGTTAGATCAAGAAATTATGAAATTTGGACTAAGATCGGGGAAGAACAAAGTTGTGGACTAAGTCGAGAAAATTAGCCGTTTCGGCATTCGAGGTAAGTTGGTGTGTTAATAATAATGCAATAATGTTGTGATTTATATTTGAAAGCTAAATTAGTGAATTAATTGAATTATGTTGAATTAAATGTTATGAGAAATTATCATTTGAATGGTAAGTACAAATTTAGTAAGTTATTAATCAATCGGGTTGTATAGAATTATCTGTATAGTTGTACTTAAATTTAATGGAAATATTTATATTGATTTTTGATATTTTCGAATGTTTCTTCTATGTATATATATGGTATAATTGAATGTGAAGTAGACTTAAATGTCATTGGTATACCCGAATGTGTTGTGTATATATATATATCAATGATGTAGTTAAATGTGGTATGGTATTGAGAGTTGAAATTGCAACCGAATGTGATGTATATATATGTCTATGATATAACCGTATGAGATATCGAGTTGAGGAGTGAATATGTTTGAATGTGATACAGATGTGTAGCAAAGATATAATTGAATGTGATGTTGATTATAGAAATGAAATAAGTGAATTTGTATATAAGAAATTGAGATTTAGGTTTTATGTATGTATAAATGTTTATGAGATTTGGGAACAAGTTCGATTCAATTGAGATAGGATGTTTGAAAAGCTTCGTATGAACCTTAAGGATTAGTTAAGATTTCCGATATATGAATTAGGTGTAAGATGACTTTACATCAGTGATATCGGGCTTTATGCCTAGCAGGCTTTGTGCCGGTGTATAATATCAGGCTTTATGCCTAGCAGGCTTTGTGCCGGTGTATAATATCAGGCTTTATGCCTAGCAGGCTTTATGCTAGTGAATTATATCAGGCTTATTGCCTAGCAGGCTCTGTGCCGGTGTATTATATTATGCTTTATGCCTAGCAAATTTTACGTGAGCACTAAGTGTGCGAATTTAACATCCGAGCACTAAGTGTGCGAAATCGGATATTGAGCACTAAGTGTGCGAATTTAACATCCGAGCACTAAGTGTGCGAAATCGAATATTGAGCACTAAGTGTGCGAGTTTAGCTTCCGAGCACTAAGTTTGTGAAATCGGATAAAGATCTTTAAGTGCACAAATTGAACTACGAGCATTAAAGGGAGGGGTAAATGTGAATTTAAAAAAAAATTCAATTTGGTAAGTTTCAATGTTATGAGTAATTGTGAATCAGTGTTATCATGAGACAAGTGATTGAATGTGAAAAGGATTTAATCATGTGATAATAATGTGCAAGTGAACATTGTAATTGATGCATTTATATGTGTAAGTGTGAATATGAAATCGTTTGTATAAGTGAAGTGCAAGTATGAAATTGCTATTGTATGATTTATATGTTGAATAAAGTGTTTGGGTTATGATGCATCATTTGTAAGGATGCAAATGAGTGAGATATGCCTATGATCAAATGATAGTTATATGCTAAATTATACTATGTTTTTGTGCATATGTGAAAAAAAAATGAAATGAAAGTGAATACAAGAAAATCATAAAAATAAAAGTGAAATTAGCATGAAGACAGTACTGGACAGCAGCAGTTGTGTGACTTTAAAAAAATCACCAAAAATGGTGTAAATTGAATTATAGGTTGAATAAGATATGAAATTAAATCTGAATGAGTCTATTTTCACATAAAAGAAACGGTGTAAACAAAAGAATTTCATATTTTGAGATATTTAAATTTTTGTGAGACTGGTTCAGAATGATTACATGATCCCCTGTTCTGACTTTGTAAATTCATTAAGAATTGTACAAAAATAATCATGGGATAAAATTTATATCCTTGAATTTATTAATGATTATATTTTCAATAGAAACAAATGGTAACATCATTTGAGTTCTGTACAATGAGATAATTAATTTTTAGTGAAGAAAGGTCGAAACTGTCAAACAGCATAATAGTGGAGAATTTAATGAATAAACTGTACTTATTGGCTAAACCAAAAATTCTGAAAATTTTATGTCAATAATATATGTGAGTCTATTTTCAGGGAAAATTAACGGATCTTAATTTGGAGTTCCGTAGATCTAGATATAAATAATTTAATGACTGTGACTTGAGAAAACAGCTTAACTGGAATTTGAATAAATAGAAAGAATATGAAAATAGCATGTTATCGCATTGCTTATTATTTTCATGCGAGCTTACTAAGCGTAAAGCTTACTCCCTCCTTTCCATTTCTTTTAGTTTTGTCAGGTCAGCTCAGGGTTGGAGATCGTCGGAGGCAGCATCACACTATCGAGCCATTATTCTAGGAGTATTGGCATGTGTATGTTTAATGTTTTCAAGTGAGTGGCATGTATAGGGACTTAGTTTTTCTATGATAGATGTAGTTGTGATTAGCCAAATGTATTGGCTTATATTGATTTGTTGATTATAGCCATGAGATATGACTTATAATGATTTTGGCTTGTAAGCCTATTTGTCCATGGTATGTGTTAATGTCTTACTATGTGGTATAAGTGATTAAATAGATGACAAGGTCAAATGTATATGTTTGAAAAGTTTTAAATTTTGGGCGAAATTTGATAACCCGATTTTGTATGATTGTGAATGTTTAAGTCCGGTAATGCCTCGAACCCTATCCTAGTGTTGGATACGGGTGAGGGGTGTTACAGGATCACATATACCGCCATGATCCAACCATGGTCTTATTCATCATTTTATCATTGAACGACCGTACTCATCTCCTGCATTCCACTTAGTCAAGCTTCTCAGTTTAACTCCCACACTATAATATGTGTGACTTCTAATAGAATCATAAAACAAAACATTATACATTCTCTACTTTAACAGTCACACGTGAGGTTTAACCATGTGGACATATTTATCATAAACAATGGCATCGCAAATCTCAAATGCTTACTTACTCTTACTACTTCTCACATACATCATGGTACTTACTAGTCTCATGCTTGTAAGGTAAACAAGGTACCTGCAACACTTGATCACCTAGATCAGTATACTTTACTATAATAAGCATAATCTCAACGTCATCATTCATAACATGAATAATACTTCTTAGTCAGTTTTATCTAGCATGACGTGATATCAACTTTACTAAATTAACTTTCTTGCTATCTCATTTAAGCTTTACTGTTTTGCCCGATGAATTACTATGAATGACTGAGGATATTGAATCTCTTCTCACATTTAACTCGATGCCAAAGCCATATCCTAGATATGGTCTTACATGGGGTCTCTCAACTTGGTATCTTCATTCATGAACTGGTCAATGCCGAGCCTTGGCTTGGACTTACATGAAATCTTCCTTGTTACTCACCAATGCCATGCCTTGGCTTGGGCTTATATGGGTCTTCATCTCATAATAACTCTTCAATGCCAAGACTTGTCTTGGTCTTACATGATAGCTTGCTTGATTACCGATGCCATGTCTTGACATGGTATTATATGGACTTTCTCATTGCATGTGATAAATCGAGTATCCTAAGTAATTCATCTTCAATCGGGACTTTCATATACTTGCGCTTAGTAACTTCTTTGTTTAATAGATCATTGAACATTTTCATAGAAATAATGTGCATATAACAACATCACAAGCAATTCAATGAAATATTCATGAAACTTAAAAATCATACAAACTTATTGAAATTAGCTCGATTGGGAATCATCTCTGTCTTAACAAAACAATTACGTTAGAGCCGGGAGACATCACACTATCACGGTCCACATATGACATGTATAGCTAGACTCTCACTCGTGCTAGGTTAGTCCGAGAACCGACTAAACCATGCTTTAATACCACTAAATGTAACACCTCTTACCCGTAATTGAGCTGGAACAGGGTTAGAGGCATTACCTAAATGATCTTACTTAAACATCTCAAATAGGGTTATAAAAATTTCGTTTAAACCCATCCTTTGTATAAAATTGGCCTAAAAGGCCCTAAACATACTTCTGAGAAGTCTGGAAACTATTCCGGGAACTTTTACGAGTTCAAGTAACTTTTTAACAAACAGGGGTCACACGCCAGTGTGGGTCTAGGGACACGCCTGTGTGTCTTTAAGACATGCCCGTGTCTTCCACCCGTGGTCTACACTGACCAATTCCACACGGCCTTGACACATCCGTGGCCATAACCCGTGTGCTAAAACTTAGCATTCTGACTTATCCACACAGCATATACACACGCCCGTATGCTTCAGCCGTGGGGTGCATTAAATTCCAAGTGCAAAGTGTAGACTTCACACGGCCTAGACATGCGCCCATGTGCTAGCCGTGCCTCGCACATGGTCTAGACACACGCCCGTACGTCTACCTATGTGGACAATTATCAGGCTATCTACCAAGCCCTCTTCCACCCTACATTGCATACATTCATATGCTATTTCAAACATTCTCAAATCATCAATTAAAACACATGAATTAAAGACATTTAATCATTAAAGAGATAATGTCTTCATCCCATACACCTGGGAGAACTATTCCCAATACAATTACAATTACAACTTAAGCCATCATCTATGGCTATACATAACCAAACTCTAAGTTCTCTTAGGCCAACACAATTTGGCTACATCAATTAGAACTTAGTCAACTTTAAAAGAATCCCTATACATGCCATGACTTATAAGAACTTGAAACACCATACCAAGCGTTTATTCGATAGTGTGAAAACATCTCCGACGGCCTCCAACCCTAGTTAGTTAAAAACCTATAAGGAATGGAAAAAGAAAAGGAGTAAGCAAAAATGCTTAGTAAGTTCATCTGTATACATCTGAAAAATACTGATATTCATTGAATATTCATGACTGTAATGTATTATAATGAGTTTTTCTTATAAACTCATGGTTACTTACTCAACCACTCTTGAAGCTTACCCATTCTACTTCTTACCACATTCTTACCAGGCCCCAAGCTAATTGCTCGTATAATTAACATACATTCCTGCACTGATCACCACATGATCATATAAAACAACACATTAAACATTTTCAATGAGCCACTCATACTACTAATCTCTCGGTGGTTTCGCACTTAGCCCACCATTGAATCTCTAATAAGGTGGTATCACACACAGCCCACCAATCATTTATACTTATGGTGATTTTGCACTTCGCTCACCAATCATTTATACTTATGGTGATTTCGCACTTAGCTCACCAATCATTTATAAACGATGGTATCGCACACAGCACATCGATTACTAATTAATCAGGTGGTAACGCACATAGCCCACCTATAATAGTATACTTGATGGTATCGCACATAGCCCATCATTACCATCAATAGGGTGATATCGTACATAGCTCACTATTATTTTACATTCATGGATAATAATCCACATGTATATCTCTATTTCAAATGTTCATCCGAGAACATCCTCATACACTTCTATTCTTACTTAACTTTCTACGATAATCGTTCGCATTCACACAATGCATTAATAAATCTATCTCATGCAACTAAGGTGTATTGATTACACATAACTCACTAGAGGTTCATCATATACTGAATTCATCTCAAATTGTTAAATAACACTCTTGAGTCTATACACATAATGTCACATTGACATCATACCCTAATAGGGTCTTACTTGCTTTAACATATCGATGCCATGTCTCTGGCATGGTCTTATACGAATACTTACACCGAGGCTATATTCCAATATGGTCTTACACAAGACTTTAACTATCATCATATCAGGCTATATACATTTCCCATTACTCTTAATTTCAGTTCTCTTGACATCTCATTAAAAGATATTTCATACATTCATAGAGTAAATATACATTCCATACAACATTGGAATACTAAATTAACTCATATGTAATTGCCACATTCACACATGAACTTACCTCGATGTCGAAAGGGCCGAAAAGGGACTTTTTGCCCACATTTCTCTTTTCACCCGTTCTAGGTCCGAAACTCGTTTCCTTTGATCTAGAACAATGTAATTTACTGATTTAATCACTTATAAATCATAATACACCATAATCTATACTTTAGGCAAAAATGACTATTTTGCCCCTACATTTTGGCAAAATTACGATTTTGCCCCTAGGCTCGTAGATAAATTTTCATCACATTTTCTTGTTAAACAAGCCTAGATGAACATTTAATCCTCTTACAACTATCCATAATTCCATCTATTTCATGCCTTAATGAGCAAATTACAGCTTTTGCATTTTAGTCCCAATTAGGTGTTTTCATAACAACACCTTTCACAAAAGTTATTTATCACCATCCTAACATTCATTTTCTTCCATAAAAACTCACCAAACAACATAAACTCTATCATGGTAAGTGCCTAGACTTTCAACCATATTGCAAACTAGTCCTCTCATTAGCTAGCTTAAGCTTTGAGGACTCTAAAAATACAAAAATCATAAAAAATAACCATCAATTTGACTTACTTGAAGAGAAAATGGGCTGCTGAAATTTCAAGCTTCCAAAGCCCTCCCATGGCTGATATTTTCGGCTGGAGAAGAAGACCAAATAAAAAGATGATAACTTTTGCTTATATCATCTTATTTTATTCATTTTCTCCAACTAATATCACCAACTTTTGACTACAATAAATGCACTTGTCCCCTATGCACCCTATGGCCGGCCAACTCAATTAACAAGGCGGAATTGCACATTTGAGACCTCCAATTTATAATCCTTAGCTATTTGACATCTCTAGAAAATAAAATAGAACTTTCGCACTTTATGCGATTTAGTCCTTTTTCACAATTTAGCTAGAAATCGCTAAAATTAAGGCACCAAAATTTTCATGCATCCTTATAAACATGTTATAACACATAACATAACATGAAAATAATTTTCTCTAACCTCGAATTAGTGATTTCGAGATCACTGTTCCGACTAGCCCTTAAATTGGGTTGTTTCAGAAAGTCCCTAAACTTTCAACCATTTTAAAAAATAGTCCCCTTATTAGCTAGATCATGCTACAAGGGTCCCAAAAGTACAAAAATTATCAAGAAAGGACACCGAAATCACTTACTTGCAAGGAGAGAAGCTTGGCTGAAAATTGGAAGTTCTCAAACTCCTATTTTTTCTGGTAATTTCGGTGGAGAAAGAAAATGTACAAGGGTGATATCATCTTTTTCTTTATTTTATTTATTTCCTTCAATTTAGTCACCTAATTCACCCACTTTGACCAAACTTTGACATTTCTTGTCCCCTATGGCCGGCCACTCATTTTCTAAGGTGTAATTGCACATTGAGGGCTTCCCATTAATATTCTACAGCTATTAGACACTTTTAGCCTATAAAATAGAACTTTCGCACTTTATGCGATTTAGTCCTTTTTCGCAATTAAGCATGCAATTACCAAAATTAATGCACCAAAATTTTCATACATCCATATAATTATGTCATGACACATAAAATAATATCAAAAATAATTTTCTTCAACTTCGGATTAGTGGTCCCGAAACCACTATTCCGACTAGCCCCTAAATCGGGCTGTTACACGCTTTCCTTTTTCTCTCCAAAAACAGTATAGATCAATAAATTTTTAAAAAAATAGCATAATTTATTTTCTTCTATTTTTTCAACATATTTCTACAATTCTACCCAAAAAAAAGAATAACTCACCCACATCTTTATGAAAAGATTACATTTTTTCCTTTCCTTAAATGGGTTAAATAATGTAATTCCTTTTATAGTATGAAATACCGACACTTTATATATTATTAATGTATATAAGTATATATATATGCTTGCTTCAAAATTAAAAATATTTTAGAATTAAAAAATAAAAATTTGGTTGGTTAACTTGGCATAACTTTTTAGAAATTTTATTTTTTAAAATTTATTTTATTTTTAAAGAGTTTTTTTTCATAATTATTAGAATTATAATGTTTATTTGTGATTTATTTGTCTTTTAATAAATTTTAAAAAAATAAATTATTTGATAATATGGTATATAAGATAAAAGTGAATCATGCCAGCAATGAAAGGTTGATGACCAATTTGCTTCGAATAAAAAAAAAAGAGTGGGACCAAATTGAATAAATGTGTAAAGATCAGTGGCTAATATATTTTTGTCCAACAATTAGTGGCTAGATTTACTATTATCCCTTGTACAAAAAACACTAAAATAAACATTTAATGACACAATTTTAACAGAAAATTTATTTTACTCTTTTATTAAAAAAGTGACCAAAATGCATGTATTGCATGTATGCCTGTACTATTACCATCATTGAACTAAAATGAAAATGGCTTAAGATATAACGTTAGTTTAACATTTTTTTTTAATGTGGTTTTATTGATAAAAGTTATATATTTTGGTATTTAAAAGTAAGTTTTTAGCATTTAATTCAGCTTTAAGATTGATTTGATAAAAATTAATTACTAATATTATTAGCTAATTATGAATTATTATCGAACCAATTATAAAACTTAAATTAAACACTAAAAAATTAACAATATTACCTTCAAGTATCACAATTTATAACTTTTATCAAATGTGAAAACCACATTAGATAAAAACTAACTTAATGACAAATTTGGCCACAACGTATACATGTTTTGTCAAAATGGCCCTAATTGTATTTTTGAGCATTTTTTAGCCATCAACCTTTGTTCCTTTTTTCAATTTGCTTTTTTTAACATATTCGATAAAAGTATAGTTAAAAAAGTTAACAAAAATTATGTGGAATTTCATATGTGGAATATTTTTAATGAGATGTAATTTATTATTTAGGTAACCCAATAAGATAATTACATGTGAAAAATAATAAAATAAATAAATCATAAATGAAATTAAAAATGGCTCTTTTGCTCAGAAACGAAATGTTCCAGATGCTCTTGAAAATTCTTGCTCCCATTGGTCCATTTGTTTCTGTATGCATTAGCATCCTGATTCTTGGATCTCTCGGTCCGAGAAATCAAAACAAGAGGATCGAACAATTTCCTCTGATTCTTTTTCAAATTCGATAAATGTTGGTTGATCGTATATTTCATTATAGTTCTATGATTCAGAGTATCATTTCCGATTTGATCCCTTTGAATTCCATATTCGAAGTTGCGATCGGATTGATTCTATTTAATGAATCGATTCAATACATTTCTATGTACCCATAGGTGCTATATTGGATTTGAATCAGATTTCAGATCAATCTATCTTGATTGACTACCTCAATTATGTTGTTGCTAGCAAATACCACTAATTTTGGTTTTGAATCTTCCAAATCATTCCCGCAGGAGATCCAGACCCATTTTTTTTTGATCATTCGATAAAAATATTCATTTTCTTCGTAAAAAAATAGAAGGTAGAGCCAATAAATATTTCTTTTTCGATTCATCCCTGGAGTTTAATTTCATTTATGATTTGTTTATTTTATTATTTTCCACGTGTAATCATCTCCGTTAACTTTTTTAACGGTACTTTTATCAAATCTGTTAAAAAAAGTAAATTGAAAAAAGAAACAAAGGTTGATGGCTAAAAAATGCTCAAAAATATATTAGGGTCATTTCGATAAAACATGTAAACGTTAGTGACCAAATTTATCTTTAAACCGATAAAAAATAAAAGAGATATCGCATCAAATTATGTATTAAGGTAAAGAAAATTTGTTCCAAAAAAGTAAAATCATCTAAATGTGGGCCGCCTAACCCTTGCTTTAGGAAAAGGAGAACTGAATTGGGCCGAACATTGAAGGAAATTTGTCGCTTAATCCTTGATTGTTTTAGTTCATTGGTTCCGACCACCCCGGGTCCATGACTGTTTTGCACTTATGGAACACGACTTGGCAGCTTGTAATTGGATTTTTGTGAGTACTAAGAAGCGCGGGGCCTCAGGACAACGCATCAGGCTGGTGTTGGATGCATGGTTGATGAGAAACGGTGTCGTAGTTATATTCATTCTCAGGAGTAAAACTACAATAATTTGAGAACTGACCGGAAACGATCCGCAAAAATGGTGCACAGCGCCTATGATTCCTTCCAGCTCCTCACCGATTGTCCCACTAAGATCGACGCCATCGAATCCTACGGCTCGAAGCTGCTGCTGGGCTGCTCCGATGGTTCTCTTCGAATCTACGTTTCTGATTCCTCCGGCGCTGACCGATCTCCACCGTCCGACCCGCACGCGTTGCGGAAGGAACCTTACGCGCTGGAGAGAACTGTTGCAGGGTTTTCAAAGAAGCCTCTGATTTCAATGGAAGTACTGGAATCCAGAGAGCTACTGTTATCACTCTCTGAATCGATCGCGTTTCATCGGCTCCCCAATTTAGAGACCATTGCTGTGATCACCAAAGCTAAAGGCGCTAATGTCTACTCTTGGGATGACCGTAGAGGTTTTCTTTGCTTTGCTAGGCAAAAGAGAGTCTGTATTTTCAGGCACGACGGTAATTCTTTGAATTTCTCCTGTTTTCTCTTTTTTAATTACCAATGAATTAATGTTTCGACTCTTTTAATTTTTTAGTTTTTCAATTTATTTTTTCTATTAAAAAGGAAGGAAATAAAATCCAATGGTGGTTTTGAATGAAAATTGAAAAGCAAATAACAATTATTTTTTAAATGTGCTATTTCTGTAAAACGTATTCATGCTTTTACTATAATCTAGACTAATTTATTACAATTAGTGTGGCATTTGAATAATTTGCTTATTTTTAGTTAATTAGGGTTTTGCTATTTAACAACTTTTTGATTAATCAAAAAGCAAACAGCAATCAAACTAGCCTTATTGATGTGATCTCTTGATTCAGATTTGGTAAATTTGTTTTGTATTATCGGAATTAATGGTTATTGCCTGCTGATTGTTGAATGAAATTGATACGAAAATTAATGTGCAGGAGGGCGAGGGTTTGTGGAGGTGAAAGATTTTGGTGTACCAGATACTGTAAAGTCAATGTCATGGTGTGGTGAGAACATATGTCTAGGTATTAGAAAGGAATACATGATATTAAATGCCACAAATGGTGCGTTGTCAGAGGTGTTTTCTTCGGGGAAGATAGCACCACCTTTGGTCGTTGCTCTTCCCTCTGGGGAACTTATTCTTGGGAAGGTAACAACTTAGTTTCATAATTTATTTTAAACATTATGGATCTTTTAGCTAGCGAAGAGTAATATCAAGTGTGGTTCCTGCTGTCACTTAGGAAAATATTGGTGTCTTTGTGGATCAAAATGGAAAGCTTCTTCAAGCTGATAGGATATGTTGGTCAGAAGCTCCTACTGTTGTTGTCATTCAGAAACCATATGCTATCGCTCTATTTCCTAGGCGTGTTGAGGTGGGTGTTACTAAATGCTAAAAGAAAGGGGTTTTTTGCTTGTCTTAATATTTAAGCACTTTCACTTATTTATGCTTTGCAGATTCGCTCTCTTCGAGTTCCTTATCCATTGATACAGACAATTGTACTCCCTGGTGCTCGTCGTCTTACAAAAAGTAACAATGCCGTTGTTGTAGCCTTAGAAAAATCTGTTTATGGACTCTTTCCTGTTCCTCTTGGTGCACAGGTATTCCTATTTCCTAGTATACTTAAGAAGTTTAATGTTCTCTTATGGACCTTGATCCTTTTTATGCTTTAACATCACAGTTTGCCCTTATTTGAAGTGCTTTGATTATTGCATTAAAAGGTTCCAACTTGCATTGCAGATTGTCCAATTAACAGCATCTGGAAATTTTGAAGAAGCACTGGCCTTGTGTAAGCTGCTTCCACCAGAAGATGCAAGTCTTAGAGCTGCAAAGGAGGGCTCAATTCATATAAGGTGGATTTTTCCTCATTAGCAGTTATTGTTATGTGCGGTTATATCAAGTTGAATAAGAAATAGTGAATTATTCGCAAAGCTTATATTATCTTTAAAACCACATCATCATTGTAGTGCACATGGTCACACCTTTATTTTCTCAAGAAATCATAACAAAATACTGCATAAGAAACGTCTGTTTCATACTTGAAAACTGTATTTTCCCTGGCATATGATCATAATTCAACTGGTTATTCAGGCTTATTGTATGTTCCTCAAGTGATACATTCTGGTTAAATGTTCATGTTTGGCAGATACGCTCATTATCTTTTTGACAATGGGTGCTATGAGGAAGCAATGGAGCACTTTTTGGCATCTCAAGTGGATATTACTTATGTTCTTTCTTTGTATCAGTCCATTGTTCTTCCCAAAACAACCGCAGTTCCAGAGCCAGAGAAGCTGGTGGACCTTTCTCTGGACGCTCCACAACTTTCACGAGGTTCATCGGGAATGTCAGATGATCTGGAAACCTTCCTTCCACAACTATCAGAGTCTGATGAGAATTCTGCGCTTGAGTTCAAGAAAATGAGCCATAATACTCTTATGGCTCTTATTAAGTTCCTACAGAAGAAGAGATACAGTATTGTAGAGAAGGCTGCTGCTGAGGGAACTGAAGAGGTAGTTTTAGATGCTGTTGGAGATAGTTTTACATCGTCAAGGTTTAAGAAATCAAATAAGGTGAGGCTAGTTTCACTTTTTGTAAATGACACTATGTTTTGTTACTGCGAAGCTTATTTTGTGATTCTATGTCAATTCATACGTTAGAATTTGGATTTATGCAGAAGTGCAAATTCTTTTGACAAAAACCAACTAAAGTATTTGCAACTTCAATCATGATACGTTGATTAAAGAATCTTGCTATGATTTTCTGTTAATGTCCAATATCTTTTTCCTCCAAAATTGCAGAATATTTATATCTATTATATAAATTGATGATCTAACACTATGTTTTATCTCTTAGGGGCGTGGTAATGTTCCAATTAACTCAGCTGCTAGGGAGATGGCAGCTATACTGGATACAGCCCTCCTCCAAGCTCTGCTTCTTACCGGACAATCCTCAGCAGCTGTTGAATTGCTGAAAGGTCTTAACTATTGTGATGCAAAAATATGTGAGGAGATCCTTCATAAAGGGCATCATTATGCAGCCCTTTTAGAACTTTACAGAAGCAACTCCATGCATCGGGAGGCTCTAACACTTCTACATCAATTAGTAGAAGAGTCAAAATCAAACCAATTGCAGGCTGAACCCATCCAAAAGTTCAGTCCTGAGGCAATTATTGAATACCTCAAGGTCAGATTATCAGTTAGTAGGAAACTTGCTCTTATTACGTGTTGGGTTGGATGTGGTGGATAAAAGGAAACATAAAAGGACTAATTTGAGAAGATAATGTTAATTTTGTTATGGCTTGATTTCTGGACCATATTCTGTTAGCACTATATATATAATTGCTTTTATTTGATGCAATATTTATTCCACGGTCAGAAGAACATGCTGTAATAAAACTTCTATATGCTGAGTACTTTGTCTTGTTTATTTGCAGCCTCTCTGTGGCACTGATCCCATGCTTGTACTTGAGTTCTCAATGCTTGTTCTTGAAAGCTGTCCAACACAAACCATTGAGCTTTTTTTGTCTGGAAATATTCCAGCAGACTTGGTCAACTCTTACTTGAAGCAGCATGCTCCAAACATGCAGGGCAGGTACTTGGAGCTTATGCTTGCCATGAATGAAAATGGGATCTCAGGGAATCTGCAAAATGAAATGGTAAAGCACTTTTTGTTTGTTATGAAACTAACGTATTTCAATTGTGGTCAAAGCCACTGGAGTTCTCATTGTTGCCATTTGCATTGGTGATAGTTCTGCTAATATTACTAGTAATGACTAATGTAGGTACAAATCTATCTCTCTGAAGTACTTGAATGGTATTCAGAACTAAGTGCTCAACAGATATGGGATGAGAAGGCTTATTCTCCAACCAGGAAGAAACTATTGTCTGCATTGGAAAGCATCTCAGGATACAGTCCTGAGGCTTTGTTGAAACGTCTTCCTCCAGACGCTCTATTTGAAGAGCGTGCGATTCTGTTGGGAAAAATGAACCTACATGAGCTTGCTTTATCACTATATGTTCATAAGGTAGTTTATGGCTTTGGTTCATTTGGTTTCCTTCTTAAGAAAGATGGCTAATATAAAAAGCTAAAAGTTGTTGAATATTTGATTGATCTAAGGTTACTACAACTTATTTTTGTTTAAACAGTTGCATAGGTATTAGTTCATTGATACCCCCAACACCCTCCCCCCATTTTTTTTTTTAAATTACTTGTTCTTCATTGCTAATACGCTCCTAGTAAATTGATTTCTCTTGATCTTGATAGCTTAATGTACCTGAACTGGCACTGGCCTATTGCGATCGGGTTTATGAGTCATCCGTTCATCAACCACCAGCAAAATCTTCTGGCAATATATACCTCACTCTGTTGCAGATATACCTGAATCCTCAAAAGACAACCAAGAACTTTGAAAAGAGAATTACAAATTTAGTATCATCCCCAAACGCAAGCATCCCGAAGATTAGTTCAGCAACTTCATTTAAAGGTAAAGGAGGACGAAAGAAAATTGCCTCAATAGAAGGTGCAGAAGATATGCGTATTAGTCCCAGTAATACTGATAGTAGTAGGAGTGATGGTGATGCTGATGCTGAAGAATCTAATGAGGAAGGAGGTTCTATCATGCTTGATCAGGTACTTGATCTTTTGAGCCGAAGGTGGGATAGAATCAATGGAGCTCAGGCACTTAGACTGTTACCCAGGGAGACTAAACTACAGGTATTAAAATCTTGAGTCGATTACAAAGCTCCCGATGCAGTTGCATCTTAGTGTATATAACCATTGATATTTAAGTTGTTAGTTTCCATCAAGTGCATCACTAGATCAATTATAAACTCCCTGCAGAACTTGCTTCCATTTCTTGGACCTCTTCTGAAAAAATCCAGTGAAGCATACAGGAACTTCTCTGTTATCAAGAGCTTGAGGCAGAGTGAGAACCTACAGGTACGTAAATTGTTTAAGTGCATAAAATAACTTGTATACTATACATCGTCATGAATATTGTGGGCTCCTTGGAAAGTACTCTCTTTATTTTCTTTCATTCAAGCATCTATCTGAAGTCATATTTGAAACAGGTGAAGGATGAACTCTACAACCAACGAAAAGCTGTAGTGAAGATATCGAGTGACAGTATGTGCTCTCTCTGCAACAAGAAACTGGGAACAAGTGTATTTGCCGTTTATCCAAATGGGACAACACTGGTCCACTTTGTTTGTTTTAGAGATTCACAAAGTATGAAAGCAGTATCCAAGATCTCACAACTAAGGAAGCGATGATTTTGAGTCTCTCCATTCAGTGGGATGTATTGCTATTATTTATGACAAGATGGCACTCAAATGCCCAGAATCAGTTTTGGAGGCATTTATTATTTCTAAGAGTTTTAACTAGTGAATGGTGAAAGAAAGCAATGCTTCAAGTCTGACTAGGCCACCAGCAACTGGAAAGGGAGCATGGCTGTCATTTGTGTGAATGTAGATTCTAGGATACTTTTTTTTCCTCCTCTATTGTTTCAAAGACTTCATTCCAGGTACTCCCGATGGATGATCAACATGGGTTTTGGTACTTTTTGCTGTAAGCACAATCACAGTATATTGGGTTTGGTGTAAAAATGCTGTTCATTAGATTTCAATTTTATCGCTCTCAGTCCAGTTTAATAGTTCCAACACTGATGCTGCCAAGTGTGTGTTGTACCGGAGGCAGGAAGCAACCAGTCAAGTATTTGAACTCTGAAATGAAACAACAGAACAGAAATGCGTAAGAAATCGAACTTAATTATCAACTTCATTAACCATAACCTCGTCGGTAGTCTTTGATCAATTCAAACTCCTTTTAACATTTTAGCTTTTTCCCAACAAAGACATAAACTACTACTCCAAGTCTAGATCCCTCCTTCGGAGGTTCAGTGTGTATCGTTTCGACATCAAAAAACTTGTTCGCTTTCTTGAAAAATACAGATTCCTTTTTCCACCTTCTCGAGTGAGCCATAATGAAAGCCATCTTTTCACATCCTCCGTTCAACAGAAAACGTAGCGTTTCGATCAACGGCTCGAACAAATGAGCATGATAAACCACGTCGGAGGCCAAAACAATATCAAATTCCCGCCCAATAATCTTCACGTCATCACCCTCTCCCCACCTCAATGGAGCCACGTTGACGGTCCCACCTTTTCGAGCTACTACGTCAGCGTTCGCGTCAACGTTGAATTGAAGGTTGGGGACGACTTGTGGCAAGTCTGTCACCGTCACATTAGCTCCGAACATGACGGCTGCGGAAATTCCGACGAGCCCAGTACCGGACCCTAGCTCAAGGATTTTCAGTTTCCGATCATCATTACCTCCACTGGTGGACAAATCGGTTAGGAGGTTTTTGTTGGGGTAACGGCGGTGGTTTTCAAGGAGCGTAACAAGCGTCGTAGCGGCTGGCCAAAGCTGGAAAGAAATCCCTTCCGAAGGAAGCTGCCTAATCACCACCGTTGACTCGATCGAACGGATACAATGTTGTTGCAGTTGTTGCGTCACTGCACCGTCACCTAGCATGGTAAGGCTCTTCCCTTCATCTTCTTCATCAGGCAAGATCATTTCAGGGGGATTTATATAGTCTTCATCGTCTTCTTGTGTAGCCATTTCTTTTGGACTCCGTTGCTGTAGCGCCGCCAATGTCACAGAGTTCTTCCCTCCATTTTCAAAGCTAGTTTGCATATTAGGGCTCGTCCAGGGCAAAGTCTACGACTGGATTATTATATTATTTAAGTTAAAATACGTTATAAATCTCTATATTTTTTTGTGAAATTTTAAATATAGTCCTTTTAATTTTATTTGGAAGGACTTTTTAGAATTCAAAATTTTAGTCTAAATATTAACATTATTAAATTTGTTGTATAACATTTTGAAATAAAAAAAAATTACTTGATAGCATGTAACTAAAAAATGACGTAATAAATTTGAATTTAACAAAAAAAATATAGCAATGTTTGAATTATACTTGCATTTTTTTAATTTAAAAAGTAATAAGTTTAAATTGTAATTGTATGAAAATTATATTTGTTCTTTGTCGAGAAAAGTATAGAGTTTTATGGTGTGTTTGGGTGAGAAATTTGTAAAATGAATTTCATTTGTATCAAGGTTTTCAAAATTCTAAAAATATGTTGAAAATTTTCAAAATTTTTGAGCAATTTCAAGAGGAAATTTTTATAACTCAATTTTTTTTAATTCCATTTAAATAGGTGGTTTTTCAAAATTCTTTCTAATTTTATTTGATTTAATACACATGATCCTACTATAAGATAAAAACTTAAACTACAAAAAATTATTTTTACGTCATTATAATATATATTTTAAAATTTATTACATTAAAACTATTTATAATATTTTACAAATATAACATATATTGAATTTTTTATATTATTTATTTTTAATATAATTATTCCTTTTTATAATTATTTTTAAATTTATAAAATTCCATTAACCTAATTTTTTTTTCTAAATCAATTATTTATCTAAATAAAATAATTAAAAATCTTAAAATTTTAAAATTCTTCATTTAAGCATACTGTTAGAGAATATATTAACCTATTATTTATTTGCCAATTTCTTAATTTATGTAGTTACGTTATTACTCCGTTGCTTACGCTGGGATATTTTTTTTAAGTAGCGAGATTTTCAATTATTTTTAAATTTACTTAATTAATAGTTAAAATTTAAGTTTAATTAACCTTTTAAAATAATAATATATTTAATTAACAGAATGTTAGAAAATAATTATTAATAAATTATTATTAATTATAAAAATTAATTATATAAAAATTATAAATTTAAATATGCAAATAATTTTTTAAATACATCATTTACAAATATAACAATAATAAAGTACACTTGTATTATAATGATGATGTAGTAACCCTTTTTTTAATAAATGGGTACAAAAGCCGAATCAAACTGGATTATATGACTATTCTCATTCAATATTTAAAGAAGTTGTAATAATAAATTTAGTTTTTTTAATGTTGATTTTTTTATTTTGGTTATATATTTTTATTTTAGTTTTATTTTTAAAATCTAGTTAAAATATTTTTTAAAACTTGATTAGATTTTTAAAATTTTAATGGCATTGAAGTGACAAGTGGCAACTCATCGTTTATGTATGCTTCATAAAAAATATAAAAAATATTCAACAATTTAAAAAAAAAATAAAAAGGATGATCCACATTACGATGAAGTACATGTAGATTGTTATGTGAACGGTCAAGTTGGTGCCATTAAAATTTAACAGCACATAAAATAACAATTTGACTAAAACTTAAAAATTAAAAACCAAAGTGATGAAGAAAAGAGTTAAAGCCAATATGACAAAATAAGTAAATATTAAGAGTTAAATTTGCCAATTATATATGTGAAATTTGTCGAGAGAGTAACCTATTAAAATTCCAATGGTAACAAAAATTATTTAAGCTCAACTAGCTCAACTTATTGCAAACTTCCTCTCATACAATTATAAAAATTCAACTCTCCTATCCAAATTTTCTCCTTTGAAAACTTAGGGAAAATTAATAAAATAGTTTGTTTACAACATAAAAAAACACTCGTAAATATTCCTAACAGTGAATGGATCATTTTTTGGTACATTAGAAAAAATACAAAACAACTTAAAAACAAAGCGAACTCGAACTCAAAATGTCCTTCTGGAACAATGGAATGAGACTCACTGCTGGTTCCAACAACTCTACCACACCCTCCACCATATCTTAAGCTAAACCAGCAAGATGATCTGCACATCGGTAGCTTGATTGAAATGAAAGTGAAATGGTAGTTAGATATGTTTGATGTGGTGGCATGAATGATACTTGAATTGGTAGATTGAAATAGAAGTGCTTATAATGCTTTGTGTTGGTATCCAATGTGAGTGCAATGAATGAAAATTTTTGATGTTGAAATGGTACCAATGAGGCATATTGGTTAGAAGTTTAGGCAATGTTTTAAAGTGTATTTTGACATGTTTGAATAGGTACATTATTGAGTATAAGCATTGGCATGTGTTTGGAATGTTTGAGTTAGGTAAACTACATGTAAAGCCACTTTATGCTGCATACGGTCTAGTACACGGCTGTGTGTCTCCACACAAGCTAGTGACACAACTGTGTGACCATTGTAGGAGGTTAATTTTTGTTCCACACAGTCCCAGTTAGATACACATCCTAGCCACACAGACATGTGAACATTTTTTGAATTGTTATATTTTAATCCACACGGCTTCAGTGAGATACATGGCCTGAACGTATGGTCGTGTGACCCTTATTTACTGAAATTTCCATACTTTTTGTTAAGTTTACAATTAAGTCCTTACGTGTTCCCAAATTGATTTAAGGGCTTTCGTAAGTCTATTTGAGACCCAGTTTGACTATAAATGGTATGAAATGTTTGCATGTAACCTTTTAAGTTTAAACATGTTTACAAATGTTATATGTTTCGTTATCTGTTGTGGCATCCTGTAGCTCGGGTCCGGCGACTGGATCGGATTAAGGGGTGTTACAAAACACATCTTGCACAATGATTTCAACACCAGTCAATGCACAATATCCAGGGACACTATTATGGCCATGTGTCTGTAACATCTTTTTATAAGTGTTGTCAGAGCCAAGGCTTTGAGCTCCTAGAAGTGGCCACGTTTCCACTCACATAGGCAGATCCCATCAAGAATGTTCTCGTAATTTTAACACTCTAACATATTTATGTTATAGGTCTATTAAGAGTATAATACTCATCCTTCCCCTTATCATTACAGTACATATCTCTTTTTATCTTGGGATGATATATTATATATTATTTTATAGTGCTAGCAGTCACATACTGATGATGTACTTTGTCTCATTGAACTCAAGACTTGACGTTATATCAAGCGTTAAGTTTCTATCATGGGTGACTCAAATTTTATAGGAATGTACCTCATCTTTAAATTTCAAATTTTCAACATAGCTATGTTAATTATCTAAACCACACGGTGAAACTTTATATTTATTTGTGTCTTGAAAATTCACAAGACCAACATCATCCCCCACCATGTTCAATTACCCATTCTTTCGCAAAAGAATGCTATCAAGGATATCGTTTCTACTATTGTCAAATTATAGTGATCATTTTATCTTTTCTTATAATGACAATTTCATAATTGACTACTTTATTTATTTCTTAATATCCAAGAAATTAATTTCACAATCACCAAATATATGAAATCATACATCATGTATTTTTCACCAAGTTGTAAAGAGGCCTCGAATCCCTTGGTGAAACTAGACAACATATTTGCTATTTGTCATAGCTTCTTTCAAAGCCAATACATGACTTTAAAACTTTTTATTTTTATTTTTGCATTCATAGTCGAATGACATTCTTTTTCTCAAACAAACCATATATAGGCAAGGGTGTAACATACACAGTCATATTAAAGAACCATCAATTGTCCAATCAAGTGACTATAAAATCATACATTTATTCACCTTTCACCATGGACATTATCAATTATTTTCTGACTATGATCAAAATCATGTTCAACACATGAATGGGTCAAATAACATTCATATTTCTATTTCATACTTACGAGATATTTGATTCGTGACTTCCAAAATAAATTTCAAATTTTACTACATCACAAATTTTTATAGAACCACGAGATTATAGATCATATCCAAGTCATATATAAAAAAACACATGCACCATTGTAAATATGCACAATATGATCTTGATTTCAAATGTATGATTATCACGTTATATATTCTCACTAAAAGATTTGGTACGTATTCGATTTTATTATATAAGCCAATGTTTTCCAATATTCTACATTGAGTAGAAAAATTGACCATGCATATGTATATGACTTATTTCAGTTCTAGTCAAAACCGCATTTAGTTTAAACTTAATAACATAAAATAAAAAATGTGCAATCATATATAAAACTCATTTAGCTTATGGTTATTTAACAAAAACAACAACCAAAATTATTTATATTATATGATGGTCTACAAAATTTTTATCTTTAGCAATGAAAATGATGTTTCACCAATATAATCCTAATATTAGTTTTTAATATCATGATTTAAATTAAAAATAAAAATAAATTCATATCTCAAATTAAATATATATCATAAAAAATAAAGAATATTCTTGTACTAAAAATTTCACTCACAAATTGGATGGAATGAATAACATTTCAATTCTTTAAACTTATTGTTTATTTATAATGCACTAATAGGTGCATAAGTGACTTTTTAAAATGACATCACTTTTCAAATTACACTTTTTGGTTTCAACTGATCATTTCAACTCAACCTTTTGAAAGAAACGGTTGGATTCAATAATACAACTTTTTTACTTAGAAAGGTTTTCCTGAATGGCCATAATGCTTCTATTGGATAGAAACTTGTTTAACTAATGTTTGAACCGTGTCATCACCATTCAAAATAAAAATATTCTTTTGATGCATTAATAGATCATTTCCCAACCGGGCATTTTCATTCCATTCATGCGTACTATCCATCTTCTTTCTTTTTTTTCTTGCATGATATATATTATATAATTTTATATCAGTCATAATCATGCATCTTAAAAAGTCATGCAGACAATGAACTAGCATTTGATTTTTTTTTTGTTAAGTAATTGATGCATGAAACACTTACTTCTTTTGCATAATGCAATTCAATAAACACATAATAATTAAAATTTAATTCATGGAATAAGAGTAAAATAAAAAAAAATTAACTTACCATTGCTTGCAATAAAGATTTCTTCTAAATCAAAATTTGACAAGATCATTAACCTTGATGTAACCACATTTGTCAATATCTATCCTCATAGTACCATGCTTGTAATGGCATATGAATCTGCTGTGAACAGGCGAACTTTCTTTAATTTCTTATAAATTGTAAAAATGGAACCTTAAAATTGTTGGAGTGTGGAGATAAAATGAATTTATGAGAAATTAACGAAAACTTTAAAGCGTGTATCAATGTCACTTTCTTTAAGGTTTTATTTGCCCCCACTTATATTATATATGCAAAAGAGTTACTGGCAAATGAACTCCGATGATACAATAAAGCTCAATGATTGTCTATGTTTTTCATTAACGGACAGTCCACTGAGCACTGAACGGAGCATAGAAAGGATATCAATTTCTATAAAGAATTTTTGTAGTAAGTCTTTATAAAACAATTTAGAAATTAAAATATGATGGGAGAATAGAAAGAAACTTTATTTCTGTTTTTTTAAGTGTCATACAAATAAAATTCTACTCCTATTTATAAATTTTGATGATAAAAAAAAAAGCAAATAAGGGAAAATGATATATTTCCTTGTGCTTTTTTGGCAATACTATAAAATATTTTCATAATTATGTTGATTAGTGTTAGAATATATATATATATATATATATATATATATATATATATACTGTAGTTTTGAAGAATTTTGTACAAGTATTGAACATTTTTTTTTGGTAAATAAAACAAAAGTTTACATAGATTGGATCATAAGGAAGTTGTCAACAGAATTATCATCCTGCAAAATCTCTTTAATCCTCGAAAGGGTTTTCTCGAATATATGCAAAGATTCGCCACTCGAAAGAGCCAATTTTGCCAAAGCATCAGCTACATGATTGGTCTATCTGGGAACATAAGTCAAAGACCAATTCTCTTCAAAGGCCAGAATTTGTTGAATCCTCCTTATCAGTGAATTTTTTGAATCACCATACCCACTTTTACTGATAGAAATCACATTCTCAAGATTGTCTAATTGAATAATGACCTCATTGTATCCTTGTTTCTGTAAGATAAGTAGTCCATCCAGTAAGCCCCATAATTCAGTAGCCGTTACTGAACATTCCCCCAAAAAGTGATTATAGCCTAGAATCCACTCCCCTTTGCTATTATGAATCACGCCCCTTTAGCAGAAAAACCAGACACAGAGTGAACAGTACCATTAGTATTAAGAAATACACACGTACCTGAGTTTTGACGCACTGAGAACTGCTTCGACTGAAAATCCAACACTTCATTATGTATGGATAAAAAGCGTTTTGCCTAATTGTAGGAGACACTGATAATATCCTTCGGACTCGTAGCATTTCCTTGAAAAATAATCAAATTTTGATTCTTCCAAATGCACCAAAGGATGATCCCAAAGAGGCAAACCCAAGATGAATCACTCAACTTGTTTGTAGAAAGAAGTTGCAGATTCGAGATAAGCCACTCCGAAATATTGCCAGAAAAGAAACTCCTAAGCTTATTAGTAGGGATGATCTGGTGCCAAATTTCTCTCGCAAAAGAACAATCTCTAAGAATATGAAGAGTATCCTCCGTAATATGGCCACAGAGCTGACACAATGCGTCTTATACAATACCCCTCTTAACTCTCTCCGAGTTAGTTAAAAGTCTTTGTTTGAAAATTAACCAGATGAAGTGTTTCACACGATGCGGCCCTGGAATTTTCCAAACCATGCTCCAACTCATCTCCTTCAGATTCCAAGACTGTTCCTTTAGCAAATAATAGGCACTCTTCACAGAAAAGACTCTGATCGTCGTTCCAAACTAAGAAAGAATATCTAGTCCAGCTTGGTCTAAAAGAGGAGGAATACTAATGATACATTTAACCACTTCTTTAGGCAACCAAAATCTGAAAAGGTCGAGATTCCAATCACCACTGGGCAAAACCATTTCACTAACAGTGGTCTCAGGATCAATGTTGCCATATCCCGAAACATAATGATTAAGAGATCCCTTATTAGGAATCCAATTATCCTCCCAACAGCGAACGGTCTTACCATTACCAATGGACCAAATCATATTACTACGCAACAAAGGCTAAGCTTTGGCTACTGCTCTCCACATATAAGAAGAACTACTCCTCATTATAGAGTCCGACATACTTTCACTTACACCATACTTAGCTCTAAGAACCTGAACCCATAGAGCTTCAGACTTAGTAATAAGATTGTAGCCAATTTTTAACATGAAAGCTTTATTTTGATCCCCCAAGTGACAAAAACCAAGGCTTCCATGAATCTTAGGCTGACAGATATCATCCCACCCTACTAGGGCCATCTTCCTTTTGCCTTTTGCAGCTCCCCAAATGAATTATCTTCCTAATCCTTCAATAGAGTCGCAAATTCCTTTAGAAACAAGAGTCGATTGCATGAGAAAGCTTGGTATAGACAACAGAACTGACTGTGCTAAGGTAACTCTTCCAGCAAAGGAGAGTCACTTAGCATCCCAACTAGAAAGCCTACTACGAACTCTTTCCACCAAAAATTCTAAAGTACTCTTTGTAACACCCCTAAACCGTGTCCATAGCCAAAACAGGGTTACGGAGCATTACCAGAACTTTTCAAAACATTTTCAGATAAATCATGTCAATCACTATTCATTTACCGAGATCATACGTAACGTCCCTTAAATGGACCCTCGAGGCCCAATACGAGTATTAGAATCGAGTCGGGACTTAATCAAAAACTTTAAGAATTTTTCGTGACATTTAAGGTTCAGGGCTCACACACTCGTGTGGTCCAAGGGACATACCCGTGTGACATTTAGACACGCCCGTGCCTTAGGCCGTGTTTGATTTAAGTTGCTCTCTAACTTATGCCACACGGCCATACCACATGCCCGTGTGTTGGGCCGTGTGGTTAATTAATTCAATTAGAATTCTGTGCAGGTTTCACACGGCCAAGACATATGCCCGTGTCTCTGACCGTGTGCTCAATTTTGAGCATTCTGTTTTCTCGAATTTAAAGTGCAGAGGACACACAGCCTGACTACACGCCCATGGGGTAGGCCATGTGTCACACACGGTCTAGACACTCGCCCGTGTGTCTACCCGTGTGGACAAAATAAAGCCATTTTCTAGCCTCATTTGTCACCCAAATTTACCATTTTCCTGCACCAAAACATACCAAGTACAATCCAACCATTCTAAGCATTCAAAAAAGCAAATTTCATCATTCAACATGGCCTATCATTGCATGCATACATGTTTACTATCCTACCTTGGTTCAATTTATGTGTTAAACATGATTTGATCAACTACTTGACATATACATATGGTTACCATAGCATAACATTACAAGTATATTAAAACAACCATTACTAGTCATTCCAATAGCTAAATTACAAGCATTATTTATATTTACATGCCAATATGGCGAACATATCCTACACATGCCATTACAACCGTAATTGATTTACCATATTGTACCGACATGGGGCGATGGATAGTGTGAGTGATCTCCGCCAAGCTTCCAATCTAACGAGCTTCTAATTTACTCTAAAATAGGGGAAATAAAACGGGGTAAGCATAAAATGTTTAGTAAGTTCGTATAACATGGTACTTAACTTACCATACATCCTATTTGAGGTAACTAAGTAAGGCATATTCAACCACTTTGATTTCAAGCCCTAAGTACATCCTCATTTCCCTTGTTAGTCATATATTCCATAGTAACATCAAGACATGTATGGCTCAACAACAATCAAGTTTCCATGCACATATGCTTTCCATAGCATGTATTCATTTAACATGTATAGACATCTCTTATTAATACAAGTATAGCTTCATTTAATTCTTTTCAAGTTCAGATCATTTCATGGCAAGACTTTACTCATTTTATTCGAGTATTAAGGTCGCACAAGCAGTAGTACATTCAAGGTGTACGGGTCTATGATCAAGGATAATACTCTCATCAAGTAATTTTCATATACAAATATCATCTTCTTGTATTCCATGTAATATTCTTTTCATGTCCTATTTCCATAACATATGTATCATTCCATGTCAATTTGTTTTAAATTCATCTTTGCTCTTGTGAAAACTTTAGGTGTACAATTCCATAATCCGTCAATTCATATTCAGTAGTACCTTTTAGGTACACTCTCGAGCCACATATCATACAGCAGAATTACCAGTCCAAGCTAAATTCTCGCTGTAACATATACTCTAAGGGCTTTGTCAAATTATCAGTCTAGGCTAAATCCTTTATATGACAAAGAATTCCCTATAGAGTCCATTCTAGATTACCAGTCCAGGCTAAATCCAGTCAATTAGGATTACTAGTCGAGGCTAAATCCTAATTGAAACATATACTCGAGAGGCTCATTTCGGATTACCCGTCCGTGCTAAATTCATTTTGCAATACACACAGTTTTATCAGGGAAATCACATTTATCCATCGACTTTCATTTATTCAAATGAGATTTAACATTTATCAGACAATTGTCGAGTATGTGATCATTTTATACATCTTTAACACCACATAATTTATATGATAATATTCCACATCCATTCCGAGCATGAAAGCAACATTTCCATCGTTTACCCTTTTAACATCTATCGGGCATTATCAATTAATTAGAACATTTTTATTTATTGGGCTTGATCGGATATGTAATCCTTTCATATATATATATATATATATATATATATGACATTTATACAATCTACATAATCATAATCAAAATAAACATAATTTAGTTACACGAACTTACCTCGACAAAGGTTCGTGTACAAACATCTACTAATCCGGCATTTTCTTCTTTTTCCTCATTCTAACTCCGAATTTGGTCTATCCGAATCTATACGAGTAAATTTTATATCAATTTCACATATCTCATAGTTATTTGGACTCAATTTACATTCTAGGCAAAATTACCATTTTGCCCTTAACTTTTCCATAAATTCCATTTTTGTCCCTAGGCTCGGAAAATGAAACTTGTGCAAATTACTCCCGATTCCAAGCCTAACCAAAGCCCAATTACAAAACTTACAGCACATGTATTCGTAAAATTTTAGAATTTTTCCTTCAATTTCATAAGTTTACATTTTAGTCCCAAAATCTTGTTTTCATCAAAAACCACTTTGTAAAAGTGGTTTATCTATCAATAATCTTTCATTTTCTACCATAAATTTCCAATTTCTAGCATATACATCCATGACTCATTTTTCATACCTTAATAACTGTAATAACCAAATTTGCCCGGCCCATTAAGGCCTAATACCAAGCTAAAAACAAGACCAATTTAAAATGCAAAATCCAGAGTCCTTATTTACAGCAAGGTCCAAATACAACCCAATACAGATTAAAAAACCAATAATAAAGTCCAGAAATAAAACAGTCCATTTACAAAATTACAAAAAAAGAAGCCCAATACAAAAACCCAACCACAAAACCCGAATAGCCAGCCCAAACTCAAGGACCCACTAAATAGAAGCCCTAGGGTTTCCTTCATTCCAGCGCCGCCGCGTGTCCCCCACACGCGCGCGCCTCTCCAGCCTCCCCGCGCGTCGCTCCAGCTCCCCACGCGCGTCGTTCCCCGCGCCCACACCTCTTGTCGATTGAAGCTTCCCCAGACGCCTCAGCCTCCCACGTCCATGCGCCTCACCCATACCCTGTGACAAACGGAGACGCGAAGAAACAGAGAAGCATGGGGAAACAATAGAATAAAGAAAGATGTTGTACCTTTCGGCTATAAGGCCATTGTAAACCGATGTAAAGAGGGTTCCCTCTTCTTACGAAAAAGAGAGACATTATCAGAAGTTTTTTAAAAAAAGAAAGCACGAATCAGAAATCAAAAAAGGGGAAACAAAAGGTCTAGCTTTGTTATTTTTTTTCCTTTCACATTCGAAACTGTCATTTACATACAAGTTTTATTTCTTATACACGATAGATATATCTGTTAAAATACAAAAAAGGAGAGAAAGAAAAGAAGAAGGGACTACCTCGGGTCTCTGACCGCCGCCTGGGGCGGAGCTGCGACGGAGTGGCGGCGAAACCGCGGCTAAAAGCTGGGCTTGCCCAGAGAGAAAAAAAGAGTTCGCCCTTTCTTTTTTTTAGAAACCTGCAACAAATGGTTTTTTGGAAAAAAGCACATCAAAAAACGACGCCGTTTAGCCACCTTAGGTCCGCGCGTCGACCTGACCCATTAAAGGGGATCCGCGCGTTTTCATCAAGCGGTCTAATTGCTATCCTAGTCCCTCCGTGTTCTTATTATTCTCAACCTCGCTTGTTTCGAACTCTTTTTATTTTTAATTTGGCCCCAAAACTCTCATTTCATTTCAATTCGATCTTACAAGTCCTTAATGGTTTAAATCAAAACGACTCCGTTTTTAAAATTTAGTATATTTTCAACTTTAGCCCCTGTCATTTAACGCGCATCTTACTTTAACCCTTTCAGTTCCTTTTAATTGTCATTTGATCCCCTCTTTTATTGTTTATTTTATTTTTTATCCTTTTTATTTTATTTTTATTATTTTGTATTATTTTAAACTGTCCATATTATTATCTATATACTAGTACATTAACAGTATAAATATATGTCTATTTCTATCATTATTATTTGTTACTTTTATTTATCTAAAACTTATTTTCATTAGATATTTTTATATATTATATATTTTCAAATCGCATATTATACCATATTATATCGTATATTATTTGTGGCTAAAATTTATTTGTGTTATATAATACATTCTATTTATATTGTTCTCATATGTAATTTTATATATTTATTTTAAATCACTATATATTATGTTTATATTGGCTCTATCATGTATGTGTGTTTTTATCTATTATCAAAGCATGCGTTACATAGGTTCATTTGTTTGTTGTTAATTATATTTGTTTATGCTTCATCATGTATTTACAATTACTTAGGTACATGAATTATCACCTAACATACTTTGTGTTATTATTGTTTTATTGCCTATTTTAAATGATAATACATCATAGTTGCTTTTAAATAATTTTGTTCAACAATTTATAGAATATGAATGTTGGCATGTAATTGTCGTTTAAAATAAAAATATCCTTTCGCAAAAGATCAATATCTTTAAAACATTTCTTTGAGAAATAAGGCAATATTCGTGTGTTTAGAAGTTCGAAAGATCACATCCTAACGTGCGGGGTGTTCATTTTTCTGTTCGACTAAATATTCGAATATCCTTCTCCATGCGATTTGAAGATCAAAGATGATCTCGACGTCAGAGTATAAAGGCGTCATATCCTAATGTGCTGGGTATGACAATCTTAGTCCTTTGAAACGAGTTAATTTTGAGATTCAATCCCGATTCAATTAACCCATTCTTTTAATCCTTTTTACCCTAAATATTTTCAAGTTTTCAGCATTGGGACATTGATCAATCAATTTGGTACCAATTTTGGGCGTTGCGAGGGTGCTAATCCTTCCTCGCACGTAACCGACTCCGGAACCCGTTTTCTCGAACACTCGTAGACCAAAAGCTCTGTTTTAATAAACTAAAATGTTTTTTATTAAAACAAGGTGATCCGATCACACCTCGAATAAAAGATCAGTGGCGACTCCCTATTTTTAAAAGTCGATTCCTGTTTAAAAAAAAATGGTTACGATAGCTTGGCGACTCCGCTGGGGAGTTCGAGAGTCAGGCCGCAAAATTGATTTCTGTCCTTTTGGTTGAGAACTTGAAAAATTACTTTTGTTTCAACGGAAAAATCATGTTTCTCCTAAAGCATTTGTTCGTGCTATAACTGCTACACTGCTGAGTCTCATAATACTTGCATTTACATTGCATGACCATTATGGTCACACCTTTAAGTGGAGTAAGAAACTAAGCCTTCGTGAGGTTTTCACCTCCGCATGGGCTAGTGGATTGCTTCCGGGATACATCCGTACCTATGTGCTTCGTGAGGTTTTCACCTTCGCATGGCCATAGGGAAATGTATCCCCCTGAACCGAACTCGGTCCGTATGAGCCTATAATGGGTGAGGAACGAGGAATCTGCTGGTTCAGGTACCCCTCTGTAGAACCGAACCCCATATAGAAGCCCTAGAGCCTACCCTAGGCATAGTGTCGAAATAGTTACCCAGATAAGCGTTTAATGATATTTTGCTTGTTTTGATTATGCAATACTAACTTGTGTTGATTTGTTTGATTTGCATAACATCCCATGTAGTAGAGGTGTCAATTTCTGTTCGGTTGCTGAGATAGGAAGTTTGCTATGGGAAACGACTTTCTTGATAAAGTAGAGGACAATGCGGCCGTGTGCACATGGTCAGAAAATTTGCAGTTAGAAAAAGGAGATAGCTTAGTTGAAGGTCATACGTCAGAGCTGAGGAACTTCACCCGTGTTAGCGTGACACAAAATGAGCTTCAAGAGCTGCGGGATATCTAGACCCATTGGGAAGATGAAGCTAGACAGATGTTCTGCCACCGTTATGGTGATATCTCTCACTTATTGGATGTTAAGATAGATAAACACCTGTTTCGGGCTATGGTCCAGTTTTGGAATTCCGCATACAGTTGCTTCACATTTGGGAAAGTGGATTTGGTGCCAACAATAGAACAATATACCGCTTTACTTCGTATTCCCGAGATGCAAGTTGACAAGGTTTATATTAGGCCTGCCTATGTCCCTCCTTTGGCAAGGAAGTTGATGAAAATTACGGGAATGAGTGAACAGTGGATCTCGACCAAGATTCAACAGAAAGGCGAAGGGAGATGTATTCCTTGGGTAAATTTAAGGGATCTGATTTTGACGCACCCTGATGTGAGGAGGAAGGTTGATATTTTCGCCTTAAGCCTCTACGGAGTAGTCATCTTCCCAAAAGCCCTAAGGCACATAGATGAAGTAGCGGTGGCTTTGTTCGATCGATTGGATAAACAAGTTACACTTGTCCCAGCAATTCTTACAGAGACTTTCAGATCGTTAAACGCATGCAGAAGAGCGGGAGAAGGAAGGTTTATCGGATGCGCACAGCTATTAATGGTATGGTTTTATGGGCATTTTTGGAAGATGGATAAAGTCTCTTGTCGACCCTTTTATAAGGATTATTCACTGATAAAAAAGGAAGTGGTCGTGTCAAGACGAGAAGATATAACGGAAGAAGGATGGAGGACAATTCTTCAGAATCTTCAGGAGGGAGACATTGAGTGGAGAGCTCCATGGATGGTGCTTGGAGAGATCCTTTATAGATGCGGAGACTTTAATTGGGTCCCTCTACCCGGAATTTGGGGAGTCATCGGGTATGCCCCTTTGCTAGCAGCAAGACAATACCAGTCTGGACAGTTCGTGCCAGCAACACATGGGTTGGATCGAAGCGAATTCTCTTATACAGGAGAAGGTTATAAGAAGAAGATTAAGGAAATTGCAAATGCTTGGAAGCAAACCTACCGGATGAAGAGGTTGATTGTAGGCGAAACGACGACTTCTGAGTATAAAGTGTGGCTAAACAAAAGAATCAACGACAATATCCCGAGATCAAGTTCAGATAATGCTCAATCTATAGAGGAACGCTTGCAAATGATACCAACGGAATTAGAAATTATAAAGCAAGATTTTGTAAAGCGAAGTTCAGAGCTTGAGAAGAAAATTGAGCAGTTGGAGGAAGAGAAGATGCTTTTGAAGTTGGACGTAGAGATACAGAAATCAGAATCAGAAAAGATAGAAAAGGGGAAGAGCAAAGCCGAAGAAGAGTTGGATAGCCTAAAGGGGGACTACAAGAAGATGCGTCTCTCAATGAGAACTGCGGGACTAGGAAAGACTTCGAGTCAATAGCGACAAGAGTTACAAGAGGAGAGAGCTAAGACCGAGCAATGGGAAAGGAAATTTCAAGAAATGAAGGGTCAAAAAGAGATCCTAGAAAAGTAAGTGTCAGAAGGCCAAAACAGAATAAACGAATTGAAGACTAGAGTGGCGGAGTTGGAAAGGTCCCTTAACTATTATCGAAACCGTAACTCGGTAAGAGAATTAAAGGCACGTTTGAGTAGAGTCGAAGAAATGGAGAAGAAAACCGAAGAGTTAGAAATGGAGCTGCAGAACTGTCAGAATCATATTGGATATCTAAAAGAGAACGAAGAACGAAGAGAAATGGAGCTGTACCATTCTCAGAATCAAGTCAAAGATAGAGATTACCTCATGGGAGAGGCTATAACCCAGATACGAGAGATAGCCTAGCATTTACAGACTCTAGCTATCCAAGCTGACACATTGAGCGTACAGTTCGAGACACGGTCGGATCGTGATGAGAATTAGCTTCCCTACTGACGAAGATTAAAGCCTTAGGCGTTAGAGCAAGGCTGTTCTTGTAATCTATCTTATGTAAAGAGCTTTGTTTTCTAAGAAAGTTTTCTATGGGAAATTGAATCAGAGTTGACATCTTTTTTGCATTCATACCATACATTCACATTGCATTGCATACATTAGTATCATGTCACCTTAATCATTCACTAAGGCTAAAATTGTATAATCCGCAGTTGCGACACTACGAATCTGGAATCACGTCATCCCTATAGGAAACGTCTAAGAATTAGAGCTATGGACGCCGAACTCAATGAGAGGATCGAAAGAATGGAAAGAATCCAGAGAGAGTTGCAAGAACAGTTAGCCAAGTCGCAGCAAGAAGCAAGGGATCTGATGGCAAGCTCCCGAGAGGAATCGCTCGAGCAAAAGGATCAAATGACCAAAATGATGGAGATGATATGAACTCTGGTCAAAGGAAAAGGGCCCGTACAAAGTCCTGATGTTACAGAACCCCATTCGAGAGTTAATCAAGATCCGCTTTACCTCCCAAGGTTAACTCCACCCCACGTCCCTACAACGCAAAGAGGATACCCTCAAAGGGAACCGGTAGGCCTAGAGCAACGACCCGCACCACCTGCTCATCTAGGGCAAGGTATGTTTGCGCCGAATTCCGGAGATAATTCCGCTAATCCAATAGTTCTGGATTTGAATGATCCGGTAGAAATAGCCAAGCTGAGAACGAAGGAACATGATGCCGAGGACAAGTATAGGAGTCTAGGAGAAAGACTCAAAGCGGTAGAGGGTACTGGAGTCTTCTCTGCACTGAGTGCCAAAGAGCTCAGTTTAGTACTTGATCTGGTCCTACCCCCGAAATTCAAAGCGCCAGATTTTGAAAAATACGATAGAACGAGATGCCCAAAGGCGCATCTTATCATGTTTTGTCGGAAGATGGCGGGTTATGTGAATGAAGACAAATTGTTAATACATTGTTTTCAAGATAGCTTGATCGGATCAGCCCTTCGATGGTATAATCAACTCAGCAGAGAGAGGATCCAATCATAGAAGGACCTAGCATCTGCATTTTGCGAACAGTACAAGCATGTCTCCGATATGGCGCCCGATCGACTAACGCTGCAGATGATGGAAAAGAAGCCAGTAGAGACGTTTAGACAATACGCTCAAAGGTGGAGGGACGTCTCGATGCAAATAGAGACCCCACTGACTAAAAGTGAGATAACAGTCCTCTTTATCAACATATTGAAAGCGCCATTTTATGACAAACTGGTGGGAAACGCCACAAAGGACTTCGCCGATATCGTAATGTCTGGGGAGCTCATTGAAAATGGCATCAAGAGTGGAAAGATGGAAGGTCCTGAGAGTTCGAAAAAGACCAGTACCCATGAAGAAAAAAGAGCCTGAAACTCACATGGTGGGGACTGGAAGTCGCTATGCTTCTAATTCATACCCAACCTAACCACGACCTCAATTTCGCCCACCTCCGAACTTCTATTTTCCTCCTCAAAACCCTTACTATTAAACACCTCCCCCTTACCCCGTCTATGCCACCGATAACCAAAGACCATTCACTATATTTTCGCCAAGTACTACGCCCGCTCAAAGTCAGCCCAAAAATGAACAAAGACCAACAAAACCCAATCCTGAAAAACTTCAATTCACCCCTATTCCGGTGTCGTATGGAGAGCTGTGCCCAAAATTACTAGAAAAACAATTAATACCCCCATATTATATGGCACCCCTGAAACCTCCATACCCAAAATGGTACGATCCCAACGCTAGTTGCATGTACCATGCTGGAAACCGGGGGCATTCTACAGAAAATTGCCTAGCTTTTAAGAAAAGGGTTCAAGGTCTTATTGATGCGGGCATTTTACGATTTGATGGTATTAATAGTATGGCTGGAAATCTATTCCCTAACCATGCTAAAGGGAACGTGAGAAGTGGCGAGCCAAAAGTTGCGTTTCGGAGATAAGAACGCCTTTATGGAAAGTATGGGAAATAATGACTGAGAAGGGCTTGTTCAAGAAAAGTCTCAAGGAGGAAAGTACAGAGGGTCAAAGTTTTTGTGTCTTTCATGACATAGAAGGGCATCACATCCAGTCTTGCGAGGAATTCAAAGAGTTACTCCAAGACATGATGAACAACAAGGAGGTCAAGATCTTTGATAAAACAGACAAGGCCGAGGAAAGGGAAATATGCGCCTCTGATAATCAACCACCAGCCATCCCCTATAGTGCTGATCGACCTCTGGTAATTTATTATGAGGCTAAGAAGAAGGAAGTCGAACCAAAGATGATAATCAAAGTACCAACTCCGTTCCCTTACAAGGATGACAAGGCAGTGCCTTGGAAATACGATGTCAACATTACCATGCCCGAGGCTACGAATGGAAATGTTAGCGAGGTGGGGCATTTTACCCGCAGCGGGAGATGTTATTCCCCCGAGGTGGTTGAACCAAGTAAGAAGACCATTGGCTCGAATCAAAAAGGAAAGGCACCAATGCATGAGGCGGTGGTCGAGACTGAAATTCCATCCGAACAGGAAATTAAAAGACCCGTGAATGAGGATGAAGCACATGAATTTTTAAGGTTTATCAAGCACAGCGAGTATAACATCGTGGAGCAATTGAACAAGCAACCGGCAAGAATCTCAGTGTTATCTCTACTGCTAAACTCGGAACCACATCGAAACGCTTTATTAAGAGTGTTAAACCAAGCGTATGTGCCAAGCAACGTACCCGTCGAAAAGCTTGATAGGTGGGTGAACAACTTGAATATGGATAATTTCATCTCTTTCAGTAATGACGAAATACCACCAAATGGTAGAGGTTCTGTAAAAGCATTGCACATCACGACCGGTTGCAAAGGCTATATAATACTGAACGTGCTCATTGATAACGGGTCTGCACTCAATGTCATGCCTTTGACTACACTGTCTAGGATGCCGGTTGATATGTCTTACCTAAGGCCTTGTCATTCCGCGGTAAGGGCGTTTGATGGGACGCAACGAGAGGTCATGGGAAAGATCGAGATTCCTCTAGAAGTGGGCCCGTGTACATACGATGTCGAATTCCAGGTCATGTACATCGCACCTTCGTACAACTGCCTCTTAGGGAGGCCTTGGATCCATTCTGCCGGGGCAGTTCCTTCATCTCTCCATCAAAAGGTCAAGTTTGTCATGGATAACCGTTTGATCATGGTCGCTGGTAAAGAAGACATTGTTGCGTCTGTCACTACTGACACGCCCTACATTGAAGCAAATAAAGATGCAGTAGAATGTTCCTTCCGCTCCTTCGAATTTATCAATGCTACATTCGTTGTTGAAGGAAATAAAATCCCCGCACCCAAATTATCGAGGAATACCAAGATGGGAATCAAGCTGACTGTGGGAAAAAGAGCCCGAGCGAAAAAAGGGTTGGGAAAGTACCAGCAAGGAATGGCCAGAGCACTAAAGCCAGTACATCACAAGGCTCGATGCAGTTTAGGATTCAAGCCTAACGTGCGACAAAAAAGGAAACAGTTATAGAAAGAGCAAGAAAGGAGGATTGCAAGAGCCTCAGGTCGGGAAGTGGAATGGGAGCCCATAACGTATCCGCCCTTGTCGAAAACATTTACATATGCAGGAATGATATACCCGGAGAGAGATAATTCACCAAACACGTTGTTATCGGTTGAAAAAGGCTTTCAGAACCTCAGCATAAACGTCATTGACAGAGTGAATGATGCAGAGAAAGACATTTCAATGATACGCCCTAGCCCCCTGGATTTGTTTTGAATAACTGGACTGCCGTGGACCTTCTCGTAGTTTCTAAGTCTTCCCCAAAGTAATGCTCAATGCTCACTTCTTGTATGCCCCCAAGTTGTGGGGGAATCTATTATAAGAGTTTATGTTGGCTATTTAGCTTTTAAACGAACATTAATGAAAATGCATTTTGTCATGGTCTCTCATTCTCATTGGCTTCATATCTATTCCCTCCTCTCATAGCCTGTCTTTATATATATCTCATATCATGCCATAGTATCACGTTCGTAGGTTCCAGTACCTCGATGCTCCTCTATAGTTTCTTTTCCATTTACCTTTCAGGTGCTCAGATATCGATGACGTGAACAAGCCCGTTACAAGTCCTAGAATCGATTTCGAGCAAGCTGTTTGTTTAGGAGAATCCGAAGCTGAGGAAAATGCTGAAGATTATGTCTCAACCCCTGACTTACTGAGAATGATAGAACAAGAAGATAAACAGATTCTGCCCCATGAAGAACCTGTTGAGGCAGTGAACTTGGGAAATGAAGAAAAGAGGCAAGAAGTGAAAATAGGGACCTCCATCTCAGAGCACACCAAACATAATTTGATCGCCTTGCTTCATGAGTACAAAGATGTGTTTGCATGGTCGTATCAGGACATGCCAGGTTTGAACGAGGATGTAGTGGTCCATAGACTCCCACTGAAGCCAGAATGCAGACCCATTCAACAAAAGCTAAGACGGATGAGACTTGAAATGTTGCTAAAGATAAAAGAAGAAGTGAGAAAACAATTTGATGCTGGCTTCTTACAGGTCTCTAAATATCCAGAATGGGTGGCTAATATAGTCCTAGTACCGAAGAAAGACGGTAAGGTGCAAATGTGCGTAGATTATCGCGACCTGAATCGAGCAAGCCCAAAAGATAATTTTCCCTTGCCACACATCGATACATTGGTAGATAACACAGCAAGACATTCATTATTTTCTTTCATGGATGGATTCTCGGGAGAAGTCTATGTCGACGATATGATCGCCAAATCTCGAGGGGAAAGGGAGCATGTCGAGAACCTCAGGAAGTTGTTTGAAAGACTGAGAAAATTCCAGCTGAAGCTTAACCCAGCCAAATGTACCTTCGGGGCCACCTCTGGAAAATTACTGGGCTTCATTGTCAACGAGAGAGGTATCGAGGTTGACCCAGACAAGATAAAAGCCATACAGGAATTGCCGTCTCCACAGACACAAAAGGAAGTCAGAGGATTTCTAGGAAAGTTGAATTACATCGCTCGGTTTATTGCTCAGCTTACCAACAATGCGACCCAATTTTCACTCCTTCGAAAGCACAATCCTGGAAAATGGATGAGGAGTGCCAGGTGGCTTTTGACAAGATAAAACAATATTTGTCTAGCCCCCCGGTGTTAGTACCGCCAACTCCCGGGAGACCCTTAATATGTATCTGACTGTGTTCGATAACCATTAGGTTGTGTACTGGGGCAACATGACGAGTCAGGAAAAAGAGAAAGGGCAATCTACTACCTCAGCAAGAAATTCACGTATGAAGCGAAAAGAGAAAGGGCAATCTACTACCTCAGCAAGAAATTCACCAAGTATGAAGCGAAGTACACGTCAATTGAAAAATTCTGTTGTGCTTTGGTCTGGGTAGCTCGAAGGCTCAGGCAATATATGTTGTATCATACGACATGGCTAATTTCAAAGCTGGACCCAATAAAGTACATGATGGAATCACCTGCACTCTCAGGAAGAATGGCACGATGGCAAATCCTACTATCAGAGTACGACATCATCTACGTTAACCAAAAGTCGATAAAAGGGAGCGCGATAGCCGACTTCCTAGCAGCTCAAACTATAGAGGAATACTAGCCATTAAGATTTGACTTCCCGGATGAAGACTTGATGTGCATTACGGAAAAAGAATGTGAGTCGTCAAAAGAGAAATCATGGAAGATGAGCTTTGATGGGGCATCAAATGCATTGGGGCATGGGATTGGAGCAGTCTTAGTGTCACCAGAAGGGAATCATTACCCATTCACCGCCAGATTAAATTTCTTCTGTACTAATAACATAGCGGAATATAAGGCTTGCATCATGGGACTTCACGCAGCTATTGAACGAGGCATCGAAGTCTTAGAGGTATACGGAGACTCAGCGCTGGTGATTTACCAAATCCGTGGAGATTGGGAAGTGAGAGATTCGAAGTTGGTCAAATATCGTGATCTCGTGGTAGAGTTGATCAAAGAATTCGAAGAAGTGACTTTTAATTACTTCCCACGAGAAGAAAACCAATTGGCTGATGCCTTAGCCACTTTGGCTTCAATGTTCAAAGAAAACCGGGAAACAGAAATAATGCCTTTCCAGATAAGCATATATGAGGCCCCTGCGCATTGTTTTAGCATCGAAAAAGAGGCAGATGGATAGCCGTGGTTCCACGATATCTTAGAATATCTCAAGAATCAAAGGTATCCCGAATAAGCAAATGAGAACGACAAAAGAACAATCAGAAGAATGGCTGTGGGATTTGTTTTTGATGGGGACATCCTATACAAAAAGGGAAAAGACCAAGTGCTCTTGAGATGCGTGGATACTGTTGAAGCCAGAAAGATACTTGAAGATGTCTATGAAGGAATTTGCGGAACGCATGCCAACGGTTTCACTATGACTAGGCAGATTATGAGGCTCGGTTATTACTGGCTGACAATGGAAAGCAACTGCATTAGTTATGAGTGAAAATGCCACAAATGTCAAGTTTACGGCGATAAAATTCATGCAGCACCTTCGCCCCTTCACGTCATGACTTCTCCGTGGCCTTTTTCTATGTGGGGCATGGATGTTATAGGGCCAATTTCCCCAAAGGCTTCTAATGGACATCGGTTCATTTTTGTGGTCATAGATTATTTCACGAAATGGGTAAAAGCCGCTTCGTTTGCTAATGTGACCAGGACCGCAGTTTGTAAATTCATAAAAAAGGAGATCATATGCCGATACGGATTGCCTGAGAGAATTATTTCAGATAATGCTTTAAATCTGAATAACAAGATGATGAAAGAAGTGTGCGAACAATTTCAAATAAAGCATCATAATTCCTCACCCTACCGTCCAAAGATGAACGGAGCGGTAGAAGCTGCTAACAAGAATATTAAGAAGATTATTGGGAAAATGACCGAGACATATAAAGACTGGCACGAGAAGCTACCATTTGCTCTATATGCATATCGCACTTGTGTGCGGACCTCTACGGGGGCAACTCCTTTCTCTCTGGTCTATGGAATGGAAGCCGTGCTGCCCATTGAAGTTGAGATTCCCTCTTTACGAGTCTTAATGGAGTCAAAACTAGAAGAATCGGAATGGGTTCGAGCTAGATATGACCAGCTAAATCTTATCAAGGAAAACGCTTGAAGGCAATTTGTCATAGACAAATGTACCAGAAGAGAATGATCAACGCCCATGACAAGAAGGTGCGGCCAAGAGAATTTTGCGAAGGGGAACTCATGCTGAGAAAGATTCTCCCAATACAAAAAGACTTTCGAGGAAAATGGGCACCGAATTGGGAAGAGCCATACGTCGTGAAGAGAGCGTTCTCAGGTGGAGCTTTGATTCTCACTGAAATGGATGGGAAGGAGTTACCAAATCCGATAAACTCAGATGCCGTGAAGAAATACTGCGCCTAAAAAAAAGGGTTCAGGATGAAAACCCGAAAAGGGCGTCTTGATAAACAAAATTGGGATGAAAACCTGAAAGGGCGTCCTAATGAAGCGGATTCGGGCATAAAGGGCCAGGGCGATTAGAACAGGGAGTCAAAGGGCAAGATATTAATATTTGAAGCGGACTCGGAAGCTCAAAATTCTCTACACAAGAAGCTTTGCTCGGAAAGATCCAGGATGAAGAAGCGCGAAAAGTTCATGCGTTAGATATCCAGAGCATTTGCGACAATTGAATCTACTTTTCTTTTTATAACATTTCCTTTCTTGAATTATTCCTTGGCAATTTTCTTTGCTTGACACTTTCGAAATAAATATGAACGTGAGGTATTTCTTTCGTACTTGCTTTCCCATTGTCAAACATCTCATGCTTGGTTCATTTAAATGATAAATAGTGAAATTACATACTCTAAACAAAATGAATGTTGAGCATTACCTGGATGAAAATTTGGTAAGTACAAGAGCCTCAAGGTAATGACAAAGTTCAACAGGGGGCAAAAGGGTGACATACGCGATGAAACTCGAGGACGAGCACGAAACATGAAAAGAAAGTCAAGAGTCGAAGCAATGAATACAGGTCATCATGAAAGTCGCGACGAAAAAAGATACATGACAAATAAACACAGGGCGCATGGCAGAGTCATGTAGGCATAAAAGCATTTAAGACGAACACGTGCATATCATGATAACATCATACATGACAAATACAGGTACACCAATAAAGCAAGAAACTCTGACGATAGTTGTACAAAATCAAGGAAAAAGAAGACCTCCGAGTTCCACCATATGATATGCTAAGCCTCGGGATATGCCGAGGTCACATGTGGAGGTATTTTTAATTTCTGTTTTTCAATTTCTGCTAAAATCAACTCATAATGCGAGAAGTGAGTTGGGCCTCGGGTTACGCACGCTGAGGTATTTTTAATTTCTATTTTTTAATTTCTGCTAAAATCAACTCATAATGCGAGAAGTGAGTTGGGCCTCGGGTTACGCACACTGAGGTGTTTTTAATTTCTGTTTTTCAATTTTCGCTAAAATCAACTCATAATACGAGAGGTGAGTTGAGCCTCGGGTCACATGCCGAGGTATTTTTACTTTCTGTTTTTCAATTTCCGTTTAAAAAATCAACTCATAATACGAGAAGGTGAGTTGAGCCACAGGTCACATGCTGAGGTGTTTTTCAATTTCTGTTCAAAAATCAACTCATAATACGAGAGGTGAGTTGAGCCTCGAGACACACCGAGGTATTAAATTTCTGTCTTTAAATTTCTGTTCAAAAATCAACTCATAATACCAGAGGTGAGTTGAGCCTCGGGACACGCCGAGGTATTTTTAATTTCTGTTTTTCAATTTCTGTTCAAAAATCAACTCATAATACGAGAGGTGAGTTGAGCCTCGGGACACGCCAAGGTATTTTTAATTTCTGTCTTGCAATTTTTGTTCAAAAATCAACTCATAATACGTGAAGTGAGTTGAGCCTCGGGACACGCCGAGGTATTTTTAATTTCCATTTTTCAATCTCTGTTCAAAAGACAACTCATAATACGAGAGGTGAGTTGAGCCTCGGGACACGCTGAGGTATTTTTAATTTTTGTCTTTAAATCTCTGTTCAAAAGTCAACTCATAATATGAGAGGTGAGTTGAGCCTCGGGACACGCTGAGGTATTTTTAATTTTTGTCTTTCAATTTCTGTTCAAAAGTCAACTCAGAGATGAGTTGGGCCTCGGGTTACACACGCTAAGGTATTTTTTTTTGTCTTTAAATTTCTGTTCAAAAATCAACCCATATTGCGAGAATAAAAAAGCAGTCTGAAAAGTTCAAGTTTCATCAAAGTCCCAGTGGAGCAATGAGTAGATCAAAGATACAAATCTCTTCGTGTCCCGAAGTCGTGTTAGAGCAAGTAAAAAATTAAATAAACGGGATTGAGGAAATGCGAATTGAAAGCTACAGGTCATATCTCTTGGAAATAGCAGAACGGATCGAAACAACAAGTTACAGTAGAGTTTGAAGATGTTTGGGGAAGACGAGGACCAATGAGTCGAGGTCCGACCAAGACTGGGCAAAATTGGTTCTTCTATTGTCTTTGCTCTATTCTCGTTTTACGACAATGAGCAAAGAGGGGCAGCTGTAATAACCAAATTTGCCCGGCCCATTAAGGCCTAATACCAAGCTAAAAACAAGACCAATTTAAAATGCAAAATCCAGAGTCCTTATTTACAGCAAGGTCCAAATACAACCCAATACAGATTAAAAAACCAATAATAAAGTCCAGAAATAAAACAGTCCATTTACAAAATTACAAAAAAAGAAGCCCAATACAAAAACCCAACCACAAAACCCGAATAGCCAGCCCAAACTCAAGGACCCACTAAACAGAAGCCCTAGGGTTTCCTTCATTCCAGCGCCGCCGCGCGTCCCGCACACGCGCGCGCCTCTCCAGCCTCCCCGCGCGTCGCTCCAGCTCCCCACGCATGTCGTTCCCTGCGCCCACGCCTCCTGTATATTGAAGCTTCCCCAGACGCCTCGGCCTCCCTCGTCCATGCGCCTCGCCCATACCCTGTGACAAACGGAGACGCGAAGAAACAGAGAAGCATAGGGAAACAATAGAATAAAGAAAGATGTTGTATATTTCGGCTATAAGGCCATTGTAAATCGATGTAAAGAGGGTTCCCTCTTCTTACGAAAAAAAGAGACATTATCAGAAGTTTTTTAAAAAAAGAAAGCACGAATCAGAAATCAAAAAAGGGGAAACAAAAGGTCTAGCTTTGTTATTTTTTTTTCCTTTCACATTCGAAACTGTCATTTACATACAAGTTTTATTTCTTATACACGATAGATATATCTGTTAAAATACAAAAAAGGAGAGAAAGAAAAGGAGAAGGGGCTACCTCGGGTCTCTGACCGCCGCCTGGGGAGGAGCTGCGACGGAGTGGCGGCGAAACCGCGGCTAAAAGCTGGGCTTGCCCAGAGAGAAAAAAAAGAATTCGCCCTTTCTTTTTTTTTTTTAAAAAACCTGCAACAAATGGTTTTTTGAAAAAAATTTGGCCTTATAAGCACATCAAAAAACGACGCCGTTTAGCCACCTTAGGTCCGCGCGTCGACCCGACCCATTAAAGGGGATCCGCGCGTTTTCATCAAGCGGTCTAATTGCTATCCTAGTCCCTCCGTGTTCTTATTATTCTCAACCTCGCTTGTTTCGAACTTTTTTTATTTTTAATTTGGCCCCAAAACTCTCATTTCATTTCAATTCGATCTTACAAGTCCTTAATGGTTTAAATCAAAACGACTCCGTTTTTAAAATTTGGTATATTTTCAACTTTAGCCCCTGTCATTTAACGCGCATCTTACTTTAACCCTTTCAGTTCCTTTTAATTGTCATTTGATCCCCTCTTTTATTGTTTATTTTATTTTTTTATCCTTTTTATTTTATTTTTATTATTTTGTATTATTTTAAACGGTCCATATTATTATCTATATACTAGTACATTAACAGTATAAATATATGTCTATTTCTATCATTATTATTTGTTACTTTTATTTAGCTAAAAATTATTTTCATTAGATATTTTTATATATTATATATTTTCAAATCGCATATTATACCATATTATATCGTATATTATTTGTGGCTAAAATTTATTTGTGTTATATAATACATTCTATTTATATTGTTCTCATATGTAATTTTATATATTATTTAAATCACTATATTATGTTTATATTGGCTCTATCATGTATGTGTGTTTTTATCTATTATCAAAGCATGCGTTACATAGGTTCATTTGTTTGTTGTTAATTATATTTGTTTATGCTTCATCATGTATTTACAATTACTTAGGTACATGAATTATCACCTAACATACTTTGTGTTATCATTGTTTTATTGCCTATTTTAAATGATAATACATCATAGTTGCTTTTAAATAATTTTGTTCAACAATTTATAGAATATGAATGTTGGCATGTAATTGTCGTTTAAAATAAAAATATCCTTTCGCAAAAGATCAATATCTTTAAAACATTTCTTTGAGAAATAAGGCAATATTCGTGTGTTTAGAAGTTCGAAAGATCACATCCTAACGTGCGGGGTGTTGATTTTTCTGTTCGACTAAATATTCGAATATCCTTCTCCACGCGATTTGAAGATCAAAGATGATCTCGACGTCAGAGTATTAAGGCGTCATATCCTAACGTGCTGGGTATGACAATCTTATTCCTTTGAAACGAGTTAATTTTGAGATTCAATCCCGATTCAATTAACCCATTCTTTTAATCCTTTTTACCCTAAATATTTTCAAGTTTTCAGCATTGGGACATTGATCAATCAATTTGGTACCAATTTTGGGCGTTGCGAGGGTGCTAATCCTTCCTCGCACGTAACCGACTCCGGAACCCGTTTTCTCGAACACTCGTAGACCGAAAGCTCTGTTTTAATAAACTAAAATGTTTTTTTATTAAAACAAGGTGATCCGATCACACCTCGAATAAAAGATCGGTGGCGACTCCCTATTTTTAAAAGTCGATTCCCGTTTAAAAAAAATGGTTACGGCAATAACTTTTCAAATTAATCCCCCAAATAAATAGATTAGGCTATCCCAATTCCAAAAATATAAAAAACATTAAAAACGAGACTTAATTTCATATCGAATTGAGCTTGAAAAGTTTTCATCCTATCTCCTAGGGTTTCCATGGTAATATTTGGGGAAGATTATATGAAATTTTTTTCTTTTTCATTTAATTAAATTGTCATTTAACAACTTTTCATCTTTCCAATTTAGTCCTTAGCCTTTTTTTATTTTTCCATGGATGAGTCACCAAGAAAGGTCTACATATTTTTCTTAATGGTCTAATTACCATATAAGGACCTCTAGTTTTGAATTACATAGCTATTTAATCCTTATAGGTACTAGAATTCAACTTTCACATTTTATGCGATTTAGTCCTTCTCGTAATTAAGCACTAAATCGATGAAATTTTCGTACCAAAATTCTCACATGTCATATCTATCATAATACAGACCATATAATAAAATAAAAATAAATTTTATTTTTGGCTCGAATTTGTGGTCCCGAAACACTGTTTCGATTTGACCCAAAAATGGGTTGTTACAACTCTCCCCCTTAAGGATTTTCGTCCTCGAAAATCTTATCAATAATAAGATTCAGACATTACTTTCTCATAGTTTCTTTCGATTCCTAGGTAGCTTTTTCTACATCGTATCATTGTCAAAGAACTTTCACTAAAACTACCTTTATATTTTTCGTTTCTTTCACTTCACATGCCAGAATTTCATTCAAACTTTCACTGTAAATCATGTCAGGCTAAGTTCCAATATTTATCGGAGGAATAACATGTGATGAATTAGATCGTTACCGCCATAACATAATCACAGGAAAACATTATTAATTTTGTCAAGCTCTGACAATAATGCCAATCAATATGCAACAGGTCCGATTCCTTTCAATATCCTCATATGACTCAGTAAGTGACAGACTCAATTTTGCCTGAACAGCCAACCTGAATAACTTTCTTTCATGGTAAATTTTCAGACATACCTTGTCACTATCAGAAACTATATATCTTTTTATTTTAGATTCACATCAGATTTCTGACGATCAAATACTGCTTTTAAACTGTCTCAAATGTAACGCCCCAAATTTGGGCCTAAAAAGAAATAGGTCTTGAGCATGAGAACACATAAAAATTTATGTGTGCAAGGAAATGTGTAACATCCCGAATTTGGGCTTAGTAGAATTGGACCCATTAGACTTTGAGCGTAGAAGCGTTTTAAAAGTTTTGAGAATATGAGAACGGTAATATTGTAAATTGGACTTATTAGATAAGTGATTTTAGAAAGTTACGGGGTTCTATGAAGTTTCGGGTTCAAGTTGGGCCTTAGTGAAAGTTTGTGTTTAAGCCTATTAAGGAGAGATAGTAAGAGGCATCAAAGCTTATGGAAATAAGTGAGTAAATTGTTAACATAAATGAACTATTGGTAAAGAGGTTATGGCATCAAGTGGAGAGCATGGAGGGAAGGGGTTCAAATCTCATCTTTTGCAAATTTTGGATTTATTTTTATGTGCTCTTCCAAGTGTCATCCATGACATCATTAAAGGAATGAAATAAAAGAAAAATGAAATGATGACTAAAAGGATAAGGTAAGGAGGAAAACAAGGAAAAAGAAAAGAAAAAGAAATAAAAGAATAATAATAATGATGGAATTTGAAATAATGGAGTAGGTGAGAAAAAAAAAGAATGATGGAGAGTGAATTAGGGAGCATGTTGGTTTTTTGTTTTTAAAGTTTTGGGTTGGTAAATTTTGGCTTATTTGCAAAGGCATGGACGATTGAGGTGAAGGAGAGGGTAGCTGAATTTGTTTTAGTCATTTGGTAGGATTTTTGGTGCTTGATAGGCCTAATTTTCTTTTGGCATCCTTTTGTGTTCTTTTCTCCAACTTCTCCTATCATTGCCACAACTTCAAGTCAATACCGAACCTCTCAATCCATAATCACTCCTTCATAAATTCTTTCTCATTTGGGTAGACACTCTTTTCTTTGATTAAATCGTGTTCTAAGTGGATGGCCATGTATCATTCTAGCCATATGTCAAGTGGGGAAAATCGGATCCAATATTAATAAGGTAAGGAGTTCTTATGGATTATTGATATTATTCAATATTTGATTGGTTGCTAACAGAGTAATAATTTGAAATAATCGACTATATGTTTTAGGGACAAAGCACTCGATATATTCTACCTTCGGACATAGTGGTAAGTGATTCAAGTGTGAGTGATACGAAATCTTTTGGAAATCCGAGGCTAACTTTTGGTTGGTATTATTCTAGGGGCAACGAAGAGTGGTTCTTAGGGAATCCTAATCAAGGTGTGTAATCTCATACCCTTCCAAATACATGTTTGAAATGGTGTGTAATCTCACACTTCTCTGAAATTTTACATGAATGTTTTGTGATTTGGTTGAAATACCAAAGAAAACCGGAAATCGGCATCTATGACCACTCAGGCGTACATATGTTCGTAGTGGTAACCATACTTTGCAATAAAACAGTTTTGGTTAGCAGCAGTGACGTGATTTTGAAAAATCACCAAAAATAGTGGAAATTGAATTAGAAAGTGAAGGAGATATGAATTGAAAGATAATTGAGTCTATTTTCTTATAAAAGAAACAGAGCAAGCAAAGGATTAGTATATTTTGAGAGTTTTAGATTTTTGTGAGACTGGTTCAGAGTGATTTCGAGATCCCCTGTTCTAACTTGGAAAAATCACTATAAATTGTAGACAAATAATTACGGGACATGGTCTATATTATTAGAATCCTTATTGAGTCTATTTTTATTTGGATCAAACAAAACCAGTATTTGAGTTCCGTACAATAAGATATCTGAGATTTTTTGAAGAGAGGGCAGAACTGTCAAATAGTGAAACAAGGGATACTTTGAAGAATAAACTGTACTAATTGGCTACGCAAAAAATTCTGGAAAACTTACAGTAAGAATTTATATGAGTCTAGTTTCAAGGAAAATTTACGGATCTAAATTTCGAGTTTCCTAAGTCAAGTTATAGTCAGTTTAGTCAGTACGACACAGATGGACAGTTTTGATTTTTATGCCCCAAATTAGTAATTAAGCCTAGGTTGCGAAAATTACCATCATACCCTTAGAGGGTAAATTACCGAATTACCCTTAGTGGGTACGATTACCAAATTATGAAAACACCCTTATGGGCCAAATTACGAAAATGCCCCTAATGGACTGAATTACAAAATGTCCTTATGGACCGAATTACAAAAATACCCTTAATGGGTCAATTTGATAAATTGCTATATGGGCCAACTTGATAATTTGCTATATGGGCCAACTTGATAATTTGCTATATGGCCAACTTGATAAATTGTTATATGGGCCAATTTGATAATTTGCTATATGGGCAAATTTGAAAAAAAAAACTGCTAGATCGATATATGGGCCAAAAACTGATAGATCGATATATGGGCCTTTTGTTAAAATTCATCATGTGAATGTATTGTTATATTTTATATATATACATGATTGCATGGGTTGGGAAAATTGATGAAGAGAAGAAAGGCCTGTTGCCAAAATCTAGTTCGCGTGGCTCTGCCACAATCTAGTTCGAGTGGCTCTGCCACAATCTAGTTCGGTGGTTTAACCATAATTTTTAAAATGGCTTTATGCCTGCGATTGGTGTGTTGGCGGGGTGGGTTGACTTGATCCCCACAGGTGTGATGGTTGGTACGGGTGGTGTGTAGCGGATGGAAATTAGGCTTGGTTGGGAATTGCATATCACATGCATTTTTATATTTGATTTATATAATGCACATTTGTAAATGGGCTCAAGCCCAAATATATGTTTATATGGTTATGGCCCAGTAGACACGATAAGTGGGTTACACACTGAGTTCTAAGTAACTCACCCCATTTTCTTACCCTTCTCAGGTAATGACAATTGACGGAGGCTTGGGCCGGGGATGACTTCGTGTGGAGGCCATACTACGAATGATGAGTTATAAAAACTTTGAACTTCTTTTAAATATTTTTTTTATCTAAGTACTATTTCAATTGCGATGTAATAAGGCCTTTGGTATTATTTTTATGGATTTTTATTCGTGGATGGATTTTAATATGTTTTAGTTACTTAAATGGGGCTGTTTAATTCTTATAAATGTTTTCTTAAACTTACGTATAAAAATGGTTTTTCTTAAATATCACTTACTCGTAAAATTCCCATGAAAACTCTTTTATAAATTTATTTCAACCAATTATTTAAGTTTTTAACCAATTATTTCTCTGAAAATCAAATTGTAAACTCTTATGTTTTAAAGTCATGGTTTTCAAATAAATCTCGATTTTTGATAAACTCCGTCTTCAAAATCGTTTTGAAAAATTGTTTTCATTAAAAGCATTGATGACTGGACATAAGTTCGAATTGTGTGGCATGCTAAGTCTGGTCTTAACGCATAGGTCGGGTTTGGGGTGTTACATTTTGTGGTATTAGAGCCAGTTTCAAAACTCGGCTGTAGTTTGGGTTCAACAACAAATTTTGTTTAAAAACTGTTTAAATTTCTAGATTTTATGTGTTAAAGGTAGTATGGCACCACGAGCATCCGGCACCAAGTCAAGTAAGTATTTGTATATTAAATATTTATTATTGTGATATGACCATAGGAACACTCTAGAACTTCTAGTTTTAGATGTTGAAAACGGTATAGATTGAGACTATAGGAAGTGATTGCGAAAACAACTTTACCTCTTATATCTCATAAAATATCGTTAATAAATACTGAAATAGTATACTGATTCATAAAACTTGTAATCAGATTAAACCGAAATACCCGATATGAGCACTAGAGGACGTGGACGTGGACGTGGTAGACGTGGCCGTGGTAGAGGCCGAGGTGCTAGGGTGGCGTCTGAAGCGTCGGGTCTTATGCCGGAAATGGATGCACCCGTGTCACCTGGGAGTGAGACTAGATCTCATGATCATACGAGAGAGGATAATGCTTTGACTCAAGCAATGTTGCGATTCCTAGAAAGGGTCACTGGGGTTAGAACTGGTCCAGCAATCCGGGGATCAATCTCGGAACGACTTAAATCAAGTGGTGCCGAGGTTTTTAGAGGTGTCTTGGGTGTAGCTCCGATGTTGCGGAATATTGGCTCGAGGCTGTAGAGCGGATTATGGATGATATGGAGTGCACTATCGAGCAGAAACTGAGAGGGGCTGTGCCCTTGCTAAGGGACGAGGCGTATCAATGGTGGCTTACGGTTTGAGAAGGCACCGAGGCTGCATTAATTACTTGGGATTTCTTCAAAGCTGCTTTCCAAGGGAAGTACGTCGGGACAAGTTATGTAGATGCCCAGAGGAAGGAATTCCTGAATTTGGTTCAAGGAAATAAGACGGTGGCAACCTACGAGGCAGAATTTCTTCGTTTGAGACGTTATGCTCGCACTATAGTATCGACCGATCATGAGCGCTGTGTACGCTTTGAAGATGGGCTGAATGATGAGTTGTGGGTACTGATAGCCCCACAACAAGTACGGACTTTTGCCTCGCTTGTGGAGAAAGCCAAGATAGCCGAAGAGGCTAAGAACTCAGAACGCCAGAACCGGGAAAGAGTTAGAGGCAAGAGGGATATTAAGTACACGGGCTCTGCTAAAAGGTTCCAGAAGAGGCCCCGAAATGATGAGTCAGCTCAAGCTAGAGCACCTGTGACTACCAATCAGAGTCGAAACTGTGCTGACTGTGGGAAGCGACACCCTGGGGAATGCTGGAGGAAAACCGATGCCTGCTATAAATGTGGTTCCAAAGACCATCAGTATAAGAATTGCCCTCGACAGATTGATACGACTCCAGAAGCTCGTAACCCTGATGTTTAGCCAGCTAGAGGCACTCAGCAGCTACCGAGAGGCCGCGGACCAGGTCGTGGTGGTAATGGTGTTGGACGTGGTCAAGGTGCACCGGGTCGAGGAAATGGCTTTAGAGGTAATGCGGAGGCAAGACAGCCGGGGTTGGTCTATGCGGTTAGGCGTCGGGAAGATGGCGATGCACCTGATGTGATAACTGGTATGTTCTTCATCTTTGATGTACCTGTTACTGCTTTGAGAGATATCGGGTCTACCCACTCGTATGTTGCTAGTGCCATATCTGAAAACATGAATATTAGATCTGAGATTACCGATAGAGAGATGATGGTACTTAGTCCTTTAAGACAGTCGGTAATTGTGAATAAACTGTTTAGAGACGTGCCCTTAGAAATCCAAAGAGAAATATTTCTGGCGGATTTGATGGAATTGCCTTTTGGCGAGTTCGATCTTATTTTGTGAATGGATTGGTTGGTGAAGCACCGGGCGCAATTGGATTGTGCTGAAAAGCGGATGTTGATAAGGACTGTGGATGATGAGGAGGTAGTTATGATTGGTGAGCGAAGGAACTTTTTGGCAAATGTGGTATCTGCTTTGAAGGCAGAAAAAATGGTGCGGAAAGGGTATGGAGCATTCCTAGCCTTCATTAGTGCTTCGGATGCCAAGGAATTATCGGTGGAAAGTGTGAGAACGGTGAAGGAATTTCCAGATGTCTTTCCCGAAGAACTTCTGGGTTTACCTCCAGATCGAGAAGTAGAGTTTGTTATTGAGCTTTTGCCCGGAACGACTCCGGTGTCCATTGCTCCTTATAGAATGGCGCCGAAGGAGTTAGCGGAGCTTAAAGCTCAAATTCAAGAATTGTTAGGTCGAGGATTTATCCGACCGAGTGTGTCTCCGTGGGGAGCACCGGTTTTGTTTGTCAAGAAGAAGGATGGGTCGATGCGTATGTGCATTGATTATAGGCAGTTAAATAAATTGACGATCAAGAATAGGTATCCATTACCGAGAATCGATGACCTGTTTGATCAATTGAGAGGAGCTTCAGTTTTCTCCAAGATTGATTTGAGATCGGGTTATCATCAACTCAAGGTTAAAGAGGCGGATATTCATAAGACGACATTTCGAACTCGTTATGGACATTATGAGTTTTTGGTTATGCCATTTGGTTTGGCCAATGCACCAGCTGCATTTATGGACATGATGAACCGAGTCTTTCAACCCTATCTAGACCAGTTCGTAGTGGTGTTCATAGATGATATCTTGGTATATTCGAGGAATGAAGAAGAGCATGACTCACATTTGCGCATTGTGTTGCAAATTTTGCGGGATAAGCAACTTTATGCCAAATTCAGTAAATGCGAATTTTGGTTGAAGGAAGTGACTTTCCTGGGGCATGTGGTGTCAGCTGAAGGAATAAGAGTTGATCCTCGGAAGGTAGAGGTTGTGCTGGAATGGAAACCACCGAAGTCAGTGGCTGAAATTTAGAGTTTCCTAGGGTTGGATGGTTATTACCGGCGTTTTGTTGAGGGGTTTTCATTGATTGCTGCACCCCTAGCTAAGTTGTTACAAAAAGGAGTACCGTATGTGTGGACCGATAAACAATAAGAAAGTTTCGAGAAATTGAAGAAGATTTTGACGAAAGCGCCAGTACTGATTCAACCTGAGACTGGAAAAGAGTTTACCGTTTACTGTGATGCGTCACATACGGGTTTAGGATGTGCGTTGATGCAAAGTGGGAAAGTGGTGGCGTATGCTTCTCGTCAGTTGAGGCCGCATGAAGTCAACTATCCTACTCATGACTTAGAGTTGGCTGCGGTGGTGTTTGCTTTAAAGGTTTGGAGGCACTACCTCTACTGTGAGAAATCGATCATTTATACGGACCATAAGAGTCTTAAGTACCTCCTTACTCAAAAGGAGTTGAATTTGAGACAACGAAGATGGGTGGAGTTGTTAAAAGATTATGACTTCTCAATCGAGTACCATCTTGGAAAGGCTAACGTGGTGGCAGACGCGTTGAGTCGTAAGGTAGTATCGGAGTTGAGAGCAATGTTTGCTCATCTCAGTTTGTTTGAGGATGGTAGTCTGCTAGCGGAACTTCAGGTGAAGCCTCTGTGGTTGGAGCAAATCAAGGAAAAGCAGTTATCATATGAAAAGTTGGGTCCTTTAATGCAACAAGTTGAAAGTGGTATAATAGGGGATTTTGGATTGAACAAGGATGGCGTGCTATGTTTTCGTGGAAGAGTTTGTATGCCCATGGATTCGGGTTTGAGATAAATGATTCTACGGGAGGCGCATAGTAGTCCTTATGCTATGCACCCCGGAGAAAATAAGATGTATCGGGATCTTCGTGAGCAGTATTGGTGGCCAGGGTTGAAACGGGAGGTTATGAATTTGTGGGAAAATGCTTGACTTGTCAACAAGTTAAGGCGGAACATCAATTACCATCGGGATTATTGCAACCGGTAAAGATTCCTCTATGGAAATGGGAACGGATAACGATGGATTTTGTTAGTGGGTTACCCTTAACACCTACTAAGAAAGATTCTGTTTGGGTGGTAGTTGATCGATTAACGAAGACTGCTCATTTTCTACCAGTTCGTACGGATTACTCCCTGCAGAAATTGGCTAAGCTGTATGTATCTGAGATCGTGAGGTTGCATGGGGTACCAGTGTCTATCATATCGGACAGGGATCCCAGGTTTACATCACGGTTTTGGAAAGCTTTACATGAGGTTTTGGGAACAAAGTTAAACTTTAGTACGGCTTTTCATCCTCATTCAGATAGTCAGTCAGAAAGAGTAATTCAGATTTTGGAAGAAATGTTGCGTGGTTGTGTAATCGACTTCAGAGGTAGTTGGGAGGATTTCCTACCGTTGGCAGAGTTCGCGTATAATAACAGTTACCAATCCAGTATCCAAATGGCACCCTATGAAGCGTTATACGGTCGTAGGTGTCGTACTCCTACTTGTTGGACTGAATTAGGGGAACGACAGTTGTTGGGTCCTGAGTTGATATCTGAGACGGAAGAAAAGGTAAAGGTGATTCGAGCACGGTTAAAGAAAGCTTCGGATCGACAAAAATCTTATGCGGATCTGAAGCGTAAGGATATTGAATTTGCGGTGGGAGATTAGGTTTTTCTGAAAGTCTCACCCTGGAAGAAGATTTTCAGATTTGGAAGGAAGGGCAAGTTGAGCCCTAGGTTTATTGGACCGTACCGTGTGTTGAAGCGTGTAGGACCAGTGGCCTATCAGCTTCAATTACCTCCGGAGTTGAGTCAGATTCATAGTGTCTTCCATGTTTCTATGCTGAGGCGTTATAGATCGGATCCGTCGCATATTGTACCAGTGGAAGAAGTGGAATTAAGGCCAGACTTATCTTTCGAGGAGGAACCAATGAAAATCTTAGACCGTGATGTTAAGGTGCTAAGAAAGAAGACTGTGCCGTTGGTTAAGTTTTTGTGGTGTAATCACGGAGCGGAGGAAGCTACGTGGGAGCCTGAGGACATAATTCGGCAACAATATCCTCACCTCTTTCAACTAGGTAAATTTCGAGGACGAAATTTCTTTAAGGGGGTAGAATTGTAACATCCCGAATTTGGGCTTAGTAGAATTGGACCCATTAGACCTTGAGCGTAGAAGCGTTTTAAAAGTTTTGAGAATATGAGAACGGTAATATTGTAAATTGGACTTATTAGATAAGTGATTTTAGAAAGTTACGGGGTTCTATGAAGTTTCGGGTTCAAGTTGGGCCTTAGTGAAAGTTTGTGTTTAAGCCTATTAAGGATAGATAGTAAGAGGCATCAAAGCTTATGGAAATAAGTGAGTAAATTGTTAACATATATGAACTATTGGTAAAGAGGTTATGGCATCAAGTGGAGAGCATGGAGGGAAGGGGTTCAAATATCATCTTTTGCAAATTTTGGATTTATTTTTATGTGGTCTTCCAAGTGTCATCCATGACATCATTAAAGGAATGAAATAAAAGAAAAATGAAATGATGACTAAAAAGATAAGGCAAGGAGGAAAACAAGGAAAAAGAAAAGAAAAAGAAATAAAAGAATAATAATAATGATGGAATTTGAAATAATGGAGTAGGTGAGAAAAAAAAAAGAATGATGGAGAGTGAATTAGGGAGCATGTTGGTTTTTTGTTTTTAAAGTTTTGGGTTGGTAAATTTTGGCTTATTTGCAAAGGCATGGACGATTGAGGTGAAGGAGAGGGTAGCTGAATTTGTTTTAGTCATTTGGTAGGATTTTTGGTGCTTGATAGGCCTAATTTTCTTTTGGCATCCTTTTGTGTTCTTTTCTCCAACTTCTCCTATCATTGCCACAACTTCAAGTCAATACCGAACCTCTCAATCCATAATCACTCCTTCATAAATTCTTTCTCATTTGGGTAGACACTCTTTTCTTTGATTAAATCGTGTTCTAAGTGGATGGCCGTGTATCATTCTAGCCATAAGTCAAGTGGGGGAAATCGGATCCAATATTAATAAGGTAAGGAGTTCTTATGGATTATTGTTATTATTCAATATTCGATTGGTTGCTAACGGAGTAATAATTTGAAATAATTGACTATATGTTTTAGGGACAAATCACTCGATATATTCTACCTTCGGACATAGTGGTAAGTGATTCAAGTGTGAGTGATACGAAATTTTTTGGAAATTCGAGGCTAACTTTTGGTTGGTATTGTTCTAGGGGCAACGAAGAGTGGTTCTTAGGGAATCCTAATCAAGGTGTGTAATCTCATACCCTTCCAAATACATGTTTGAAATGGTGTGTAATCTCACACTTCTCTGAAATTTTACATGAATGTTCTGTGATTTGGTTGAAATACCAAAGAAAATCGGAAATCGGCATCTATGACCACTCAGGTGTACATATGTTCGTAGTGGTAACCATACTTTGCAATAAAACAGTTTTGGTTAGCAGCAGTGACGTGATTTTGAAAAATCACCAAAAATAGTGGAAATTGAATTAGAAAGTGAAGGAGATATTAATTGAAAGATAATTGAGTCTATTTTCTTATAAAAGAAACAGAGCAAGCAAAGGATTAGTATATTTTGAGAGTTTTAGATTTTTGTGAGACTGGTTCAGAGTGATTTCGAGATCCCCTGTTCTAACTTGGAAAAATCACTATAAATTGTAGACAAATAATTACGGGACATGGTCTATATTATTAGAATCCTTATTGAGTCTATTTTTATTTGGATCAAACGAAACCAATATTTGAGTTCCGTACAATAAGATATTTGAGATTTTGTGAAGAGAGGGCAGAACTTTCAAACAGTGAAACAAGGGATACTTTGAAGAATAAACTGTACTAATTGGCTAAGCAAAAAATTCTGGAAACATTACAGTAAGAAGTTATATGAGTCTAGTTTCAGGGAAAATTTACGGATCTAAATTTCAAGTTTCCTAACTCAAGTTATAGTCAGTTTAGTTAGTACGACGCAGATGGACAGTTTTGATTTTTATGCCCCAAATTAGTAATTAAGCCTAGGTTGCGAAAATTACCATCATACCCTTAGAGGGTAAATTACCGAATTACCCTTATTGGGTACGATTACCGAATTATGAAAACGCCCTTATGGGCCAAATTACGAAAATGCCCCTAATGGGCTGAATTACGAAATGTCTTTATGGACCGAATTACGAAAATACCCTTAATGGGTCAATTTGATAATTTGCTATATGGCCAACTTGATAATTTGCTATATGGGCCCAACTTGATAATTTGCTATATGGGCCAACTTGATAAATTGTTATATGGGCCAATTTGATAATTTGCTATATGGGCAAATTTGAAAAAAAAAACTGCTAGATCGATATATAGGCCAAAAACTGCTAGATCGATATATGGGCCTTTTGTTAAAATTCATCATGTGAATGTATTGTTATGTTTTATATATATACATGATTGCATGGGTTGGGATAATTGATGAAGAGAAGAAAGGCCTGTTGCCAAAATCTAGTTCGCGTGGCTCTGCCACAATCTAGTTCGAGTGGCTCTGCCACAATCTACTTCGGTGGTTTAACCACAATTTTTAAAATGGCTTTATGCCTGCGATTGGTGTGTTGGCGGGGTGGGTTGACTTGATCCCCACAGGTGTAATGGTTGGTACGGGTGGTGTGTAGCGGATGGAAATTAGGCTTGGTTGGGAATTGCATATCACATGCATTTTTATATTTGATTTATATAATGCACATTTGTAAATGGGCTCAAGCCCAAATATATGTTTATATGGTTATGGCCCAGTAGACACGGTAAGTGGGTTACACACTAAGTTCTAAGTAACTCACCCCGTTTTCTTACCCTTCTCAGGTAATGACAATTGATGGAGGCTTGGGCCGGGGATGACTTCGTGTGGAGGCCATACTACGAATGATGAGTTATAAAAACTTTGAACTTCTTTTAAGTATTTTTTTTATCTAAGTACTATTTCAATTGCGATGTAATAAGGCCTCTGGTATTATTTTTATGGATTTTTATTCGTGGATGGATTTTAATATGTATTAGTTACTTAAATGTGGTTGTTTAATTCTTATAAATGTTTTCTTAAACTTACGTATAAAAATGGTTTTTCTTAAATATCACTTACTCGTAAAATTCCCATGAAAACTCTTTTATAAATTTATTTCAACCAATTATTTAAGTTTTTAACCAATTATTTCTCTGAAAATCAAATTGTAAACTCTCATGTTTTAAAGTCATGGTTTTCAAATAAATCTTGATTTTTGATAAACTCCGTCTTCAAAATCGTTTTGAAAAATTGTTTTCATTAAAAGCATTGATGACTGGACATAAGTTCGAATTGTGTGGCATGCCATGTCTGGTCTTAACGCATAGGCCGGGTTTGGGGTGTTACATTTTGTGGTATCAGAGCCAGTTTCAAAACTCGGTTGTGGTTTGGATTCAACAACAAATTTTGTTTAAAAACTGTTTAAATTTCTAGATTTTATGTGTTAAAGGTAGTATGGCACCACGAGCATCCGACACCAAGTCAAGTAAGTATTTGTATATTAAATATTTATTATTGTGATATGACCATAGGAACACTCTAGAACTTCTAGTTTTAGATGTTGGAAACGGTATAGATTGAGACTATAGGAAGTGATTGCGAAAACAACTTTACCTATTATATCTCATAAAATATCGTTAATAAATGTTGAAATAGTATACTGATTCATAAAACTTGTAATCAGATTAAACCGAAATACCCGATATGAGCACTAGAGGACGGGGACGTGGACATGGTAGACGTGGCCGTGGCAGAGGCCGAGGTCCTAGGGTGGCGTCTGAAGCGTCGGGTCTTATGCCGGAAATGGATGCACCCGTGTCACTTGGGAGTGAGACTGGATCTCATGATCATACAAGAGAGGATAATGCTTTGACTCAAGCAATGTTGCGATTCCTAGAAAGGGTCACTGGGGTTAGAACTGGTCCAGCAATCCGTGGATCAATCTCGAAACGACTTAAATCAAGTGGCGCCGAGGTTTTTAGAGCTGTCTTGGGTGTAGCTCCGAATGTTACGAAATATTGGCTCGAGGCTGTAGAGCGGATTATGGATGATATGGAGTGCACTGTCGAGCAGAAACTGAGAGGGGCTGTGCCTTTGCTAAGGGACGAGGCGTATCAATGGTGGCTTACGGTTCGAGAAGGCACCGAGGCTGCATTGATTACTTGGGATTTCTTCAAAGCTGCTTTCCAAGGGAAGTACGTCAGGACAAGTTATGTAGATGCCCGGAGGAAGGAATTCCTGAATTTGGTTCAAGGAAATAAGACGGTGGCAACCTACGAGGCGGAATTTCTTCGTTTGAGTCGTTATTCTCGCACTATAGTATCGACCGATCATGAGCGCTGTGTACGCTTTGAAGATGGGCTGAATGATGAGTTGCGGGTACTGATAGCCCTACAACAAATACGGACTTTTGCCTCGCTTGTAGAGAAAGCCAAGATAGCCGAAGAGGCTAAGAACTCAGAACGCCAGAACCAGGAAAGAGTTAGAGGCAAGAGGGATATTAAGTACATAGGCTCTGCTAAAAGGTTCCAGAAGAGGCCCCGAAATGATGAGTCAGCTCAAGCTAGAGCACCTGTGACTACCAATCAGAGTCGAAACTGTGTTGACTGTGGGAAGCGACACCCCGGGGAATGCTGGAGGAAAACCGGTGCCTGCTATAAATGTGGTTCCAAAGACCATCAGTATAAGAATTACCCTCGACAGACTGATACGACTCCAGAAGCTCGTAACCCTGATGTTTAGCCAGCTAGAGGCACTCAGCAGCCACCGAGAGGCCGTGGACCAGGTCGTGGTGGTAATGGTGTTGGACGTGGTCAAGGTACACCGGGTCAAGGAAATGGCTTTAGAGGTCATACGGAGGCAAGACAGCCGGGGTTGGTTTATGCGGTTAGGCGTCGGGAAGATGGCGATGCACCTGATGTGATAACTGGTACGTTCTTCATCTTTGATGTACCTGTTACTACTTTAATAGATATCGGGTCTACCCACTCGTATGTTGCTAGTGCCATATCTGGAAACCTGAATATTAGATCTGAGATTACCGATAGAGAGATGGCGGTACTTAGTCCTTTAGGACAGTCAGTAATTGTGAATAAACTGTTTAGAGACGTGCCCTTAGAAATCCAAAGAGAAATATTTCTGGCGGATTTGATGGAATTGCCTTTTGGCGAGTTCGATCTTATTTTGGGAATGGATTGGTTGGTGAAGCACCGGGCGCAATTGGATTGTGCTGAAAAGTGGATGTTGATAAGGACTGTGGATGATGAGGAGGTAGTTATGATTGGTGAGCGAAGGAACTTTTTGGCAAATGTGGTATCTGCTTTGAAGGCAGAAAAGATGGTGCTGAAAGGGTATAGAGCATTCCTAGCCTCCATTAGTGCTTCGAATGCCAAGGAATTATCAGTGGAAGGTGTGAGAACGGTGAAGGAATTTCTAGATGTCTTTCCCGAAGAACTTCCGGGTCTACCTCCAGATCGAGAAGTAGAGTTTGGTATTGAGCTTTTGCCCGGAACGGCTTCGGTGTCCATTGCTCCTTATAGAATGGCGCCGAAGGAGTTAGCGGAGCTTAAAGCTCAAATTCAAGAATTGTTAGATCGAGGATTTATCCGACCGAGTGTGTCTCCGTGGGGAGCACCAGTTTTGTTCGTCAAGAAGAAGGATGGGTCGATGCGTATGTGCATTGATTATAGGCAGTTAAATAAATTGACGATCAAGAATAGGTATCCATTGCCGAGAATCGATGACCTGTTTGATCAATTGAGAGGAGCTTCAGTTTTCTCCAAGACTGATTTGAGATCGGGTTATCATCAACTCAAGGTTAAAGAGGTGGATATTCATAAGACGGCATTCCGAACTCGTTATGGACATTATGAGTTTTTGGTTATGCCATTTGGTTTGGCCAATTCACCAGCTGCATTTATGGACATGATGAACCGAGTCTTTCAACCCTACCTAGGCCAGTTCGTAGTGGTGTTCATAGATGATATCTTGGTATATTCGAGGAATGAAGAAGAGCATGACTCACATTTGCGCATTGTGTTGCAAATTTTACGGGATAAGCAACTTTATGCCAAATTCAGTAAATGCGAATTTTGGTTGAAGGAAGTGACTTTCTTGGGGCATGTGGTGTCAGCTGAAGGAATAAGAGTTGATCCTCGGAAGGTAGAGGCTGTGCTGGAATGGAAACCACCGAAGTCAGTGGCTGAAATTCGGAGTTTCCTAGGGTTGGCTGGTTATTACCGGCGTTTTGTTGAGGGGTTTTCATTGATTGCTGCACCCCTAACTAAGTTGTTACAAAAAGGAGTACCGTATGTGTGGACCGATAAACAACAAGAACGTTTCGAGAAATTGAAGAAGATTTTGACGAAAGCGCCAGTACTGATTCAACCTGAGGCTGGAAAAGAGTTTACCGTTTACTGTGATGCGTCACATACGGGTTTAGGATGTGTGTTGATGCAAAGTGGGAAAGTGGTGGCGTATGCTTCTCGTCAGTTGAGGCCGCATGAAGTCAACTATCCTACTCATGACTTAGAGTTGGCTGCGGTGGTCTTTGCTTTAAAGGTTTGGAGGCACTGTCTCTACGGTGAGAAATCGATCATTTATACGGACCATAAGAGTCTTAAGTACCTCCTTACTCAAAAGGAGTTGAATTTGAGACAACGAAGATGGGTGGAGTTGTTAAAAGATTATGACTTCTCAATCGAGTACCATCTTGGAAAGGCTAACGTGGTGGCAGACGCGTTGAGTCGTAAGGTAGTATCGGAGTTGAGAGCAATGTTTACTCATCTCAGTTTGTTTGAGGATGGCAGTCTGCTAGCAGAACTTCAGGTGAAGCCTCTGTGGTTGGTGCAAATCAAGGAAAATCAGTTATTAGATGAAAAGTTGGGTCCTTTAATGCAACAAGTTGAAAGTGGTATAATAGGGGATTTTGGATTGAACAAGGATGGCGTGCTATGTTTTCGTGGAAGAGTTTGTATGCCCATGGATTCGGATTTGAGATAAATGATTCTACGGGAGGCGCATAGTAGTCCTTATGCTATGCACCCCGGAGAAAATAAGATGTATCGGGATCTTCGTGAGCAGTATTGGTGGCCAGGGTTGAAACGGGAGGTTACTGAATTTGTGGGGAAATGCTTGACTTGTCAACAAGTTAAGGCGGAACATCAATTACCATCGGGATTATTGCAACCGGTAAAGATTCCTCTATGGAAATGGGAACGGATAATGATGGATTTTGTTAGTGGGTTACCTTTAACACCTGCTAAGAAAGATTCTGTTTGGGTGGTAGTTGATCGATTAACGAAGACTGCTCATTTTCTACCAGTTCGTACGGATTACTCTCTGCAGAAATTGGCTAAGCTGTATGTATCTGAGATCGTGAAGTTGCATGGGGTACCAGTGTCTATCATATCGGACAGGGATCCCAGGTTTACATCATGGTTTTGGAAAGCTTTACATGAGGTTTTGGGAACAAAGTTAAACTTTAGTACGGCTTTTCATCCTCATTCAGATGGTCAGTCAAAAAGAGTAATTCAGATTTTGGAAGACATGTTGCGTGGTTGTGTAATCGACTTCAGAGGTAGTTGGGAGGATTTCCTACCGTTGGCAGAGTTCGCGTATAATAACAGTTACCAATCCAGTATCCAAATGGCACCCTATGAAGCGTTATACGGTCGTAGGTGTCGTACTCCTACTTGTTGGACTGAATTGGGGGAACGACAGTTGTTGGGTCCTGAGTTGATATCTGAGACGGAAGAAAAGGTAAAGGTGATTCGAGCACAGTTAAAGGAAGCTTCGGATCGACAAAAATCGTATACGGATCTGAAGCGTAAGGATATTGAATTTGCGGTGGGAGATCAGGTTTTTCTGAATGTCTCACCCTGAAAGAAGATTTTCAGATTTGGAAGGAAGGGCAAGTTGAGCCCTAGGTTTATTGGACTGTACCGTGTGTGGAAGCGTGTAGGACCAGTGGCCTATCAGCTTCAATTACCTCCGGAGTTGAGTCAGATTCATAGTGTCTTCCATGTTTCTATGCTGAGGCGTTATAGATCGGATCCGTCGAATATTGTACCGGTGGAAGAAGTGGAATTAAGGCCAGACTTGTCTTTCGAGGAGGAACCAGTGAAAATCTTAGACCGTGATGTTAAGGTGCTAAGAAAGAAGACTGTGCCGTTGGTTAAGGCTCTGTGGCGTAATCACGGAGTGGAGGAAGCTACGTGGGAGCCTGAGGACGTAATTCGGCAACAATATCCTCACCTCTTTCAACTAGGTAAATTTCGAGGACGAAATTTCTTTAAGGGGGTAGAATTGTAACATCCCAAATTTGGGCTTAGTAGAATTGGACCCATTAGACCTTGAGCGTAGAAGCGTTTTAAAAGTTTTGAGAATATGAGAACGGTAATATTGTAAATTGGACTTATTAGATAAGTAATTTTAGAAAGTTTCGGGGTTCTATGAAGTTTCGGGTTCAAGTTGGGCCTTAGTGAAAGTTTGTGTTTAAGCCTATTAAGGAGAGATAGTAAGAGGCATCAAAGCTTATGGAAATAAGTGAGTAAATTGTTAACATAAATGAACTACTGGTAAAGAGGTTATGGCATCAAGTGGAGAGCATGGAGGGAAGGGGTTCAAATCTCATCTTTTGCAAATTTTGGATTTATTTTTATGTGCTCTTCCAAGTGTCATCCAAAACATCATTAAAGGAATGAAATAAAAGAAAAATGAAATGATGACTAAAAAGATAAGGTAAGGAGGAAAACAAGGAAAAAGAAAAGAAAAAGAAATAAAAGAATAATAATAATGATGGAATTTGAAATAATGGAGTAGGTGAGAAAAAAAAAGAATGATGGAGAGTGAATTAGGGAGCATGTTGGTTTTTTGTTTTTAAAGTTTTGGGTTGGTAAATTTTGGCTTATTTGCAAAGGCATGGACAGTTGAGGTGAAGGAGAGGGAAGCTGAATTTGTTTTAGTCATTTGGTAGGATTTTTGGTGCTTGATAGGCCTAATTTTCTTTTGGCATCCTTTTGTGTTCTTTTCTCCAACTTCTCCTATCATTGCCACAACTTCAAGTCAATACCGAACCTCTCAATCCATAATCACTCCTTCATAAATTCTTTCTCATTTGGGTAGACACTCTTTTCTTTGATTAAATCGTGTTCTAAGTGGATGGCCGTGTATCATTTTAGCCATAAGTCAAGTGGGGAAAATCGGATCCAATATTAATAAGGTAAGGAGTTCTTATGGATTATTGTTATTATTCAATATTCGATTGGTTGCTAACGGAGTAATAATTTGAAATAATCGACTATATGTTTTAGGGACAAATCACTCGATATATTCTACCTTTGGACATAGTGGTAAGTGATTCAAGTGTGAGTGATACGAAATCTTTTGGAAATCCGAGGCTAACTTTTGGTTCGTATTGTTCTAGGGGCAACGAAGAGTGGTTCTTAGGGAATCCTAATCAAGGTGTGTAATCTCATACCCTTCCAAATACATGTTTGAAATGGTGTGTAATCTCACACTTCTCTGAAATTTTACATGAATGTTCTGTGATTTGGTTGAAATACCAAAGAAAACCGGAAATCGGCATCTATGACCACTCAGGCGTACATATGTTCGTAGTGGTAACCATACTTTGCAATAAAACAGTTTTGGTTAGCAGCAGTGACGTGATTTTGAAAAATCACCAAAAATAGTGGAAATTGAATTAGAAAGTGACGGAGATATGAATTGAAAGATAATTGAGTCATTTTCTTATAAAATAAACGGAGCAAGCAAAGGATTAGTATATTTGGAGATTTTTAGATTTTTATGAGACTGGTTCAGAGTGATTTTGATATCCCCTGTTATGACTTGGAAAAATCACTATAAATTGTAGAAAAATATTTACGGTACATCGTCTATATTATTAGAATCCGTATTGAGTCTATTTTTATTTGGATCAAACGAAACCAATATTTGAGTTCCGTACAATAAGATATCTGAGATTTTCTGAAGAGAGGGCAGAACTGTCAAACAGTGAAACAAGGGATACTTTGAAGAATAAACTGTACTAATTGGCTAAGCAAAAAATTCTGGAAACATTACAGTAAGAAGTTATATGAGTCTAGTTTCAGGAAAAATTTACGGATCTAAATTTCAAGTTTCCTAACTCAAGTTATAGTCAGTTTAGTCAGTACGACGCAGATGGACAGTTTTGATTTTTATGCCCCAAAATAGTAATTAAGCCTAGGTTGCGAAAATTACCATCATACCCTTAGAGGGTAAATTACCGAATTACCCTTAGTGGGTACGATTACTGAATTATGAAAATGCCCTTATGGGCCAAATTACGAAAATGCCCCTAATGGGCTGAATTACGAAATGTCTTTATGGACCGAATTACGAAAATACCCTTAATGGGCCAACTTGATAATTTGCTATATGGCCAACTTGATAATTTGCTATATGGCCAACTTGATAATTTGCTATATGGGCCCAACTTGATAATTTGCTATATGGGCCAACTTGATAAATTGTTATATGGGCCAATTTGATAATTTGCTATATGGGCAAATTTGAAAAAAAAACTGCTAGATCGATATATAGGCCAAAAACTGCTAGATCGATATATGGGCCTTTTGTTAAAATTCATCATGTGAATGTATTGTTATGTTTTATATATATACATGATTGCATGGGTTGGGATAATTGATGAAGAGAAGAAAGGCCTCTTGCCAAAATCTAGTTCGCGTGGCTCTGCCACAATCTAGTTCGAGTGGCTCTGCCACAATCTAGTTCGGTGGTTTAACCACAATTTTTAAAATGGCTTTATGCCTGCGATTGGTGTGTTGGCGGGGTGGGTTGACTTGATCCCCACAGGTGTAATGGTTGGTACGGGTGGTGTGTAGCGGATGGAAATTAGGCTTGGTTGGGAATTGCATATCACATGCATTTTTATATTTGATTTATATAATGCACATTTGTAAATGGGCTCAAGCCCAAATATATGTTTATATGGTTATGGGCCAGTAGACACGGTAAGTGGGTTACACACTAAGTTCTAAGTAACTCACCCCGTTTTCTTACCCTTCTCAGGTAATGACAATTGATGGAGGCTTGGGCCGGGGATGACTTCGTGTGGAGGCCATACTACGAATGATGAGTTATAAAAACTTTGAACTTCTTTTAAGTATTTTTTTTATCTAAGTACTATTTCAATTGCGATGTAATAAGGCCTCTGGTATTATTTTTATGGATTTTTATTCGTGGATGGATTTTAATATGTATTAGTTACTTAAATGTGGCTGTTTAATTCTTATAAATGTTTTCTTAAACTTACGTATAAAAATGGTTTTTCTTAAATATCACTTACTCGTAAAATTCCCATGAAAACTCTTTTATAAATTTATTTCAACCAATTATTTAAGTTTTTAACCAATTATTTCTCTGAAAATCAAATTGTAAACTCTCATGTTTTAAAGTCATGGTTTTCAAATAAATCTCGATTTTTGATAAACTCCGTCTTCAAAATCGTTTTGAAAAATTGTTTTCATTAAAAGCATTGATGACTGGACATAAGTTCGAATTGTGTGGCATGCCAAGTCTGGTCTTAACGCATAGGCCGGGTTTGGGGTGTTACAAAATGACAACTTGCTTGTTTTCTTTAGTGGCTAAGTGATTTAGGAAGAGTTAGGAGTGTTGGAGAAGTCTTGGGTTCAAACTTAGGCTTTAGCAAAATTTTTGCTTTTTGCTCTTAAGTGAATCTTGGCCTTAGCTTTAAGGCTTTATAAATATTTTTTGTGAAATCATGACACAAGGAGTCTATTGGTAAAGGTGGAAAGTGGCATGTGGAGTGTACTAGTGGTCTGAGGTTCGAATCCCTTGGCATGTAAAAGAATATTTATTTTATTTCCTTGCAGCAGAAGAAGTGGAGTTGGATTGAAACTCTGCAATGTGAAGTTTGAATTGGTCTTGGAATTGTTATGGAGGATATCAAGAAGGGATAAGGGGAGTGATTTGTGGAGATTTTCAAGGAATTTGAAGTGTGAGGAGAGTTTTGGCCATAAGGGACTCTAGGGTCTTAGTGAAATTTGGCTAGGGGGAAAAGAGGGACCATTTTCGGCGCTAGGATTTCCTTGTGAATGTTGATAGGAGAGTGCCGAATTTCTTTGCTGAGAGTTTGGGGGTTTTCACTTTTTGCATTTTGGATTTTCTCAAGTCTTATCTGTACTAGGAAATTGACCACTCGTGTCATCTCCCTTCTGACCATTCGTGTCATTCTTTCTCCTTGTCTTTGATATTTTCTTTCTCTCATAGCCGAACCTTTCTTTCTCTTCTTTTAACTTCTGTTCATCTTCTATTCTTTACTGGTCGAATATCACTGCTGTTAATCCCTCTCTACGTCGATCTTCTACAAAGGTTTTGACAATCGGTAAGTGTTCAAAGTCTACCATCTGCTTTACTTTTAAAACCGAATGCACCTATGCTCTTCCTTTCTTTTCCAAAATCGAATAACCCCATTAACGGATTGTTATTTCATTCTTCACGTACTACACTCATTGCAATTCTAAGGTCCTCCTCAAAGAGTGTTGAAGTGTGAACGGTTTGGAGGTGTCACACTTTCGTTCTCAAAACGTCCTGTAAGGTAATAAGGTTACCTCATTTTTTTGGGGTTAGTCGAATATACCCTACCACTTGCTAATCGGTTCTTGACTGTACTATAGGAAGGCAGCGAAAGCGTGTGACCGTTTTTGAACAGCGATCGTTGAGGGATTAAGGTCACCCTCATTCAAATAAAGTAAGAAGGGTATTTCGGATTAAGTGTTGTTAATAGGGTGTTACCCTAACAATTAAGGACTAACATTGGATCTCGATGAATCTAGGTCGGGTGCTCGTGGATCTTGAAACGACTCTGTAAAAAGGTGTGTAATCACACTATCATTTCTGTGAGTCAGCAAAAGCTGAAAAATCAAAAAGTCGAAACTTCGGCATTTGAGGCCTCACGAGCGTGCGATCATTCGTGTGGTAAATCGAGCCCACAAATCATGGGCGATAGATTGTAGAAGCCACTATGAGCGTTCTCGTGATCTTGGGCCTCGTTTGGCTGAAATAGGTCGTATGGGCCTAATGGGCTCATGGGCCCCACACAGATAAAATCCACGTTAAGTGGCAAATACTGGAATGGGCTATGTAGTTTGCATAGCCGTGACTGAATTTGGGCTAAATGGGCCACACGAGCGTGTGTGTCCACATGGGCCAAATATTGGGCTTTAAGCCCATTTACACAATTTTGACCAAATGGATTATTTCTGTCGCTCGAGGCGACTGTAGGCCTTCGAAAAGGTCGTTAACTGTATCGAGACCCCAAGGTAAGTAAAATTACCAAAATACCCCTAAAGGGAAAAATTACCGTTTTACCCTTAATGCATAAAAATGACCATTTTACCCCTAGAGGTAGGTTGACAGATGAAAGTATGTACTGTATGACTGTACTGAGTATGATATATTACATACACGAAATATTGATGACATGGCATACTGCATGGGGATGAGATCTTGTATTGGAGGAAATGATTGATATGTGAGGGTCGCACGGGTCACGCGAGACGACTGTTGACCTACCGATGGCTTGAAGCCTATTATGTGATTGGCAGCTTTGCTACAATATTGGTTAGCGCCGCAACTGGTGCTACATAAGGAGTGTAGGGATGGATGGGTCGATTTAATCCCCATAGAAGTGTAGGGTTGGACAGGAGACGGAATGCATGGTTGGTTTGGGTATTTATGCATTGCATATACTAAGTCTGATATTGAGATGGGCTTAGGCCCAGATATATGTGATATGTGTCCTTTGATATAGGCTCAAGCCCAACCGAGGCTGATGGGCGCTAAGGCCCAATTGCCACCGTTATTGTAGTGGGCTTAGGCCTAGATAGATGTGATGTATGTTATTTGATTGTTAGGGTTGTACACACTGAGTTTTCGCAAACTCACCCCTCTTTTTAATTTTTCAGGAAATCCCTAGTGAGGCGGTTCGGCGTACTGGGCGACTCGGAAGTGGCCACATTACGAACAGTTGTATTTTTGTGTTTTTAATTTACTTTATTTTTAATTATGTTTCTTTAATTTGGGTTTTGTTGTAATAAAGCCTCTATAATTTCTGGATTTTAAATTTGGGATTTTATTGATTGTGATTTGTATCTACTAAAAGTAGAATACGGTTTCCAAAACAATAACTATTTTCAAACGCTACGTTTCCGCAACTCAATTTTTAAATATTACGTTTTCGTAAATCATTTTGTTTTAAATTACGCTTCCGCAACAATAAGATTTTAAAGGTGATAACGTTTTAAAAGGGAATAACTTTTTAATAAACCACGATTAAAAATAAACAAACGCAAACTGAGGTTTTGTACAAGTTTTGAATGGCAAGAAGTTTTTCAAGAAGGGTTTTCAATGAAAACATGATTCGGTTGTAACATCTAGGCCGGGTTTGGGGTGTTACATTAGATCACTTTCACCTTTCTTCGGTTTCAAAGAATTAAACATACTACATGTATCTTTTCTCATTGAACTCCGTCCAAAACACCGGAGTGTTACATTTGTGACCATATAAAGCCTCAAACAATATAATTTTATACTTGACTGTTAACTGTTATAACAAGAAAATTCAACCAACAACAAATATTTCCTTTTCAATTCCCTTTGAATTTAAGTTCACAATATCGAAGCATACCTTCCGAAATCTGAATCATATATTCAGATTAATCATCTGTCTGAGGATGAAATACTGTACTAAAATGTAACCATGTACCCAGGGTTTCTTGTAACTTGTTTCAGAATCGGAATATAAACCGTAGATCTCTATCAGAAATAACAGAAACTAGCACATCATATAATCTGTCAATCTCAAAAATAAGTAATTCAAGCAATCTATGTAACATCCCAAATTAAGGGGTTTGACACATTTGATATATATATAAAAAAAATAGGAGACAAAATGAATGATGTGGGAATAATTAAATGAATCTTCATGCTCATATTTTATATTAGCTACATGGAACAACAAAGGCTAACGTGGGACAACAATGAATTGTTTGTTATTAGAACAAATTAAGTGGGTATGATTTATTATTGGAAACATATATGGAAGTGGGTGGAGAATAAACAATTGAAGCACATGGTGCTTGATGGAGAATTTAATAAAATGGGCAGATTTATAGTTTACATGCGTAAAAGTTGTACATGGAAGCATGGGCTATCTTTTTTTCATCTTTTTAATGGAAGGATGGAACGATTAAATTATTTTACTTATGGGATAATGGAGACATGTTAAGACGACATTAAGGGGGACAAGAGGATAAGACAAGGTTGGAACATTATTTAATCAAGGTATTGATGCATGAAGAACCACACATAGAAAGGCATGGAGGAAAGATGGGCTGATTTTATTTTATTTTTTAAAAAAATGGAAGCATGATAAATTGTGTGGCTAACATGGAAATGGCCATGGAATAAATAATTGAAACAAAACAAGCATGCAGGGGAGAGGATTTTAAAATGGAAGCATGAATAATTTATTGAACATTGGTGCCCATACTCTTGTGTTATTTTTTTTTGTTGGACGGCACAAGCATTTTTTTTAAGACAAACAAGCATGTGCAACAATGTAACACATTGGGGAGTGAAGACCAAATATTTTAATGTAAGGACATGCAAATATGGGGCAAGGCATAATAGCACATAGAAACATGGATGCGTGGGAGTTTTAAATTTTTTTTTAAAATATCTTATTGGTGGAACAAGCAAGTGGAAGGCATGGGTGATGAAATTAAAATAATTATAGGATTTGAGAGTAATGGAGGGTGGTTGGCCGAATGTGGGAGTTTGTGGAGGGGAGTAAAATTTCGGCTAAGGAGTATTTTGGTAGGCCAAATTCAGCATTTTGGTTAGGGAGAGCTCAAAACCGTAGCTTTTGGGGATATTATGTGCCGAAATTCTCTAGGAACACTTGGTTATTTTCTTTGCATGTTGGGTATTGGTACTTCAACATTTGGAAACCAAAACTTCAGCTTTCTTCTTGTGCTATCTCGTCCCTTTTATTTCTTATTTTCTTCCTATTCGTTTTCTCCATTTGTTGCACTTAGCAAGTTTGGCCAAATCATCCCATATCTTTTATGTTCTCATTGTTCATCTCTATTTCTGTTCTTTAGTCGAATCTCAACAAGCAGAATAGTTAACTTCTACCTGCCGAAATATCCCCTACATTTAGTAGGTGCGTTTTATAAGGCCAAATTTGTTGGTGTTCTAACACACCCTTCTAGCCTTTTCTTACGTCGAGTTCTCAGTAAGGGCTCATCGGGAATCACAAGTCGAATCTGTTGATAAGAGTTCTCGGTAGTCAGAAGGCGGGGTTGGATATCGGAACTCCGCAGAGGGAGATCACGTTGTGGGTCAACGAAGAGTGGTTCTTTAGGAAATCCAAATCAGGTGTGTAATCTCACACCGTTTTCCGTGGGTTAAAGATTATTATCATATGGGTAGTAAATCGCTTAGACTAAAATCGTATTATGATGAAACCGGAAAAATTTGCTTAGATCTCACTATTTTGATAAAGTTGACAAAATCGGTATTAACACCGTGAAAGATTACGAAAATGCCCCTAATGGGCCGATCTTTTAATTTGCTAATGGGCCAAATCGATATAATTTGATATATGGGCCAATCTGTTAATTTGATATATGGGTCGATCTGTTAATTTGATATATGGGCCGATCTGTTAATTTGCTACATGGGTCAATCTGATATTTTATTATATGGGCCAATCTGATATAATGGGTTATAATTTTGTAATAAATATCCGAATAAATTATTGTTGTTATATTGTGATTTGTTATGCATTATATACATGAATTGCATGGGATGGGATAATGACGAAGAGAAGTTCTGGTAGCTCTGCTACACAAATTTGGTGGCTCTGCCACAAATCTGAAAAATGGCAATGCCATGTAAATTCTTTTAATTTGGTGGATTGTCCACAAGTTTGATATAAATGGCTTAATGCCTACGTTTGGTGTGTTGGCGGGGTGGGTTGACTAAAGATCACCCACAGGTGTGTTGGTTGGTACAGGTGGTGTGTAGTGGATGGAAAACTAGGTTTGGCTTGGGAATTGCATATCATATGCATATTATATATATGATACATTTATATTATTGTAAACGGGCTTTGGCCCAAATAATTGCTTAATGAGATTTTGGCCCAGTGCACAACGGTAAGTGGGTAACACATTGAGTTCTAGTAATTCACCCCCGTTTTCCTTATCCCTTTCAGGTAATGATCAATGATGGAGACTTGGGCCGTGGATGTCTTGGCGGAGGCCATGCTTAAAAACGGTTAAATTTGGAAATTTGGATTTCTTTTAATACTTTTAATTACTTTGCTATTTTGAATTAAGGTTGTAATAAGACCTCTGGATTAATTTTTGTTTTGTTTATGGTTTGATGAATTTACAATCTGCTTTAAGTATTTCAAATTTGGGATTTATTTTTCTAAAAACTTAAATAAACGTTTTATTCAAAAATGAATATATAAAAAGGATTTCATAATAATTTTCATATTTTTAACTCAGAAAATTACTCTTAAGATTTTCATCAATTCTTTTCGAAAAAATATTTTTTTAATTTCTTTAAAATTTTCTCGAACTGTTAATGATATTTTCAAATTTACGATTTATAAGATCTTACATCTTAAATTGTCGATTTATAAATCAAATCTTTTACTCAATAAATACTTCGTCAAAACTTTGAAATATGTTTTACTTAAAAGGAATCAAAGTATATTTGTTTTGTGTGACATGTCAAATCTAGCCTTAACGTATAGGCCGGGTTTGGGGTGTTACATTTTATGGTATCAGAGCCCAATTTCAAAACTCGGCTGTGGTTTGGGTTCAAAAACGTTTTCCAAAACTGTTTGAATTTTAAATTAAAAATGTATGTTTAAAAAGAAGTATGGTACCACGGGTATCCGACACCAAGTCAAGTAAGTATATGTTATCATTGTATGATTATGATATGACTGTAGGGATACTCTAGAACTTTTAGTTTTAGGTATTGAAACTATAGAGATTGAGACTATAGGAAGCGTTTGCGAAAACAACTTTACTTCTTATACTCCATAAAACATTGTTTAATAAGCATTGACAAGCATACTGATTCATAAGACTCTTAATCAGATTAAATCGAACTAGCAAATATGAGCACAAGAGGACGTGGACGCGGTAGACGTGGACGTGGTAGAGGCCGAGGTGCTAGAGTTGTATCTGAGGCATCGGGACATGTGCTAGAAATGAACGCACCTGCGTCACCAGTGACTGAACCTGGGTCACATGATCGAATGAGAGAGGACGACACTCTATCCCAAGCGATGTTGCGGGTATTGGAAAGGATTGCTGGGGCAAGAACTGGGTCAACAACTCGTGGGTCGATATCGGAGCGACTCAAATCGAATGGGGCTGAAGTTTTTAGGGGTATTTCAGGTGTAGCCCCAAGTGTAGCAGAGTACTGGCTTAAGGCTGTGGAGCGGATCATGGATGATCTGGATTGCACCGCCGAGTAGAAACTGAAAGGAGCTGTGTCCTTGTTGAGAGACGAGGGTATCAATGGTGGCTTACCATTCGGGAGGGCACTCAGGCCGATCGCGTTACTTGGGATTTCTTCAAAACTTCATTTCAAGGAAAGTATGTTGGGGCTAGCTATGTGGATGCCCGAAGGAAGGAATTCCTTAATCTAGTTCAAGGAAGTAAGACCGTGGCAGCTTACGAATCGAAATTTCTGCGTCTGAGTCGTTATGCCTGAGGTATTGTGCCAACTGAATATGAACGCTGCGTGCGTTTCGAGGATAGGTTGAGTGATGAATTGCGGGTACTGATAGCCCCACAACAAGAAAAGAATTTTGCCACACTGGTGGAGAAAGCGAAGATAGCCGAAGAGGTTAAGCACTCGGAGTGGCGAAACCGAGAAAAAGATAGAGGCAAGGGCAAGAGGGACTTTAAGTACTCTGGTCCTGCTAGAAGGTTTCAGAAGAGGCCCAGGAATGATGAACCAGCTCAAGCTAGAGCACCTGCTGCTACCAATCAGATACAATCATGTGCTGATTGTGGAATACAACACCCGGGTGAATGCTGAAAGAGAACCGGTGGTTGTTTCAAATATGGTTCTAAGGACCATCAGCTTAAAGATTGTCCTCGATGGACCGCTCCGAATCAAGAAGCTCGTAACTATGATGTACAGCCAGCTAGAGGCGCTCAGTAGCCACTGAGAGGCCGTGGGCCAGGTCGAGGTGGTAATGGCGGAGGACGAGGTCAGGCTGCACCGGGTAGAGGTAATGGCTTCAGGGGTAACGCGGAGGCGAGGCAGCCAGGGTTGGTTTATGCGGTCAGACGCCGAGAGGATGGCAATGCACCTGATGTGATAACCGGTACGTTCTTCGTCTCTGATGTACCTGTTACTGCTTTGATAGATATCGGATCTACCCATTCGTATGTTGCTAGTGCTATATCTGAAAATCTGAACATTAGATTTGAGATTTTTATTAGAGAGATGACGATAATTAGTCCTTTAGGACAATTTGTAAAAGTAAACAAATTGTTTAGAGATGTACCCTTAGAAGTTCAAGGAGAAACATTTTTGGCGGATTTGATGGAACTGCCTTTCGGCGAGTTCAACCTTATTTTGGGTATGGACTGGTTGGTGAAACATCGTGCGAACTTGGATTGTGCTGCAAAGCGGATGACGATAAGAACTTTGAAAGATAAAGAAGTGGTGATGATAGGTGAAAGGAGAAATTATCTATCGAATGTGGTATCTGCTTTAAAGGTAGAAAAGTTGGTGCGAAAAGGGTGTGGAGCATTCCTAGCCTTCATCAGTGCGTTGGATGCCAAGGAATTGTCGATGGAAGGCGTTATAACGGTAAAGGAGTTTTCAGACATCTTTCCCGAAGAACTTCCAGGATTGCCTCCGGATCGGAAGGTAGAGTTTGGCATTGAGCTATTGCCAGGAACGGCTCCGGTGTCAATTGCTCCTTATAGAATGGCGCCTAAGGAGTTAGCGGAGCTTAAAACTCAAATTCAGGAGTTGTTGGATCGGGGATTCATTCGACCGAGTGTGTCACCGTAGGGAACACCGGTCTTGTTCGTCAAGAAGAAGGATGGGTCGATGCGTATGTGCATCGATTATAGGCAGTTGAATAAGTTGACGATCAAGAATAGGTATCCGTTGCCGAGAATCGATGACCTGCTCGATCAACTGCGAGGAGCTTCGATTTTCTTGAAAATAGATTTGAGATCGAGTTATCACCAGCTTAAGGTCAAAGAGGCGGATATTCATAAGACTGCGTTTAGAACTCGTTATGGGCATTATGAGTTCTTGGTGATGCCGTTTGGGTTGACTAAAGCACCAGCTGCATTTATGGACATGATGAACCAAGTTTTCCAACCCTATTTAGATCAGTTTGTGGTGGTGTTCATAGATGACATCTTGGTGTACTCGAAGAATGAAGAAGAGCATGATTCACATCTGCGGGTAGTATTGCAGATATTACGGGAAAATCAACTTTATGCTAAATTCAGTAAGTGTGAATTTTGGCTGAGGGAAGTGACCTTTTTGGGGCATGTTGTGTCGGCCGAAGGAATTAGAGTTGACCCCCGGAAGGTCGAGGCTGTGTTGGATTGGAAACCACCGAAGTCAGTGGCCGAAATTCGGAGTTTCCTAGGGTTGGCTGGTTATTATAGGCGGTTCGTTGAGGGGTTTTCGTTGATTGTTGCACCCCTAACTAAGTTGTTGCGTAAGGGAGTACCATTTGTGTGGTCAGATCAGCAGCAAGAGAGCTTTGAGAAATTGAAGAAGATTCTGACAAAAGCACCAGTATTGATTCAACCTGAAGCTGGTAAGGATTTTAATGTTTATTGTGATGCGTCACACACGGGCCTAGGATATGTGTTGATGCAAGGGGGAAAAGTAGTGGCTTATGCATCTCGTTAATTAAGGCCGCATGAGATAAACTATCCCACGCATAATTTGGAGTTAGCTGCAGTGGTGTTTGCTTTGAAGATTTGGAGACACTATCTGTACGGTGAGAAGTCGATTATCTACACGGATCATAAGAGGCTGAAGTACCTCCTTACCCAGAAGGAGTTGAACTTAAGACAGCGGAGGTGGATAGAACTGTTGAAAGATTATGACTTCTCAATCGAGTATCATCCAGGAAAGGCTAACGTGGTGGCTGATGCGTTGAGTCGAAAGGTAATATCGGATTTAAAAGCAGTGTTTGCTCATCTCAGTCTTTATGACGATGGTAGCCTATTAGCTGAACTTCAAGTGAAGCCTGTATAGGTAAGTAGGATTAAAGAAAAGTAGTTGTTAGATGAAGGGTTGGGTTCTCGGCTCCAACAAGTGGAAGGTGGTGAGACAGGGGACTTTGGATTAAACAGTGAAGAAGTGTTATGTTTCCGCGGAAAAGTTTGTATGCCGAGGGATTTTGAATTGAGGCAAATGATTCTGCGTGAGGCGCATGGTAGCCCTTATGCTATGCGCCCCAGGGAAAATAAAATGTATCGAGACCTCCGTGAGCAGTATTGGTAGCCAGGGTTGAAACGGGAGGTTACTGATTTCGTGAGTAGGTGCTTGACATGTCAGCAAGTGAAGGCGGAACATCAATTGCCGTCAGGATTGCTACAACCGGTGAAGATTCCATCGTGGAAAAGGGGAAAAGATAACGATGGACTTTGTTAGTGGGTTACCTCTAACACCTACTAAGAAAGATTCAGTATAGGTGATAGTGGATTGGTTAACGAAGTCTGCTCATTTCCTACCTGTTCGTACGGATTACTCATTGCAGAAGCTGGCCAAGTGGTATGTAGCAGAGATCGTAAGGTTGCATAGGGTGCCAGTGTCTATTATATCGGACAGAGACCCAAGGTTTACATCACGGTTTTGGAAAGCCTTACATGAAGCTTTGGGAACCAAACTTAATTTCAGCACGGCCTTTCATCCTCAGACAGATGGCCAGTCGGAGAGAGTAATCCAAATTCTGGAAGACATGTTAAGGGGCTGTGTGATCGACTTCAGGGGTAGTTGGGAGGATTTTCTACCATTGGCAGAGTTCGTATACAACAATAGCTATCAATCCAGTATCCAGATGGCACCCTATGAGGCGTTGTATGGTCGTAGGTGTCGTACTCCTACTTGTTGGACTGAGCTGGGAGAGCGACGGTTATTGGGTCCAGAGTTGATCTCGGAGATGGAGGAAAAAGTACAGGTAATTCGGGCACGATTAAAGGAAGCTTCGGATAGACAAAAATTGTATGCGAATTCGAAGCGTAAGGATATTGAGTTTGCGGTGGGAGATCAGGTCTTTCTAAAGGTCTCACCTTGGAAGAAGATCTTTAGATTTGGACGGAAGGGCAAGTTGAGCCCTAGGTTCATCGGACCGTACCGTGTATTGAAGCGTGTTGAGCCAGTGGCTTATCAGCTTGAGTTACCTCCGTAGTTGAGTCAAATACATAGCGTATTTCATGTCTCTATGTTAAGGCGTTATCGTTCGGATCCGTCTCATGTTGTGCCAGTGGAGGAAGTTGAGATAAGACCTGACTTGTCTTTTGTAGAAGAGCCAGTACAGATTTTAGATCGGGATATTAAGGTGCTGAGAAGGAAGTCGGTTCCGTTGGTCAAAGTGCTATGGCGTAACCACGAGTCAGAGGAAGCCACGTGGGAGCCAGAGGATGTGATGCGACAGCAATACCCTCACCTCTTTTGATCAGGTAAATTTCGAGGTCAAAATTTCTTTAAGAGGGTAGAACTGTAACATCCCAAATTAAGGGTGTAACATCCCGAAATTGGGCCTAGGAGAATTGAGCCCAATGGGCCTTAGGCGTAGTAGCGTTTAAATTTTTGGAGAACAAGAGATCGGCTTAAATGCTAGTTAGACCCATTGGATAAGTGATTTTGGAAGGTTAGAGGGCTTCTATGAAGTCCCGGGATCAAATATTGGCTTTGGGGAAATTTTAGTTTTAGGTGAAAAAAACCCTGGAAGTTGGCAGATAGGCCTTAAGAATAAAATATGGAGAAAAATAACACAAGTGGAGTGTGTGGTGTAGTGGCAAAGTGACGCCACTTAGGGGACAAGGGAGTGACGCCACAAGGGAAGGAAGGAGGTCCAAGGTTCAAGTCTTGGCCTTTGCATTTTGGTTTCTTTTTGCTTGGACCTTAGAATTTGGCCCATAGTTTATATTTAGTTGCGCATGGTTTAAGACACAAAAGGAGCTTGTGGCCAAGTGGTTAGCGGCGTGGATTATGTTGCAAGGGAGCCTGGGTTCGAATCTCATGAGAAGCAAGGGAGTATTTATTTTGCGGATTGGACGGCAAGAGTTTCAGTTGAATTTAAACTCTACTGAGGAAGGGATCCCACATCGGAAAGACACAAAGAATGAAGGTGAAGAGCTAGCTATATAAGGAGCATTCTAGGAGGAGAGTAAACACATCTTGGAGGGCGTTTGGGCACAAGAGTGGTCGGAGCGCGGATTAGCCCCAGAGTCCTATCAGGTGTGTAACTCTCTCTACTCTAGCTGTAGAGCGGCAAATGCCGAAATGCCGGTTACACGGCATTAGTAGCCACACGAGCGTGCGAGCGCATGTGTGGGGCTTCGACGCGATAGTTGAGGCCATCAGTAGTATTCTCGTGGGTTGGGGCTGCTTGGGCCTCGATGGGCCGAAGTGGGCCCAATGGGCCTGTGGGCCCATATGAGTAAATTGCATGATTGGTTAGTATATGTTGAACTAGACTAGGTGGAAGTTATATACGTGGCTAGATTTGTGCTAGGTGGGCCACACGAGCGTGTGGGCCCGGATGGGCCGAAATCGGGTTTTAGGCCCAATCGTCCGGTACAACCGGAAATGGTAGCTGAGTCGCTAGTGGTGACATTAGGCCTTCGAAAAGGCCATTTTAGTTGTGAATTTACGAAAATACCCTTGGTGGGTAAATTACGAAAATACCCTTAGTAGGTAAAATTACGATTATACCCTTAGAGGTTGATTAGCATGATTATGTTGTTTAGTTTTGGCCGATTGTAGGGGAAGGCTTGATCTCGCATATCTCGGGTTGTGGCTAGTGCTCGAAAAGTGTTAAGGAATGGGGGATCTAGTGCGTTACATCTTGATCTACGGGATTTGATAGTCGCATTAGTAACCAGGTGTGTAAACTAACATACTTCTTGCTTTGTATATGTTTGATAAACTGATTGATTGGTAAAATCGAAACAGTATGGTTGAGTGATATGATACCCTATGGGGTATGTGCACGGATTCAGGTAAGTCCGTTTCATTATGAGTACTGTTATTGATACATGATGTCATGATTTATGATGTATGTGCTATGAGATGCAACGTTAAACATGTTTGCATGATTTTGAATACTATACATGAGTTGGTATGATGATGGGTGATATGAGAGGAGGGGGCAGTGATATTTTGTGCTGACGAGCACCAGTGTTTTGGTAACACAACTTTGTGACTTTGGGTCACCAGAGGTTTGGCACCTCCAGAGGTTTGGCACCTCAGCGTCTCGTCCCCGTGGTTTCGCACCACAGTGGGTTGGCCCCACAAGGCGGTATTGAGGGATTGACGCCAGTGATTTGGTATCACACGATGGGTTGGCCCCATCACTCGATTATTGTGACTACGGTCACCAGTGGTTTGGTACCACATTTGTGTCTTTGGGACACCAGAGGTTTGGCACCTCATTGCGACTCGTCCCTGTGGTTAACACCACCGTGGGTTGGCCCCACTTGAGATATGGGATCGTCTGCTAGTGATTTGGTATCACACGATGGGTTGGCCCCATCATTGGATTTGTGACTTCGGTCACCAGTGCTTTGGTAGCACAAACGTGTCTTCGGGACACCAGTGGTTTGGCACCACATTGACGGATATTGTGTCTTTGGGACACCAGTGTTTTGGTAACACATTGTGACTATATGTCACCAGTGGTTTGGCACCACCAGTGGTTTGGTACCACATGGGGTAGAAAAGGTGAATGGATGGTTAGGAGTGGGTGCATATTAATTGGATGCATGATGATTATGTTATGTTTGCATATGATGTTTTGCTAATCCGGGAAAAAGGGTTGCACACTGAGTCTTGGTGACTCACCTTTTCCCTTTAACCATTTCAGGTATTGCATAAAGCTGGACCGGGATCGGAGAGGACAAGGTGGCCCATGCCGAAGATGATGATTTAATATTTTATGCTTGGTTTTGATATAAGTACTTTATTTGAATTATTGGGTTGTAATAAAGGCCATTTTATTATTTTGGTATTACTTTAACTATGGTTATTTAATTTAAGTTGCTAGGTGAAAATGATTTATGGGTTGCAACCTATTTATTCAAACCGGTTTTCATATACTAAAGCTTTAAAAATGCATAAGTTTTAATAATAAAGTTTTACTCAAAAGCTTCAATGGATAAGTTTTCCAAAATTCAACAAATTACAATGTTTTATCTTAAATTAGAAAGATTTTCAACCGACTTTCCCTAGTGACATAACCAGATTCGGTCGTAATGAATGGGCCGGGTTTGGGGGTGTTACAGTTTGGTATCAGAGCCCGGTTCAAAACTCGGCTTTGAGGGTTTTGGGTCCAAAAACATTTTTTATGGGCTTTTCAAAGATTTGGGCTTTCATAAAATTTTTTTTTTCAGGTTATTCTGGCATGGCACCTGTATCTCTGACCCGCAGTCCACCAGGTAAGTAACTCTACTTGATGAATTAATTTATATGTGAATATTATGGGCTTTTATGGGAACGTAGATTAGTGAACTAGGATCTGTTGAACCCTAGGACTAGTCTACTCAAACACATGCATAAGACTTAAGGCTACTAAACAAACCTGTGAAGTAAGTCACCGAGTTAAGGTGTGGCAACCACTGTACGCATGTCGAGGATTGGTATTCAATAAGAGCTTGGTATTTAAGCAGTCCTAGCAACTCACCTCCTCTTTACTCGAATCCTACCTGGTGCGTAGCTACGGTTCACCTTAACCAAGAAGACTTGTTCATAGGCTAAACCAAGTATTAAAACCCGAAAGGGATTAGCCTTACTGTTTTAAAACCCTTAGTTTTAAAATTTTCAAACTTACCCCTTTGGTTTGTAAACTCTAAATCTGATTTTGAAAGACGTTTTCTCGATTTACCAAAATTTCCAAAATGCCCCTAGTGGCAAAATTACTAAAATGCCCCTGACTTTCAAGATTTCCGGTTTAACTCCAATTTTAATAAAATTTCCCTACTTTGCAAAAGTATACAAAAACGCTATTTTCAAGATACCCTGATTTGAAAATTTACAAAATTACCCCTGATGAACAAAATTACCAAAATGCCCTTGGTTTCAAAATTTTCATAATTCCCTCGATTTTTACTAAAATGTTCTTACATTATGAAAATATCAAAAACTTTTATTTTACAAATATCGAGATATCCTGATTTGAGAAATTTACGAAAATGCCCTTAACGTCCCCAATTACTGAAATAACCCCGATTTCTGAAATTTTTGCAACACATCTGGTTTGAAAAACAAATTTTTCCAAGATGACCCCTGAGATTTTGTAAACTTTGAAATATCTTTAATTTGAAAACTATTTTCAAATTGACCCTGAGTTACTACCGAAATACCCCTATAGGAAAATGTCGAAATTACCCCTGGGTTGGGAATGCTCAAGAAAGTGACATGGATGAATGAATGTGTCTTTAGTGAAGTATGTGAATGTTTGAATTAGAACAGAGAACTTGAGATGAAACTTTGATTGCTCGAAAGAACGACTTCCAGAAACTTCTGTTCATAAAATTTGCTCGTGGATAAAACAGTGGAACAAAATTTCTAATGCATAAAACTTTTAATCAGATTAAATCGCGACGCTAGATATGAGTTCTAGGGGACGTGGTTGTCGCGGACGTGGTCAAGGTGGAATGACAGCTTTATTAAGATCAGAGTGCGCAGCAAGAGCGTAGTGTGGTAGGATGTGCGACTGTTAGTTAGTTGGAAATTTCGAGGACGAAATTTCTTTAAGGAGGGTAGATTTGTAACATCCCGAAATTGGGCCTAGGAGAATTGAGCCCAATGGGCCTTAGGCGTAGTAGCGTTTAAATTTTTGGAGAACAAGAGATCGGCTTAAATGCTAGTTAGACCCATTGGATAAGTGATTTTGGAAGGTTAGAGGGCTTCTATGAAGTCCCGGGATCAAATATTGGCTTTGGGGAAATTTTAGTTTTAGGTGAAAAAAACCCTGGAAGTTGGCAGATAGGCCTTAAGAATAAAATATGGAGAAAAATAACACAAGTGGAGTGTGTGGTGTAGTGGCAAAGTGACGCCACTTAGGGGACAAGGGAGTGACGCCACAAGGGAAGGAAGGAGGTCCAAGGTTCAAGTCTTGGCCTTTGCATTTTGGTTTCTTTTTGCTTGGACCTTAGAATTTGGCCCATAGTTTATATTTAGTTGCGCATGGTTTAAGACACAAGAGGAGCTTGTGGCCAAGTGGTTAGCGGCGTGGATTATGTTGCAAGGGAGCCTGGGTTCGAATCTCATGAGAAGCAAGGGAGTATTTATTTTGCGGATTGGACGGCAAGAGTTTCAGTTGAATTTAAACTCTACTGAGGAAGGGATCCCACATCGGAAAGACACAAAGAATGAAGGTGAAGAGCTAGCTATATAAGGAGCATTCTAGGAGGAGAGTAAACACATCTTGGAGGGCGTTTGGGCACAAGAGTGGTCGGAGCGCGGATTAGCCCCAGAGTCCTATCAGGTGTGTAACTCTCTCTACTCTAGCTGTAGAGCGGCAAATGCCGAAATGCCGGTTACACGGCATTAGTAGCCACACGAGCGTGCGAGCGCATGTGTGGGGCTTCGACGCGATAGTTGAGGCCATCAGTAGTATTCTCGTGGGTTGGGGCTGCTTGGGCCTCGATGGGCCGAAGTGGGCCCAATGGGCCTGTGGGCCCATATGAGTAAATTGCATGATTGGTTAGTATATGTTGAACTAGACTAGGTGGAAGTTATATACGTGGCTAGATTTGTGCTAGGTGGGCCACACGAGCGTGTGGGCCCGGATGGGCCGAAATCGGGTTTTAGGCCCAATCGTCCGGTACAACCGGAAATGGTAGCTGAGTCGCTAGTGGTGACATTAGGCCTTCGAAAAGGCCATTTTAGTTGTGAATTTACGAAAATACCCTTGGTGGGTAAATTACGAAAATACCCTTAGTAGGTAAAATTACGATTATACCCTTAGAGGTTGATTAGCATGATTATGTTGTTTAGTTTTGGCCGATTGTAGGGGAAGGCTTGATCTCGCATATCTCGGGTTGTGGCTAGTGCTCGAAAAGTGTTAAGGAATGGGGGATCTAGTGCGTTACATCTTGATCTACGGGATTTGATAGTCGCATTAGTAACCAGGTGTGTAAACTAACATACTTCTTGCTTTGTATATGTTTGATAAACTGATTGATTGGTAAAATCGAAACAGTATGGTTGAGTGATATGATACCCTATGGGGTATGTGCACGGATTCAGGTAAGTCCGTTTCATTATGAGTACTGTTATTGATACATGATGTCATGATTTATGATGTATGTGCTATGAGATGCAACGTTAAACATGTTTGCATGATTTTGAATACTATACATGAGTTGGTATGATGATGGGTGATATGAGAGGAGGGGGCAGTGATATTTTGTGCTGACGAGCACCAGTGTTTTGGTAACACAACTTTGTGACTTTGGGTCACCAGAGGTTTGGCACCTCCAGAGGTTTGGCACCTCAGCGTCTCGTCCCCGTGGTTTCGCACCACAGTGGGTTGGCCCCACAAGGCGGTATTGAGGGATTGACGCCAGTGATTTGGTATCACACGATGGGTTGGCCCCATCACTCGATTATTGTGACTACGGTCACCAGTGGTTTGGTACCACATTTGTGTCTTTGGGACACCAGAGGTTTGGCACCTCATTGCGACTCGTCCCTGTGGTTAACACCACCGTGGGTTGGCCCCACTTGAGATATGGGATCGTCTGCTAGTGATTTGGTATCACACGATGGGTTGGCCCCATCATTGGATTTGTGACTTCGGTCACCAGTGCTTTGGTAGCACAAACGTGTCTTCGGGACACCAGTGGTTTGGCACCACATTGACGGATATTGTGTCTTTGGGACACCAGTGTTTTGGTAACACATTGTGACTATATGTCACCAGTGGTTTGGCACCACCAGTGGTTTGGTACCACATGGGGTAGAAAAGGTGAATGGATGGTTAGGAGTGGGTGCATATTAATTGGATGCATGATGATTATGTTATGTTTGCATATGATGTTTTGCTAATCCGGGAAAAAGGGTTGCACACTGAGTCTTGGTGACTCACCTTTTCCCTTTAACCATTTCAGGTATTGCATAAAGCTGGACCGGGATCGGAGAGGACAAGGTGGCCCATGCCGAAGATGATGATTTAATATTTTATGCTTGGTTTTGATATAAGTACTTTATTTGAATTATTGGGTTGTAATAAAGGCCATTTTATTATTTTGGTATTACTTTAACTATGGTTATTTAATTTAAGTTGCTAGGTGAAAATGATTTATGGGTTGCAACCTATTTATTCAAACCGGTTTTCATATACTAAAGCTTTAAAAATGCATAAGTTTTAATAATAAAGTTTTACTCAAAAGCTTCAATGGATAAGTTTTCCAAAATTCAACAAATTACAATGTTTTATCTTAAATTAGAAAGATTTTCAACCGACTTTCCCTAGTGACATAACCAGATTCGGTCGTAATGAATGGGCCGGGTTTGGGGGTGTTACAAAGGGGTTTGACACATTTGATATATATATATATATATATATATAATAGGAGACAAAATGAATGATGTGGGAATAATTAAAGGAATCTTCATGCTCATATTTTATATTAGCTACATGGAACAACAAAGGCTAACGTGGGATAACAATGAATTGTTTGTTATTAGAACAAATTAAGTGGGTATGATTTATTATTGGAAACATATATAGAAGTGGGTGGAGAATAAACAATTGAAGCACATGGTGCTTGATTGAGAATTTAATAAAATGGGCAGATTTATAGTTTACATGCGTGAAAGTTGTACATGGAAGCATGGGCTGTTTTTTTCATCTTTTTAATGGAAGGATGGAATGATTAAATTATTTTGCTTATGGGATAATATAGACATGTTGGGACGGCATTAAGGGGGACAATGGGACAAGACAAGGTTGGAACATTATTTAATCAAGGTATTGATGCATGAAGAACCACACATAGAAAGGCATGGAGGAAAGATGGGCTGATTTTATTTTATTTTTAAAAAAAAATAGAAGCATGATAAATTGTGTGGCTAACATGGAAATGGCCATGGAATAAATAATTGAAACAAAGCAAGCATGCAGGGGAGAGGATTTTAAAATGGAAGCATGAATAATTTATTGAACATTGGTGCCCATACTCTTGTGTTATTTTTTTTTGTTGGACGGCACAAGCATTTTTTTTAAGACAAACAAGCATGTGCAACAATGTAAGGACAGCACACTTTGAGGAGTGAAGACCAAATATTTTAATGTAAGGGACATGCAAATATGGGGCAAGGCATAATAGCACATAGAAACATGGATGCGTGGGAGTTTTAAATTTTTTTTTTAAAATATCTTATTGGTGGAACAAGCAAGTGGAAGGCATGGGTGATGAAATTAAAATAATTATAGGATTTGAGAGTAATGGAGGGTGGTTGGCCGAATGTGGGAGTTTGTGGGGGGAGTGAAATTTCGGGTAAGGAGTATTTTGGTAGGCCAAATTCGACATTTTGGTTAGGTAGAGCTCAAAACCGTAGCTTTTGGGGATATTATGTGCCGAAATTCTCTAGAACACTTGGTTATTTTCTTTGCATGTTGGGTATTGGTACTTCAACATTTGGAAACCAAAACTTCAACTTTCTTCTTATGCTATCTCGTCCCTTTTGTTTTTTATTTTCTTCCCATTCGTTTTCTCCATTTGTTGCACTTAGCAAGTTTGGCCAAATCATCCCATATCTTTTATGTTCTCATTGTTCATCTCTATTTCTGTTCTTTAGTCGAATCTCAACAAGCAGAATAGTTAACTTCTGCCTACCGGAATATCCCCTACATTTAGTAGGTGCGTTTTATAAGGCCAAATTTGTTGGTGTTCTAACATACCCTTCTAGCCTTTTTTTACGTCGAGTTCTCAGTAAGGGCTCATCGGGAATCACAAGCCGAATCTGTTGATAAGAGTTCTCGGTAGTCAGAAGGCGGGGTTGGATATCGAAACTCCGTAGAGGGAGATCGCATTGTGGGTCAACGAAGAGTGGTTCTTTAGGAAATCCAAATCAGGTGTGTAATCTCACACCGTTTTCCGTGGGTTAAAGATTATTATCATATGGGTAGTAAATCGCTTAGACTAAAATCGTATTATGATGAAATCGAAAAAAATTGCTTAGATCTCACTATTTTGATAAAGTTGACAAAATCGGTATTAACACCGTGAAAGATTACGAAAATGCCCCTAATGGGCCGATCTGTTAATTTGCTAATGGGCCAAATCGATATAATTTGATATATGGGTCGATCTGTTAATTTGATATATGGGTCGATCTGTTAATTTGATATATGGGCCGATCTGTTAATTTGCTATATGGGCCAATCTGATAAATTGCTACATGGGCCAATTTGATATTTTGTTATATGGGTCAATCTGATATAAGGGGTTATAATTTTGTAATAAATATCCGAATAAATTATTGTTGTTATATTGTGATTTGTTATGCATTATATACATGAATTGCATGGGATGGGATAATGATGAAGAGAAGTTCTGGTAGCTCTGCTACACAAATCTGGTGGCTCTGCCACAAATCTGAAAAATGGCAATGCCATGTAAATTCTTTTAATCTGGTGGATTGTCTACAAGTTTGATATAAATGGCTTAATGCCTACGTTTGGTGTGTTGGCGGGGTGGGTTGACTAAAGATCACCCACAGGTGTGTTGGTTGGTACGGGTGGTGTGTAGCGGATGGAAAACTAGGTTTGGTTTGGGAATTGCATATCATATGCATATTATATATGTGATACATTTATATTATTGTAAACGAGCTTTGGCCCAAATAATTACTTAATGGGATTTTGGCCCAGTGGACAACGGTAAGTGGGTAACACATTGAGTTCTAGTAACTCACCCCCGTTTTCCTTATCCCTTTTAGGTAATGATCAATGATGGAGACTTGGGCCGTGGATGTCTTGGTGGAGGTCATGCTTAAAAACGGTTAAATTTGGAAATTTGGATTTCTTTTAATACTTTTAATTACTTTGCTATTTTGATTTAAGGTTGTAATAAGGCCTCTGTATTAATTTTTGCTTTGTTTATGGTTTGATGAATTTACAATCTGCTTTAAGTATTTCAAATTTGGGATTTATTTATCTAAAAACTTAAATAAACATTTTATTCAAAAATGAATATATAAAAAGGATTTCATAATAATTTTCATAGTTTTAACTCGGAAAATTACTCTTAAGATTTTCATCAATTCTTTTCGAAAAAATATTTTTTTAATTTCTTTAAAATTTTCTCGAACTGTTAATGATATTTTCAAAATTACGATTTATATGATCTTACATCTTAAATTGTCAATTTATAAATCAAATCTTTTACTCAATAAATACTTCGTCAAAACTTTGAAATCTGTTTTACTTAAAAGGAATCAAAGTATATTTGTTTTGTGTGACATGTCAAATCTAGCCTTAACGTATAGGCCGGGTTTGGGGTGTTACAATTTATCAAGCGAGAAATCCATTCATGTCAGAATAAAATGTGCAAACTTTGTCAAACAATCAACAATTACTCAAATAGTATCGTTCTTTTTCATAGGCAGGTATAATCCCAACATAAAGTTCATAGTAACTTTTGTCCCATTTCCACTTCAGTATTTTCTCTAACTATAACCATCTTGTAAATTTCATCATTAACTTGCTGATACATCCATCATTTAGGTACAATTTCAAAAATACCACATTTCATTTCAAATACTGTGAACCAACATTTCAAATACTAGTTTTAGTGGCAGGAAAATCTGTGAACTAGAAGCCAAAAGAAAAGCTCATACTGTGAAATTTAGTCTCCAGTCATGCAATTATACGAAACCTTTCTAGCAAAACATGCAACACATCCGAACACAACATGCGCAAAATAACTTTGGGTCCTTCATAAATTAAGAACCAAACATCGCATTCTCGGTGTAATGACCTAAAATTTACAGTCATCAAAAAAGTGTGTTGTCGGGTCTCCGTTTTCGTAAAACAGATTCATAAATATTTATTAAAAATATTTACGAAGTTAGTTCTGTAGTTAATTAAGTTTTGGTTAGGAGAATTAGCTTAAATTAAGAGTAATTCAGAAAAAGGACTAAATTGCAATAAGAGTGAAAGTTTAATTATAGATTAAAGAAAAACTAAAGGGACTAAAAAGGCAATTAAATCATTTTCTATAGTTGAGGCGGTTTAATGTGGAAATACCAAAGATTTTTATAAATAAAATATATATTTACTTAATAAATAAGAATATATTATATTATATATTATATTATATTATTATATTATATTATATTATATTATATTATATTATATTATATTATATTATATTATATTATATTATATTATATTATATTATATATATTATATTATAACTAAACTAAATAAAACAAAACAAAAGAATGAAAAGAAACAGAATAGCAAGGGACGAAACAGAGAAGGGAGAAAGAAAGAAAAGAAAAAGAGAAAAAATAAGATTTTAAAGGTTCCAAGCTAATTTGGTAAGTCAATATAGCCCATTTTCTTATGATTTTTGACTTTTTGGAATCCTAGAACAAAATACTATTTGATTTATGTTAAAATTTTAGAAGTTATTGTATTTTTAGACATAGTTCATGTTGAACAAATTGATAAATTAGGGGTTAAATTGATAGAATTTCAAGTTAGAACTGGTTAAAGGATTAAATTGCAAAATAAGTTATAAGTTTTGTGTAATAGGGACTAAATTGAGAGAATTTTGAAGTTAGGGTTTTATAGAAAAATTAGAGTTAAGTTTAGTTATAAGTAGAAATTGAGTGAAAATAAAGAATGAATGGAGATGAAAATGGAGAAATTTTAGTTAGATATTATTGAAAGACTAATGTTGTAAGATTTTAGATATGAAATGGAATAAGATATTTAATTAGGATATGGAAATGAAATGTATGAAATAATGGTTTATGAAATGGTTATTGATGAAATGCATGAAATGGATATTGATGTAGTAAGGAGATATGTAAATTAGAATGAAGAAAAGCTATTTAAGATAGATATTATTAAGAAATTTTAAAGTTTAAATGCATGAATGATTCATTGAAAGTAAATGGTGGTAAGATTAAATGTGCATATTTATTGTTTTTACCTTAAGTGTTTGAATTATAGTAATACCACTAAGTGTATACTCAGCGTACGGTTTGTTTCCGTGCGTAGATTAGGTGCAGTAATTTTGAAGAGTTGTATTTGAGATTGCGAGCATTCATCTCATCACATCTCCAAGTATCAAGAGAGTATGTTTTAAAATTTTGAATAGAATGGCATGTACTTAGGAAGATCAAGTATGTTCCAAGTAGTAGTAGGGACTAAAATATAAATTATTTAAATTTATTATTTGTTTTTATGTTCAAATATATTTAGTGATTAGCCAAAATCACTTTGGCACCAAATGTAATATTCCTATATCAAGTTCCTTGAGTCGAACATGGTATAAGGGTGTTACATTTAGTGGTATCAGAGCTTTGATTTTCTGATTTCTGGGAAAAGAACGAGTTTAGAAGTACATGCCATATAAGATATATCGATGTGATGAGATGTGATATCAATATTAGAAGTATTGATAAGTTTAAAAATATGAATTGTTATTGATAAGGAAATGATTTTGAATTAGTTAGTAATGACTCAAGAGGGAGACAGATAAATACTGAAATTTGATAAAACTTTATTTTCTGTCATAGATATTGGAAGAAATGACGATAAATCTAATATTGCCTGATGAGATAACAACTTCAGCACAGAAGAAGAAAATTGATAGGATGATGAGAGAAATGAAAGATTATAGAATGAAACCAGAAGAAGACATTGTTCAACACTTTATTACTATAAATCGAAAGATGCAAGAAGTGTTATGGAAGGGTCATGAACTGATTAAAAAGAATAAAGTGCAATACTTGACCCTTAAAGAAACATTAATAGAACGAAAGCATCAAATGGTTTTAGATCAACTTTGGAAGACATTGGTACCACAAACTTATTGGAATATAGTTATACACTACGTGAAGTTTATAATCTCTGAAGGAGCAAGGAAAATAGCGAGACAAAGTGTAGGCTCACGAAAGTTGACTGGGAAGCAAAATGTCTTTAATATGCCATGGATGAAAAAATTAGTTGTTAGGAAATTACTAAGAGAATTTATAGATTCTATACCCGTTATAAAGATGGAAAAGGAAGAAGATCCTGAGAAATTTCCAAATTGGATCGTAAAAGATGAATTTGAAGAGAATTTAGAACTTAATAAAGAGAATTTTCCGAGGGAAGATACAAAATCAGAGATGGAAGAAAACTCAAAAATGGATTTAAGTGGTTAAAAGTAAAAGTTAGGAATTAGTGAATATGAAGGAAAATGAGTATAAATGCATATATAGTTGTACATGTACAGAATGAGAACTTAGAAAGCTAGAGCTTTTGAATGAAAAGTTTGGTATATTAATCTAAAGTTAGTCTTTTGGAAATGGAAGACACAATAGAAATATGAGAAGTGGAATAGAATAGTAATATTTTCCAATTATGAAGACCAGAAAATGATTTTTTTAAAAAAAAAGAAGTATAGAAAGAAATAAAGACATTAGTCAAGTAAATAATCAATATTAATAAGAGAACAAGAGAAAATAGAGGTTCTTGAATGAAGAGAATATAATAAGTCTAAAAGATTGATGGTATATAATATTATAATGTATTAATAGAGATAAGTTATAGTTAAGAAGCGTAGTATTTTTGTTTAAAAAAATGTGAAAATTATTAATGGTAAATTTTTAATGTATAAATTCTAGTGAAAAGATGAATTGGAGATTTTCTTGAAAAGTATGAAAACAAGAAAAGAGAAAAGAATTAGGTAAAAGAGTGATGACAAGTTCAATTCTATTACGATCAATTAAGAAAGGTAAAGAAGCTTGAGAATTTGTACTTGTATACGAACATGAAGAGCAAGATAAAATAAGGTCTCAAGTTATCTCCAAGGCAAGTATTAAAAGTTTAAGGAAAAGAACTATTCGACCTTGTGATAAATGCGAAAAAGAAAATCTCATTTAAGTGAAGATTGGATATTTTTTGAAAGATGCTTTTAAATATGGCTCTAAAAGACATGGAATAAAGAATTGTTCAAAATTGTTGAAAAAACCAAGAAATAGTCTGTAATGGGTATTAATAAGAGAATAAATTGAATATAAAAAAAATTCAAAATAAATTATAGAAGATAATAATAGAATTGACCATGAAAAATAGTGTAAGTACTTTAGAGAACATTAAAAGGTAGTGAAATGATTCTAAGAATTAGTGAATAAAGAGCGATCTAAAGTGCGAAGAAGAAGAAATAGTAAAGTTATAAATTGTGTAATAAAAGAGGCAAACTTTGGAAAGAACAGTTACCTCGAAGAGACTGTTGGCAGCAGCCGGGCCAATAGATTTCTAAGAGGTTTGGATTAAGAGTAATAAATCTGATCCATAACTGGAATAATCGTTGTTTGTCTCGAAAATAGAAAGAAAAGAAAGGAAATGAAAATGAGAATATAAAAGTATAACAAAGTAGAGCCTAAAAAAATGTTAAAAAGAATAGTGTCGTGATTTGTATAAGATAGTTGTGATAAGAATAATGATAAAAACAAATGAAAAGAAAGGATAGAGAATGAATATAAATGATAAGCTAGGTAAATATGTGTAGTAAGGAACTATAGAATTAAAGAGATGATTTTAAGAAACTAGATGAAGAAAAGAGTTCTGGTTAAGTGGAAAAAAAATAAATAAAAAACCAATTGAGTAGAAAAAGAAAATATAGTATTATAAGAATAACTTCAAAGGTAATCTACTAAAGGTTTTCTATTCTTATGGAAAGAATATTGTCGTTTATAGTGATGATCCTTGAGCAGTTTTAGTCGTGTTTTGATGTAAGACGGGAAGTGATTGCTTATGCATCTCATCAACTAAAAATGCATGAACTCAATTATCTGACACACGATTTAGAACTAGCTGTTGTGGTTTTTGCTCTAAAGATTTGGATACACTATCTGTATGATAAAAAGTGTTATATTTATACCGATCATAAGAGTCTCAAAAATCTTTTATCTCAAAAGGAGTTGAATTTAAGACAGCGTCGTTGGATAGAGCTTTTGAAAAATTTTGATTGTGTTATTGATTATTAACCTGGTAAAGCTAATGTTATAGCCGATGCATTGAGTAAGAAAGAAACAATTGAATTGCGAATAATGTTTGCTCAGCTTAGTATCAATGATGATGAAAGCTTATTGGTTGAATTAAAAATCAAATCGATAATGTTGATCAAATTAAGTCACCGCAGTTAGAAGATGACAAATTTGTGAAGAAAAGAGAAATGGTTAAGAATGGTATATTAGAAAATTTCAACCTTGATAATTGTGGTTGCTTGAGATTTCACAATCGAATTTGCGTTCTGGATGTTTCTAAATTGAAAAAATTGATACTTCGCGAAGCTCATAATGGTCCTTTTGCTTTGCATCCTGGAGGAACAAAAATGTATCACGATTGCGAAAATCTTATTGATGGTCAGAAGTGAAAAGAGATGTGGTTGAGTATGTGGATAAATGTTTGACTTATCAACGAGTTAAGGCAGAGCATCAGGTTTCTCCTGGATTACTTCAGCTTATTAACATTCTTGAATGGAAATGGGAATGGTGTCACTATAGATTTTGTAATAGGGCTACCCTTATCAGCAAGTAAAAAGAATGTTATTTGGGTGATTGTTGATAGGCTTACGAAATCAGCTCATTTTATAGCGGTTAGAACTAATTGGTCACTTCAAAAACTTGCTGAAGTTTAAATTCGAGAAATTGTGAGGTTGTACGGTATTCATGTATGTTGAATAGAATTGAATGAAAAAAATGATGGGCTAGAATTAATCCAAGGAACGGGGGGAAATTGTTAAGAAATTTTGAGATAGGCTAAAGGCAGCTTTCGACATACAGAAATCTTATACAGATCTAAAACGTCGGGATATTGAGTACCCTGTTGGCGACAAAGTATTTCTTAAAGTTTCGCCTTGGAAGAAAAAATTGAGATTTGGCAGAAAAGGAAAACTAAGTCCTTGTTTTATTAGGCCGTAAGAGATTATAAAAGAGTTGGACGAGTTGCCTACCGCTAGCATTGCCTCTGAAATTACAGAAGATTCATGATGTTTTTAATGTTTCCATGCTATGGAGATATCGATCAGACCTTTCTCATATTATTTCGACAGAAGATATAGAAATCCAACCTGATTTGTCTTATGAAGAAAAATCAGTTGAGATTTTATCACGGGAGGTAAAAGAGTTACAAAATAAACGAGTTCCCTTAGTGAAAGTATTCTGGAGAAGTCATAGTGGAGAAGAAGCAACTTGGGAACGGGCATTGAAAAAGTGTGTTGTCCTGTCTTCGTTTCGTAAAACGGATTTGTAAATATTTATTAAAAATATTTACGAAGTTAGTTGTGTAGTTGATTAAGTTTTGATTAGGAGAATTAGCTTAAATTAGGAGTAATTAGGAACAAGGACTAAATTGCAATAAGAGTGAAAGTTTAATTATAGATTAAAGAAAAACTAAAGGGACTAAAGAGGCAATTAAATCATTTTCTATAGTTGAGGCGGTTTAATGTGAAAAATATCAAAGATTTTTAAAATTAAAATATATATTTACTTAATAAATAAGAATATTATTATACTATACTATACTATACTATACTATACTATAGTATAGTATATAGTATACTATACTATACTATACTATACTATATTATATTATATTATAACTAAACTAAACTAAAATAAATAAAACAAAACAAAAGAATGAAAAGAAAAAAAAAGGGAAAAATAAGGTTTTAAAGGTTCCAAGCTAATTTGGTAAGTCAATTTAGCCCATTTTCTTATGATTTTTGAGTTTTTGAAATCCTAAAACAAAATACTACTTGATTTATGTTAAAATTTTAGAAGTTATTATATTTTTAGACATAGTTCGTGTTGAACAAATTGATAAATTAGGGGTTAAATTGATAGAATTTCAACTTAGAATTGGTTGAAGGATTAAATTGTAAAATAAGTTATAAGTTTTGTGTAATAGGGACTAAATTGAGAGAATTTCAAAATTAGGATTTTATGGAGAAAATTAGAGAGTTAAGTTTAGTTATAAGTAAAAATTGAATGAAAATAAAGAGTGAATGGAGATGAAAATGAAAAAAAAATTAGTTAGAGATTAAATTAGAATCTAGGCAAAAGTTAAATAGAAAATCAAAGTATTTGATGTGCATTGGTGTTGTTTTGATAATTTTAAATTGTTTTAATTTTCGTAGCTAACGTCGTGCCAGAAACATCGGCTAAGAAGGGGAAAAAGAAAGTTGACGAGGAATAACACGAAAATATACGGTTTGTATTACTGTAATTCAAATCTATTTATAATTAATTATTATATTTTAATTAAAATGCATGGTAAGTAAAATGAGGTGAGTATTGATATTAAATTGAATAAAATTGAATTGAATTATGAATATATGTGAGTATTTGAAATGTATATTGATTGGAAAGTGGGAAGTGATTTGAATTGAAAGTATGAGAAATTGTGTTTGAAGTGAAATTGATATAAATATTGAGTGAAATTGAAATGTGTTTTGAATTCCCTATTAACTAGTCAGACTGAGTCAGATATAGTTGGCATGCCATAGGATTGGAAGTGTTTAGGGATACTTCGACCTCGAGTCGATGAGACACAGGGTGTCATACTGTTACTTCGGATAGATTCGATGAGGTACTAGGTACCAACTTACTTCGGCTTGGCCGATGAGACAATGGGGGTCAACTATTTCTTCGAACTATCCGATGAGGCACTGGGTGCCATACTGGTGTGTTTTGATTGGATTCGTGTATCCGCTAAAGTCCGAGTCGTGTTAATGGGGTAAATAAATGAATTGGTAACAGAAAAGATATTGAGTGATTTTGAATAAGAATTGAAATAAGATATTAAAATGAAATATTAAGAAGAAATAATATGATTTTTGATATAGTGAGATAGTGTTTAAATCTAAGTAAAGAAGTGCTATTTTGAAATAACTATTAATAAGAAATGATAGAACAACGTATGAAATAATTATTAAAAGACTAATGTTGTAAGATTTTAGATATGAAATGAAATAAGATATTGAATTGGGATATGAAAATGAAATGTATGAAATAATGATTTATGAAACGGTTATTGATGAAATGCATGAAATGGATATTGATATAGTAAGGAGATACGTAAATTAAAATGAAGAAAAGCTATTTAAGATAGATATTATTAAGGAAAGCTATTTAAGATAGATATTATTAAGAAAATTTAAAGTTTAAATGCATGAATGATTCATTGAAAGTAAACGGTGGTAAGATTAAATGTGCATATTTATTGTTTTTACCTAAAGTATTTGAATTATAGTAATACCACTGAGTGTATACTTAGCGTATGGGTTGTTTCCGTGCGTAAATTAAGTACAGTAATTTTGAAAAGTTGTATTTGAGATTGCGAGCATTCATCTCATCACATCTCCAAGTATCAAGAGGGTATGTTTTAAAATTTTGAATAGAATGGCATGTACTTAGAAAGATCAAGTATGTTCCAAATAGTAGTAGGGACTAAAATATAAATTATTTAAATTTATTATTTGTTTTTATGTTCAAATATATTTAGTGATTAGCTAAAATCACTTTGGCACCAAATGTAATATTCCTATATGAGGTTATTCCTATATGAGGTTCCTTTGGTCAAACATGGTAACAGGGGTGTTATACTCAGTTTTGCAGTCTAACAAACAAAGACAGAGACAACGAAATTAAGAAATTAACAAGCTGAAGAAGTACTTAAATTATCAACTAGTGATCTTACTTTAGCAATTTCAGCTGGTGTAAGAGCACCTTTTATGTCCTGTTTGTTAGCTAGTATCAACAAGGATGCTCCTGATAACCTCTGCAACACAAAGAAAGCATAAGCCCCAGTTTACATTGCACGGCATTAGCTTGCAAGGTTTCGTTTTCTAATATTTATTGCAGCAACCTCAAACTGTTATAGTAAGATGGATAGCTTCACCGAAATGAATATAAGACGTGCATTTGATGGGGAAAAAACAAGTCAAATTAACATCTTACCTCTTCCTTTAGAAGATTATCCAGTTCCATTTTGCAATCATCTAATCTTCTAAGATCTGAGCTATCAACAACCCAAACCAAACCATCAGTTTGCTCAAAATAGTTCCTCCAATATGATCTTATAGTTCTTTGACCACCTACATCCCATATATTCAAAGTATATCTGCCGAAACCCAAAATCAAATCTAATTCAACATTACAAATCATAAATATAATGAAGAAAACTACAAAAAGAAACAACCCAAAATTTTTTATTTTCAAACACTTGGTGAGCTCAGGTAGTTAATGATTAGAAATTGTTAAAAAATGCGAAAGTTGTACTTCTGGCATGCGATGGTTTTGATGTTGAAGCCAAGAGTGGGACTAATTACGCTTGTATCCTCTCCGTTAATCTTCAAAACAATTGTGGTCTTCCCTGAATTATCAAGCCCACTGCGCCAACAATTCGGTATAGTTATGAATACAAATTATCGAATGAACAAAAAAAAAAAAAGAAAAAATTGAAGGGAGAGAAAAATGTGAAACTTACACCATAAGGATTCGCATTTCCTTTTCTTTTCTCTTGATTTTCCGAGTGATACTAAGAAGTCCCATTTCTTCTGCTTACAGCAAAGATAGAAAGAAACTAAGAAAATTTTCAATTGATCTGCAGATCGAGAAATTTTGGTTTCAACTTTCAAGATTTGCGGAGAAGTTGATATATAGCACTGTCCTTTGGACGATATTGTTTTGGGATTAAAAAGAAAAAAAAAAATAATACATTCCATTTTTTCATTTTCCCTCATTTTTTATCTCCTGTTCTTTTTCTTTTTTCCATGTAGTGTTCAGATTTTTGTCTAAAAATGTATCTTGGTGATTAATTTAGTGATTTGTATTTTAACTAGATCATTGGACGTCCACAAAGAGAGTAAATGTTGAAAAATAAATAATATTTAAAGAAATGGATTTTTTTTTCTTTGTAAAAAAAACAGCTAATCATTTCAATAAAATAAAATAAAATAAGTAAAAACAATAAATTTATTAATAATGAGTGAAGTTTTATGTGGTTTGGATTGTGTAGATTGTGGATAAGTTTTAATTGGGTAAAACATTTCTGCAAGTCTTTTTAATTTCAGTATTAAGCAAATTAATCCTTTAAAAAAGCAACTAACTATGATTAATAATTATATGAATGCTTTTCATCAATTTACCCTAATGGAAGAAAAAGATGAGTATCTAAGATATCTTTTAAGATATATACACAAATTAGATGTTTGAACATTCGATAATTGATACATAAATGCGCATTGAACTAGCTTGTGAAGTTTCATTAAAATCAATTTCCACACTCGTTTCATTTATGTTTTCACTATTTAATTTTTAAAAAACAAAAAGCAAAAAACCTAAGAAATCTCCCCTTGCATAAAACCTTAACTCCTGTATAAAGACAGAAAAAGAAAAATTAACTTATTTTTTCCATTAAGATATACCCTCTGTTTTTAACCTTTGTCCTGCAATTACATCAGCATTTTACAAAGTAAATTCTAGCAATGAAAACCATTAAATATAACAACAAAATTGAAGGGTTTTGCTATATCAGTTAGCCAAGGCAACGGCTCTGGAGTTTGGTGATCTATGCTACAAAAGTTGAACACCGCTTTCCCTTACTCGACCCTATGCTGGCACCTTGTATTTTCAGCTACCAAAGGTGGGTGTCCTAATTTTTTTTCCTTAACTCTAAAGCCTGGGAGCCTTGAGCAGATAAACATCTCTCACAAATCCTTTCCCCAGTTCACCTATATTTCTCAACAAATCAACCGGATATTTTCCGTCCGTCTCTTCCTCTTCTCGTTCCCGTTTCTTCCAAAAGTAAATGTATAAAATTAGAATTCAAAACAATTTGCAGATTGTTTTACATCACAAAATACTATCATTCAGAAAAACAATGCGTCATTCATCATACCTTTGATCGTTCCCATGTTAGACCGATAGCATCACCTCCTAATGAATCATACCATAACTTCAATCTGTTGGAGAACCCTTTCTACGGAAGTAAAGGATATGTAAGCACAAAATATTGAGATGCTAAGATCGACATCTAAGCTTTTTTCTTAAATAGTTACCTCTACATCTCCGACAAAGCACCTTAGTGGATCAAAGTTTACCATTAGCTTGGTTTTAAGTTGCTCTAAGCTACTACCCTTCATATCGGAAGGCAATAGGAAGGGGTGGAAACAAGTGCTAGCATTGGCATGAGCCACATGCCGCCCTGGTCAGAACAGTATTTATATTACTAATAATTCCATAGGAAGAAATTGATAAAATCAAACTAATATAATAGTGGTGAAAACTGAAAACCTTTGCCTCCTAGGAATATACCTTGGTCCAGTTCAGATGTGAAGAGGAGACGTTTTGGGTAAGGTAATCTATCTCCATGGAGAAGTATTACAGCATCATAGAGGCTCAGTGGAGTTCGGAGAAGGCACTGCAAGCCAAAAATGGCCAATATAAGTATAAGTTTAGAAACAATGCAATAGCAGAAAAACAGGAATGGAATACCAAAAGTCAATAAGTGTATAATGCACCTCCCACCCACGGGAATCAGTCTGATTTTGCAATATGAGTTTCGTCAACAAGCTTGCACTGCTTCGAGCATAAGCCGCCAACCTTTTGAGCTCCTTTTGCATAAAAAAGAACACATTAGTTAAAAGATATAAGCAGTTCTACTACTACTAGTACTAAAGCCTGAAGGTAAATGGAGTTATTGCAACCAAATTCAATTCAAAGGGATCACTAACCAATGGATTTGGTGAGCATCTAGTCCAAGCTTCAGATGCCTTGTCATAAGCAGTAGCCAGGAACATGGCCTTGCTTTCGTTTTGGGTGTTTTCTTCATAAGCTTTTCTACTTTGCGTAAAGTTATCCTGGACAAGCAGCGTACAAATTAGTTGCTGCTTAATAAAGAACAAACATGAAAGAAAAACATCATATACTCTCAATTATTAATCATTTTCCGAACTGCAAAACTTACATCAATCTCTTTCTCATCATTTTGGCTCAGATCACCATTTACATCAACAACCAATGGAGAAAAAGCCCAATCATGTTCAGCTAGTAGTCGCAAGAACCTGATATTCAAGGTATAAAAAAGGGAAAAGCAAAGGAACATTAACTGTCAGTTTATGTAGTCCCTTCACAGCAGTTTCAAAGTGTTGCTGAATCAATCAACAGCAAAGAGCTATATACGTCACCTGACAATGTCTATAAAATAGGATACATCCTGATCATTTTATACTTATAGTAATTGCAACTTCGATATATTGCAATAGCAAATCCCATATTAAATCAAAACTAGAAATTTATATTCAAGCACAGCTTAATCATACAACATAATGTGGTTAAGTATGGCACAGGTTTACTACCTTATTTGCATAAAATAAGAAAACTTCAAGATTGACTATTTCAAATGAAACTTCAAAGTGACAGAGAGAAGTCAACCTTAAAAATCCAGTGATCCGCGAACAGGGAACATTAAATGGTAGAGGCTTCAAAAAGAGGTAGGCAACTAATAGCTCAGCAGCCTCTTCTGCCAAGCAAGCTGAAAAGAGATGTGAAGCAAGCCACCGTTTTGCAAGCCTTCGCAGACATTAAAACAAAATCAACATGATTAAGGATTCAGAATCTTTTCTTTCAACCAGATAAAATAAATTTCAATAATTAAATCCAAAAGAAAGAACTCTACAAACTAAAACGAGTCAATTTGGCACCTAACAACCGGCCCAAATATCGGGTAACGAAACTGTAATCCATTTATCATGCTTGCATGTTGACTACGAACAAAAAGCATTTTATCAGCAGATGAAACCCGCTTCATTTGGTCACCTCCAACTACAAAGAAATGAAATCTGTAACTCTACATGACAATAGTTCAAGAATAAAGAATTCATGTATCAGGATGAGAGTTCATACTTTCTTTATTCACCAGGCTTAGGCCTCTCTCATGCAAAATTCTAAGACGAAATACATATCCATCCATGAAAACATCCACATCTTCCTCAGTAGCAGTACATGTTATCCCCCAGTTATCCTGAAGACTGCCGTAACACTTCATTAACTAGATTTGTCAAAAAAAAAAAAAAAAAAAAAGAAACATTTTGATATATTTAACATAGCCTAGGGATAAATGCTGCTATAATGACTTACCTTTCTGCAATTTTCAGAAGGAAAACTGATTTAGTTTTCTCAATTAAGACATCATCCATTGGCCAATTCCCAGAACCTTCCAACTAAACCATCAGAAATAAAAATAAATAAATAAATAATTCAACTGTTTGAATATGATGAAAGAGGGGGAAGCTGACTTGACGAAATAATAACATGCCTGAATCATAACTTCAAGTGACTGAACACAGAATGGGGTCAAATTATGTAACCTTGCCACATCCACCCTTTTATTTGCCAGAGGATGAGGTTCAGGAGGAAATACAGAAGTAAACCTGAAAGCTGCGAATGTGATAAAATATGCCAAAAATCATGACTGCTTATTCAAACAGAAGGAACCAGTTTATCCTTTGCTTCAAAGCACATGCAGAATATATCCCTTAGAGCCCAACCGCAACAAAATTCCGCAAAAGATTTAAAAAAGATCATAAAAGGATAAGCTTTTATAATTAAAAAAAAAATACCAGAATCAAGAGGCTGCACACTAGATATCTTCAAGGGAACATCTTCAATAGAACGCAATCGTTTAGACAATTCTTCAAAAGTTCCAAGCAGTTTTACAGAATGTGATACCGGGTCTGGGAAAATGATATCAATGCATGCATTGCATGAATAACCACAAAAGGAAAAAACAAACAAACAAACAAAAAATAGCAAGCATTTAATGGTTAATACGATTACCTTTACCATCATGTAGCAAACAGAAATCAAGCTGATCCACTACTGGGACAATATCCTTTTTCGATAAAGAAAGATGGCGTCCCAGTAAAAACTCAATAATTCTTTTTAAAATGAGATGTCTTGTCCCCTGCTTGCTCTCCCATACTAGAAAAAAGGGGGTAGCAGTCAAGCTAAACTTTCCAATTTGGATTGAAGAATGGAGTCTGAAGGGGCAATTACACAACTTAATTCTCAAATCAGCCAATACAGGACCATGACTTTCTCACCTGTGCTTTCTGCAATTTTACCATCTTGAAATCTCCGAAGCTCAGCCTTCTCACCCCAAAATTTTCGAAACATGAGAGCCTGTTGCAGGAAAATGAAGATTAGTCCAAACTAGATGATTCGGGCAATCAACACAAACTTATCAATAAAAAGAAATTAAAACAATACCTCGTCTTTCTTTTCAGCATTTGGGCCAATATCTACAACCCTAAAAGCCTTCTCTACAGAGCTCACTGAAATTCCAACAAATAATGGCTCACTATCAAGTGCTGATAAGCCCTGGATTCATGACCTAGGATTAGAAGTAGAACTATAAAAAATTTTAAAAAATTTTAAAAAATTAAAGTCAATCATAGATTCTGTACATTTTCAACATTAAAGTCCGAATAAGTGTTCCTCCAAATAACACGAATAAACTTCGCTCTATCAGTCAATCCTTGATTAAGCAGACTGTGTACATCCTGCTCATACACTCTCCAACATTCCTCATCTAAGCAAAATCCCAGAGAATAAACCTCACTATTTCCTTTCAAGTTCAATCTGATAAGTACAAAGATGTAAATAGTCATTACAAAGAGGTGAAAATAGTGATAGATTGCCTTCAACAAGCATCAAAAACACAAGTAGCGACAAGAATGAATCAATTGAAAGAGTGGTTGCTTCAAACAGCTAGGCTCCAAGAAAAAGATGCATTCAGTAAGATAACAAATTATTTACTTCGAAATTTGAAAATATATATATATCAAATAACAACGGCAAGTTGATCAGAGAAAAAGCATAGTCTCTTTCTTTGTTGATTCTATCAGACCAAAACAGAATGTAAATATAAATAAATAATATCTGCTATAAAGACCTTCTAAATGCTCAAACGCAATTATTTTATAACAATAAACAGAAGGAAACAAACTAATTACGGTTTACAACCTATCATTTTCTTTGAGACAAGACGAAACAAAGAAGGAGCCATCAACTTATTAATGCATACCTAATGCAATAATCGTATTTAGCAGCATCGTCAATCTTAGTCCTGAAAATTTCCTCAAATCCACCATCTCTGCATTTTTCTAAACACCTAAGTGTCAACGCAACTTCATCTTGTAGCTGATTGTAGGAGGAAAATACACTTCGTATTAGAATTCCATCCAATCAGAATAAATCAGAAACTTAAAATTTGTCTTCAGTTATAGAAGTAAAGTCAAATCTAGACATGGAATTTTTTGAGGAATGACATAATTTTAGAAAATCGTCATATAGGTCTTCCAACCATAATCACAAGAGGATACCTCAGGATAAGCAACACTTGATATTCTGAATGCCAAATTGAAGCGGGTTGAAGAATTAAGCTGCTCATTTCCCTGTTCAAAAACCCAAGGAATTAACACAACATGTATTGTACATCCATGTAAAAATACAAGGTAAGAAGGTTAAATCGGAAACTCATGAATTAATTAGCATCTCCAGCCAACATTATGTTACATCTTAAAAAGTATCTAATAACGGTAAAATTTAATAGCATAAAACATTTACAAGGATAGCTTTTCAAGGATTGTATACCAAAAAGTATGAAAGCCAATGAAAACCACAACAGACCTTAGAAGAAGCATTCTGGTCTGACATTGGAAAGTAAAGCCCATGCTTCCACAATGGATGAGATTCTGTGAAACAAAAACAATTTGAATTTCTAACTAAATTTGATGATTAGTGTTCCTCTACCGGTATATATTAAATGCTAAAAGCATACCAATAAATTTCAATGTGGCACGAAATATCCCCATTGGCATCATATCACGGTTAATCTTATTTTTGGCCACAAGGTACGACACTATAATAGATATTAGATACCCATTTAAGCAATCATGAACATATATCGAACTTCTCAACCGAACCCAGACCTGCACCAACAATATACCAAAATTTCAGATGCAATGCCATGAAAAACTCAATGTTTAAAATGCTTCAAGTATATGGCATAATACCTTCAGCAAGATTAAGGCCTCTCCCAATTCCTTCCATCCAGAAAATGTTTTCTTAACAAAATTTGACTTCTCCTCTAAATACATGTCTTCCAATATGCTACAATTATATATTGGTGTAGGCTGAGGATCATCCCCTTCATAAGATTTATAGACATATATTATCAGTATGAAGAGATGGACATTCACCGTACAGCTCAAGGGTGGGGGGAGGGGGGGAAGAACTAATGGCTATGTATTACCTGCATTCAGAGCTCGTACATTGTTCCGCTTCATGTTCAACTTGGAAAGATCGAATAGGGATGTTGCTGTGGGAATTATTCTTATAAAAAGCCCAGGAACTTCACCAAGGTTTGCAGCTACAATGCCATTATTTAAATTTGACTAAATCAGGGATTTGTTCGAAAGTTTAGGGAACTGTCAACCTGTGATAACATGACAAAGGTGATTCTATTGGGAACTCAAGTAAGAAATAAACCTGGATAGACAACCAATACAGGTTTCCTAGCCTCGTTTTGCAGAGCAGACCATTCAACCTTCTGAATTGATGAAGAGGATTTCAAGTGCTTCTTTATAACACAGAGGTAAAGGCACCTTTTAGCATGATACCGGTAATTTAGGTAGTCCTTCTCGTGGAAACATTCCTACCATATTTTAAAATTTGTTAAACAGCAGCATCTTTGACTTCGTATCAATGTAATAATCTGACCGATTTAAAGCCATGGTAATAATTTCGAATTCATCAAATGACAAAAACAAAATTCAAGCATTTTAAATAATGCTACGCAAAATTGAACGCAATAAACTAAATTATAAATTAACTTCTTAAATGCTACACGTTAAATATATGCATTACAATTGAATGCTATAGTGAATAAAACATTGCAAATTGTAAATAATCTTACCTTTGGTAAGCGGAGGAGAAGATCGACATTAACATCTGGTTTTGCTATGCAGCCTATTGAATAACTACCACCAATTTCAATAGACTTCGGCTTCTTAAATTTAAATTCGGCTTTGTCTGCACCAATATCTCTCACAAAACCTGGAGCCCAATCCACGGTAACCTTCAAAAATCTTCCATCATTATTCCCTCCCCATTATTTATGAAAAAGAAACCAAAAAAAGAACTAACTAAATAAAAGTTTAAATACCTGAAGGTCTTCAGGAATTTTATCTATGGCGGATTTGATGGCGGAAACGGTGTCGTCGACGAGCTTGGTAAGTGCAGACGAACTTTCGAGACGAGCCTCCTTTAATAACTCTTGAACTTGGAAGTTCATAGAGTCAATGCAAGTTTCAGTCTCCATTGCTACTTGTGTAAAGAGATGAGAGTTGGCCAGCTAGGGTTTAAGTCTGAGAGCAGGGCTTTAAACTTTTAAAGTTGAACACGTCCTTTCTATTATATTTTTTGCCAGTAAGTTAAAACACCTTACTAAAAGAAACAGAAACCGATTGAAACAATTAAAGCCCAAAATTCATACACCTTTAGAAACCGGGTCAAGTAGGACTGCTGTAGCCCTTTCTTTTATCTACTTACGTAACAAAGGCCTAAGTCGAATGATCATATGTATAAGTGAGCAAAATTCGATTCAATTCAAAAATTTGATAAAATTTTTAAGTTTTGAATTAAATAGTTCGATTTATTTAAGTTAATCAAGTTATTTGGATTAATTCGAATAAAAAATTAAGTTTTTCGGTTTAACTCGAATATAATTACACAATTCAGATTATCTGAAAATCCGAATAAGGAAAGGAAAAACTACTTCATTTTGATAAATGTTTACCCTTTCTAAAGTTAAAAGTTAAAACCATTAAGTTAAAAGGTAAAACTACGTTATTTTGATAAATGTTTACTCATTAAGTTAAAAGGGTGAAGCCATTATATTGTTTATGTAGTTAAATAATTTTATACTTCGTTTACTAGTTAAATAATCTGTTCATGTAAACGCAACATTGAGTATAAATAATAGGATTCGTTAACTCGACTCGAAATTTTTTTACTCGATTCGATCCGATTCGAAAAAAATTCAAATTGAGTTCAGTTGCTAAAATAGGATTCGTCAACTCAACTAACTCGAAATTTTTTTGACCCTATTTGACTTGACTTGATCGAATACTCACCCCTAATCATAGCTGCTTAATACTTAAAGTTGAAAAGAATTCTAACAAATTGTAAAAGTTGAAAAGAATTCTAACAAGTTTTTTTAATTCTAATTTATATTTACATATATAATTCAAAATGGCCTAATTGAATGTCAATTTTTGCCTCTACAAATTTATGACACTTCCCAAAAGCAAGGTTCATGTAAACTCTCCCATCCTCCACATTCTAGAGCACCACTACATTTTCACACATAATCCAAAAAACCAGAACGAAATTTAAAGTTCCCTCTCTTAAACCCTAGAAATTCAAAAAATAAAAAATCCTTCACATTTCTCGGAATTTATCTCCACTTTGAAGTAAAATGCCCAGCTATATTAAACTCTATCAACCAAAATCTTCAACACTCTTCCTTTACTTTCTCGAAAACCAAACAGAAAATCAGTCTCAATTAAAAACACATTCAAACACTCATTTCCAGTCAAATAGTGAAGCAAAGGAAAAAGAAAAAAAATGGATAGAAAATGTCTTTTTTTTTTAAAACGAACCTTTTATTTAGCAAAGGGAGGGAAGGTATTTGCGATTAGAGATTTTTGGACGAATGATTAGGGATTTAGGGACGAATGATTGGGATCAACAATTAGGGATTTTGGGAGATTAGGTAATATCAGAATAGGGTGTGAGTTATTAAGTTGTTTTTAGTTTTTTAGGAATTTTAGTTTTATATTAAATTATTTATCTAATATAAACTAATTTTATAATTAAATTAATTATTTAGATTGGGTTTAGTTTTAAATGTTTATTTGGGTTGGGTTGGTGAGGGCCTATGTTGGGTAATGGTTGGGGCTTGGTTGGGGTGCTAATATATATTATATTTTATTTATTATAGTTAATTCGGTTAGTTAACTCATTTTGAACCAAATTAACTGATAATCGAACTTCAAAAAATTATTAACTGACCTCCAAGTAAATTAGATTGGTTAATCGACCGATTAACCGAATTAAATCGGTTAATTCGGTTTTAACCAAAATTTGAACACCCTTACGCACTTACGCGTCAGTATAATTGCTTCAGTATGTCTGATATTACAAATAATAAGAATTAATGCACGTAAATAAACTCTCTGTGTAACAGCCAATTTTCAGTGGTGTCGGAAACAGTTGTTCGAGACCACTAAAATCTAACAAGTGAGCTCGTAAATTTTAATAGTTAGTGTTTATGAACTGATCATGAATTTAGGAAAGCTATGAATTAGTAATTTGTGCTTTAGAAATAATTATTAGATTAATTGGCATCGAAAATAAGGTATCGAGACCTCGATTTTATAAATCGAGCCGTAAATATTTATAAAAATATTTACGGTGTCATTGAGTTAGTATTAAAGTTTCATTAGAAAATTTTTAACGTTTTGATAGTTAATTAAATAAAAAGGACTAAATTGAAAAAGGTGCAAAACTTGTTAAAATGATTAAGAAGCTTAAGTAGTAATTAAGGGAGGACCAAAAAGGCAATTATACACTTATTATAAGGCTAGACGGCATGTATGTACAAAAAAAAATAACAAAACTAGTGTGAACAAGGGGTAAAATTGGAAATGAAAGAAAATTAATAGTTAAAAATAGGATGTAATTAAAAATCTAGAGATTTCTTCACATTTCTTCAGCCAAAAATACCATTGAAGGTCCTCTAAGCTGGTTTTTCTATTTTTGCACAATGTGAGTTTAATTCTTGCTCTTTTCTTGAAATTTTTTTGTTTTTAAGACTTTTACAATTAGGTCCAACTATCTAATTCATTAGTTTTTTATTCTATAAGTAATTTTGAAAGTTACCATTGATGTGTGCTGGATATTTGTGATGCATTAACATGGATTTGAAGCTTTAATTTTGTTATGTAACAGCCTGATTTTGGGGCTAGTCGGAATAGCGGTATCGGAACCACTAATTCGAGATCCGATAAATTAGTTTTAATATTATTTTATATGTTATGGCAGAATTATATGAGTGCATGAAAATTTTGGTGCATTAATTTTAGCGATTTCATGCTTAATTGTGAAGAAGGACTAAATCGTTTAAAGTGGGAAAGTTTTATTTTTCAAGCTAGAGGTGTTAAATAGCTATAGAATTTTAATTGGAGGTCCCTAATGTGCAATTAGGCCTTGTTTAGTGTGGTGGCCGGCCATAGGGACAAGAAAAGACATGGTCAATTGGTTAGGTGAGGTTTTGGTGACTTAATTGATAAATTAAAATAAAATAAGAAGAAAGATGATAACACATATCATCTTCATCATCTTCTACCAAAAATACCAACAAAAAAGGGGGGGTTCTGAAAGCTTAGAAATTTCAGCAACTTATCCTCTTTCAAGGAAGTGATTTTGGTGGTTTTATTTAATAATTTTTGTACTTTTAGAACCCCTAAAGCTTAAGCTAGCTAAAGAGGTGACTATTTTGTAAAATGGTTGAAAGTTTAGGGTGTTTCCATGAGAGTGTTTATGTTGATTGCTGAGTTTTTATGGAAGAAAATAAACCTTAGTGGGTCAAAGAACAACTTTTGTGAAAGGACTTTGCATGAAATCTCCTAATAGGACTAGTTTGTAAAGGTTATAAAATAGATGATAAAGGTGTGAAATAATAAGAATTGTGAGTTGCTATAAGAGAGAAAATGAATCAGCTAGGCTTGGATATGTGAAAAATGAACACATTTCATTTTACGAGCCTAGGGGCAAAATCATAATTTGCCAAAGTATAAGGGCAAAACGATCATTTTTGCCAAAGTAGAAATTTTGAAGTGTCTTGATTTATGCAGTGATTAAATGAGTAAATTTTATTATTATAGATCGAGAAGAACGTCGAATCGACCTTGACCGAGGAAAAGGCAAGGTTACGGGCTAAATTGGAAACTGACATATTTTGTATCGAGGTAAGTTTATGTGTAAACGATACATCCTTATTACGTATGTTTACTTATTAATGCATTGTGTGGATGTAAATGCTTATTGATAAGACTTATTGAAAATGGTAGAAAATGAGAAATTCTTGAATGAACCTTTGGAATAGAAATATGGGTGCGGATAAATATCCGTAAATATGTATTTATTGGTGGGTGTGTGCGATACCACCTTGTTATTTATTAACAATGGGCTATGTGCGATACCATCGTATCTATTATCATTTTGGTGGGCTATGTGCGATACCACCGTAATTATTATTGTTGGTGGGCTATGTGCGATACCACTGTAATTATTATTGTTTGTGGGCTATGTGCGATACCACCGTAATTATTATTGTTGGTGGGCTGTGTGCGATACCACCCTAATATTGATTAATGGTGGGCTGTGTGCGAAACCACCGGGTATCTTGTACCATTTTGAAAGGTTCATCGAGAAACTTGACTAAGTGAAATTTTACGTGGCTTTGTGGTGATAAGTGCAGGGTATATGTGCAAGGAAATGTGAGCAATGTTTATGATATGTGGTTGGGATGTGGTAAGATTTGAAATGAGTAAGCATGATTATGAGGTTATGGTTTGTTTTTTCAAAGCATGTAATGTTTGACTGATGATTATGTGGTATGATGTTTATTGTTTACATATAGACTTACTAAGCTTAAAGCTTACTCCTTTCTCTTTTCTCTTGTTTTATAGTGTCGAAGAGCCAGCTCGGGATACGGAGATAAGCAAAGGTCACCCACACTATCAGCACATCTTGGTATAGTTAGACTTAGCATTTTGAGTATGGCATGTATAGGGGCTAGACTTAGTTGAATGTCATATTGTTTTGGCCAAATGTATTGGCTTATTCAAAGATGAACTCTTTTGTATAAGGCCATAGTTGATGGCTCTTTCTTATTAATCTATGAAAAGATGAGACTATTCATGAATTTGCAAGATGCATGATTGGTTTATTTAGTTTAATTATGCATGAATGGGTTGAAGGTTTAGTGTGATGTATGTTTGTATGAGTTGGGGTGATAGGAAGAGCTTGGCAAATAGCTTTATTCTTATCCACACGGGTAGACACACGGGTGTGTGTCTAGGCAGTGTATGACACAGGGTCTACCTCATGGGCGTGTGGTTAGGCTGTGTGTCCCCATGCATGCTAGGTTTGCAAGTCAGTATGCTCAGTAATAACCACACGGGCAGAGACACGGCCATGTGTCTCAACCGTGTGGGAGGCATGGCCATGGACATGGGCGTGTGAAGTCTGCACTTGAAATTAGGAATTTAATTCGCCACACGGCCAAAGGACACAGACGTGTGTCTTGGCCATGTGACATTTATGGGTGATGACGTCAGAAACAGAATGTTAAGGTTTTTGCACACGAGCTAAGACACCGGCATGTCGTGGCCGTGTGAGGGACATAGGCTAGGGACACGGGCGTGTAGACTGTTTAGTGAAAATTTTCTAAGATTTTCTAGAGAGCTTCAAAGGGGTTCGATTTGATCCCGAACCATTCCTAATGTGTGATTTGGGCCTAGTAGGCTTGTTTAAGAGATGTTATGAAAAGTTTTAATTTTGAGTGGAAAGTCGTGTCCCAGTATTGCATAATTGTTGGTGTATAAGTCAGGTAATGCCTCGTACCCTGTTTCGGCGTTGAATACGGGTAAGGGGTGTTACATGTTATATGATGATTTTATCAAGTAATTTCAATAGAAATTTATTTTATGACCTAATTGTGAAAAAGATTACAATTCAATTTTGTTTCAAAGGCTGTGTAATAGCTTATAATGTTTAGATAAAGTGGTAATTGAGAAAAATTAGCTCATTTGATGGGTTAATTGATGAGGGGTTAAATTGCAAAATTGTAAATGTTAGGGTAATTGTGTAATTTTAAAAATTGAAGGGTACAAAATTTTGAAGTGAATTTGAATTAAATTAGATACTAATGAATGAAGAATTTTATATTATATACCAAGAGCCCAAAGACAATCGTGGAAAAGAGAAATTAGCCGAATAGTCCCAGAACTGCAACAAATTTTACAAATTAGCCCAGTTAAGTTCATATGGCTAAACTTTCATGATTGATTGTTAATGTAAGATGATAGAGTTTATTATTTCATATTGTTATTATTGAAGTTAAGATTATTGTAAAAATATGAAAATTAAATTGAATGTTCAAATTGAGTAGAACGCAAGATTGAGTACTACTATTCCTTGACACAAGACGAATTGACGGATAAGACCATGGTTGGACCATGACAATGTTTAAATGTAAGACCATAGCTGGGCTACGACATTTTGATGAAAAGATCATAACTTGGTTATGACACCTTGAAAGTAATACCATGGTTGGACCATGGTAGTATATATATGTGTAAGACCATAATTGAGCTATAGCATCCTGATGATAAGACCATAACTGGGTTATGGCACTACGAGTGTAAGACCATGGCCGGGCCATGGCAATACATGTGTAAGACCATAGTTGGACTATGGTACAATGAAAATGATGTACTCAACTCCGTAAGACGTTCTCTAATTTGACATGGATTGGTAAGTGTCATATGGTATTATTGTGGAAGAATTTAGATAGTTATTAATATTGAGCTCAACTAAGTGAATTCACAAATTAAAGTTGTCATTTACAGGAAATGTTAGTGAAATGTTTTATCTAAATGAATTTTTATAGTATGTTCGGCAAGATTATATTTACAGCCAATGAACTTACTAAGCTTACTTGTGTCATTGAATGTTCTTTGTATATTATCAAGAAGTTCGGAGGATCGGATCAACACACTAGGCCACACTATCCAAATGGCTCCGGTAGATTTATTTATATATCCTATTGTTTATATGGCATGTATAGGGTTGGATTAGAAAAGAGTTAAAACTTGAAATATGGTAGTGAATGATATATATATATATATATATATATTTGTATGCATGTATTTTGTAGTAGATTTTAGTAAATCAATGAATGGAGTTATTCTGGCAAGTTTATGCAATTAAGTTTTGTGATGACATATTATGTTTTAAACATGATTTTTGGCTTGTATTGGTTGTTTGATTGGGATATATTAGTGCATTTCAATGTTGAGTGCAGGTTATTATTAAAAAGGGTGAGAAAAATAGCCTTAAAATGGCCTATTTTCGTCTACATGGGAAAAGACACTGGCGTCTGTCTCAGCCGTGTGTGATACACGGCCATGCACATGGGCGTATGGTCTGGCAGTGTGTCCCCTGCACCTTGAAATTTTAAAACAGAATGCCCAGGTTTTTACACACGGCCTGACACACGAGCGTGTGACTTGGCCGTGTAACCCCAACACTCTTCACACGGCCTATCACACGGGCATGTGGTTGGCCGTGTGACTCAAGTTAGAGAGTTACATGGGTAAGGACACGGGCTGGGACACGGCCGTGTACCTCATATCGAATGCCCACACGGCCTAAGACACAGGCGTGTCTCCTGGCCGTGTGAGCCACACGGGCGTGTGTCCCCTGTTTCTAAGAAAATTTTTGACATTTTGTGAAAAATTCTCGAGGACTATGGTCAAGTCCCGATTTGTTTCTAATGCCTATTTTAGGCTTCGAAGGCCCATATAAGAAACCATATGAGTGCAGGGTTTAAGTCCATAGAGTTAATGCAAGTTTCAGTCATGTGTAAAGAGATGAGAGTTGCCAGCTAGGGTTTAAGTCGAGAGCAGGGTTTAAACTTTAAAGTTGAACACCTTTTTTTATTTTATTTTTTTTCCAATAAGTTAAACACGTTACTAAAAGAAACAAAAACTGATTGAAACAATAAAAGCCCAAAGTTCTTACACCTTTAGAAATTGAGTCAAGTAGGATTGCTGTAGCCCTTTCTTTTATCTATTTACGTAACAAAGGCCCAATATGTAAGTCGAATGATCATAGCTGCTAAATACTTTAAGTTCTAACTTGTATTTTCCTTTTCAAATCATGAATGTATGTTCGACATTTAAAAATACATTGTTATCTGAATACATTTATAGATGTTTTTGGATATGTGAAAGATTTGCGTATTAATGATTTTAATGCTTATAAGGAATTTTTAATTTAAAATTCTCTCTCACAACAAAATTATTACTTTGAATTTATCTTGTATCGTACACACCAATGTTTAAAAAAAAGGCATATTATTTTATATAAATTTAATTACTTAGTATAGTTTCATGATTTAAATCTCTAATCTAACTCTCTAACTTTGTTCAAATGCATGTTGATATTAATTAACATAATATGATTATTATTTATTAAATAAAATAAAGTTTTTTTATTTATAAATCATATTGCACTAGAATTTGTTATTAGACCTAGCAAAAGAAGTCTTTTTTTTTCCACTATGATTTCCTATCATATATATATATATATATAATCTACAAGGTTCTACAAGGTTCTTTGTAAATGGTAAGAAGAAACATTTTCACAATCTAATAATTTGACATTTAGTAACATATTATGTTGACACGTGGGAACTATAATGATTAAATAAAAAAGTAATAAAAAATCGTATTATTTGATAGATTTTGCTTAGTGTTAGCCTTAGATAAAAGTACCATAAAATTTATTATACTATATTTTAAATTGTATTTTAGTTATTTTATTGAAAAATGAGTAAATTAGTCTCTATACAATACATGAGTGAGCAAAACAGCCTCTCTATTAAAATTGTACCATTAAATGTATTTTGTAACACCCCAAACTCGGTCAATACACCACGACCGAATCTGGTATGTTACGGGGAAAATGGATTTGAAAGGTTTAGGTTTACAGAAAAAGGTTTGGTGAAAACTCGTGCTTGATTTTGTATACTTGTAAAAATCTTGGGCATGATTGCTTCAAAACTCATACTTTTATTTTGAAAACTCAGGGAATTAAAAACTTAGTTGAACCCATAGATGAAACCATATTGTATCATTTGGGAATCCAAGAAAAATTCTTTGTTGTTTAAAAACAATCCGAACTTAGGGTGGAAAATCTCAAGTTTGGAAAATGTGTAAGTTTCTTTCATCTGAGTTTACAGCGTGATGCCCGATGGCAAGGTTTAAAACACCGCGTGTTGGTAATTTTTGAAAACTTTGTCTTTCCAACTTTTAGCCAAATTTTAACCCAATAGTCTGTTAAGGCGTATTAAAAATCTACTTTAAGCATAAACATAGCAAAACATAATTTAAAGGCCATTTACAATCCAAAACAAAAACCGAATAGAAATAGATAAACTAAAGTACCAAATTTTTAAAAGTCAGAGCAAATCCGTATTTATTCATGGCATGAGCACCTCGAGTCCATCCCGGCTCCATGTCCGCGTCTAAGTGTCACCTGAAATGTCAAAGGAGAAGGTGAGTTGCAAGACTCAGTGCATAAATCCCCCTCCCGAAAATACAACATGCTAACACACATCATAACAAAGCAATACAATTAATGCACCCGTTCCTAACCATCCATAACACCTTTTCTACCCCGTGTGGTACCAAACCACTGGTGGTGCCAAACCACTGGTGACCCAAAGTCACGATATCCATCAATGTGGTGCCAAACCACTGGTGACCCAAAGTCACAAATAACCAACTGTGGGGCCAACCCACGTGTGATACCAAATCACTGGCGACAATCCCGTATCTCTCAAGTGGGGCCAACCCACGGTGGTGTTAAACCACAGGGACGAGTCGCGATGAGGTGCCAAACCTCTGGTGTCCCAAAGACACAAGTGTGATACCAAATCACTGGTGACCGTAGTCACGAATCGAATGATGGGGCCAACCCATCGTGTGATACCAAATCACTGGCGTCAATCCCGTATAATCAACGGTGGGGCCAACCCACTGTGGTGCTAAGCCACTGGGATGAGACGCTGAGGTGCCAAACCTCTGGTGACCCAAAGTCACAAAATATCATCTGTGGTACCAAACCACTGGAGGTGCCAAACCTCTGGTGTCCCAAAGACACGGATATCATATTCCCCCTCCTCTCATATCACCCATACATGTCATACTAATACAAATGATATAAATCATGCAATCATGCTAACATGCTCAAAATGGCATCTCGTAGTATTTACATCATAAATCATGACATCACGTATATCACTACAGATCTCGTAATGAAACGGACTTACCCGCATCCGTGTACATACCCCATCGGGTACCAAATCCATCAACCATATTGTTTCACTTTACACAAACAGGTTATTAACATATTACTAGGAAATCAGTGTGTTAGTTTACACACCTGGAATAACGAAGGTCTTAATCCCAAGAACCGGTCTAAATCCCTCGATCACCTTGCTCCTAGAATCGGCCAAACAAGGGATTAGCACTTATACCATTCGGCCACAACCAATTAAACAAAAGGGTTTAGCGTTTAACCCTTACCTTGCAAATGGTTTGGTTTCCTACCAAACCCGAACCAACAATGGTTCCTCTTACTAATCGGCCACACTCTAACAAATGACAACGGTTAATCCTTTAATAACTTGACTTAATGAAAACTAAAAGAATATACTAAAAGAACTCGTTCTTATCACCACTTACCCAAAGATTAACAGAGTAGGAAGACTCCTCTTGTTTGCTTCCAAAATCCAAAGGCCCTATAACGAGATGATTTAACAAACGGTTAACTCCTTTCAGCCAAAACCAACATAGGCTTTAACCAAACCGAAACCACATAGCACTAGAGAGGAGAGAAATGGCCATTCGGCCAAACACTTACCCAACACCAACCAATATTCGGCCAACAAATCACAAGGAGAGGGGAGAGATTCGGCCAACACTTTGAACAAGAAGAAGAAGATTCGACCCTAGGTGTGTAACACCCCTATGTTCGACTTAGTGTGAAAAAGAAATAAGAGTAAAGGTGAGAAGAAATAGAGAAAACGACAATAGCGTTTAGGAAAAGAAAGAAAAGAAAAGATGGATAGAGGATGTACTTTCGGTTTTGAGAAAGAAGAGAAATGGTGAAGGTGTTTGGAAGATGAAAGTTTCAGCTATCCAAGTTCAACAAAGAAAGAAAATATGAGAAGAAGAGAGTTCTATTTTCGGCTTACTCAAATGAAAAAGAAGAAGAAGTGGAAGGGAGCATTCGGCCACGAGCTCAAAATCAAGAAAACAAAGCAAACTTTCGGCAACTATAGGGGTTTGGTATTTCGGTTTCAAGAAGTGAAGAAGATGAGAGAAATTCTTTAGAAAAGTCAGCTTACTTTTGACAAAAAGAAAAGTTTGCTTGACACTAACTATGACCGAAAATGCACAAAGGTGCCTAAGTGAATTTCGACAATCCCACTCCCCACTTACCAAATCCGTCCACTCCCCCAAACTCTCCCCCAAGATTCGGCCACCACCCTCCAAGCACTCACCTCCACTAGTTCAAAGTTGTTGAACTAGTCAACCTCCTAAAATCACTCTCCACTTACCATTCAAATGGGTAGACTTAGTCCAAGGCAGAGTTTGAACTGCCTACAACTTCCCCCTTCCATGCCGTCAAAAAGGATGCAAAATGTGGCCACTCCGCAGCTTGAACACAGGACCTCATCCCCTGCAAGTGGCGTCACACTCTCAAGCCCTTAGTGGCGCCTATCCTGCCACTCCACCAGCTCATCTCTTGTGCTAAAAACCACCAAATAAAACCTTTAAACCCCAACTTCCTCAGCTCCTCTCACATAAAGCTTAAAACTTAAAATTTTTCCTACAACTCAAGCTTACACCTAGCTTACAACTAAGCCCCTAAAACATCAAAACAAAATATGGCACACCAGACACAAGCAAACAAAGTCATAACAAAAATAGCCCCTAACCCGGGATATTACAGTTCTACCCCCCTTAAAAATAATTTCGACCTCGAAATTACCTGATCAGAAGAGTTGCGGGTATTGCTGTCTCATCATATCCTCGGGTTCCCACGTGGCTTCTTCCACGCCATGATTCCGCCAAAGAACCTTTACCAAAGGCACAGACTTCCTACGCAGAACCTTCACATCCTGATCTAGAATCTGCATAGGTTCCTCCTCCATGGTCAAATCTGGATTTACCTCGATCTCTTCTACTGCTACCACGTGCGATGGATCTGAACGGTAACGCTGAAGCATCGAAACGTGAAATACGTCGTGAATCTGACTAAGCTCTGCTGGCAACTCAAGCTGATACACTACTGGTCCCACTCGTCTCAGTACTTTATAGGGCCCAATAAATCTTGGACTTAGCTTGCCTTTCCTTCCGAACCTCAACACTTTCTTCCATGGCGAGACCTTCAGAAAAACTTGATCCCCCACAACAAACTCTATATCTCTCCGCTTAAGATCGGCATAAGACTTTTGCCGGTCCGAAGCTTCCTTCAATCGAGCTTGAATCAACTTAACCTTGTCTTCAGTCTCAGCAACCAACTCGGGTCCCAACAACTGACGTTCACCTAACTCCGTCCAACACGTAGGTGAGCGACACTTCCTACCATACAACGCCTCATACGGTGCCATCTTAATGCTCGCTTGGTAACTATTGTTGTAGGCAAATTCAGCTAATGGTAGAAACTCCTCCCAACTACCCCTGAAGTCCAGAACACAACCTCTCAGCATATCCTCTAAGATCTGAATAACCCTTTCCGATTGCCCGCCAGACTGTGGGTGAAAAGTCGTGCTGAAATCCAAACGTGTACCCAGAGCCTGATGCTATACCTTCCAGAACCTTGACGTAAATCTGGGATCCCTATCCAAGATGATCGATACTGGCACACCGTGTAGCCTCACTATCTCTGACACATACAGTTTTGCCAACCTCTGAAGTGAGTAGTCAACCCTCACCGGAATAAAGTGAGCTGATTTAGTCAGTCGATCCACAATTACCCAAACTGAATCCTTCTTGCTTGGCGTAAGCGGTAATCCACTGACGAAATCCATGGTTATCCTTTCCCACTTCCACTGAGGAATCTTCACAGGCTGAAGCAACCCTGACGGCAACTGATGCTCAGCCTTGACCTGCTGACATGTCAGACACTTCCCTACAAACTCTGTCACTTCTCTCTTCAGACCAGGCCACCAAAACTGCTCTCTAAGATCCCTATACATCTTGCTACCTCCAGGATGCATAGCATATGGACTGTTATGTGCGTCCTGAAGAATCTTCTGCCTCAGCTCAACATCCTTGGGCACACAAGCTTTACTTTGAAAACACAGCACCTCATCACTAGACAAACTGTAACCTTCCAAACCACCATCTTGCACCTGCAACCTCTGCGCACTCAGAACCTCATCCTCTGACTGTTTCTCTCTGATCTGCTCAACCCAAGTAGGCTTAACTTGCAACTCTGCTAGAATACTTCCGTCGTCATACAAACTCAAATGGGCAAACATCGCTTTTAAATCCGAAACAACCTTACGGCTCAACGCGTCTGCCACCACGTTAGCCTTGCCCGGATGATACTCAATCGAACAGTCGTAGTCCTTTAGCAACTCAACCCATCTGCGCTGCCTCAAATTTAAATCCTTCTGAGTCAGAAGGTACTTCAGACTCTTGTGATCCGTGTAGACTATTGATCTCTCTCCGTACAAGTAATGCCTCCAAATCTTCAAGGCGAAGACTACAGCTGCTAGCTCCAAATCGTGCGTCGGATAGTTGACCTCATGTGGCCTCAGCTGCCGAGATGCGTAAGCCACAACCTTACCTACCTACATCAGCACACAACCCAAACCCGTATGTGATGCATCGCAGTATACTGTGAATTCCTTACCGCCTCAGGTTGAATCAAAACCGGAGCTTCTGTCAGAATCTTCTTAAGCTTGTCAAAACTCTCCTGTTGTTTCTCAGTCCAAATAAACAGAATCCCTTTCCTTAACAACTTGGTCATCGGCGCTGCGATCAACGAGAAACCTTCTACAAACCTTCGGTAGTATCCTGCCAAACCCAGAAAACTCCGAATCTCAGCCACTGACTTAGGCGGCTTCCAATCCAAAACTGCCTCAATCTTTCGAGGATCCACTCTAATTCCCTCAGCTGGCACTACATGACCCAAGAAAGTCACTTCTCTAAGCCAGAACTCGCACTTACTAAACTTAGCATAAAGCTGCTTCTCCCTCAAAATCTGTAGCACTACTCGTAAATGCACATCATGCTCTTCTTCTGTCCTTGAGTATACCAGGATGTCGTCTATGAAAACCACGACGAACCGATCCAAAAACTGCTGGAACACCCTATTCATCATATCCATGAATGCTGCAGGCGCGTTAGTCAACCCGAACGGCATTACTAGAAATTTGTAGTGCCCATACCGAGTCCGAAACGCTGTCTTGTGGATATCCGCCTCCTTCACCTTTAACTGGTGATACCCAGACCTCAAGTCGATCTTCGAAAATACCGCTGCACCCTTCAGCTGATCAAACAAGTCATCTATCCGTGGCAACGGATACTTGTTTTTAATCGTCAGCTTATCCAACTGGCGGTAGTCTATACACATCCGCATCGTACCATCTTTCTTCTTGACAAAGAGTACCGGCGCTCCCCAAGGCGAAACACTTGGCCTGATAAAACCCCGATCCAATAACTCCTGGATCTGAGCCTTAAGCTCCACTAACTCCTTTGGCGCTATCCTATACGGAGCAATAGACACTGGCGCAGTCCCGGGTAACAGATCTATCCCAAATTCTACCTCACGATCCGGTGGCAAACCCGGAAGTTCCTCAAGAAACACATCAGCAAATTCTCCAACTGTCCGAACTTTCTCTACAGCAAACTCTTTAGCCTCCAAGGCATACACATGAACCACATACGCTTCACAGCCCTTTCTGACCATTTTCTCAGCCTTCAGAGCAGATACCATATTAGATAAGTAATCTCTCCTATTACCTATCATAACCACTTCATCACCCTCAGACGTCTTTAGAACCATGCGCTTAGCCGCGCAATCCAATCTCGCCTGGTACTTAACCAACCAGTCCATCCCAAGAATCAGATCGAACTCCCCAAACGGCAGTTCCATCAGATCAGCAGCAAACACCACCCCTTGGAGTTCTAGGGGTACATCCTTAAACAGCTTATCTACTACTACAGAGTGACCTAAAGGGCTAATTACAGTCATCTGCCTAGAAGATATCTCAGAGTCTAAATCCATGGTCTCTACTATACTACTAGCAACGTAAGAATGCGTCGAACCCACATCAATCAAAGCAGTAAATGGAGAACCAAAGATCAAGAACGTACCGGTTATGACGTCCGGTGCGTCGCCCTCCTCTCGGCGCCTCGCTGCATACACTAACCCAGGCTGTCTGGCCTCAGAACTACCCACACCTCTGCCCGGTGCTCCACGGCCCCGACCAGAACCATTACCTCCTCTGCCATTACCACGACCTCTCTGCAGTGGCGGTCCATTATTCCTGAACTGAGTACGGCCCTGACCCTCAGACTGAATCCTAGCCAACTTACGCGGACAGTCCCTCACTCGATGATCCAAAGAACCACACTCAAAGTAACCTTTTCCACTGGTCCAGCAACCTCCCCAATGAGATTTCCCACAACGGTTACACTGCGGCGGTACCTGACTAGCAGCAACATTCCTACCAGACTGATTCGGCCCACTCTGCCTAGCCCTTTTCTGAAGATTACCCGACGACCCAGAAGACCCAAAACTCCTCTTATGCCTGTTCCTGTCCATGCCCTGCCTTACCGACTCCTTAACACCCTCGGCTACCTTAGCCTTCTCAACCAAAACAGCAAACTCACGCTCTTGCTGTGAAGCAATCAGCAACCTAAGTTCGTCTCTCAAACCATCCTCAAAACGAACACACCTCTCGTGCTCTGTAGCCACAATACCCCTAGCATACCGGCTCAGCCTCAAGAACTCAGCCTCGTACTCTGACACAGACTTACTCCCCTGAACTAGCCTCAGAAATGCTTTCCGCTGCGCGTCAATGTAGCTAGCTCTGATGTACTTTTTCTGATAAGCAATCTTAAAATAATCCCACGTGAGATCCTCTACTGCAGCACTGTCTCGAACCGTGAACCACCACTGGTACGACTCATCCCGAAGAAGCGATACTATGCCCTTCAGTTTTTCCTCAGCAGTCAGGTCTAAATCGTCCATAATCCGTTCGGTCGCCTCCAGCCAATAATCAGCCGTGCTGGGAGCAACACCAGAAACACCTCGGAAAACCTCAGCCCCGTTTGCCCGAAGTCGCTCAGGCACAGATTTCCTAACTCCTGCGCCTCCACCTACTCCAGCTACCCTTTCCAGAACTCGCAGCATCGCCTGTGACACTGCATCGTCCCCAGTCTGATCTTGAAACTCACCACCTCCAGCTGGTGGCGGTACTGGCATCTCATTTTCTGACCCCTGACCAGATCCTACGGGTTCAGAAACTGTCATCCTACCACGACCACGTCCACGACCGCGTCCACCTCGAGCACTCATGACTAAATTCTCTACGTATCTGATTTAGAAGTTTTATGCATCAGTATTTATTCCACTGTTTTAAAGCAAAGTCTTATGAATAGTAAAGAAGCTTTGTTTTCGCGAGTTCACAGAATCCTATCAGTTTCAGTTTCTAAAGTCATCTTACTATTGCAAGTCATTCAATCACATCTCATCAATATCAAAATCACAAATATTAGTGAGGGGTACTTACCTGGGCGGATTGGTGCCGGAGACTCGGTGCCATGCCTTTCAAAACATGCTTTTTAAAACCAAACTCTTAAAACAGACTTTTAAAACATTTTGGGCCTCAGGCCCACAGCCGAGCTTTTGAACTTAGCTCTGATACCACAATTGTAACACCCCAAACCCGATCAATACACCACGACCGAATCTGGTATGTTACGGGGAAAATGGATTTGAAAGGTTTAGGTTTACAGAAAAAGGTTTGGTGAAAACTCGTGCTTGATTTTGTATACTTGTAAAAATCTTGGGCATGATTGCTTCAAAACTCATATTTTTATTTTGAAAACTCAGGGAATTAAAAACTTAGTTGAATCCATAGATGAAACCATATTGTATCATTTGGAAATCCAAGAAAAATTCTTTGTTGTTTAAAAACAATCCGAACTTAGGGTGGAAAATCTCAAGTTTGGAAAATGTGTAAGTTTCTTTCATCTGAGTTTACAGCGTGATGCCCGATGGCAAGGTTTAAAACACCGCGTGTTGGTAATTTTTGAAAACTTTGTCTTTCCAACTTTTAGCCAAATTTTAACCCAATAGTCTGTTAAGGCGTATTAAAAATCTACTTTAAGCATAAACATAGCAAAACATAATTTAAAGGCCATTTACAATCCAAAATAAAAACCGAATAGAAATAGATAAACTAAAGTACCAAATTTTTAAAAGTCAGAGCAAATCCGTATTTATTCATGGCATGAGCACCTCGAGTCCATCCCGGCTCCATGTCCGCGTCTAAGTGTCACCTGAAATGTCAAAGGAGAAGGTGAGTCGCAAGACTCAGTGCATAAATCCCCCCTCCCGAAAATACAACATGCTAACACACATCATAACAAAGAAGTACAATTAATGCACCCGTTCCTAACCATCCATAACACCTTTTCTACCCCGTGTGGTACCAAACCACTGGTGGTGCCAAACCACTGGTGACCCAAAGTCACGATATCCATCAATGTGGTGCCAAACCACTGGTGACCCAAAGTCACAAATAACTAACTGTGGGGCCAACCCACGTGTGATACCAAATCACTGGGGACAATCCCGTATCTCTCAAGTGGGGCCAACCCACGGTGGTGTTAAACCACAGGGACGAGTCGCGATGAGGTGCCAAACCTCTGGTGTCCCAAAGACACAAGTGTGATACCAAATCACTGGTGACGTAGTCACGAATCGAATGATGGGGCCAACCCATCGTGTGATACCAAATCACTGGCGTCAATCCCGTATAATCAACGGTGGGGCCAACCCACTGTGGTGCTAAGCCACTGGGACGAGAAGCTGAGGTGCCAAACCTTTGGTAACCTAAAGTCACAAAATATCATCTGTGGTACCAAACCACTGGAGGTGCCAAACCTCTGGTGTCCCAAAGACACGGATATCATATTCCCCCTCCTCTCATATCACCCATACATGTCATACTAATACAAATGATATAAATCATGCAATCATGCTAACATGCTCAAAATGGCATCTCGTAGTATTTACATCATAAATCATGACATCACGTATATCACTACAGATCTCGTAATGAAATGGACTTACCCGCATCCGTGCACATACCCCATCGGGTACCAAATCCATCAACCATATTGTTTCACTTTACACAAACAGGTTATTAACATATTACTAGGAAATCAGTGTGTTAGTTTACACACCTGGAATAACGAAGGTCTTAATCCCAAGAACCGGTCTAAATCCCTCGATCACCTTGCTCCTAGAATCGGCCAAACAAGGGATTAGCACTTATACCATTCGGCCACAACCAATTAAACAAAAGGGTTTAGCGTTTAACCCTTACCTTGCAAATGGTTTGGTTTCCTACCAAACCCGAACCAATAATGGTTCCTCTTACTAATCGGCCACACTCTAACAAATGACAACGGTTAATCCTTTAATAACTTGACTTAATGAAAACTAAAAGAATATACTAAAAGAACTCGTTCTTACCACCACTTACCCAAAGATTAACAGAGTAGGAAGACTCCTCTTGTTTGCTTCCAAAATCCAAAGGCCCTATAACGAGATGATTTAACAAACGGTTAACTCCTTTCAGCCAAAACCAACATAGGCTTTAACCAAACCGAAACCACATAGCACTAGAGAGGAGAGAAATGGCCATTCGGCCAAACACTTACCCAACACCAACCAATATTCGGCCAACAAATCACTAGGAGAGGGGAGAGATTCGGTCAACACTTTGAACAAGAAGAAGAAGATTCGGCCCTAGGTGTGTAACACCCCTATGTTCGACTTAGTGTGAAAAAGAAATAAGAGTAAAGGTGAGAAGAAATAGAGAAAACGATAATAGCGTTTAGGAAAAGAAAGAAAAGAAAAGATGGATAGAGGATGTACTTTCGGTTTTGAGAAAGAAGAGAAATGGTGAAGGTGTTTGGAAGATGAAAGTTTCGGCTATCCAAGTTCAACAAAGAAAGAAAATATGAGAAGAAGAGAGTTCTATTTTCGGCTTACTCAAATGAAAAAGAAGAAGAAGTGGAAGGGAGCATTCGGCCACGAGCTCAAAATCAAGAAAATAAAGCAAACTTTCGGCAACTATAGGGGTTTGGTATTTCGGTTTCAAGAAGTGAAGAAGATGAGAGAAATTCTTTAGAAAAGTCGGCTTACTTTTGACAAAAAGAAAAGTTTGCTTGACACTAACTATGACCGAAAATGCACAAAGGTGCCTAAGTGAATTTCGGCAATCCCACTCCCCACTTACCAAATCCGTCCACTCCCCCAAACTCTCCCCCAAGATTCGGCCACCACCCTCCAAGCACTCACCTCCACTAGTTCAAAGTTGTTGAACTAGTCAACCTCCTAAAATCACTCTCCACTTACCATTCAAATGGGTAGACTTAGTCCAAGGCAGAGTTTGAACTGCCTACAACTTCCCCCTTCCATGCCGTCAAAAAGGATGCAAAATGTGGCCACTCCGCAACTTGAACACAGGACCTCATCCCCTGCAAGTGGCGTCACACTCTCAAGCCCTTAGTGGCGCCTATCCTGCCACTCCACCAGCTCATCTCTTGTGCTAAAAACCACCAAATAAAACCTTTAAACCCCAACTTCCTCAGCTCCTCTCACATAAAGCTTAAAACTTAAAATTTTTCCTACAACTCAAGCTTACACCTAGCTTACAACTAAGCCCCTAAAACATCAAAACAATAATATGGCACACCAGACACAAGCAAACAAAGTCATAACAAAAATAGCCCCTAACCCGGGATATTACATATTTTTTGGTGTTTATATATGGTATAATAACAAATTTAGTCCTTAACGTTTACACATTTATTCAATTTGACCCCTACTCTTTTATTGGATATTAAATAAAGTATTTTATATGAGAAGATGGTAGGCACAAAATATTACAAATTTACGAACTGATATCGAAGGTTTTGCTCGCTTCTTATTCAGAATAGATGCAATCATGTCATTTATTAATAATCATCCAAATATTGCAATTTCCATTTTTTTTATTACCAAAAAGTATATCTGTTATTTTTTAGTTTAAAGAAAATTGAAGGTCCCACTGAGATTTAAACTCGGGTTGCTGGATTCAGAGTCCAATGTCCTAACCACTGGACCATGGGACCATCGTTGAGTACATAGCCACAGACTTATCTACATAAAGTAAATACTAAAAGACAACAATCTTGATACGAACGTAAAAAGGGCAAACGGTTTGTAAAGAAATCATTATCAGATTGGTATTAGAATATTGAGTGTTCAAAGATATTTCATAAATATAAGTACTTCAGATCTTCAATTTTGATATTTGAAATTCTCCAAAGACATTCAAATGTTTATCTTTTTGCTTCAGAAGTCAACCAAAAAAAGTACTTAGATTTCTAATCTATTAATGTGTTCTCAAATGAAGAATTATTAACATTTTATATCAATCAGATTCATGATAGTCAAGCATGTAAATCCGCGAGGCAACATCTTGCACCAACTAATTGAATCCCTCAAGAAGCCCTTCACCAGTGTATACACTACACCCTACAATTTTCCAAAGCCGAGTTTTATCCATAGCTTCTAGGTTCAACACCTGCACAGCACAATTTTATGACCAAACTCAATGGGCAGGGGGGGAGGAGTTCAAAGTACATGACTTTAAACAATATTCACATGCCTACAGCAAACCAGCATTTCAAATACTAGTTTTAGTGGCAAGAAAATCTGTGAACTAGAAGCCAAAAGAAAAGCTCATACTGTGAAATTTAGTCTCCAATCATGCAATTATACGAAACCTTTTTAGCAAAACATGCAACACATCCGAACACAACATGTGCAAAATAACTTTGGGCCCTTCATAAATTAAGAACCAAACATCGTATTCTCAGTGTAATGACCCAAAATTTACGGGCATCAGAAAAGTGTGTTGTCGGGTCTCTGTTTTCGCAAAACGGATTCGTAAATATTTATAATAAATATTTACGAAGTTAGTTCTGTAGTTGATTAAGTTTTGGTTAGGAGAATTAGCTTAAATTAGGAGTAATTCGGAAAAAAAGGACTAAATTGTAATAAGAGTGAAAGTTTAATTATAGATTAAAGAAAAACTAAATGGACTAAAGAGGCAATTAAATCATTTTCTATAGTTGAGGCGGTTTAATGTGGAAATATAAAAGATTTTTTAATTAAATATATATTTATTTAATAAATAAGAATGCTATTATATTAATATATTATTATATATATATTATATTATATTATATTATATTATATATATATATTATTTATATATATTATATTATATTATATTATATTATATTATATTATATTATATTATAACTAAACTAAACTAAATAAAACAAAACAAAAGAATGAAAAGAAACAGCATAGCAAGGGACGAAACAGAGAAGGGAGAAAGAAAGAAAAGATAAAGGGAAAAATAAGGTTTTAAAGGTTCCAAGCTAATTTGGTACGTCAATTTAGCCCATTTTCTTATGATTTTTAAGTTTTTGGAATCCTAGAACAAAATACTACTTGATTTATGTTAAAATTTAAGAAGTTATTGTATTTTTAGACATAGTTCATGTTGAACAAATTGATAAATTAGGGGTTAAATTGATAGAATTTCAAGTTAGAATTGGTTAAAGGATTAAATTGCAAAATAAGTTATAAGTTTTGTGTAATAGGGACTAAATTGAGAGAATTTTGAAATTAGGTTTTTATGCAGAAAATTAAAGGGTTAAGTTTAGTTATAAGTAGAAATTGAGTGAAAATAAAGAGTGAATCGAGATGAAAATGGAGAAAATTTTAGTTAGATATTATTGAAAGACTAATGTTGTAAAATTTTAGATATGAAACGGAATAAGATATTGAATTGGGATATGGAAATGAAATGTATGAAATAATGGTTTATGAAATGGTTATTGATGAAATGCATGAAATGGATATTGATGTAGTAAGGTGATATGTAACTTAAAATGAAGAAAAGCTATTTAAGTTAGATATTATTAAGAAAATTTAAAGTTTAAATGCATGAATGATTCATTGAAAGGAATTGACGGAAAATTACCTAAGTAAACTGAGGTTTAGCATTTGTTGCAAACTTCTATGTTTGCTTTCAGTTTAGCTTTCATGAGCTTCAGTTAACTCATATGAGTTTTCGTTTAACCCTAATGGGCTTCCGTTTAGCTCTTTGAGCTTCAATATAACCCTTCTGGGTTTCAGTTCAGCTTTTTCGAGCTTCAGTTCAACCCTTATGGGTTTCAATTTAGCACTTGTGTGCTTCCGTTCAGCCTTTGGGCTTCTATTTACAATGTACTCAAATCCGTAAGTCGTTCTTTGATTGACAAGAATTTGTAAGTGCTATATAGAATTAATGTGGAAGAAATTTAGTTATTATTGATATTGAGCTAAAATAAGTGAATTCATCGATTAAAGTTGTGGTTGACAGGAAATTTGTAATGAATGATTTATATAAATGAATTGTTATAGTATGTTCGGTAAGATTTATGTTTAAAGCCTACGAACTTACTAAGCTTTATTAAGCTTACTTGTGTTGTTCAATGTTCTTTGAAAATTTTCAAGAAGTTCGGAGCTTCGGATCAACACATTGGGTCACACTATCCAGATTACTCCGGTAGATTTTGTTGTACATTTTATGGTTTATATGGCATGTATAGGAATGGATTGAAAAAGGGTAAACTTGAAGTATAATTATGAATGACTATTATGTGTGTGTGTGTGTGTGTGTGTGTGTGTGTAATTAGGAGTAGGTTTTGGAAAATCAATGAATGAAGTTAGTTTGGAAAATTTAGACAATTGAGTTTTGTGTTAACATATTATGTTAAATACATGTTTTGGCTTGTGTTGGTTGCTTGGTTGGGATATATATTAGTGTATTTCAATGTTGTGTGCAGGTTGATAATAAAAGGGTGAGAAAAGTGACCTTAAAATGGCCTATTTTTGTCCACATGGGCAGAGACACGGGCGTGTGTCTCAGGCGTGTGTGACACAAGTCCTGGGACATGGGTGTGTGTTCTGGCCGTGTGTCCCTTGCATGCTAAAAATTTCACAACAGAATGTCTAGGTTTTAGCATACGGCCTAGCACACGGGCATGTGACTTGGTCGTATGGCCCTTGCACCTTTCACATGGCCTAGCACACGGGCGTGTGGTTGACCATGTGAATCAAGTCAAAGAGTTACACGGGTAGGACACAGGCTGGGACACAGCCGTTCGCCTCACATCGAATGCCTATACGATCTAAGACATGGGTGTGTCTTCTGGCCATGTGATCCACACGGCCTGGCCACACGGGCGTGTGTCCCCTGTTCCTAAAACAATTTTGACATTTTGCGAAAAATTCCATGAGTGTCCGGTTTAGTCCTGACTCACTTCTAAAGTGTATTTTAGGCCTCGAGGGCCCGTATAAGGGACAATATGAGTATTATATGAATAGTTTGTGATATGTATACTAAATGTTATAGAATGATCGTGTTTGATATCGAAAAGTATGGTAATGCTTCATAACCCTATTTTAGTTATGGATAAGGGTTAGGAGTGTTACATTTATTGGTATCAGAGCTTCGGTTTAACCGATTCTCGAAATGAATGTGATGTGGAAAGTGTTTAGAAATACATGCAATATAAATTTGTAATAGTGTGGTGTGTATGATCCGATCTAATTTTTGTTTTTCTTATAGATTGTAAAGATATCAGATAAATCTGAACATGCTGAACGTAATAAAGCTAATAGTAGAGTGCAGACATCTGAGCATAGAACAAGTAATAGTGTCCCAATTTCTCCAATGCAAGAACAAGGACTTAAAAATATGTTCTTTGGGTTTATGAATCTATGGTTTACTGAGTTCATGCAAGAAAGAAACCAGGCTTAGCAACCTTCTCCCCCTACTATACCATCTGTAAAGCCTCCAGTCGCTCCTCTTCCGATAACTGAATCCAGTACACGTTTAGGTCAAAGCAGCGCTACTGGGGCTACCCGTTCAAATATGAGAGATAAAGCTGCTCGATCAGAGACTAAAGCGTTGGCACGTACTTATGCTATTCGAGCAAGAGAAGAAGCTGCAACTCTAGATGTAATTGATGGTACATTCTATCTTTTTGATGTTATTGTATATGCATTGATTGACACTGAGTTTACACATTCTTATGTTTGCAGTGCATTAGCATTAGAAAAGAAATTGTTTGTTGAACCCACTGATTATGATGTTCAAGTCACTAATCCATTAGGCTAAACTGTGACAGTTAATTTAATGTGTTGAAATTGTCCACCGAAAGTAAAAGGCTGTGAATTCCCTGCTGATTTGATGTTGCTACCCTTTCAGGAATTTGATGTTATTCTGGGAATAGATTGGTTAACAAAGCATAATGCAGTAGTAAACTTTCGAGAGAAACGAATTGATCTGAAAGGTCAGACAGGAAAAGTGATTACTGTTGAGTCTGCAAATCCAAAAAAAATTGTCAGAATTATTTCAGCTTTTTCAGCTCAAAGATAATTGCGGAAAGGTAATGAGGCATTTTTAGCCTACATTCTTGATGCTCGGGGTTCTCAATCAAAGTTAGAAAAATTATCAGTTGTTAATGAGTTTACTGAAGTATTTCCTGAGGAATTACTGGGTTTACCACCTGATTGTGAAGTTAAGTTTGTAATTGATGTGGTTTCGAGAATAGCCCTGATATCGGTAACACCATACCGTATGGCACCAGCTGAGTTAAAAGAATTAAAGACACAGTCGCAAGAATTATTTGACAAAGGATTCATCAGGCCGAGTATGTCTCATTGGGGTGCACCTGTCTTATTTGTGAAAAAGAAATATGGTTCTTTGAGATTGTGTCTAGATGATAGACAGCTGAACAAGGTCACAATTAAAAATAAATATCCTTTGCCTCGTATTGATGATTTATTTGACCAACTGAAAGGTGCTGCTGTATTTTCGAAGATAGATCTCATATCTAGGTATTATCAGTTGAAAGTTAAAGAGTGGGATGTGCCGGAGACTGCTTTTAGAACTCGGTATTGTCATTATGAGCTTTTGGGTAATTCCATTTGGCTTGACTAATGCTCCTGCTGCTTTTATGGATTTGATGAATTGAATTTTCCAGCCTTATTTGGATAGATTTGTGGTTGTATTTATTGATGATATATTGATCTATTCCAAAACAGTATCCGAGCATGCACAACATTTGAGGATTGTGTTACAGATTTTGAGAGAAAAATAGTTGTATGCAAAGTTTAGTAAATGTGAATTCTGGCTTCACGAGGTTGGATTCCTGGGTCAAATTGTATCACCTGAAGGGATTCGAGTGGATCCGAGCAAATTATCTGCAGTGGTGAATTAGAAAACTCCAAAGAATATAACAGAAATGTGAAGTTTTCTGGGTTTTGCAGGATATTACCGCCGTTTTGTCAAGAACTTTTTGATGATTGCTTTGTCGATGACTCGGCTACTACAAAAAATGTTGAATTTGTTTGGTTAGATGAGTGCCAGTAGAGTTTTGATCAGTTGATGAAAATGTTAACAGAAGTTGCGGTTTTGACTCAGCCAGAATTGGGTGTACCGTATGTTGTTTACAATGATGCGTCTTTAAATAGATTTGGCTGTGTATTGATGCAGTTTGAAAAAGTGGTGGCCTATGCTTCTCGACAGTTAAAACCGCATGAGAAGAATTATCCTACACATGATCTTGAATTGGTTGCAATTGTATTTGCTTTGAAAATCTGAAGACACTATTTATACGGTGAGAATTGTTATGTGTATACAGATCACAAAAGTTTAAAATACTTGATGACTCAGAAAGAGCTTAATTTGAGATAGATGTGGTGGTTAGAGCTACTTAAAGACTATGACTTGGTTATTGATTATCACTCGGGAAAAGCTAATGTGGTTGCAGATGCACTTAGTCGAAAGTCGTCATTGTTTGTACTTCAAGTTATGAATGCTCATTGTCTTTTAATGAAGACGGTTCTGTATTAGTAGAGTTGAGAATGAAACCTTTTTTCCTTTAATGGATTCGAGAATTGCAAGATGCAAACCCAAAATTGGTGCTGAAACAACAAATGGTTCATGAAAATTTGAGTTCAAATTATAATATTGGTTATAATGGTATATTACGTTATCACAATAGAATTTGTGTTCCTATAACACCCAAGACTTGCTCTATCATTTTGGCCCGTTCGATCAAATCAACAAATTCAGTAATTCGCTGGGACACTAATTGTAGTTTTATTTCATCTCTTAATCCCCGTAAAAACCGTTTACAACTATCAGCCTCTGTTGGAATATATTCTGAAGCATACCTGCTCAATCTAGTAAACTCTCGATCATAATCCAATACTGACATATTACCCTGTTTCAACATTAAAAACTCTTGCTTTTTCTCTTCAATATACATTTCCCCAATATACTTCTTTTGAAATTCTTTTTGAAACAAATCCCAGGTTACCTGATCATCCGGTAAATGTCTAACAACAGATTCCCACCAGAGATATGCTTCCCCTTGTAACAATGATACAGCACATATCAGATTCTCTCGGGGGGTGCAATCTAATTGTTGCAAAACTCTTTTTGTTGATTCTATCCAATTCTCAGCAATAGACGGATCAAGACCTCTTAGTCCCGAAAACTCCGTGGCACCATATTTTCTTAACTCTTTAATCGGGGCCCGTCTAACCGTAGGTACTGATGTAGTAGCAGGTACAGTTTCCGCTACATGTTGCAATGCATCGGCTATAGCTCTTAACAGTTGTGAGTTATCTCTTTCTCTTCTTACATTAGGAGGTTGGTTATTTAACGGATTTACAGTAGGTGTAACAGATTCAGTTTCTTCAATTTCTCGATTTCCAGTATGCATTTCCTGTTCAACATCATACATTCTTTCGTCTGACATTTTATCTATAAAACAAAATCAAATAAATATATATGTCAGCATCCAAAAACCCGACTCAGCTTCGACTCAATAGTGGCATGTACTTCTAGACTCACTTTCGAGCCCGATTTAGCCCGAGAATCGACTAAACCTGATAGCTCTGATACCAATAAATGTAACACCCCTAACCCCGAACCATCGCCGGAACAGGGTTACGAGGCATTACCGGACATATCAGACAATTTGCAAATATAAATTTTGTTTAATATAAATTTCGGCAGCATTTCTGCTTATTAATATATAAAACCCCCTGTAAAATAAATCGTATTCATTTCAATAAATAACCAATTTAACCAATTCATTTGATAAATTCATTTTCTATTCTAATACCTTCTAATCAAACTCAATCAATATAATATCAACTTAAATTTATCAAAATATTAGTTAGATTAAAATAAATATACTCCTTTCATTATAATTCTTAAACTTGTAATACTAACATTTTTAACCATTTACATTCAAAACATAATAACATTTATACACAACCTACGTACATGCCACATTATAAAAAGGAATATACATCACCAAAGGTTTGCTGAAGTCGGGTCTGGCTTCGGATGCTGGTTCAGTATTTGACTTCTACAACCTGCGCACGGAAGCAACCGTACGCTGAGTATACATATACTCAGTGGTATTACCATAATTCAAATTATAAACATAATAATCATATCATTAAATCATATAACTTTAATTTTACTAAACCAATTCAACATAAGTTTGTCATTCCCAATATATTCATACAATTTCAATTTTTGCTATTCAACAATTGAAACAATACACAATCAGGTTAAGCTACTATCCATTTCTTGAACCAATGGTTCATACTTTCCATTTTCATACTCATATTCCAATCACATTTTTCAGTTCATGTTCTATTTTCGCATTTCTTTCAATGGCTCAACCATTTCATTTTATTCAATTTAACCTTTTCCTTATTTACCCCTATTAACAGACTCGGACCTTAACGGATACACGGATTCCAACCCAACACTCCAGTACGGCACAATGTGCCTTAACGGTAACAGTATACGACACACAAAGTGTCGAATCGGTAACAGTAACAATATCAGTATTCAACACACAAAGTGCTGAACCTGTAACGGTAACAGTAACAGTATACGACACACAAAGTGTCGAATCGGTAACAGTAACAGTAACAGTAGTCGGCACGTAAGTGCCTGATCAGTAAGCCGGCAAAATCCCGTACTCTTCCATGTCCTATGGCATGCCAATTATATCCGACTCAGCCCGACTAGTTAATAGGGTATTTCAGTTCTCAATTTCATTTATTTCAATATTAATTACACTTTTCCATATCAATCCAGATACAATTCAATTTCAATAAAAACACTTACCTTATAATTTACTTACCATATCCATAAATTAATCTAATATTTAATGAATAAATAAATAGCTTGAATTATAGTAATACAAACCCGAATTTGCTTGATCATTCCTCGGTAACCTTCTCCTTTCCTTTATGGGTTGATGCCTCGAGTTCCTTTTTAGCTACGAAAATAATAATTTACATTATTAATTACAACATTAAATTACAATAAATAATTGAATTTTATTCAATTTCTACTCTTCCTCTTCATTCCACATCTTTTATACACAATTCTATTATTTACTTATAAGTTCTTTCTAGGCTGTCTACCTGAGTCATTGTCACTAAATCATCTATATCTGGAGCTACGGAACTCCAAATTAAGATCCGTAAATTTTTCCCGAAACTAGACTCATATATATTTTTACTGTAAATTTTTCAGAATTTTTGGTATGGCCAATCAATACCAGATTATTCTTAAAGTTTCCCCTGTTTCACTGTCCAACTGCTCTGACCTCTCTTCACTACGAATTAAATTACTCTTTGTACAGAATTTAGATGGCCTCCTTGTTTAGCTCATTTGAAACTAGACTCATTAAGGAATTTAACCATATAAATTATGTTCCAAAATCATTTTTATACAATTTTTAATGATTTTTACAAGTCAGAACAGGGGATCTCGAAATCACCCTGAACCAGTTTCACTAAAATTTAAATATCTCACAATACAGAACTTATTTGCTATCTCTGTTTCTTTCATATGAAAATAGACTCAATAAGCTTTAATTTCATATCTCACTCAACTTCTAATTCCATTTCTACGATTTTTGGTGAATTTTCAAAGTTACTCTACTGCTGCTGTCTTAAATCTGTTTTCTTATGATTTATTTTGCAATTAAATCCTAGTTAAGTTTACTTATTTTCTTAACTTAATTCATGCTTGATTCTACTTAAATTCCTTCCATATTCAACTTGATTACAAAATTTTCATAATAAAACCCTAATTTATAATTTCTTCCAAATCAATCCCTATAATACAAAACTTATAGCTTACTTTACAATTTAATCCTTTTACTAACTCTAACTTAAATTTCATTCAATTTAACCCCTTGTTCATCTTTTTCTTTAACATAAACTATACTTAAAAACCAATAAACTCTCAAAATATCAACTTAGTTTCATCAAAATCTTGCTTTAAAGCTTCTAAAACATCAAATTAAAAGAATAGGACTTGATTGACTTACCTTTTAAAGTTTAAAACCTTGAATCTTTAGTTTTTCCTTTTTCCTTCTTTTTCTTCTTTCTTTCCTGCTTGTTTCTTATGCTCTCTGTTCTTTCCTGTTCTTCTTTGTTTCTTTTTTTTATTATTTCATTTACTATTTACTTTATTATATAATATAATATTATATTAATATAATTATTTAATAATATTAATAATATATTTTAACACATAAAATCTCAGATTTTTTTTAAGCTTATGCCGCCTCAACTTATGCTAAATGGCATAATTGCCATTTTGGTCCTTTTTATTTTCTTTTAATCTACAATTAGACTTTTACTCCTTATTCAATTTGATCCTTTTTCCTAATTACTCTCAATTAAGCTAAATTCACTAAATAAAAATCTAATTAAGCACACTACTAGACTCATAATTACTCCTAATGATTATTTACTAACTCGATTTACTAAGACAGAGGCCCGATAACACATTTTTTTTTTTCTGGTGCCCACGGATTTCGGGTCGTTACAATATTACTATTTAATTCTTAGCATATTAACATATATAGACTAACATTACTTATCATATATATATATATAAAACATACCATGGCTAAATCAATAAGGCAACCCATCAAGCCGAATATGCACAAAGCATAACATAATAGATGATCTAATTCTAAAGAACATTTATCAATAATGTACTCATCTACTCACAACAATTATATTTTATTTAGGTCCCAATATATTTACTAAAACACATTACAACTTATAATATTAAAAATAAGTACTAAGGCCGAATCTCATAACAACTTACATCTTTCATTCGATCATATTTTAAACTTAATAAGAGATTTGATTATAACCCATACATGTCATTTCTTAATCAAAACATATGACCCCATTTACCTTTCATACTTTAACATTTTTCATCAAGCAAAAGTTACCATTCATTTGGTCATGGACATTACAAAAACCGAATATGCAATTGCCAACATCATTCAAACATATAGACAATTGCGTCTTTTATAATTATCAAAACAAAATACCAATACCATACTTACCTTATAATTAATCTAACACATAAAAATTAAACTCATTACACATATGTATGCATGTCATGACCAATTTATATACAACCAAAATATACATGACTTGTAACATCCTGGAAAGGGCCTATGCATTTTCGGTTTAATTGTACGAAGTGACATGTTTTATGTACTAGGAATAAATTTTGAACATTTCTGGAAACCCGGAAATGAATGGAAATGGTTTGGAAATGATTCAAAAGAGGAAAGTGAACATTTCTGGAAACTTGGAAATGTAAGGAAATGTCAAGTTTACAGAGCCGAACGAAAATTTTTGGAAACTTAGAAATGACTTAGAAATGTCGAGTTTTAAAGTTTAAAAGAGGAAATTAAGGCAAGGTGGCCTTAAAAGAAAAAGTTTGTGAAATTTGACACACAAACAGGCTTGGAAAAGTGGCCTGGAGATGCCACTTAGGGCCTCTGGAAATGGCGCCACATGCAAGGTGTTGGGCCTAGGTTCGAGTCACTTGGGAAGCAAATAAAAGGAGTTTTATTTTTTCCAGAAGCAGAGGAGTGGACGGCAAGGCTTCTAGAAAAAGGGAGTTTTATTCCCTTTAAATTTCGGCAATTAATGGGATAAATAAGGGATTTAAATTGGATTATTTTTTTGAAGAGATAATAGATGGATAAATATGGATTTATTTCTTTTATTTTGATAGATAAGGAAGAGATAAAAGAGGATTATTATTAGTATTATTTTTATTAAGAGATAAGAGATAATTATTGGATTAAGTTTTATTAAAGTGATAAATCAAGGGATAAAGTTATCAAAATAAAGAAGAGTGGTGGCCAAGTAAGGGACTCTAGCCTAGTAAATTTGGCTATAAAAGGAAAAGAGAGGCCATTCATTCATTCACTTTTCCTTTGCCGAATTTCTTAAGCAAATTCTCTTCTCTCTGCCGAATTCTCTCTGTCATTGTTCTTCTTTCTCTTTCCAATTCTTCACAAAAGCCGAAAGCAGAACCCCCTAGTCTTTCTGAATTTTCCTAAGTTTTATATCTTCCTCTTCTTTCTTTGAAAAACCAATAATCCTCTACTGTTCATCAAGAAGCCGAAATTTTAATCCACATCAAGGCCATAGCCGAATATTGTTAAAGGCTCAAGCAAGGATTGTCGATTCCTAAAGTATGGAGATCTTTCGGGATTTACTAAGTGTCGACTACAAGGAAGGAGAAGTTCTTTTCCCGAAGGTACACCATAAGCCGCGTGTTCCCTAGTTATTCGGTGAATTTCGGGATTTGAGAATTTCAAGGAATTTGAGATCTAAGGCAGTAGATCAGATTTCAGGATTTCAAGGAATTCGTTAAGCAAATCAGGTGTGTACCCTACCCTAAGTTTTGATAGGTTCATGGCTATGTTTAAATTAAATGTATTATTAAGAATGTGTGTACTCCACACTACTTTGTAATATGAATTATGGTTGCATGTATTAAAATATATGTTAATGAAAATATGAGCATGGCTAAGGTACCATGTTAAGGTACTAAGTACTCAGGTACGTTTCCTACTTCTACTAGGAATATGAAATATGTTATTCATAACATGAGAATATGATAAGAATGTGAACTATGGTATATTATGCATATTAATGTTTATGGGGCATATGGTTGTATATTGAAAGGGGAAGTGAAAAGTGGTGATTTAAGACCACAGTAATCTGAAAAGTGGTGACTTACGACCACAGTAATCTGAAAAGTGGTGATCTAAGACCACAGTAATCTGAAAAGTGGTTTCCTAAAACCACAGATGTGGAGCCTTAAGCCCGCAAATTGGTGTGTAGCGGAAGGAGGGTCGACTTAGTAGTCCCCACGGTGTGTTTGGCAGGTACGGGGGTGTGTAGCGGATGGACAATTAGGTTTGGGTTTGGGAATGCATCATTAATTGTATTCTATGATTTGAATGTGTATCATTTGTATGCCTGATTCTATTATGACTTAGTGTTGTGTACACATTGAGTCTGTTGACTCACCCCGTTGGGGAATATTTTTCAGGTGATGAGCAGTAATGGACCGGGTCGGCAGGAGCTTAAAGGTGGCCATGCATAGCAAGAAATATATGATTTGGACTTTCAATTTATTTTAAGTATTTTAAGTTTTACTTTGGGATCATTGATATAATAAGGCCATTGTGGTTTACTTTATTTTTTTTCTTTTATTTATTATGTTTATGGATTTTTATCAATTAAAGTTTAAGTAAATTCCTTTTAAAATTAACTCTAAATGTTTTGTCACCTTAAATAAATGGGTTTTAACATAAGATAAATTTGTTTTCAACTCAAGCCCAACCCAAGCAATATTTTTTTTAAAAATCACACAAGTTTTTCCTAAGTAACAAAAGAATTTTGAACCGGTTTACTTGAGGAACATACCAAATCTTGTCAAAGCTCGTGGGCCGGGTTTGGGGTGTTTCATGCCTTATAACATCAATTATATCCATCATGAAATCATATCCACATCATATAAATACCGTGATCGAAATTTCATAACTATAATCTAATTTCAAAGATCATTCAAGCCACATACTTAAACACCTAACATAACACATCCTAATTTTTACTTTCATCATAATTTAATATTATGGCCGAACACTCATAAGTTCAAAATATCATGTTCTTAGCCATTTTCGCATCGCATACTTATATACAAAACCAAAGTTCATTGATTTTACAACTTAGTCTAACCTATACATGCCTTTGATTTAGAAACTAAGTTTATAAGTACCAAAAAGGGATGATAGTGTGGTTGACTTCATCGACGATCCTCTGAGCCCGCAGCTGGATCCAAAGTCTATAAAACCGAATAATGAACACACACAAAGTAAGTTTACTAGCTTAGTAAGTCTCAAGCAAATTTTAATATAATCATCAAACATTTAAGCATTTTAATCTTTAAGTTTATGACATTGAATATAAACATTTCAACATGTGAATTAAACATGGCCGAATGCTATCAATTCATTAACCTAAGTATTTGTACTTTATTACCATAAACATGTAATTTTTCAAAACACAAAAATATATTACAGGTATTAGCATACTTCAAGTCAAGTGAGTACAACATTCATATCAATCACATATACTCATTTGTATACATATGCAAGCACATCCAAACCCTTTCACTCTTAACATTTTTCACTTATAGCCAATTTTTCCAAAATAACACATTTAAACTCGAAGTCTATTATATAATGTTCATACACAACAATGGTAAGCTCAATAGCATATATCGAAATTCTTATCGAATCATCAACCATATCATATCATACTTAATTCAAATAATACTATACCAACTTACCTTACTCCTTATAAATATAAAAGGCTTATACTTACCTGAGCTTTTAGCTCATTGCATTAAATATGTTTCACCTTGTATGATTTATGATTTCTCCATTTATAATACATCACCGGCATTACGCCTGCTAGGCATCAAAGCCTAAAATATACATCGGCGTTAAGCCTGCTAGACTAGAGGTCTGAAATTTGATCATCGGCATTTAGCCTGCTAGGCAATAAGCCCGAAACACTTCACCGGCACAAGGCCTGCTAGGCAATAAGCCCGATATTTATATTACCAAACCAACTCATTCACATTACACATTAACAATATCACAATTATCACATATAATTCACATCACTTTCACATAGTGAACTCAATTAATTCGATTACATATCATTGCTAAATTACTTCCACACATTCGGCTTTAACATATTTCAATCTACAAGTTCGTAATTCAACATGTATACTAGGTTATAATCGATACTTACGATATTAACTTGCTTAAAGACTTACCTCGACTATAGACGGACAACGAAGACCGGCTATTCGATAACCTTTGCCTTTCCCTGATCCAAATCCGTTTTTCTTTGTTCTTGATCTAAACACATTAAAATTCAGCTCATTCAAGCACATTTCATCTCAATTTAGTCCCAAAACACATAAATAGGCAAATTACAATTTTACCCCTAATGTTTCACATTTTTACAATTTAGTCCTATTTGCACAAAACACAAAATACACAAAATTTCATTCCACAACCTAAGGGCCAAATATTCATAGGGATTATACAAGTCCATTTATTTCATTTATTTAGTATTTTAACCCTTCAAAAATTTATTTTTTTGCAATTTAGCCCAAATACTCAAATTCACCAAAATTTCCAATACAAGCATGTTAATCTATAACATAACTTTAACATATATTCATCAAACATCACAAAGCATAAGCTTCTATCATGGCCGATCATCACATATACACTAATCTCAAAAATTCTAGCATGGGTCGGATAGTATTCGAAGCAACGATCACAAAAACGTAAAAATGATCGAAAACCGACTAAAAACACATACCCGATTTAAGCTTGAAATATGGCCGAATGTAACAAGCTCACACCCTTTTCTTTCTTTCTTATTTTTGGTGATAGGAAGATGATGAACATGGCTTATTTTAAGCTTTGTTTTTATTATAATTAACTTAATTACCAAAGTACAAAAATAACCTTTCATTATAATAAAATTATCATATATATATAAGGTTATTTTAGACATATGTCGTCCACTCACCTTAATAATGGGCTATTTGCCCTTTTAATACCCCATATTAACAAGCCACTATCACATTAGCACCTTTCACTATAGTTTGTAACTTTTACATTTTACGCGATTAAGTCCTTTTGTCTAATTAAGCACATAAACAATCAAATTTTAATACGAAACTTTCACACATTATAAATCACATATAATTAGCAAAGAATATAATATTTAAAAATTTTTCGGACTCAGATTCATGGTCCCGAAACCACCATTCTGATTAGGGTCAAATTCGGACTGTTACATCTCCTCTTTTACTTTCTTTTCTTCTTTTCATCGTTATCTTGCTGCCGAATCCCTTTCCTCATTCGGTTCTTCTCTGGCCGAATACAACCTTTTCTTTTTCCTCTTATTATTCTTCCCCTCTCTTTGCAAAGCTAGCTGAACATTAAACCTTGGTTCTTCTTGTGTAGGCCGAATCTATTAGGGCCTAGGTGTCTTTCCTCTTTGTTCCAACCATTTCCGAATCTCTTCGTTCGGTTGGTAAGTGGTGGCTATAGCTAGATTGGTTTTTCTCCTTATTCGATTTTGTTTCTCTTAGGCCGAAGGGTTTTCCCCTAGTTGCCGTGGAAATGTATTGCTAACACTTTCTTTCTCGTCGATTTTTGCTAGGGACTCGTTTTCCTTAGCCAATGGGGGGTAGGCCGAATACTCTTCCACTACAAGAGATCGTTCGTTCGTGGTAAGTAAAGTTAGTTGATTAAAGCATTTCAATATTATGGACTAACAAGAGTTGTGATTGATTAATGAGGCGGTTGTTATCGTAGGTGCCTTGGAAGTGCTTCAAACCACAACCCATAGCAGGTGTGTAATCGTACACCTATGTTGTTTCTATAAAAGCGATGAATGAAGGTGTGTATTCACACCCCAGATTAGTTGTGAATCAGCAAAATCCGAAAAGCCGATACTTCGGCATCTGAGGGCTCTCGAGTGTGCAAACGCTCGTAGGGGTGAACCGAGCCACAATCGTTGGCGATAAACCGTTGAGGTTGCCACAAACTTTCTCGTGGGATTAGGTCGTAACGGGCCTCGTTGGGCCGTGATGGGCCATGTGGATCCATTGGGCCCATCGACCTCACATGGGTAAAATTCGTGAAAGTGGTAGATAAAGGATTGGGCTGTGAAGTTTGCATAGCTGCGACCGAAATTGGGCTGAATGGGCCACACGAGTGTGTGGGCCCACTTGGGCCGAAAATTGGGCTTTGGGCCCAATTGCACCGTTTCGACTAGAAAGGGTATCTGTGTCGCATGAGGTTACTGTAGGCCTTCGGAAAGGCCGTTATATGACTAAAATTATCGAAATACCCACGATGGCTAAAATTACCGAAATACCCCCAATGGGTAAATTACCGAAATACCCTCGATGGGTAAAATTACCGAAATACCCTCGAAGGGTAAAAATACCGAAATACCCTCATTGGTTAAAATTACCGAAACACCCACGAAGAGTGAAATTACCAAAATACCCTCGGAGGGTGTAAAGTTGTCAAAACACCTCCGAGGGGTGAAATTACCGTTTGTGACATACTGCATACACGAATTATTTATGACACGACATTCTGTATTAGGGTGGGGACTTGTATTTGGAGGAAGTACTATACTAGTGGCTCTACCACGTTTTCACTGTTATAGTGGCATCGCCACGTATTTTGATTTTAGTAGCTCAGCCACGTATACTGGTATTAGTAGCTTTGTTGCGTTATTATTAGTAGCTGCGCTGCGATACTAGGGTGTTGGCTGGGTGGGTCGACTTGGTCCCAACATGGTGTGTTGGCAGGACTGGGCTGGGTTGCATATTTGTTTTGCATTGTTATGATTTTGGGCTTAGACCCACTCTGATACTGTATAAGGCTAAAGCCGAGACTGATCTGTTACTGAATAGGGGTTGGGCCCAGACTATTACTGCATGATAGGGGATTACACACTGAGTTCTCGTAAATCACCCTTTTCTTTTAACTGTACAGGTAATCCCCAGCCTTATAGGATTTGGAGCTGCGAGGGACTCGGAGGTGGCCACACGTTCGCAAGTTTTTATTTATACATAGATTTCTTTTAGTTATTTATTTTGGGGAGATATTTATCTAATAATGCCATTCAAGGGTTTTAACTTTCATTTGGTTTTAACATTTTTCGTTGTCCTGTTAGATTAGAAAACACGGGTTTTCCAAAATAATAAATGTTTTTAAAGAAAATAACGCATTTTCAAACTCTAAGTTAACTTTCAGGAAAGCTTTCGTGTTATTTAATTCTGATTAATAAATGATATGACCAGCTGGTGAATAACAAGTTTTTGATTTTACAACCCCAACGTTTCAAAAAGATTTAACATTCAGCAATGAGCTATTGTCGATAAGCCCGATTTTCAAACGACACTTTGATGTGACACGTCAAATTCGATCGTAACGTCTAGGCCGAGTTGGGGGTGTTGCACGTGGTCTTGCATGATATCTCATATCGGAATCCCTATGTCATGACATATGAATCCTATCTATTCCTAAGGCTCGTACGGGACTTTTCGGACATTGACACATTGTTCATACTTTCTCACTCACATGTATATCTTCCAAACATTTATCACATTTCAATAATATATGAACATGAATAAATGAACTCAAATACATTTATTTGTATATAGACTTACCTCGGATTCGAATAAACGAACGGATTCGACTACTCGATCACTTTCGAATTTCCTCGGTCTAAATTCGTTTTCTTTGGTTCTTGATCTATACATATTCAAATTTAATCTATTTATTCACCAAATCATTCAATTCAATCCAAAACACACATTTAGGATAATTTACGAATTAGCCCTCATATTTTCACATTTTGACATTTAAGTCCCTATTTCACAAAATCACAAAATTCACATAATTTGCTTGTATCCATGCTTAGCCGAATTTTCATATGCTTCATACAAGTCCATACATTTCATTTATTTCACATTTTAGTCCCTCAAAATATTATTTTCACAATTTAGTCCAAATTACTCAAATTCACCAAAAATCCAAAGACAAAACATGTTAATCTAACACATATATTTCATATTACATCAACTATTATCATAAAACTTACAAAATCATCAATGGCACATTTCAAATTCTTCATTAAATCCCAAAATTAAGACATGGGTTTGAAAGAACACGAAGCAACGACCATGAAAACGTATAAATTATAAAAAACCGAACAAAAACTAACCTTTAATCAAACTTGAACATAGCCGAAACCTAGAACATTTTTCTTCTTTTCTTTCCTTGCTATATTCGGCCAACAAGATGAATAAATAGCCATATTTTATGTTTGTTTAATTATAACATATATTATTAATTTAATTACCAAATTAACCTTATTATTAAACATATAAAACATATATAATGGTTGGTCATAAATGTCCATTAACCATACTAATGGTATAATTACTTCATAAGGCCACCACATTTATAAAGACATAACACATAGGTGCTTCTAACATATGGCATGCTAATTTAGCATCTTTCACAATTAGGTCCTTTTATCAAATTAAGCACCCAAACAGATAAAATTAATTCATGAAACTTTCACACATGCTTAATCATATACTGTAAACACAGAGAATAATATTAAAATATTTTTTTAACTTGGATTTGTGGTCCCGAAACCACTATTCCGACTAGGGTCTAAACCGGACTTCAGTTTCAAACAATTTAGATTTGAAAAATGACATTCTTTCTGAAGCTCACAATTGCATGTATCCCATTCATCTAGGTAGTACGAAGATGTATTGTGATTTGAAACAAATGTATTGGTGGTCGGGTATGAAACGAGATATTTGTGAATTTGTGGCAAAGTGTCTGATTATTCAACAAGTCAAAGCATAGCATCAGGTACCAACGGGTTTGTTATAACCTGTCATGATTCCTAAGTGAAAATGGGAGCATGTCACAATGGATTTTGTATCTGGATTACCTATGACTCCGAGAAAGAAAGATTTGATCTAGGTGATTGTTGATAGATTGACTAAGTCGACACATTTTATCCCAGTCAGAACAGATTTTTCACTTGAGAAGTTAGCAGAATTGTATATGTTTGAGATCGTAAGACTACACGGGGTTCCAACATCTATTATTTTGGATCGAGATCCAAGGTTTATATCGAGATTCTGGAATAAACTTCAAGAGGCTCTGGGTACAAAATTAAATTTTAGTGTAGTGTTTCATCCTCAGACTGACGGACAATCAAAACGAGTGATTCAAATTCTAGAAGACATGTTGAGATGTTGTATACTCGAGTTTAGAGATAACTGGGAAATGTATCTACCTTTAGCTGAATTTGCGTATAATCTAGTATCAAAATGGCATCATTTGAAGCTCTTTATAGAGGGAAATGTAAGACTCAATTGTATTGGTCTGAATTGAGTGAATCCAAGTTAGTGGGAGTTGACTTAATTCAGGAAACTAAAGAAAAAGTTCAAATTATCTGGGATAGTTTGAAAGCTGCTTCTGACCGTTAGAAATCATATGCAGATTTAAAAAGAAGAGATATAGAATTTTCAGTTGGTGGTCGAGTGTTCTTAAAGGTTTCACAATGGAAGAAAGTGTTACAGTTTCGTAGAAAAGGGAAACTGAGTCCAAGATTTATTGGACTGTATGAGGTTATTGAAAGAATTGACCCTGTAGCTTATCGATTAGCCTTACCTCCTGAATTTGAGAAGATTCATATCGATGTTAAGACGGTACAGATATGATCCTTCGCATATTATTCCTCACACTAAAATAGAAATACAACCAGATATGACGTACTCGGAAGAGCCGGTAAAGATTTTAACTGGAGAAGTTAAAGAATTGCAGAATAAACGAGTACCGTTAGTAAAAGTATTATGGCACCCATATGGTTCAGAGGAGGCAACCTGGGAAACAGAGGAATCGATGAGGTCACAATATCCAAATCTATTTTCAGGTAACAAATTTCGAGGAAGAAATTTCCTAAAAAGGGTGGGAGAGTTGTAGCAGCCTAATTTTTAGTGGTATCGGGAATAGTGGTTCAAGACCACAAAATCTGACAAGTGAGCTTATAAATTTTATTATATAATGTTTATGAGCCAATCGTGACTTTAGGAAGACATTTGAATTAGTGAATTGTGTTTTAGAAGAATTTAATAGGTTAAGTGATTTTGAAAACGAGGTATCGAGACCTCGAATTCCTAAATCGAGTTGTAAATATTTTTATAAATATTTATGGAGTGCCATTGAGTTAGTATTAAAGTTTCGTTAGAAAAATTTAACGTTTTGGTACTTAATTAACTAAAAGGACTAAATTGAAAAAGGTGCAAAATTTGCTAAAATGAGTAAATAGCTTAAGTAGTAATTAAGGAAGGACCAAAAAGGAAAATGTACACTCATTATAAGGTTGGACGGCATGTGAGTAGAAGAAATAGACAGAATTAGTGTGAACTAAGGGTAAAATGGTAATTTGGTCAAAATTAAAAATAAAACTAGTGACCAAATTGAATTCTAGACATTTCTTCTTCAAATTTTCAGTCCAAAAACGTCATTGAAGGTCCTCTAAGCTGGTTTTTCATATTTTTTCATCATGTGAGTTCAATTCTTGCTCTTTTCTTGTAATTTTTATGTTTTTAAGACTTTTACAATTAGGTCCAACTACTTATTTCATTAGTTTTCGGTTCTATGGGTGAATTTGAAAGTTACCATTGATGAGTGCGGGATTTTTATGATGAATTATCATGGATTTGAAGCTTTAATTTTGTTATATGATGATTTTATTAAGTAATTTTGATAGATATTGATATTAGGACTAACTTGTGAAAAGGTTGAGAATTAGGGTTTGGTGTTGAAATTATGAATATTAAAGGTTGTATGGTAGCCTAAAATAATTAGATAAAGTGTTAATTGAGAAAAATTAGCTCAATTGATGGGTAAATTGATGAGGGATTAAATTGTAAAAAGTGTAAAATTTAGGGAAAATGTGTAATTTCAAAAATTAAAGGGTATAAATTGAAAAGTGAAATGAGGCTGAAATATGTGCTAATGGATGAATAATTTTATATTTTAGATCAAGAGCCTATAGATCAACGAGAAAAAGGGAAATTAGAAGAATAGTTCCCAAATTACTACGAATTCTATAATTTAGTCCAGGTAAGTTCATATGGTTAAATTTTAATGTTTATATATTTAATTGATGATTGGTAATTATTTTTATTGTTGAAAATAAAATTATTGCCAAAGTTATGAAAATTGAAGTGAAAGTACGAAGTAATCGGAACGCAGGATTGAGTATAGTCGTTCAGTGCAAGAAAGGAATTGACGGCAAATTACCTAAGTAAAACGAGGTTCAACATTTGTTACGAACTTCTATGTTTGATTTTAGTTTAGCTCTCATGAGCTTCAGTTAAATCATATGAGTTTTCGTTTAACCTAATGGGTTTCCGTTTAGCTCTTTGAGCTTCAGTATAACCCTTTTGGGTTTCAATTCAGCTCTTTCAAGCTTCAGTTCAACCCTTATGGGTTTCAGTTTAGCACCTGTGTGCTTCCGTGTAGCCTTCCGGCTTCTGTTTACAATGTACTCAAATCCGTAAGTCATTCTTTGGTTGACAAGAATTGGTAAGTGCTATATGGAATTAATGTGGAAGAAATTAAGTTATTATTGATATTGAGCTAAAATAAGTGAATTCATCGATTAAAGTTATGGTTGGCAGGAAATTTGTAATGAATGATTTACTTAAATGAATTGTTATAGTATGTTTGGTAAGGTTTATGTTTAAATCCTACGAACTTACTAAGCTTCATTAAGCTTACTTGTGTTGTTCAATGTTCTTTGTAGATTTTCAAGAAGTTCGGAGGATCGGATCAACACATCAGGTCACACTATCCAGATTACTCCGGTAGATTTTGTTGTACATTTTATGGTTTATATGGCATGTATAGGAATAGATTGAAAAGGGCTAAACTTGAAGTATAATTATGAATGACTATTATATGTGTGTGTGTGTGTGTGTGTGTGTGTGTGTGTGTGTGTGTGTGTGTGTGTGTGTGTGTGTGTGTGTGTGTGTGTGTGTTTGTGTTTGTGTTTGTATGTATGTATGTAACTAGGAGTAGGTTTTGGAAAATCAACGTATGAAGTTAGTTTGGCAAATTTAGACAATTGAGTTTTGTGTTAACATATTATGTTAAATACATGTTATGGCTTGTGTTGGTTGCTTGGTTGGGATATATATTAGTGTATTTCAATGTTGTGTGCAGGTTGATAATAAAAGGGTGAGAAAAGTGGCCTTAAAATGGCCTATTTTTCTCCAGACGGGCAAAGACACGGGCGTATGTCTAAGCCGTGTGTGACACACGGTTTGGCATATGGGTGTTTGTTCTAGCCGTGTGTCCCCTGCATCTTAAAAATTTCACAACAGAATGCCCAGGTTTTAGCACATGGTCTAGCACACGGGTGTGTGACTTGGTCGTGTGGCCCCTGCACCTTTCACATGGCCTAGCACACGGGTGTGTGGTTGGCCATGTGAATCAAGTCAGAGAGTTACACGGGTAGGACATGGGCTAGGACACGGGCGTGTGCCTCACATCGAATGCCCACACGGTCTAAGACACAGGCGTGTGTCTCGTATTTCTAAGGAAATTTTTAACTTTTTGCGAAAAATTCCTTGAGTGTCTGTTTTAGTCCCGACTCACTTCTAAAGTGTATTTTGGGCCTCAAGGGCCCGTATAAGGGACAACATGAGAATTATATGAATAGTTTGTGATATGTATACTAAATGTTATAGAATGACCGTGTTTGATATTGAAAAGTTCGATAATGCTTCATAACCCTATTCCGGTGACGAATATGGATTAGGGGTGTTACAGGAAATCTCCGAAGAGTATAACAGAAGTGCAAAGTTTTTTGGGTTTAGCAGGATATTACCGCTGTTTCGTCAAGAACTTTTCGATGATTGCTTCACCGATGACTCGACTACTACAAAAAATGTTGAGTTTGTTTGTTCTGATAAATGTCAACAGAGTTTTGATCAGTTGAAGAAAATTCGAATAGAAGCTCCAGTCTTGACTCAGCCAGAATCAAGTATACCATATGTTGTTTATAATGATGCATCTCTAAATGGATTGGGCTGTGTATTGATGCAGTCAGGAAAAGTATTGGCCTATAGTTCTCGACAGTTAAAACCGCATGAAAGGAACCATCCTACACATGATCTTGGATTGGCTGCAATTGTGTTTGCTTTGAAAATTTGGAGACACCATTGATACAGTGAGAAGTGTTATGTGTACACGGATCACAAAAGTTTGAAATACTTAATTTGAGACAGAGACGGTAGTTAGAGCTACTTAAAGATTATGATTTAGTTATTGACTATCCCACGGGGAAAGCTAATTTGGTTGGGATGCACTCAGTCGAAAGTCGACCTTGTTTACACTTCGAGCAATGAATGCTCATTTGTCTCTTAATTAAGACAGTTCTATATTAGCAAAATTGAGAACGAAACCTTTATTCCTTCAATGGATTAGGGAATTGCAAGATGAGGACCCGAAATTGGTGTTGAAACAAAAAATGGTTCGGGACAAGTCGAGTTCAGAGTATAACATTGATGATAATAGTATGTTGCGTTATTGCAATAGAATCTGTGTTCCGAATAATTCAGATTTGAAAAATGATATTCTTGCTGAAGCTCACATAGCATGTATTCTATTCATCCGGGTAGCACGAAAATGTATTATGATTTGAAAAGATTGTATTGGTGGTCGAGTATGAAACATGAAATCTGTGAATTTGTGGCAAAGTGTTTGATTTGTCAACAAGTCAAAGTAGAACATCAGGTACCAACAGGTTTGTTACAACCTGTCATGATACCTAAATGGAAATAGGAGCATGTCACGATGGACTTTGTATTCAGGTTACCTATGACTTCGAGAAAGAAAGATTTGATCTTGGTGATTGTTAATAGATTGACTAAATCTGTGCATTTTATTCTGGTTAGAATAGACTTTTCACTTGAGAAGTTAACTAAATTATATATGTCTGAGATTATAGGACTACACGGGATTCCAACATCCATTATTTCAGATTGAGATCCAAGGTTTATATCGAGGTTTTGGAGTAAACTATACGAAGCTCTGGGTACTAAGTTAAATTTCAGCACAACATTTCATCCTCAGACTGGCGGGCAATCAAATCGAGTGATTCAGATTCTAGAAGACATGTTGAGATGTTGTATACTCGAGTTTGGAGATAGCTGGGAAATGTATCTACCTTTGGCTAAATTTGCCTATAACAATAGTTATCAATCCAGTATAAAAATGGCACCATTTGAAGCTCTTTATGGGAGAAAATGTAAGACTCCATTGAATTGGTCTGAATTGAGTGAATCCAAGTTAGTGGGAGTCGACTTGATTAGAGAAACTGAAGAAAAAGTTCAGATTATCCGGGACAGTTTGAAGGCTACTTCTAACCATCAGAAATCATATACAAACTTAAAAAAAAGAGAGAGAGAATTTGATGTGGGAGATCGAGTGTTCTTAAAAGTTTCATCGTGGAAGAAAGTATTACGGTTTGGTAGAAAAGGGAAACTGAGCCCAAGATTTATTGGACTGTATGAGATAGTTGAAAGAATTGGCCCTATGGACTATCAGTTAGCTTCGCCTCTGGAACTTGAAAAGATTCATAATTTCTTCCATTTATTGATGCTGAGACGATAGAAATCAGATCCTTCACATGTGATTCATCACAGAGAAATTGAGCTTCAATCGGATATGAAGGTTTTCAGAAGAACCGATAAAGATTTTGGCTAGAGAAGTTAAAGAATTACGAAATAAAAGGGTATTGTTAGTAAAAGTGTTATGGCATTGACATGGTTCGGAGGAGACTACATGGGAAACAGCGGAATCTATGAGGTCACAATATCCGAATCTATTCTCAGGTAACAAAATTCGAGGACGAAATTTCCTAAAGGGGGGAGAGTTATAACAGCCCAATTTTTAGTGGTGTCGGAAAAAGTGGTTCGAGACCACTAAAATCAAACAAGTGAGCTCGTAAATTTTAATAGTTAGTGTTTATGAGCTGATCATGAATTTAGGAAAGCTATGAATTAGTAATTTGTGCTCTAGAAATAATTATTAGATTAATTGGCATAGAAAATGAGGTATCGAGATCTCAATTTTATAAACTGAGCGTAAATATTTTTATAAATATTTACGGAGTGCCATTGAGTTAGTATTAAAGTTTCATTAGAAAATTTTAACGTTTTGATAGTTAATTAAATAAAAAGGACTAAATCGAAAAAGGTGAAAAACTTGTTAAAATGATTAAAAAGCTTAAGTAGTAATTAAGGGAGGACCAAAAAGGCAATTATACACTTATAATAAGGCTGGACGGCATGTATGTACAAAAAAAACAAAACTAGTGTGAACAAGGGGTAAAATTGGAAATAAAAGAAAACTAATAGTTAAAAATAGGATGTAATTGAAAATCTAGGGATTTCTTCACATTTCTTCAGCCAAAAACGCCATTGAAGGTTCTCTAAGCTGGTTTTTCATATTTTTTCACCATATGAGTTTAATTCTTGCTCTTTTCTTGAAATTTTTGTGTTTTTAAGACTTTTACAATTAGGTCCAACTATCTAATTCATTAGTTTTTGATTCTGTAAGTAATTTTGAAAGTTAAAATTGATGTGTGATGGATATTTGTGATGAACTAACATGGTTTTTAAGCTTTAATTTTGTTATATGATGATCTTATCAAGTAATTTCAATAGAAATTGATTTTAGGACCTAATTGTGAAAAAGATTAAATCTTAGGGTTTGGCATTAAATTATATTTATCAAAGGCTTTGCAATAGCTTATAATGTTTAGATAAAGTGTTAATTGTGAAAAATTAGCTCATTTGATGGGTTAATTGGTGAGGGACTAAATTGTAAAAATGTAAAAGTTGGGGTAATTGTTTAATTTTGAAAATTGAAGGGTATAAAATTCTGAAGTGAATTAGAATTGAATTAGATTCTAATGAATGATGAATTTTATATTATAGACCAAGAGCCCAAAGAAAATCGTGGAAAAGAAAAATTAGTCGAATAGTCCCAGAAGTACAACAAATTCTACAAATTAGCCCAGTAAGTTCATATGGCTAAAATTTCATGATTGATTGTTAATGTAAGCTGAAATAATTTACTATTTCATATTGTTGTTATTGAAATTAAGATTATTGTAAAAATATGAAACTTGAATTGAATGTTCAAATTGAGTAAAACGCAGGATTGAGTACTACCGTTCCGTGACACAAGACTAATTGACGGATAAGACCATGGTTGGACCATGGCAATGTTTAAATGTAAGACCATAGCTGGGCTATGACATTTTAATGAAAAGACCATAACTAGGTTATAGCACCTTGAAAGTAATACCATGGTTAGACTATGGCAGTATATATATGTGTAAGACCATAGTTAGACTATGGCATCCTGATGATAAGACCATAACTGGGTTATGGCATTATGAATGTAAGACCATGGCAGGGCCATGGCAATACATGTGTAAGACCATAGTTGGACTATGGCACAACCATAGTTGGACTATGGCATAATGAAAACGATGTACTCAAATCCGTAAGACGTTTTCTAATTTGACATGGATTGGTAAGTGTCATATGGAATTATTGTGGAAGAATTTAGATAGTTATTGATATTCAGCTCAACTAAGTGAATACACAAATTGAAGTTGTGATTGATAGGAAATGTTAGTGAAATGTTTTATCTAAATGAATTTTTATAGTATGTTCAGTAAGATTTATATTTACAGCCAATGAACTTACTAAGCTTTATTAAGCTTACTTGCGCTATTGAATGTTCTTTGTAGATTATCAAGAAGTTCGAAGGATCGGATCAACACACCCGGCCACACTATCCAGATTGCTCCTGTAGATTTTGTTATACATCCTATGGTTTATATGGAATGTATAGGGTTGGATTAGAAAAGAGTTAAAACTTGAAATATGGTAGTGAATGATATATATATATATATTTGTATGCATGTATTTTGTAGTAGATTTTAGTAAATCAATGAATGGAGTTATTCTGGTAAGTTTATGTAATTAAGTTTTGTGATGACATATTATGTTTTAAACATGATTTTTGGCTTGTATTGGTTGCTTGGTTGGGATATATTAGTGCATTTTAATGTTGAGTGCAAGTTGTTATTAAAAATGGTGAGAAAAGTGGCCTTAAAATGGCCTATTTTCGTCTATATGGACAGAGACATGGGCGTGTGTCTTAGCTGTGTGTGATACAATACCATGTACATAGGCGTGTGGTCTGGCCGTGTGTCCCCTGCACCTTGAAATTTCAAAACAGAATGCCCAGGTTTTTACACACGGCCTGGCACACGGGCGTGTAACTTGGCCGTATGACACCAGCACTCTTTACACGGCCTATCACATGGGCATGTTATTTTATTCATTTTACCAACTAATATCACCAACTATTGATCAAATTAAATGGTCTTGCCCCCTATGCATGCTATGGCCGACCAACTCACTTAAACAAGGCCAAATTGCACATTTGGGGCCTCCAATTAAAAATCCATAGTTATTTGGCACCTATAGCAACTAAAATAGAACTTCAGCACTTTGTGCGATTTAGTCCTTTTTCACAATTAAGCATGCTATCACTCAAATTAATGTACCAAAATTTTTACATAACCTTATAATAATACCATAACACATAAAATAACATCAAAATAATTTTCCTTAACTTCGGTTTAGAGGTCCCGAAACCACTGTTCCAACTAGCCCCTAAATCGGGCTGTTACACTTTTATTTTACCTTGCTGGTTTGACTCATCAAAAGATAGCCATGTAAGTAGATATACAGATTGTTTTCTAACTTGCAAGCAGATATACAGATTGTTTTCTAACTTTGGTGAACTTGCAAACGTTTCACCAAAAAGATGGATTCTTACCCTGATTCCTTCATTCCACGTCGAACTCATTATCTACTTACTGTATTATCTTGACATTTACTTTCTTATAACTTAGCTTGTGCATATACTCTTCCAAAGGAAGACCTATTTACTTACATCCTCGTATGTGGCCTTCATGTAACACCCCTTACCCGAGACCGTTGTCGGAGTCGAGCACGAGGCATTACTAGACTTAACTACTAATTTGGGGCATAAAAATTAAAACTGTCCATCTGCATCATGTTGACTAAATTGACTACAACTTGAGTTACGAAACTTGAAATTTAGATCCGTAAATTTTCCTTGAAACTAGACTCATATATCTTCTTACTATATATTTTTTAGAATTTTTGGTGTGGCCAATTAGTACAGTTTATTCATTAAATTTCCCCTATTTCACTAACCAACGGTTCTGATCTCTCTTAACCTAAATTCAAATATCTCATTGTAAAGTTTTTATACATTGTTTGAACTTATTTCTATTGAAAATAGACTCTAAGGAATCTAGACATATAAATTATAACTCATAATTCTTTTTGTACAATTTTTAATGATTTTCTAAAGTCAAAACAGGGGACTTCAAATACCATCCTGACCCTGTCTCACTAAAATTCTAATATCACTGAATATAAAATTCTTTTGCCTACCCTGTTTTTTTCACATAAAAACAGACACAATAAGATTTAATTCTATATCTTATTCACTTTCTAATTCCATTTCTCCTATTTTTGGTGAGTTTTCAAAATCACATCACTGCTGCTATTCAAAAACTGTTTCATTGCAAAATATTGTTAACTAGTTTATAACATCTTTACTCCATTTCATTTAAACTCTATACATGCCATATAAATCTTTAAACATAAAACAAAAGCTACCTGAATTGATCTGGATAGTGAGCTTTGTTGTGATGATCCGATCTACCAACTTCCCCTTTAATTCAATCTACATAAAAATATCAAACACACACAAGTAAGCTTATTGAAGCTTAGTAAGTTCATAGGTTTAAAAGTAATGCATACCAAGCATACTATTTTCAAACAATAACAAAGCATTTACTATAGTTCCCTGCCATTCACAACCACTGTTATGATACTTCACATAGTTGAGCTCAACATTAACAACTACTCAATCTCTTTCAATAGGTTCACACCTCTTGTATTACTTATTATCAAATTAGGAAACGTATTACGAATTTGAGTACGTCGTTGCTTAGTGCCACATTTCACAACTCAGTATGGTTTTTCTTATTGAAACACCATACCTACATTTCACAACTCGGTATGGGAAAGGCCATACCTACTTTCTTAACTCAGTATGGTTAATACCATACCTACGTTTCACAACTCAGTATGGATGATACCCTACCTACATTTCACATTTTTCCATAGATCAACCATGGTCTTTTACGTCAATTCATCACATGTCACGATATGAACGTACTCAATCCTGCGATTTTTCTAATTTGAATTACCACCTTTATTCTTTTATTTTATCAAAATTTTCACAATCCCACAGCAAATTCATATTTAATAACACATTATATCATTCAATCATTCACAAATAAACATGTAAATTCAACCATATGAACTTTCCCGGCTGATTTGTAGAAGATATTGAAATTTAGGGACTATTCTGCAACTTTTTCTTTTCCTCGTTCTTCTTTGGATTCTTGATCTATAATGAAAAATATTTTCACTCATTAGCATTTATTTCATTTCTATTTCACTTCATAATTTACGCTCTTCAATTTTTAAAATTGCCCTTTTACCCTAAAATTTACAATTTTTACAATTTAGTCCCTACTCAATTCACCCATCAATTGAACTAATGTTTCTCAATTAACACTTTATTTTATCATTATAAACTATTTCACAACCTTTGATATCTGAATTTCAACACCAACCTCTAATTCACAACTTTTTCACAATTAGGTCCTAAATACCATTTTCTATCAAAATCACTTAATAAAACCACCTTAATATGAAATTAGAATTTAAATTTCATAATAATTCATCATAAAATTCCCTTACTCAACCAGGGTAACTTCTAATTTCACCCACCAAATCAAAAACTAATGAATTCTATAAGTGGACCAAGTTGTAAAAGTCATAAAAACATAAAAATTATCAAGAAAAAGCAAGAATTAAACTCACATGATGTAAAAATATGAAAAACCAGCTTTCTCTAGACCTCCTATGGCGTTTTGGCTGAGAAAATATGGATAGATCTCTAGATTTTTCAATTTTGTCCTTATTTTATATGTTAAAATTGTAAAATTTCCAATTTTGCCCTTATTTCCCTTATTTTTCTGATAATTTTCTTGCCCTTGCCGTCCAACCTATTCACTTTTAGGCTTAATTGCCCTTTAAATCCTCTTTCTTTTAACACTTGAGCTATTTAATCCTTCTAGCAAATTTTGCATTTATTACAATTTAGTCCTTTTTATTTAATTGACTACCCAAATGTTTAAATTTCTCAACCAAACTTTAATACTAACTTAATGACTATTTATGACTCGGTTTTCAAATTTGAGGTCTCGATACCTCATTTTTTGACCTATTTGACATAATAAATTCTTTTAATTCACCAAATTCACCAATTCACAAATTCTTCTACATTTTTACTTGACTCATAAATAGTAAATTACTATCTTATTCAATCTTACTTGTCGAATTTAGTGATCTCAAATCACCATTTTCGACACCATTGAAAATTAGGCCGTTACACTTCAAGTATAAGTTTTGGCGAATAAATTTAAGAACTAATCCTTTCTTGCAGAATTGTACTTGTAAGATAGCCTCACAGGCTTTCCTCTTCAAGATAGTCCAAATAGATATTCCATTAATCAGATAGTCTTTAGTGGACTTTCCCCATAAGGTAGTCATTGGTGGACTTCTCCTCATTAGATAGTAATTGGCGGACTCCCCAATAATGATAGTTCGGGTGGAAATTTCATCTATTAGATGGTCCTAACTGATTTTTCCATCATCAGGTAGTCCCAAACAAACCTTCCATTTAATATAGCCCTTGATGAACCCTCCTCTTTTATTTGACAGTCCTAAAGGACTCTCTTTCAACAGAGTTTTTAGTGGACTTTCCCAGAATAGACAATCCTTGGCGGACTCCAAATGGTAGATATATATTTGCAAATACTCTAAAGGGAAATCCCTTTTTCCATATATATGCCCCAACAGCTTCCCTATTTACTGTCTTGGCGAACTTCATTTTGCCATAAGGGTGAACTTATCCTCGACTGGATCATGCCATGGTTAGACGTGGACTTTTGACTTTGAAGAGTCAATAGGCCATTTTCATGGTGTTGCTCTGTAGAGCTAGTAGATCATTTCCATGATGTCACTCCATAGAGCCAGTAGACCATTTCTCCACCCAAATCTCCTCAAATCCTCCTTTTTAATTTGAACACTTAAGTGTTCACCCGGAAGGCCGGGCCATTTCATATTTCAGTGACTCCAATTCGCATTCAATTCGTCCATTCCTTCATTACACTGATTTTCCTATCTTCAACTAACCCGCCAAATAATTTCGTCCATACTCTACTTTTTATAAACATACATTTCACGCACAACATTACGTTCATTTTTACAACACGGAGTACGCCACATATTAGTTCATTAATACACATCCATATCATACATTCAGAAAACATACTTGCAAACATTCATATAATTGCACAACCATATGCATGCAGAACCTTTCCAATCAACAAAGATCATATATAGCCAAAGAACTCAAACTAAACTCAATGCAGAACATACAAGTAGCACAACAACCAGAACAACACCCAAATAATGGAGTACAGAAACTCACCTGTCGTCTTTCCTCTATGCCAGCTTAGCTTTTTCCAACAACCAGAGTCCCCTCCATCTTGGTTAGGTAAGCATGACAACCAAATATACCAGTTAAATCGAAGGACTTCATGATTCAAAATCTAGATTCCAGAAACCCCTTAACTTCTCTTTTTTCTCAAATCCACGAGTACAGAAAGATTAAGAACCTTACTAGTTCGTTATTTTATTATCTTTTCAGGCTTAATCCTCATGTTCATCGCTCCATGCAGAACTTTCCTTGAACTTTCTCTTTTTCGGAACACCTAAATAAGAAAATGAATAAAAGAAGAAAATGAAACAGAATCGAGAAGAATCCCCCCTGAAATAACACTTCTTATCTATATATAATCTTACACGCACGATCACCTAAAAACCTATCAAAACCAGTGACCGAAATTATTATGTTTCCCACTCAATAACGAGTCAATTCCAACGTAATTGAACCAGAATTAAAACTCAGCTATTTTCCATTCAACCACTAAAATTTTCAAATTTTACTGTAGTGGTCGCCAGACCTACGATTTCTTTCAATTAACACCTAACTCTTTTCTTAATTTCGGACCTCTATTGAAAACTAGGTGTGACAGATAGACTTCAGAAATGAGCTGAATAGTATGAAATCAAAGTAAAAGAAATGAATGCCATGAAATATGAAAGATATGATGTTATTGATAATTTGTAAAGATACATAAATGAAAGCTTGGTTATTGAATGATATAGAAATTAATATGTATTGAATAATTGTTAATTGCTAAATAAGTTGGAGTTGGTCATACAAGTTACACTGTTGAATAGATTGTTTGATATTGATATAAGCATGTTACCTGTACAAGTCCACATTTGGAATCGCTTGACATTTTGGAACATGAATTGATTGAATATTAGATGTATATACCCATGTCTTAGCTTGAAACATATTGATAATGCCCTGGTATATATATCTTGAATCATAAATGTACCACTGAGCCCTATTTCTCAGCATATGATTTGTTTGTTTGTGCATAGGTTCAGTTATTCTCGAAGCCCTAGGAAAGTGAAGTCAGTATTCAGACCACTGTTTTCAACTTAATTAAGTTTGTATAGCTTATGTAATTTTGGTCAAATGGCATGTACCTAGAATTTACTTGTTTCAAATGTTTTGAATGGTCATTTTTGAGAATTTGTATTGTAAATAGTCAAAATGGTTAGTAATCATGCAAGGAAATAGTGTTGATTTTTTTGGTAAATGCTTTTTAACATGTTGAAATTATGGTTGATCAATTGAAGCCTTTAAGGTATTCATGTATGCTATAAAAATGCTAGTTGGGCAATCTATAGAATTAACTTATGGAAGAACAAAGGTCACGTCGCGACGCCGGTCCCTCACATCGTGATGATGCCCAAGTTAGTATGTTGTGTGGCGACGAGGAGCTCTAGTAGTCGCAACGTCGACCTGATATTTTGTAAACTTTACAATTTGGAATTTATCCGACCTCGGGTTAGCAAAAGAGCTTTTGTAAGCTCAATTAAGATCCAAAAATGATTTTACATCCTATTATGCACATTTGATACTTGTATTTAAATGTTTTAATGTTCTCAAATTGAATATAAATGATTATAGTTGCTTCGACAATGAATGTGACATCCTGTAGCTCAGACTTGGCAATCGAGTTGGGTATGAAATGTTACACTAACCCTCATTCTGTTTGTTCAAATAGCTTAAGTAACTTTAAAAAAAATGTTTCTTTGTATATAATTACTTTATTTATTAATGGAGTTTTTCTTCAATCATTTTAATTTTGTATGCTTTTCGGACTCAATGCAATTGTCATTTCTTATGCCTGGTTGGTATGTGTTACAACACAAACGTTGGAATGACTAATTATGGTGGTTCACACCGTGGGTTGAGCTAGCAAAACATACCCAAAGTTGAAAGCCCTCCCATATCGATTGAAGATCATAATGATATGAACTTGAAAAAATTTGACCTTGTGACAACTCAAGCCTAAAAAGGCTCGAGCCCAAAATAATACGGGCTTAAAATCAATATGAGCTCGAACCTAAAATAAATAAATAAATTTATATAAATAAACAAATGAGACTATTGTCACAATTTCAACTATGCTTGTGGAGTTTAACTACACTAGCAGTGCATTTTTTTTATTCTACAAGCGACTTCAAAATTTTGTCATTTTTTAATAAATATTTTACTATATCTTATAAGACACTTGTCAACCCCTTAATAATATTTTTGGAGTTTAAAAGCTTCATTGATAGTGCACCAAATATTATTCCAAAATATATTAATAAAAAAAAAATCTTAAAATTTTAAAAGTGCCAAAGTCATAGCGAAGTCGATAGTTAGTACAAATATTCATACATCAAGTCATCTCAAACCAAATTCCTAAACAAAGAAAGATCCAGTTTTTTAAAATAAAATATATTTAATGTTTATAAATTTGGTTGATATATAATATTTTAGGTTTGGTTAATATCTTTAAATTTGAGTTCAAGTATAAATATTTAAATATATATATATATATATATATAAATTTAGTAGGGCAACACATTTAAATTGAGAAATTGATTTAATCGAATATATTTGGACGATTAAGTTAATTTTAATTGACTTTTGCTCACTTATAAAAGCATAGATTAATGGTTTAAGGTTTATAAAATTATCTCTATATTTGATTTACTAAATTAAATTCTCCGAAACATCCCAAAAGTGAAACAAACTAAGAACCTCATCATATTCCGAGATCATTTCCATTTCTTTTACTTGGTGAAGCAATATTTTGTGACATATTTTTTACTCCACATCTCTTGAAATGCAAGCTATTCCTAAAAGAAGAGTTGTTATTGAATGAAAATTGTTTCTAAATAAGGGTTATTTTGATCGTGAATTATTCTCAACTTAGTTATTTTTAGTAGAAGTTGTTTTGAACAAGAGTTGTTCTGAATATTAGTTATTCTCAAATGGCAACTACACCAAATGACAACCGTTCTAAATTAGAACTCTATTCTAAACATAACTATCCTATTCTCAAACATCAATTGTTTTGAACCACCATCATTCTAAAAAGAAGAGTCATTTTTCTGAAAGAGAAATTAAGTGAAACATGCTACTACTTATTCAAGTTAACTCTGTTCTTAACTTTGAAAGTGTAGTTGATTTTATTTATCTATTTTAAGAGAGAGAATAATAGTAATCAAAACTTACTATGTACTTGTTTTTCCTTTTTCCATAAATTTACTACAAATTTGTTGAGATTTGTATAGAATGATTCTTAATTATATCATTATGTGTACGATAAAGGATGGCTATAACGAGCAGGGAAAATATTAAGCTTTTGAGGAAGCTCCTAATTTAGCTATCCTAGGCACAGATCTGGAATCTCATGATTTATGTACTAGCTGTTCACTTCATCAGCTTCCATTAAACTCTTACTCCTTTTATTTATATATTGATAATAATTATTCTTTTGACAAAGAAGAACAGTCAAGTAAGTTCCAATTGACAAAGTTTCTTAAGCGTCAAAAAGATCTCCAGAACAATACTGTTGCCAGCACCAGCAAATATATATATATATATATATATATACACCTACATCTGACTGATTCCTAAAGCTCCACTCTTCTGATTCATAATAGGACTTCTCTTTTTCTGACAAAATTACAACTTTCTTCATATTGTCTTTTGATTTTTGATCATTATCAGTTGAAAATGAGATACTCAACTTTGTGGGTTTTCCGATATCGACATAATTTCATTTCCAATGGCTAAGATTGGTTTCCAATACCTAACTTCACTCTTTTGCTTTACCCTATTCAACTACTTAATCCAGAGGATTGGATATGAGTTTGTGTTAATTATTTTATTTTTATATATTTAGAAAATTAGTATTAATAGTTCACAATTCCATTAATTTTAGTTTAATGTGTAATTTTATATATTACATTTTGATTTGATTCGATTTTTATAAACTACTAACATCATTATTGATATAATATTATTTCATGTTACATACACAAATAATTATATTTATCTAATATAAAACTAAGTTATATGTATTTATTTTTATAATGTATATAACTGAATCAAAATAAAAATTTTATGTATACATTTAAACCAAAATAAAAAATTGATGTATATAATTACACAAATTTAAAATTCATGTATCAAATTATGTATTGAAAGTATCAGCATGTGCTTTTATTAATAATACATTAAATTTCATTAACTCTTAAAAAATTGAATTTCATATGCATAGATTTATATAATTTCATAGTTGATATATATATATATATATATATATAGTTAAAGTAAGCGTATCTTCCAACAGATATTTAGAAGAAGTGCAGTTTTTCCGTGAATTCAAAACTGGAATCTGAATGATGATCAATTGTCATTTTTCGTGAAAAAAGAAAAATAATCTCCTAATACGTCTTATATACATATATATATATATATACATATATATATATATATGTATATAAAGGCTGACGTTTATCACGCTTTACATTGCTAAAAACCAATAGGACAATAGGTAAGGTAGAAGGTGCAATATAAACAACTTAAAATCGCAAAGCTTTCTGCCATCAGATCATCAACCTTTTTTCCTTCGCCAGAAGGAATAAAGATGCAGCAGACAAGATATTGGAAAAGACCAGTCAACAAATTATATTCAATATATATAGGATCCTTATAGGGTACAACTGAATGGAATTTACTGCCACAAAAAGAAAAAAAACTTACTGTTGATTCAACGTTATGATTCAATATTTTAGTATCATAAAAGAAAATGGCGGATGAAAAAAAAAGAAGAAAAGAGTGTCCATATCGTAAGCTTAAAGCATTTAAAATATAAATGTTTGGGTTTGGAAATTTGTGTTTTGTTGCAGGGAAAAAAGGGTTATAGATAGAGATTCAAAGTATTTAAAGAAGGGAAAAATATAAAAAAGGAAGGGTTTACGTAAAGGACATGCATACAATGACAGTCAAGGAAGACTAGATCCAGTCCAATGATACCTAACCCTTCTAAGGCATTCATCCATTTCTTTTTCTAACCATCTTTTTTTTAAATTAATTATTTTGGGTTTGGTTTTAGGATTTATATTTGATGTAATCATGTATAAGTTGGTATATTTAAATAAATGAAATTCAGATAAGCACAAGTGCAAGGAGTTTAATCCTTGGGATAAACTCGTAAAACCAAAGAAAGAAAAGAAAAAGGTGCAAAATTTGAACGTAAGGTTTAAGAAGATAGTGATTAGACTTCCTTGGAGGCGACAATTAGAGGTTACAGTGACCCTTAGATTAGATGCCCATTGATACTGACAACAACTTATCTTTCATAGGACGGCTTAATATATTTGTTTTTCAAACAAGCACTCCTTTTTCTAAATGTTGATCCGTTGGGTCGTCGGATCCTTTGTTTTTTTCTTCTTCTCCTTCAAACAAACACTCCTTTTCTCAACTTACCTTTTTCTTTTCCCATCATAAAAAAAAAAAAAAAAAAACTCAATCTCCCAAGAAGCATTCCAGTTGTATTCTCGTTGCTTTTGAGGAATATTAAATTAATGCGGTCTCTCATTATTTAAAAGCCTGTTGCAAGGGTCTTTCCTTGTTTATCACATTTTTGCATGCCATGCATGGCATGCAAAAGCCAACCCAACCCAACTCTACAATTTTTTACATTTAAAAATAAAATAAAACAAAATCTACACCCTCACGATACCCTCGTGGCACCTTGAGAATTGATAAAAACCCTGAGACGATCCTAAACCCTAAAATTAGTGGACCCCGCCCCAACGAGTCACATAGCATCATGATTAAATTCGGGAGCATGAAAAAATATAAAAATGCCATCTAAAACATTAAATCTTCGATGGGTTTTGTGGGTTTGAGATGATTAAGCAAATCCCAGAGTTTCCCATTTAAAAAGATCTCCTCGAATTTTATGGGCATTTGATCTCCTCCCCCACTCTCCTCTCCTCGGCGTGTTCTCCACGCTCGCATCGATCATTTGTGGGTCGCGTGGCGGAAAATGATGATTGGAAATGGCGACACTATCTCGGGCTACACACAGGTTTTTTTTTTTTTTGCGTGTGTTTTCGTGGTTTACAAAGCGGTGAGAAGAGCATCTTTTGGAAAGCGGTGGTCGTCCCGTTTGTCGAACTAAGTAAGGCCCCTCACCAATCTCTAGACGATCTGATTCTTTTTTTTTTTTCCTCTCCTTCTCTCTCTCTCTCTTCATATCTTTTTGAATCTTTCCATCATATTCTTCATGAGATCAATTGAATATTATTTTGGGTTTTTTATTTTGGTTTGGGGTTTAGCCATGATGATGTGGGGTCATTTCTGAGTGTTCCCTTTTTTTTTCTTTTTTTTTTGTGTTTCTGAATTTCTCAAATTTTTTGACCTTTTTCTTTTTGTGATTTCCCATCTTTGACTCAAACATCTTTCTTTTCTTTCTCTCTTGGTAAGCTAAGTAGAAACAGAGATGTTTGTTGCTTTGATGATTGCAGAGTATCTCATTTTGATACCTTTATTTTTAATTTATTTTATTTCATTTCATTTCCCCTTTAGCCTTGTTTCCAGTGTTGGGGATTTTACTATTTGCTAAGACAAAATACTAGAAACCAAAAGGCTTTTTCGGGGTGGTGGTGATGGGTTTTAGATACGGAACATGAAGAGATGATTATCATGACGATATTGGCTTTGGTTTTTTGAGAGAGGTTCACGTGATTCCAGGGTACGGCTTGGTTCTTATCATAGTAACCTTGAAAACTTGATTATCTTTTTTTTTTTTTTTTGGAAGGGACGAATGGATTGGACTTGCCTATGACTATAACAACTAACGGAGTCGCCGTTGTTATAATAGCTCTGCTGAATACACTTATAAATAAAATTATCAACTTAATTTATCCTTCCCCCACTGCCAAAACCAGTGCGTGACAATCACTATCTCCTTCCTGTATACCTGATCATTGAAGACATAGTTAAAGTTAAAACCTTTCAGATATCACAAACCAACAAAAATTTTAAATAAACAAGTATTACTAAGTGATCAATGTTTATGGGAAATTACAAAATATGTCTTTATTCTCTATCCGACTTGGAAAACAACAATTTTAAACTTCAGACACTAATTTTTCTTTCAAACTATAATCAAAACGATGGTGGTTTTATTATACTGAGAGCACGAGGGAAAGGTATAAAATCCTGCGAATGAATAATACCCTTCGGCAGTGGGGACTGGAGCGTGGGAAAAACGCCGCAGAGAGAAGGGGCGTGGGGGGGGGGGAGGGGAGGAAATGTTCCATTTTCCTTGGGAGGCTGGCAATGACAGAGGAGAGGGGGCAGAGATACGGATACGGACAGAGGTTTTGATGTATTGGGTTTGAGAGTAATAGGGCCTCGTGATCGGAGAAGGCAGATCCATGGAAGACTGTTCCCGCTAGTCACGTGGCCCTCTTTTGACTACCCAATGACCAACCCATTGCTTTGCTTTGTTACGAGCGCTCCCCCTCCCCCACCTCCCTTTTCCCCTTCAGTTTTGGAGTATAAATTCCATTGCCCACAACAACACCAAGTCCTCAACTTGCAAATAGTAGAGCCTTTTTAGTTATTTCTCTATACTATCCCCTCCACCCTGACCCAGACTCTGACTGGCCGACTTATTTTTCTTTTTTCTCTTTACTTAATATTTAAGAGTACAAGTATACTAGTAGTATTTTAACTATATTTATGCATAGTTTATTGTGTTTTTTTTTTTTGGGGGAGGTTTTCTAAAAGTTTATTTCTCTATCTGTAACATGCAACCTGGGACCCTCTCTGTCTGTATCTTTATGTCTCTCTTGCTATACAAGCATGTACATCTCTCCATTTGCATTTGACGACAACGTGGACTGCAGGTGCTGACTGGTATTTCGCCATTTTATTAGCTTATAAAGCTACCAGACAACAACTCTTCTCAGTCCCCCCTCTCTCTCTCTTTCCTCCCAACTTATTATTCAAACACTATATTATTGCACTTGGCTCTCAGTTTTACTATTTGGCTCGTACTGCCCTGCCATTGCCCTTTAACTATACACTCCCACCATCAAATTCTTTCTATTTTCAATTGCATTAGCTTGTTCTTTTTCCATTCATCTTCAATCCCTTTGTTTCTTCGTTTTTCATTTTGTTCTCACTGATCAGTTGGCGATTGTTGGTTGGTTTTTTGATCATCCTGAATCTGCCCCCATTCGATCTTCGTGGTCATCCCATAGTGCTGAAATTGAGGTGACAGTGGGTATAGTTAGGCCCTTGACACATATTCATAGAGAAACTGATTGAGAAAACAATGCACAGGTGCAGTAGCTCTCAGGGAAACATGGTGGGTCCATGTTCATGTGGCCTGTATCATAGCCAAAGCGACTCCTCGTGGCTATTTTCCATGCCGAACCACCGATCTTGCGATGAAACCAACATGTACCCTTTCATGCCCTCTTCATCTTCTTCCGTCGATTGCACTCTCTCTTTGGGAACTCCATCCACCCGTCTTTGTGAAGACGACGACAAGCATATCCGCCATGAACGTAGTAACCCTTGCATTTCCTACTATTGCTGGGACATGTTGCAGAACAAGAGCGCACCTTATTCACACCAAACCACCAAAGCTAGCCGTGGAAGCAATGGAAATAGCAGTAACGGCTCAGGCAACGATCCTCTCTTAGCTCGCCGCTGCGCCAACTGCGACACTACTTCAACCCCACTTTGGAGGAACGGGCCGAGGGGTCCAAAGGTATACCAAAATTTCCAAATCCCAATCTCCCCATTGTTTCTTCGGGATAAAAAAAACAAACAACCTAATATCCTTGTTTCTGTTAATTGCGCAGTCACTTTGCAATGCCTGCGGGATTCGATTCAAAAAAGAAGAAAGAAGAGCTACAGCAGCAAATGCAAACAACTCTTCGACTGCAACAGCTTCAATGCTGGAACAGCAACACCATGGCTATCAGTATCACCACAACAATTCATGGGTTCATCAGAACCAAAAAATGCCATGTTTCTCTCCTCTTAATGAATTCAGGTTCATTGAAGATACTGATCGAGATTCTGATACTGGCATCCCCTACCTTTCTTGGAGACTCAACGTCACAGACAGGCCAACAAGCCTTGTCCATGACTTTACAAGATAAAAAAAAGAAAAAAGAAAAAGAAAATCAAAGAATAAAGAAGAAAAGGAAAAGAAACCCTGGTTCCCATTGACGGTCAAGATCATGCACCAATGACTGAAACGTATCACGATGATGGTGACGCTTAGATGGTCTTCGTTTCGTCTAGTCAAAAATTCTTTTTTTTTTTTTAAATTTTGCTTATCTTTGTTTGTCTCCTTTGTCTGTCTTCAATAGATGGTGTAAGAACGGGTTCATCCTATGTTCTTAGTTGCTTTTGATTTTGATATTTTTTTTCATGTTCTTTAACTTTTCCTTTCACCTTCAGTTTTATATTAGTAAAACATTTCTGTTTTAGAGTTACAACTTTCTTCACATATCATCCCCTTGTTGACCTCCCCCAGTTTCTTGGTCTTCATCATCCCACTAGGTGAAACATTTTTATCAGATATATGATGAGTTCAGCACCTTAAGATTTAATTACTGATATTTCTTTCCTTCCCTGATGTAATGTAAGGATATAGGAAGTACGTGTTTTGCTTACATAATGCAGCATTGGTACCTTTTCTTTTTAATGTTTATGAAACTGGAGTTTGCTTTACCTGTTGAGACTCTGGACTCTGAATATGCTCAGTTTTCTTTTTTCATTTCTCTCAATTTCACAACTCCTAGACAACTTAAGATGAAAGAGAATTTTTTTTTTTAATGCCTTGGGCACTTAGTAGTAAATTAAGTAACTATTCATGATTTAATCTTTATCAATTCAATTAAGAGTGAAAAATCTAATGGTCCAAATACTTGGAAAATTAACAATTTGTGGTTGTCCTTGCGGTTCAGGCACATAGCAGAGCAATAATTTGTCGCATTAGGCTTTTTGGGCAAATCGACAATGTCTGAAACGCACACACATACTTGAATATTGACCGTCAAATTGGCCTCACCTCTGCAAAATGCAAACCCTATTTTTGCTCTACGTTAGATTTATTTCTACATAGTTTATTCTGAAATCCAAGTAGATTGGTTTTTCATTTAAAAAGGAAAAGAAGAAGATATTTTTCACAAGGTTATAAATATTGAAATTTGGAATTATGAATAATATAATATAATATAAGATGGTTGGTGCATGTGGAGGGGGGAAGTCTAATTACCCAAAAGAATGTTTGTTAAGGATAAGTAAAAAGGAGAAGTCAAATTAGAAAAATAGGCCGAATATGGAATTGATGGTCACATGTAAAGTGGCTGTGTTCAACCTTGAATGGGGCAAGCAAACCCCACATTTCAAAATTTTTAGACAGAACTTGTCTTCTATGCCCACACATCATCTTGGATCTTTAAGGTTCAGCATCTGTCTTATTTATTTTTTTATTATATCTATTCTGCGATCTGTAATTATATATGTTCACCAAATATTTTTAAAAAAGAATTATTACATAAGTCCCTATACTTTTTTTCTTATTTATTTGATTGGTACCCTAATAAGCTTTTATTTTCAAGTGAAAGGTTAACAACTTGTTTAGGCTAGGTACAAGTTAAAAGGTTAACTTTGTTTTTAGGGGGAAGACTAATATAAAATAATATAAAATATATTATCATAATTAATTTACCATTAAATATAAATAATAAAAAATATGTAATTTTGTATCAAATATAAATAAATAAGTAAATAAATTTATTGTTTTTACAATGAGAAAGAAGAAAGCCTTGCCCACCACATTGCAGACTGCCTATTTCAGTGAAAATAGGCCCAGCCCACAGTTCACATTTTTGTTTCCTTTTTAATAGATTGATTTACGCAAAACGTGTCTTGGTTCATACCAGGCCTATTCATTATTCTTATTTTAGGTTTAACAGATTAAATTTCACTTTTTTTTTTCTGGGCATAACGCTAACTTTGGAATAATGATAATTTTTTCAATCTGACCTTTGTTTCTGTTTTTTAAGTTAAATATGATGATTAACTTTTCCAAAAGAATTATATCTCTTACAAATAAAAAATACTACGTTATACACTTTAAAAGGCATAGTAGAAATGGAACTCTCTCTGGACGCTCTCGCTAGCAATGAACGCTCAGGCTCTCCACTACCAACGGAGCTGCTACGAGCTACTAAGAAAGTAAAAAACAAAGATTTTGATCTGGTAGATGATGATGATCAGGTGATGAAGGAACTCGAAACACGTAAGGTTTCCTTTAGAGATTTTAATGGGCAATGGGAATGAAGGAAAAGATGAGGATGTGCATCTCCCCTTGGATGATGAAAAGGAGATTACATTTCTTGAGGGTGATGTTAAAATATCTTTAGAAGCCCCATACCCTCAAATCTACTTCTCTGAAAGAGTTCATAATTTGATCAACAAAAGCATGAAACAAATGGTGATCGTACGCATTGTTAAGAGTATAGATAAAGACTGTGCTAGCTAACTTTGTTGTTAAGCTAGCCTATTAGCTGTTAGTTTGTTATTCAAGCAGTTAAGTTGTTAGCAATAACAGTTACTCATATATTCTATAAATACTATTGCCATAATGTACAAACTCAAGATAATAAGACTAAATACAAAGAATTCTTTCAATACATAATACATTTCAACTCATCGTAGATGTTAACATGGTATCAGTCGTCTAAGGTGCTGGAGACCTGCTCTTAGTCTGCTTCCATGACCACCACTGCTTCTGCTGATTCTGCCTCCGTCGAGCATGGCTGTCTGGCGATCACTGGTGTTAGGCTCGTCCAATCATTTCCTCACCATGAGACTGTAAAGTTGGATGACGGCACTTTCGTTCAGTGGCAGCAACATGTTCAGTTGATCATCAAAGGATATGAGTTAACCAGTTTTTTGGATGGAACATTACCTGCTCCGTTGCGCTTTGTGCAGTCTCTGGAGGGCTCACTCGTTCCAAATTCGGATGCCTCGACGTTCGTTCAACAGGACAGGTTACTTGCTTCCTAGTTACCTCTCCACCATTAATCCCTCACTGTTATCTTCTTTTACAGAGGCTCGAACGGCGTGTGATGTGTGGAATACTGCCACTCGTCTCTTCGCTATAGTCATAGGTGCGAAGCTCTCTCGCCTCCGTTACGATCTTCACTCACTTAAGAAAGGTAGTCTCTCAGTCAAAGAGTACATAGCGAAGATTCAAAATACAAGTGCCTTGATAGAGGCTTCCGGATCTCGAATCTCAGAGGCAGAGAAGGTAGAAATAGTGCTTGCGGGTTTACCTCTAGAGTTCGACGTCGTCCTTACCTTAGCTCATTCTCGTCGGAACCTCTGCCGCTACAACGTCTCATCGACATGTTACTCGAATATGAGAGCCGCTAGGTGCATGCAGTATAGGACGTGCCTCTTTATGCCAATCTTTTGGAAACCATTCCGTCGCTGGCGATGGTGGGATCTGTCCGTGGTGGTCGTCCCCCGTTTGGAGGCTACAAGAAAGGGTTTCGATTCCGCATACAATGTCAGATCTGTGGACGGTTCGGGCATTTAGCCCAGAGGTGCTTTTACCGTTATAACCGTGAGTACGATGGCCCATCGTCGGTGGTTCAGGCATCAAATTCGGCAGATCGTCATGGTCTTGGTGTGTCGTTTCCGTCGCTAGTCTCTGGTCCGCTTCATGGTTCTTCCTCGGCGGAGCCGCAGGGTATTTTTTCGGGAGGTAATTTTTGGCCATATGCTGCACCACCTTTTTCTCGACATAATAGGGTTTCTAACCCATTTGTACAAAGTGATGATGGTCTTTACTGTGGGCCCCACGTTGGGTCAAAATTCGAATTTGGAATTGGACATGCACCATACTATGCGCCTAGGTCTACTAGTGATGGGGTTTCTAGGCTGATTGGGCTTGGTCATTTTAATGAGTCTGCTAATGTTGGGGTTTTTAGGCCGATTGCTTGGTCATTTTAATGGGCAGTTTTCGTCTGGCCCAAGCCAAGAGTTTGGAGGTGCCTCATCTTCCTTTGGGCCGCAGACTCCTCTTCTTCCAAATAGGCCAACTTCAAATTGTGTAGAATTTGCTGCTTCTCTTGGCCATGGACGAGACCTTGAGGCTTTAGGTGGTGGTGTTTGTAATGTGTCTGGGTCGTCCGTTCTTTGCCGGACCAAACCAAGGGCTCGTGTTTACACTGGGTCCAATCTATGCATTGGGCTCCATCGTCTACCTAACTTGCATGCATCCGATGTTTCCAACTCCATTGGGTCTCATATTAATGCCACTCAATTCGGTTCACACTGTGACGGCACTGATTCCTATATTCTTATGCCCGTCGAAACTACATCTCGGTATCCAAATTCAGGGGTTACACATCATGTATGTCGCGACGCCTCTGTTTTGCATGACTGTACACCTTACTCAAGTACATCCTCTTTTTTAATGGGTGACAGGATTTGTAACACCCTTTACCCGTATTCAACGCCAGAATAGGGTTACGGAGTGTTACCGAACATATCACACATTTAAACATTCATTTCACATAGATTTTCATATTTCATGCAACTATCATTCAAACTCAATCATAATGTCCCTAATACGAGCTTACGAGGCTCAAAACATGCATTCTGGTGGTTCGGGACTAAATCAATAACTTTAGAAACTTTTTGAACACTCAGAAAATTTTTGCAAAATACAGGGGACACACGCCCGTGGAGCCCGGTCGTGTGTTTCACACGGCCAAAGACACGCCTATGTCACAGGCCATGTGAACATTCGAAATGGGAGCACATGGCCATGTCTCAGCCCGTGTCTAACCCCGTGTAACTCTCTGACTTGGGTTACACGGTCAACACACACGCCCTGTATGCCCTAAAAATGGCCATACACGCCCGGCCGTGGCAAACCTGTAGGTTTACTGACTTATGCCACACAGCCAAGTCACACGCCCGTGTGTGAGGCCGTGTGAAGCATACTGACTTGGTTTCTAATTCAACACCAGGGGATACACGGCCGTGTACATGACTGTGTGTCACACACGGCTAAGACACGCGCTCGTGTCTCTGCCCGTGTGGACAAAAATAGGCTATTTACCAAGCCAATTTGCCACCCAAACTTGTGCAAACCTACACCTACCCAATTGGCACACCAACAAGTCATAAATAAGCATTTAACATCAACTCCAACCAAGCATAAATCACCATTTCAATACCAACAATTAACATGCTCATATTACGATGTTTTGCCAATTCAAATCATACCAATTTCACATTCACAAAGCATCTATATGCACTATTTCAACTAAGCATGTTACCTTGCCTAAAACCACAAGCATACAATATCAATTTCAAACCATTAACTACCTCAAATGCTAAACTTCCTCAAGCCATTCACAAGCAATTTTGACCACATCACCAATGAGTAATAACACACACACACACATATATATATATACAACACCATATTTGCCAAAATAAGCCAATTCTCATGGCTATACACAAAACCAAACTTTAAACATTTACAAGCCAACTCAAATGGCTAAATTCATAAGCAACACATATACCAAAATGACCCAAAGTCCCTATACATGCCATATGACCCAAAACTTAATTTCAAAAGTACCAAGTGATAGTTGGATAGTATGATGAAGTCTCCGACGATTCCCGAATCCGAGCTAGCTCTGAAATCACTGTAAAACATGGAAAATTAAACAGAGTAAGCTATAAAGCTTAGTAAGCTCGTATGGAATAATAAGCAAAATTCACCATTCATTTACCATTCAAGTTATAAGAACATAATATACAACAATTCATTAATCACAAAGTTAACATGAATTTGATCACATAATTGATCATAAGCTCACAACTTCCATAGATTCAATGCTCATATAGTTTTCCGTACATACTTGTACCAATACGTATCTATTTCTCACCATTTCACATCTTCCATATTCCTGTTGAACCATTCTGAATACTATCGGTTACTCGAGAAACTCGTACCGAAGTGCCACATACATAGCCAATGCTATCTCAATCTCATATCATATATATGCTCACTTTCGAGCTTTCAACGAGCCTGCTCACACAAGTTGTGGGTCAAGACGTAGCTACACGGTGCTGCTCACACAAGCTGTCAAGTAACCACAACACATGCCGGTATACTCAGCCACCGATAGGACGTACAGGACCAACACCCAGATCACATAATCACAATAAGCCCTAATGACATGTCATTCGTATCCTAATCTATTCCTAAGGTTCAACCGAGATTTCTAATGCCGAATCGTCGTCGAATCATTGTCGAACATGTTCGTAGTCTCGAATTCATAGTTTATTCAATATCAAAGCATTTAAAATACATTTATAACAAAACTTATTACATATGAACTTACCTCGATTCACAAAAATGATGAAATGAACCGACTAGTCCAATACTTTATTTTCCCCCCGATCTAAGTCCGAACCTCACTTTTCTTGATCTATATGTAATCAAAATTAACTTATTTAATTATTTCTCTATTTAATTTAGTCCAAAACTCACATTAGGGCACTTTTACACATTTTCCCCTAATGTTTCACATTTTTACAATTTAGTCTTTATTTCATAAAATCAAAAATTCATGCAATTTAATACCAACCCATGCTAGCTGAATTTTTCTAATGCTCATATCAACCCATATTTTTCATTTATTTCACATTTAACTACCAAATTTCAACATTTCACAAATTAATCATTGATTTACATTTTCACTAAAAATCACTTAAAAAAACTTGTATAACTATCATCAAACATTCATAATCTATCATCAAACATCAAAAAACACATGTATTCATCAATGGAAAAACCCTAAATCTTTAACAGTTTTGCAAAATAGTCCTTGGGCTAGCTAGACCTAGTTGCAATGATCTCAAAAACGTAGAAATCATTAAAAATCGAGTCAAAAATCACTTACATGCATGAATATATATGGTCGAATGTTTCAAAGCTCTAAATTCATTCTTTATTCTTCAATTTCGGCTAGGTGGAGAAGAAGATGGACAAAATATGGCTTTATTTTACTTATGTTTATTTATTAATTTACTAAACTAACCTTGGCTATTAACATTAAAATCACATAATTAAGTGTCCATATTTGTCCACTCAAATAAAAATGGTCTAATCACAACATAAGGACCTCTAATTAAAGATTCTATAGCTATTTGGCACCTTTAGCTATTAGAATATCACTTTTGTACTTTACGCGATTTAGTCCTTTTTATCAAATTGACTAATCAAACGATAAAATTTCTTAACAAAAATTTCACACAAGCATACTATCATGCTGTAGACATTAAAATAATAATAAAATAATTATTTTGACTTCAAATTTTTGGTCCTGAAACCACTGTTTCGATTTGACTAAAAACGGTCTGTTATAGGATTCCCACCAAGATTTCATAAATTGGACATTCCATTTTACCTACACAGTCTAGATTACTTCGTTTATCTAATGTTTTATGTGTACCAAATATATGGAAGAATCTCCTGTCTGTGTCTCAATTTGCCATTGACAATAACGTGTTTTTTGAATTTCATCCGACGTATTGTGTTGTTAAGGACATCGTGACTCGAAAATTTTACTAAGGGGCCACATTCGTGATAGGCTCTATCACTTTTCTCCGCCGGTTGCGTCTACTCAACCTGTTGAAGCTCTTTCTACTAATGTTAGACTCCAGACTAAATTTGACAACGGTGTTATTTTTCTCTGTAGCACAAATGTCTTGGTCATCCCTATGCTTTTGTTGTTAAATCTGTTTTAGATAAATGTAATATTGCTTCCACTAAATTTTGCCTTAATAATGTTTGTACTGCTTGTCAAAAGGGGAAGTCTCATAAATTGCCCTTTCTCAACTCTACTATTGAATATAATGATTTGTTTGCCTTGGTTGTCTCCGATCTATGGGGGCCTGCGTCAGTTGAATATAGTCGTAATTGGTATTATGTATCCTTTATTGATATGTGCACTCGCTTTACGTGGATTTATCTTATTCACCAAAAGTCTCAGGCGGTGGATTGCTTTGTTCAATTTCAGCAATTAGTCAAAACTTAGTTTGGGAAAAATATCAAACAATTTCAGAGTGATTGGGGCGGAGAATTTCGAGCTTTCATGTCTGTTTTAGCAACTCAAAGGATAATTCATCGATTGTCTTATTCACATACCTCTGAACAGAATGGGGTGGCTGAACGCAAACATCAGCATATTGTTGACATAGGTATCACACTTTTGACCGAAGCGAATCTTTCTATGGAATATTGGGGCTATGCATTTTGCTGGCTGTTCATCTCATCAATCGTCTTTCTACTTCGATTCTCAAAGGACAACTCCATATAGGGCTCTTCATGGACAAGATCCTACATATGATCATCTACGAGTATTTGAGTGTTGTTGTTTTCCATATTTACATCCATTTCTGCGTCATAAGTTGGATTTTCGTTCTTAACCCTGTACGTTCTTGGGATATAGTTCTCAACACAAAGTATATCAATGTCTCATGCCGGATGGTAAGATCATCATTTCTCGTCATGTTGTGTTTAATGAACAAAGGTTTTTGTCTACTTTGTTCGCTACAGGGGGTTTCATGTCTTCGTCTGGTCCTATGTCAACTTTTGTTCCTCTTGTTAAGAGTGTCCCTTCTTGGCCTATGGAGTTTTCATCCGCTCTACCGCCTGCATCATCTTCATCTCCTAATTTTTTCCCCTCACCCTCCGTCTCTAACGATCCTCAGGCTAAGGTGGGCTCTGACCATGAGCTACTTAGTTCTTCCTCCTTACCCAATGGTGATGGTGTTCCTAGTCCTACCGTGCCTACTACTAATATTCCATCCTCTTCTTTTATTTCGTCATCTTCTTTGCCTTTGACAAATACTCATTCAATGGTTACTCGGTCTAAGGCTGGAATTTTTAAGCCCAAGGCTTTGCCTGTTGAGGCTATTGAACCTCACACAATTGAGGAGGCCTTTTCTACCACAAAATGGCGTGCTACAGCCTAAGCTGAATATGGTGCTTTCGTTAATAATTCCACTTGGGATCTTGTTCTGTTACCACCTAATCACAAGGCAATCGGATGTAAATGGCTTTTCAAAGTCAAGAAAAATCCTAATGGCACTCTCACCCGTCGAAAGGCTTGGTTTGTAACAAAAGGATATTCTCAGGTACCTGGTATGATTTCAAGGAAACGTTCAGTCTAGTGGTAAAACCTGCTACTATTTGAGTCATCATGTCTATTGCAGTCTTCAAAGGATGGCAGCTCCGTCAGTCGTTGCGAATAATTCTTTTTTGAATGGCGATCTTGCTGATGAAGTGTTCATGCAACAACCTCCAGGGTATGTTCAATGTGGCTCGAATGGCAAACCTTTAGTCTGTCGTTTGAAGAAAGCTTTGTATGGGCTTCGTCAGGTTCCACGTGCCTGGTTTGATAAATTGAAGTGTTTTCTCCTTTCTATTGGCTTTGTTATATCCAAATCTGATGCATCTCTATTTGTTAGAATTACGACTAACTCCACTCTCTATGTGCTTGTGTATGTGGATGACATTATCATTACTGGAAGTATGCCTAACTGTATAAATAGCTTTGTTCAGCAGTTGAATGATGAGTTCTCACTTAAAGATATGGGTGATCTCTACTATTTTCTAAGGATTGAGGTTACTCGTTCCTTCACAGGGTGTCTTCATTTTTGTCAGAGAAAGTACATCCGCGATCTACTTGACAGGAGCTCTATGTCTCATGCAAAGAGTGTCCATACTCCAATGGTTAGCTCATCTACTCTATCCAAGGATGACAGGGATCGTCTTCGTGATCCTACTGAGTACAGAAGCCTTGTAGGTGCTTTACAGTATGTGGTCCTGACTAATCCTGATATTGCCTATGCAGTAAATCGTATATGCTAGTTCATGCATGTGCCTACTACTGTCCATCTGGTCGCCTTAAAATGAATCTTGCAATATTTATGTGGTACACTTGATTATGGGATTTTTTTCATCCGTCTGCCCGACTTTCTTTAGTTGGTTATGCAGATGCTAACAGGGGGCTGGATTTGATGATCATCGCTCTACGACGGGCTACTGTGTGTATTTTGGTCACACACCTGTCTCTTGGTGCTCCAAGAAATAGTAAGTCATTTCACGGTCTACGACTGAGGCTAAATATCGGAGTCTTGCTGTAGCTACTAGTGATATTACTTGGTTAGTCTTGTTACTAAAGGAGTTACAACTTTAAAGTGCCGATACACCTAATATTTGGTGTGACAACTCTAGTGCAGTTGCCGTAGCTACTAATCCCGTCTCACATTCCAAGTTCAAACATGTCGAGCTTGATTTATTTTTTGTTCGCGAAAAGGTAGCTGATGGCTCCGTATTGTTAGTGAGATTCCTGTATGTGATTAGGTTGCTGACATTCTTACCAAGCCACTCTCTGTATCATCCTTTGCTCGATTCCAGAATCTTCTTTGAGTTTTACCTGTCGGAAAGATGGGTGAATGTTAAGAGTATATATAAAGACTGTGCTAGCTAACTCTGTTTTAAGCTAGCCTATTAGCTGTTAGTTTGTTATTCAAGCAGTTAAGTTGTTAGCAATAGCAGTTACTCATATATTCTATAAATACTATTGCTATAATGTACAAACTAAAGATACTAAGACTAAATATAAAGAATTCTTTCAATACACAATACATTTCAACTCACCGTAGATGTTAACACGCATGCTCGGAAGACCAATCAGATATAGGGCACTATCTAATAGAATTGAAAGCCTCTGGGGTTGACAAGTGACTACAAGATTGTTGATCTTGATGATAATTACTTTCTTGTTAAACTTGCTACCTAGAATGACTACAATAGAGTTCTTATGAGTGGCCTTTGGATGGTTTACGACCATTACTTAGAGGTGCAACCTTGGAGCCGCGAATTCTTTACATAGGAGGCTTATCTATCGAAGATTATAGCATGGATACAATAACCGAGACTCTACTATCGTTATCACATAAAGGGTCTTATGCTCACATTGGTTGAAGTCAGTGGTAGAGTCGTTAAGGTGGACTACAATACCACTGATGAGAAGAGAGGTAAGTTTGCGAGGATTGTTGTGGTGGTTGACCTATCAAAACCTCTTATTTTGTTCTTGAGGATCGATTGGAAAAAACAAGTAGTAGTTTATGAGGGTCTTTTATAAATTTGTTATGACTGTAATAGGGTTGGCCACATCAAAGAAAATTGCAAACTGAATCCCAGTGAAAAGAAAATAGATACCCTGTCAACTGCTATAGAAGAGGCGATGAATCACACATCGGTGAATTTGATGAGGAATAATGAAAATAGATCCAATAATCAAGGACTATATGAACCTTGGATGTAAGTAACTAGTGGTCGGAACAGGAACCTGCCAGCGCAGGAAGGAATGGTGGAAGACCTACGAGCCAAATTAAGGGAACTCCTACAATTCAACGTTTTACTGTCTTGAGTGAGCTGTAATAATGGCAATATAAAGTCCAAAAAAGGAAAAAAAACAAATAGTCTCTTCCATGCAAACGACGATTATTACAAAGGAAGAATGGGTTAAAAGATATGGGAACATGAGAATTAATGGTGATTAATCAGCCAACGACACTTGACAAGGAAAATCACCAAGCAGTAATTGTAATTGATGAAGGCTTAAAATTGACTATTCATCGAGTTGGTTAACATGTAAGAAAAGATATAGGAATCCAAAGTAAGTTCAAGACTACCAGCATGAAAGAAATTACAAAAAAGGGTCATAAAGTCAGGAAAAATGTGAACGTAAAAATGCACCCAAGAATCTCTTTTCAGAATGGATTGTTTCTCTATCCAGAAAACTCAATGAGCACACGTCACAAATGATTAATCCTAATGGAGGGTCCCTGAATGGTTTGCTTTCTTCTACAAGTTCTGGGGCAAATGAAGAGATTGAGCAACCAATGATAGTGGTTGAGGATATGGAGGCTGAGAATGATGTGGAAGTAAACAACTCTCCTGGCAGTAATTTATGAATGATGTGGAAGTAAACGACTCTCCTAACAGTAATTTATGAATTTGATTCTTCTTCTCATTTTTCTTTATTTTACTATGATGAATATATTGTTTTGGAATCGTCAAGGTGCAATGAGTAGTAGGTTCAATCACTTTTTAAAGATGTTTGTGTCCAAGCATAAATTGAGAATCCTTGTTCGAATGGAGACTCGTATAAAGCTGATAAAGGCCAATGGAATTGTTAAAAAAGATTGGTTATGATCATTCTTACAGAGTTGAAACACATGGTTTTTCAGGTGGAATATGGATTCCATGGAGACAAAACATCATGATAGATGTGATTTCCATATCGAATCAGTATATTGATCTGTTGTAATTCAGTGTAGCAGATTAAACTAGTTTTCACATTTGAGGTGCTTGAATACAAGCACTTTTGTTATGTTTTAGTCAAGTTTTCATAATTTCATTTACATTCAATAAAAATGTAATTTGAGTCTTTTATTGACCTTAGGGGCTGAATAAGGCCTAAGGGTGAGCTAATATACTTTGTGAGTGTGTAGGTGATCGCTGAAATCAGAGCTTTAAAAATTTATAAAAGAATGATCGAACCTGGAGACTAACTCTGACAACGATTAAAGGCAAGTGTACATATCGAACAGTAGTATAGCTTAGGCAAGACAGGATTATCGAACCCAAAGGAACTAAAAGTATTAATACTAACTTTCTTTTTAATATTTAGCCTTTAAAATTAAAGTGAAGATTGTTCTAAACTAAATCGGCAAGAACTAAACTAAGGACACAAAGAAAAAAAAGATGAATTGGAAAATAACTTGAAGAAAACTCAATTGATCACGACGATACCCTTAGAAAAAATCCACCTAGACTTCACTTGTTATTTAACCCTTAATTATATGATCTCTTTACTTAGCTTGATCCGTAAGACTCCCTAATCTATATTAAACCCTCTCTCGAGGCGAATAATGTCTAACCCTAGGTTAATTAGTGGAACTTTCGTTCACTTATAATAACCCCCTAGGATAGCAGTAAATCGATCAATGGATTCCCATATTAGGTTTCACCCTAATCTGACAAAATCTCGTAACCCTATCTCTAGGCGTTCGATCAACTCCGCTTAATTATGTTAGATCTTCTCTTAGGTAGGGTCTATTCCTCCTCCACCTAAGCACATTAGATTCGGATTAAGTAACATAATTAAGAACAACCTAAGTAATTCATCATATAACTTAAAAATCAAATAACAAGATTCGTCTAGGTTTCATCCCCTTCAGGTATCTGAGGGGTTTAGTTCATAATGAATAAAGAAAACATCGCAAGAGAAAAGATAAAACAAAACATAAGAAATTCCTAATTCTGAGTATAACTCCGGCTTCTTGGGATGGATCAACTGGCTATCCTCGCGTTATTTCCTAATTCTGACCTTCCCGGCTTGGCTCCTTGGCCTAGCTTTGATGCCTTCTCAAAGGTGGCACTTAGGGGATATATATAGGCTCTTGGAATGCGATTCTTTCTCCCTAAGTATCCTTTTCCGATTGAAATTGTTCTTTCCAGCGACAGAGGCACGGCCATGTCACACGCCCGTGTGACTCGTGGTCAGGCCGTGTTAGGACTTCTAATTTGAGACACGACCGTGTGAGTCGGAGTTGAGGCCGTGCTCTAGGTAATCGTCGAGGCACGGTCGTGTGGACTTTGGGTCAGGCCGTGTCACTTTCGCGCTAAGGCCCGTTTATTCTGTTTTGGGCCCAATTTGTGTTCTTTTCATCCTCGGGTGCTTTCCTGGGTCTAAGACATGAAAAAAAAAAGGATTACAAGCACCTTTTTATACAGATCAAGGAATAAATCATCGAAAAGCATATTAAATGTGGGTTAAAATATGTTACAATTACGGTTTATCAAATACCCCTACACTTAAGCTTTTGCTTGTCCTCAAGCAAAATTCTCAATTTACAATTAACACGAACTTTCCATGATCTACAATTCTTATCAACAATGTTTTATCATAATTCATTGGTAATTTATACATGGATAATTCAATTCAAAGAGTCCTAAAGATTTAAATGAGATAAGTCACGAGTTTGTACTTTCAAAAACATAGGTATCTCCCCTTATTTAAATGACTACCTTTTCAATTCAAAACTAACAAGGATTGATATCCTCACTTTAAGATTCACTCAAATCACTCTAAAGTGTTTAAGGTTCAGGAAAAAGATCGCTCGTAAGTCGAACCTGAAAAGTTAATCCCATAGGCTTGCCTGAAAATCAAATCTTCACCACTATAATATGAGATGATAAACAGATCAAAAAGGTCTTTATTAGGGTTGTAACGGGGCTAGGGTCAAGGTGTGGTTAAAGGCTGAAATTAGAAGGTTAGAATCGGGTTTGAATTGATGAGTACCTACCTAAACATACTGAAATATCCCCAACTAAAAATTAATAAACCTACTAATACAAGCTTCTCTTTTGAGAATAGATTTTGATTGTGTAAGCTCTCTTTTCATACTACTAAGATTTGAATACTTTGAATTTTTTTTAAGAACAACCTAAGTAATACAAGATTGATTTAACTACTATAACCATAAACTTAGGTAACTTGATCAACTCAATCCTTGATTTAGGGGTAGTCAAAAGAAAGGGTGAATACAAGGAGGCTTTGGGTTAATATTAGTAGTGAGTCAATAAAAAGGGTTTGTTAGGATCAATAGGGTTCACTAGGGGTTAATTGTAAAGGTAGGCTATTTAGTGGAGTTAATGGGTTAAAAACTAAGTGCCTTCATCATCTCTGTATATCAAATCAAAATGTGGTCTCAACATGCATAAACGAGGCAAGTTCTAGAATAACAGTTCATGGTAGACACACTCATAATCAAGGAAATAAGCACAAAAAAGAATGTATGCTTTATAAGGTTCAAAATCTCACAAAAATTATGGGTGTTTTGACATTATCCTTGTAAATTTCATATTTCAAGGTAGTATTTAAATTTAGGTCAACAACCTAGCACAATTTTAATTCGTGAAAAAAGGGACTTATCATGCTTAATTCTTTAGTATTCTTTTAAATTTAATCATCAATGTACAATTGACTATGACTTATTTTAAAACATGTCAATAAAAATCACAAATCATCAGAAATTTCATCCTATTAGTAATATGAAAACTTTGCATAAAAACAAGACTAAATTAGGGATTTGAGAATAATGAAAAAAGTTTGGCACTTTTATTCCACTTTTACCCTCAGGGATTTGAGAATAATGCAAAAAGTTAGGTATATTTACCCCCCACACTTAAGATGTACATTGCCCTCAATGTACAAAGATAAATAATGAAAATTAGTGTGTAACCAAAAGATAAGAGGGAAGGTGTTACTTTCTGAATTTACGGATGAGATCCTTGGAGGATGTGGAAAGTGTGTGGCATCAGGTGACCCTTTTTGTGTATTTCTTCCTAGTTGTACGTTTGTGTTTGTGGAATGTGTATTGTATTCTGCAAAATCACTAGTTATTGACAATGTAATAGATATGTGGTTAGGACTGCTTTGAATAATTAGATAGCCAATTGTGAAAGTTTGTAATAAGAAAAGTTCAAATTAAAAAAAAAAACACAAAAGAAAAACTTAAAATGATGAAAGTATAATGTAAGGTAACAAATTAAAAAGACTCAGAAGTTCTCATCGTTGGTTGGATCTGGTGGTGGTGCCGATGATGAAATGTGTAGGTGCTGGCATATTTGTTGAAGCGTTGCCTCTAACCCATCGAAGCGTCGAGCGTTTTCAGCGAAATGCATCTCGAATTGATCGAGTCGTGTCGAGATGTCTGCTAATGATGTTGTTGCTCAGTATGGGTGCTGGCTTGGATTCGGTGCCTCCTCTGATGGTGGTGGGCCATCGTCAGGAATGTCCTCGTCCTCTTCCTCGTTTGTGGGTGTCTACAGTTTGTACTGAGGGGGGTTGGTACCTCGACATTGTTTGATCATCCTCATGTGTAGCATCGTCTGGATGCCTTGAGGTACCATGTTGCCTATCAGTGTGAGGGAGGTGATCTGATCGTCGGTGTTGAGGAGGTTGAAGTGTCGAGCCAGCCTCGTAATGTATGGCCCCATTGACAAAATCCCCTTCTTGTGCGGCTCTGTCTGATGTTGAATCGCGCATGCTATAAAATATGCCAAGTCAAAAACATGTCCTTAAGACATGCATGATAGGAAGTAGACGTCGTGCTTGTTTACGACGCCGGTGCTCTCTCTGTGCCCTGTGATGGTGTGCGCGAGAATGGCGTGCACATACCTTAGGGTTGGGGGTAGTGCCGTCGCCTTAGAGCGGCTAGGGTCGTATTGGCTTGTAGTGGGGCGTAGACTTTGCCAGCATTCGAGCGGAGTGCAGTGGAGCTCTCGTTTTAATTCGCCAGGTGGGTTTTCTTCTATGAATTCCAGCGTGTAAAGTCCGAGAGCCTCGCCGAATTGTGGTATGCTTAATCGACGCACTGAGCCCCCTAGACGGAATTGGATAGTGCCCGGGTCATCGAACTGAGTCGTCACCGTTTGCAATGTGAAGGTGCTGTAAAATTCTAATGTGAGCTCCAAATACATGGGTTCGTCGATTGAGAAGAAGTTCTCCCACGGGTCTGTTGAGAGTAGTGCTTGAATATCAGTTAGGAGCCCAACTTGTCATACTGCGTTCCAGTCGATGCGTCTACCGATGCCTAAGGGTCAACCCCAGATTTTTTTGTACCGTTCATCCTGAGTTGCTTGCGGGAATCAGAGAAATGGGTGTCGAAGCTCAGTAAAGGCACTAGCGGAAGATGATCCGAGCCCTTTTCGTTTCTTACTTGGGGCTGATCTTTTGGTTTGGTATGTTGACATGGTACCTGAAATTTGTAATCGAACATAAAGCAGTTTCAAGCTTCATCACAGCCATCATATGCCATACCAAGACAAGAAAAATTATGATATGTTAATTCGCAAGAAAAAAAAATTCTCAAACAATAGTGGCATAGCAATGCATTAGTTTCATGAGTTTTAGATTCAGGAGTATAATATTTAACAATCAATATTATGTAAACTTAAAACAAATCTCCTAAAAAAATCATGCTTTTTTGAAACTAAAGTGAAACAAAATCTAAAAGTAACCAAGAACAAGAGTGTCTATAAAAGATTGAGTCAAGGAAAGGGAACCAAGGATGGTGTGAGACGGTCAACACGGGCGGGGCGTGGCGGTGGTGGGAGCTCTTCTATTCAGACACGGCGGTGGCGTGGGCATGGGGTTTGGTAGCATGGTTGTGGTGTGGGCGTGTGGCTGGTTTTGGGCAATTTTTTTTGGAGGAGAACAGCAAGGGAAGACGGTTTTGGGTGGAGAGATTTGGTTGTGTGGTCGTATTTTGGAAGAAAGGAGGCTAAAAATGATTTTAGGGTTTGGTTTGGGGGGATTGATGGTTAAGTGTTTTTTTATATAGGGAAGGGGGCACGGTCCGTCGCCACGCCCGTGTCAATTTGAATTTACCCATGTTTTTCGCGATTTTTAGGTTTGGGCGCGTTCAGGTTTCTTAGCACGGCCGGGTGTTCATTGGGCACACCCCTGTTTGATAGATCAGGGGTTGGCACGGTGAAGGCGCACGGGCGTGTGTATCCCGTGCATGGCAAGTCAGTATCTTCGCACGGCTGTTTGGCACGGCCGTGTTGTGCCCATGGTGTGTAAGTCAGTATCTTCGCACGGTTATGGCACACGAGCGTGTGCTTCCCGTGCTCTATAAGTCAGTGTCTTTGCACTTTTAGATGGCACGGGCGTGGTCTGGTATTGCAGCCCGTGTTTAGTCGATCGAAATTTTTCCTTGTTTGTGCATGGCCCTTGGCATGTCCGTGGGTTGTCCCCTGTCTTTCACACGGCCATGGACACGCCCGTGTTCAAGGCCGTGTTAAAAAATTACACTTCTTTTGGCTGTTTTAGTGTGGTGTTAGTATAATGGAAATAAAAATGTTAGTGGGTTAGTGCTCGGGTTGCCTCCCGAAAAGCGCTTGTTTATAGTCTTAAGCTAGACTTTCCCTGTTTTCGGTTCTAAAAAAAGGCTCATGGAGCATAAGCTCCTCTCTTATATCTCCAAAACCTGCACCATTATAAATTTTAAGTCGGTGACCATTTACCTTGAATGTACCTTTGGTGGGATGAGTTACCTCGATGGTGCCATATGGGAAAATTGTTTTGATCATAAACGGGCCTGACCATCTTGATTTCAGCTTTCCCGGGAATAGTTTAAGCCTTGAGTTGTATAGTAGTACCGGGTCTCCTTCTTCGAATTGTTTTGATTTCTTGAGACGAGAATCGTGGCGTCGCTTTGTTGCTTCCTTGTATAGTTTTGAGTTGTCGTAGGCATTTTTCTGTTGGTGCCGATTTTGTTAGTACTTCATCGTGGGTTGCTTTCTTCTCTTGTGGATATGGCTGATCTTGGAAATTTTTTGGAGGTTGTTGCCTTTGATTTCCTTGGGTTCCTAGATCTCCCCATGAAAAATTTGGGTGGTTCCTCCAACCTGGATTGTAATTATTACTATAAGGATTATTATTGGATCGAAAGTTATTACCTATATAGTTCATCTGGTCGCTCTCTGCTTCTGGTTGGTAGGGTGGGTACTCAGGATTCGCCACAGTTCCACTTGTGTCGCACTGCATGACTGGGTGTGCCTGCGAAGAACATAAACTATCAAGTTTTTTATTCATCATCTCTAGCTGCGTTGATAGCATGGTCACTGCATCGATGTTAAAGACTCCTGCTGATTTTGTTGGTTTGGTTCTTGAAGCCTGCCATTGATAATTATTTAGTGACATCTCCTCAATGAACTCGTATGCTACTTCTGGAGTTTTGTTGTTCAGAGTTCCACCGGCGGCTGAGTCAATTAATTGCCTCGTTGAGGAGTTTACACCGTTATAAAAGGTTTGAACTTGTAGCCACAAGGGTAGACCATGGTGTGGGCACCTCCTCAAGAGATCCTTAAATCTCTCCCATGCATCGTACAGCGTCTCTAAATCCATCTGCACAAAAGAAGAGATATCATTTCGTAATTTGGCTATTTTGGCTGATGGAAAATATTTCATTAAAAACTTTTCGGTCATTTGATCCCATGTAGTGATTGACCCTCGTTGTAACGAGTTTAACCACTGTTTAGCTTTATTTCTCAATGAAAAAGGAAATAACTGAAGATGTATGGCATCATTAGAAACGCCATTTATTTTGAAGGTATCATATAATTCTAAAAAATTAGCTATATGCGTGTTTGGATCTTCGTCCTGCAAACCATCAAATTGAACAAACTGTTGAATCATTTGTATTGTGTTAGGCTTTAATTCAAAATTGTTAGCAGATATAGCAGGCCTAACAATACTTGATTCCGCTCCTGTCAAATGCGGTTTCGCATAATCAAACATTATGCGTGGAGCATTATTGTCCCCCACATCACGTGGTGGTGGGTGGTTTTCGTCCATCCCTTCAGTAGGATTGGATTCGTCTTGTTCTTCTCTTTCTATGTAATTTAGGTCTCGCCTGGTTTCCCGACGATTCCTACGAGCGGTCGCTTCAATATCATTGTCGTATACCAAAGGTCCTCTCGGGTTCCTTCTAGTCATAAACTAGAGATACCTACTAGAAAAAGAAAGAAAGAAATTTTCAGCAAAATAATAAAAAATAGAAAGAATAAATTGTGAAAAATAAAAATTATGGCTTAAAGTAATAAAAATAGAGTTTTCTTAATATTTTAGTTCCCCGGCAACGACGCCAAAAACTTGAACGCTGAAATCAGAGCTTTAAAAATTTATAAAAGAATGATCGAACCTGGAGACTAACTCTGACAACGATTAAAGACAAGTGTACCTATCGAACAATAGTATAGCTTAAGCAAGACCGGATTATCGAACCCAAAGGAACTAAAAGTAATACTAACTTTCTTTTTAATATTTAGCCTTTAAAATTAAAGTGAAGATTGTTCTAAACTAAATCGACAAGAACTAAACTAAGGACACAAAGACAAAAAAGATGAATTGGAAAATAACTTGAAGAAGACTCAATTGATCACGACGATACCCTCAGAAAGAATCCACCTAGACTTCACTTGTTATTTAACCCTTAATATATGATCTCTTTACTTAGCTTGATCCGTAAGACTCCCTAACCTATATTAAACCCTCTCTCGAGGCGAATAACGTCTAACCCTAGGTTAATTAGTGGAACTTTCGTTCGCTTATAATAACTCCCTAGGATAGCAGTAAATCGATCAATGGATTCCCATATTAGGTTTCACCCTAATCCGGTAAAATCTCGTAACCCTATCTCTAGGCTTCGTTCAACTCCGCTTAATTATGTTAGATCTTCTTTTAGGTAGGGTCTATTCCTCCTCCACCTAAGCACATTAGATTTGGATTAAGCAACATAATTAAGAACAACCTAAGTAATTCATCATATAACTTAAAAATCAAATAACAAGATTCGTCTAGGTTTCATCCCCTTCAGGTATTTGAGGGGTTTAGTTCATAATGAATAAAGAAAACATCGCAAGAGAAAGGATAAAACAAAACATAAGAAATTCCTAAAACCCCCTGAAGGAATTGAAGGAGAATTCCGCCGTCTTGAGTATAACTCCGGCTTCTTGGGATGGATCAACTGGCTATCCTCGCGTTATTTCCTAATTCTGACTTTCTCGGCTTGGCTCCTTGGCCTAGCTTTGATGCCTTCTCAAAGGTGGCACTTAGGGGATATATATATATAGGCTCTTGGAATGCGATTCTTTCTCCCTAAGTATCCTTTTTCGACTGAAATTGTTCTTTCCAGCGACAGAGGCACGGCCATGTCACAAACCCGTGTGACTCGTGGTCAGGCCATGTTAGGACTTCTAATTTGGGACACGGCCGTGTGAGTCGGAGTTGAGGCCGTGCTCTAGGTAATCGTCGAGGCACGGCCGTGTGGACTTTGGGTCAGGCCCGTTTATTCTGTTTTGGGCCCAATTTGTGTTCTTTTCATCCTCGAGTGCTTTCCTGGGTCTAAGACATGAAAAGAAAGGATTACAAAAACCTTTTTATACAAATCAAGGAATAAATCATCGAAAAACATATTAAATGTGGGTTAAAATATGTTACAATTATAGTTTATCAGCAGGAGACCATTAGAAGGCATGCTAACTCGATACTAGTCATTGTGTTGCAATACGAAGAGTTTGATGTAGCAACAAACGGAGTAGAATAGAAGAATTGCCTTTGGTGTCACGATGTAACAACCCGTTTTCAATGAAATCAGAATAGTGGTTTTGGGACCACAAATTCGAGTTAGAAAGAAAATTTATTTTAAAATTATTTCATGGTCTGCATCATGATGGGAAAGGCGTATAAAAATTTTGATAAGAAAATTTTACCGATTACATGTTTAATTATAGAAAGGACCAAATTGCATAAAATGAAAAAGTTGAGTTCTAGAAGCTATAAGTATCAAATAGCTATGGGATTCAAAACTTGAGGTCCTTATATAATAATTAGACCATTAAGAAAAGTTAGTAGATATTTTTGATGATTCATCCATGGAAAATTAGAAAAAGAAAAGGACTAAATTGGAATTTGGAATAAATAAAGATGATAATAGCCTAATATCATCTTATTTCATCATCCTCCCCAAATTTTCTATGGAAACCCTAGGAAAGAGAAAGAAAATAAAGCAAACTTAAATAGGTAAGTAATCATGTCCCATTTTTAGTAATTTTTATATTTTTGAGATCGGAATAACCTAATCTATCTATTTTGGGGATCAATTTGAAAATATATTAAAGTATTGAAATTTTACCTTGGATGAATATGCTGAAAATTTGAAATTTATGGTAGAAAATGAAAGGTTGTTGATAGATAAACAACTTTTGTAAAGTAAATTTTCATGAAATTGTGATTTAGGGACTAAATTGTAAAAATGTAAAGTTCATGGAAAATTTCTAATTTTTTTGAAATAAATGTGCTATAAATGTTAAATATAAAATAAGTTAGGCTTGGAATAAGGATTAAATTGCATGAATTTCATTTACTGAGCCTAGGAACGAAATCGTCATTTATGAAAAGTATAGGGGCAAAATGGTAATTTTGCGTAGGATGTGAATTGAATTAAATTAAATATGAAACGGATTAAATTGATGTTAAATTCATTTATATAGATCTGGATAACTCAAATACGAAGTTAGATCCAGGAAAAGTATAAGTGTCGGATTAGTAGATTTTCGTATACGAACAAGTGACGGGGTAAGTTCGTGTAACTAAATTGTGTATTTATATGTTTTAAATTGAATAATATGTATGTGAATTGTATCATTATCATGAATATGAAATAAATCTTATATTCGACAAAGCCCGATACATGATAAGTCCCGTTTGAATAATGGAATTCGATGGATACATGATTTCCCGATTAGTTGTGGTCTTGCATATGTTACAGACACACCATAGCTCTTATGAGCATCCTATTATAAGCCCTCTCGAGCTTCCTGATATATGGTTCCTGCGAGCATCCTGATCGGTAGTGACCCTGCATGTGTTTTGGACTACCGCAGCTCTTTTTGAGCGTCTTGTTATATGATCGGTTGTGATCCTGCATATTGCAGACACAAACGTAGCTCTTTATGAGCGTCTTGATTTAGTCTCTTTGTGAGCTTCCTGACATGGCTCGCTTGAACATCCTGTTATATGGCTATCCGGAGCTCTCTGATAATAGCTCTTCGGAGTTACCTGTTAAGCTCAATGAGCTTTTTGTTCTAAACTCTTATGAGTTTCCTGATTTAGCCCATATAAGCTTCCTGTTACATGGCTCACATGAGCATCCTGTTATATGGCTCGAGAGAGTGCTTCCTGTTATGTGCCTTAATTGGGTACCCCTAAATATGAGTTGACGGTTTATAGTTTTGTACACTTTGAGTGTACTATATGTGTATCCATCGATATTTCAAATAAATTCAACGGGAATAGTTTTGGCATGGTTGAATTGAACTTAAGATGATTGATTATAGAAATGCACATGTTATATGGAAATATGATATGAGAAGCACATATTTATGAAAGTTATTACATGATGAGCTGATATTTGATTTTTGATGTTTACATGATAAACATGACTAACAAGTTTCTTAAGATCATATGTGTTTAGGCAAATGGCCATAATGATTTGTGTAACAGCCCGATTTAGGGGCTAGTCGGAACAGTGGTTTTAGGACCACTAATTCGAGATTGAAGAAATTATTTTTAATATTATTTTATGTGATATAGAATGATTATATGGGTGCATGAAAATTTTGGTGCATTAATTTTTGCGATTTCATGCTTAATTTCGAAAAAAAGGACTAAATCGCATAAAGTGTGAAAGTTCTATTTTACAAGCTAAAGGTGTCAAATACCTAAGGAATATTAATTGGAGGTTCTTAATGTGCAATTAGGCCTTGTTTAAGGTGGTGGCCGACCATAGGGACAAAGAAAAGACTTTGTCAATTGGTTAGGTGAAAATTTGGTGACTAAATTGATTTTTTATCAGAAAATAAAATAAAGAAAAGAAAAAATATCATTTTTTCTCTCCATCTTCTCCACCAAAAATTAGCAGCAAAATAGGGGTAGAGAACTAAAAAATTTTAGCCAAGCTTTTCTCCTTGCAAGTAAGTGTTTTAATGGTCATTCTTTGATAATTTTTGTACTTTTGAGACCCTTGTAGCTTGAGCTAGCTAATGAGGGGACTATTTTGCAAAATGGTTGAAAAACTAGGGTTTTTCCATGAGAGCATTAATGTTTTTTGCTGAAATTTTATGGGAGAAAATGAGTCTTAGTTGTTAAATAAACTACTTTTGTGAAAGGTGTTTCCATGAAAATACCTAAAAGGACCTTTTTGTAAATGTTGTAAAATAGGTGTTAAATGTGTGAAATAATGAGTATTGGGAGTTGCTATAAGAGTAATGAATGTTCATCTAGGCTTGATAAAGGAGGAAATTTGATTAGAATTGATTTACGAGCCTAGGGTTAAAATCATAACTTTGTGAAAGTCTAAGGCCAGAATGGTAATGTTTCCAAAGTATGATTATTGAAATGTATTGATTAATGTGGTAATTAAATGACCTAATTGTTTATTATAGATCAAGAAGAACGAGGAATTAACCTTGACTGAGGAAAAGGCAAGGTTTCGGACTAGATCGCAAAATTACATATTTTGGTACCGAGGTAAGTTTGTGTGTGATAAATTCAACATTATGTTATTAAGTTTTAAAATGTTTGATATTTGTGAAGATGTATATTATTTCTATGAAATTGAGTAATGATGTTAAATGAGAAAAGGATGAAAATTTATGATGTTGAAGTCCCAGTTGGACTTTAAGAAGTGAGAGGATATCATCATCAAGACATGAGATTGGTAAGGTCCCATATAAGACCATGTCTGGGACATGGCCTCGAAACCGAATTGATATCCCGTATAAGACCATATTTGGGATATGGCATCGATATCGAATATGAAAATCGTATAAGACCATATCTGGGATATGGCATCGACATTGATATGAGATCCCGTATAAGACCATATCTGGGATATGGCAACGGCATCGAGATGTGACCCCATGTAAGACCATATCCGGGATATGGCATTGGCATCGTGTTTATGTGTATGATGATGATTGTGTATCCTCAGGTATTCCAAGTGATTTATCGGGATAAATAGTTAAGCTTACAATAGAGATAAAATTAGTGCTAAAGATATGTGATGAAGTGATACAGGTACATGTGAGTAATTCACGAGAAATGTTTACGATATGTGACATGACATGTAATTGGCAAGAGTGAGCATGAGTAAGTTACGACAATGTGCTTGAGACATTGTGTTTTTATTCAATGCAATGGATGGATGACATTGTGAGCCTTTATGTTGCTATTTATTTCATGCAAACTTACTAAGCTTTATGCTTACCCCTCTCATTTCCCTTTTCCTTGTAGTATCGCCAAGCTAACTCGGGGATTGTTGGACGTCGGAGTTCGGAATCACACTATCAACTTCTCTTTCGTATAGCATAGTTTGATTAATTTTGAGTATGACATGTATAAGAACTTGGTTATTTTGTGTTATGTCATATTTGTTAGCCAATGTGTGGCTATTAATGTCATTAAATTCATTTTGTAAATGGTCATGGGAAATTGGCCAATACTTGATAAGTTATATATATTCAATGATGATGAAGTTCATGAAGTGCATGCTTGTGTGGATGTCTTGATTTTGAGGTCTTAGAAGTGCTTTATGATCTTGATGTATGTTGAATTGAAGTGGTATAAGTGTGGTTGCTTTGTAGGGTGGCAATTGGCTTGGTAGATAGCCTTACAATTGTCTACATGCGTAGATACACGGGCGCGTATCTAGGCCGTGTGTGACACATGGTCAGCCCCATGGGTGTGTTGATAGGCCGTGTGTCCCCATGCATGCTAGGTTGGCAAGTCAGAATACCCAGTAGTAAACACACGGGCTGAGACACGACCGTGTGTCTCAACCGTGTGGGAGGCACGACCTAAGACACGGGCATGTGCCTGGGCTGTGTGAAGTCTGCACTTGAAATTAGGAATTTAATTCGACACATGGTCTACGGACACGGGCGTGTGCCTTGGCCGTGTGACCTTATTGAAATGATGACGTCATAAACAGAATGTCAAGGTTTTCACACACGGGTGAAGACACGGGTGTGTCATGGCCGTGTGAGGGGCACGGGTTATGGACACGGGCGTGTGTCAGGCCGTGTGAAAACCCCTGTAGGTTCGAAATGAAAAAAAATCCACACGGACTAGGGACATGGGCGAATGTGATTACACGGCCTGCCCACACGGGCGTGTGGCCCTGTTTTGTGTCAAAATTTTTTAAGTGCCCAAAAGTTTTCGGTTTGGTCCCGAATCATTCCCTGTGCAAGTTTAGGGTCTCGTAGACCTATAATAAGGACATTAAGGTCTCGAATGAAAAGTTTTAATTTGAATTGAAATTTTATAAATCGATGTTGTATGCTTGAGTAAGTTAAGTTCGGTAATGCCTCGTACTCGATTCAGGTGTCGGATACGGGTAAGAGGTGTTACAATTTGGATGCATGTTTGTATACTTATATTGAATGTACATGATTGGTAAGTTAAATTCTTGTTATACGAACTTACTAAGCATTTGAAATGCTTACTCGGTTTTCTTTTCTCTGTTTTATAGTGCTTGGAAGCTCATAAAGGTTGGAATCGGTCGGAGCATCATCACACTATCCTTCAACACGTGTTGCTATAAATAGAAAAATTATTTTGGTATAATGGCATGTATAGGCTAACTTGGCCAATGTTGGCATGTACATGGTTGTTTGTAATCTAGCCATTGGAATGGCTAGTAATGGTATATTTAGTGAATATATACTTGAGGTTATAATATGGTTAATATATGTGTGCTTGGTATGGTTTTGAATTATAGTAGACATATATGTCTTTCAAAAGGTAAGTTTGAATACATGTGATGATATATAAATTATAATGTTAATGTTGGTTTGGTTTTAACATCTTGAATTGTTTGGTATATGTGTACAAGTATTAATGTAGGTACAAGGCAAAATTTGTGTGAGACATAAGGCTTAAAAATGACCTTATTTTGTCTACACGGGTAGACACACGGGCCTGTGTCTCAACTATGTGTGACACAGGGTAAACACACGGGCATGTGTCTCAACCGTGTGTGACACATGGTTATGCGTATGGGCGTGTGGTTTGGCCGTGTGTCCCATACATCTTAAAAATTGAAAAATATAATGCTCAGAATTGGTTACACGGGCAGAGACACGGGTGTGTGTCTCAGCCGTGTGAAACACACAGCCCAACACACGGGTGTGTGTCTTGGCCGTGTGAATCCTGCACCTGTTTTTGAAAATTAAATTGTCCACACGACCTAGCACACGGGCGTGTGGCTGGCCATGTAACCCAAGTCAGTAGCTACCCTAATTTGAACACGGGCTGGGACACGACCGTGTGCCTCACATCGAATGCCCACACGGCCTAAGACACGAGCGTGTCACTTGGCCGTGTGAGCCACACGACCTGACCACAGAGGCGTGTGTCTCCTGCACCTAAGAAAAAATTTAAAATTTTGTGAAAAATTCTCTGAGTTCCCGATTTAGTCCCGACTTGTTTCTATTGTATAAGAAGGACCTCGAGGGTCCATTTAAGGGACAACATGATTGGATTATGATTTGTTTTGGATATGAATAGTAAAAGACATGAATTAATTGTATTTGTTCTGTAAACTCTAGTAATGCTCTGTAACTCTATTCAGACGATGGATATGGGTTAAGGGTGTTACACGCGACACGGTCTAAGGATGTTGTGACACACCCCTGAAGATACCTTGAATATGAGCATACTATCTTTGATGTTGCGACATAGGCATTAGGGTGTCGCGACATCGGTCTTGTACGGGAAACATTTATGAGCCAGGGGTGTTTTGGTTCGCACAATCAAAAGTTAAATAAGAGAGCGTCAGCTAACTTGGGGTTGAGGATGACAACAACCTTAACTCTATAAATAGGCTCTTAAACACTTGTTAAAGGACAACTTTTGATATTATTAGTTTCCTTTGTAGAGTTTAGTTTTCAATTTATTTTTCTTTCTCTTAGGGTTTAGACTTCTTTTCAGTTCTTTTCATTAGTGTTCTTCTGAGAACTTAATTTGTAGATGCAATCAAAAGTTTGAGGATTTCAACACTTCATATATCAAATACAAATAGTATTTTCTAAACTTTACTCTTGTTTTATTATTTATGCATATATTCAATGCCAAGTTTATGATGTTTAGTGATCTCGTGAGAAAGTAATCCTTTTATGGGGGATTAGCGAGTAGAGGTATAGTTAATTAATTATTATGTAGGGTTTTCTTAGCGGAACAGCTGTTTGGGAGAGGAGGAACTTAAACCTTAGGCTTGACAACCTTAGGAAGCCATTTAGGTGGGAACTAACCCAAAATTGGTATGGCCTATTTGTGAACACCTTAGCTCGAACCGGTCTAGACTGTGAGGTCAAAAGATAAGTAGTTCTTGCCGACTCTTTATTTGAGTGGAAGACCGGAAGATCCTGCAGGGATAACGATTAGTTGATTGCATAAGAAAGCCCGAGATGATGGTTGATTATGACTACCAAATTAAGCTAATCACCCGTGTTTACATTTAATCCAGTTTATAATCTAGTTTTTCAAAGACTGATGGAGCTCGAAACTAACTATTATTTCGACAAAGGCAAGCGCACCTATCGAACAATAGTATAGCTGTGGTGAGTCCAGAATATCGTATCCTCAAGGACCAAGAGTACTAGTAATTACTATCTTTTTATTATCTAGCCTAATAATTAAAGGGATTTATTTTTAATCTAAAATTAACTAATTAATTTAACTAACTATGAACGCGACATAGAGTAAATTGGGAAAATACTTCTGGACAACTTATATGAGATAGGCAATACCTAAGGAAGAATCCACCTAGACTTCACTTATTACTTTTGATTCACGCGATTTATTCACTTGACTTAGTCCATAGAAATCCCTAAATTATATTAATACCTCTTTCGAGGCTACTAATAACTGACTCTAGGTTGATTAATTGAAATCTCTTTCTAATTAAAATCCCTATTGACGTATTAACTCGATCTATGGATTCCCTTATTAGGTTTGACCCTAATCCGGTAGATTTTCGTCGCCCTATTTCTAGGGTTGCAATCAGCTCCGCTTAATTGTGTTGATCTACTCTTAGACAGGGACTTTTGCTCCACTAAATAAGCACATTCGACTTTGAATCAATAACCTGAATTATCAAAATAAGAATAAGAACTCACAATTAAGAATAAGCACAAGTCTTTATCTCATAAATCAAATAATAATAAGATCTGTCTTAGGTTTCATCCCCTTAGGTATTTGAGGGATTTAGTTCATACTAAAAGGGGGAAACATATTAGAATAGGGAAAACAACAAAACATAAGAAAACCCAAAAACTCCTAAAGAACTTGATGGGAGATCCTCAGTCTTGATGGAGATCCTTCTCCTAAGCTATTCCCAATGGCTGTCTTGGAGTATTTTCTCCTTTTACTCGGCGTCTATTTGACATCCTGTCGAACTCCCCTTTTAGGTTGCCTCCTAGGATGTTTATATAGGCTTTGAGATGCCTTACTTGGCCCACAAGTATCCTATTTCGAATAGAATTCATTCTGATTTTGGTATGGACAGGCCCGTGTGACACGCCCGTGGTCGATAGTCCAGGCCATGGTCGATTATGCTCGCCACACATGGCCGTGTGGTCTGCCCATGGATGATGGTCCAGGTCGTGGTTGATCCTTGCTCGAAACACACGGCCGTGACTAATGGTCCAAGCCGTGTTGATTTCCCAGGTAGGCCCGTTTTGCCCCTTTTTGGCCCGTTTCTCGTCCTTTTCGACTTCCTAAGCTCTTCTGAGTATAAAACATGAGATTAAAAGATTAGGAGCATCGAATTCATCAAATTCAATGGAAAATCATTCAAAATAAAGCTAAGCATGGGGTTAAAATATGTGTAAATTATGGTTTATCAAAGACTCTTTTTATTTATGCTATTTTTGGTTCTTTAATTACAAAAACAAAAAAAACCTTTATTTATGTTTATTCATAATATAGTTTATTTAAAGTACTAATTAGATCTATTGACGTTTAGGTTAAAATTAATTTAGCACTCGCCTCCATTGGGTACGGTTCTCGGAGTACTCACCTACTCTGTTGTAACTATATTACAATTGGACTCGTATTCACACTCTGGGCATTAGTATGTCCAAAGGCGATCATATATCCACACTCAATGCAAAGACATTGACACTAGTTCAAAATTTTTGCTTACTACCATCTATGGTAGTCCAAATGCAAGTAGGAGGCTTTTTTGGCAGCATCTTGTGAATATTTGCCCACCCTCTAATGAACCTTAGGTTATGGGCAGAGACTTCAATGCAATCTCTTCTCTTGATGAACGAGTTGGAGGATCAAGGTGCAACAATGGTTTAAATTCTCAGTTTAATAATGCTACATTTGAACTTGGGTTACATGATCTTGGTTTTTCAGGCCCTTCCTAAAGTTAGGCTAGAGGGGGACTACATCAAATACTCTATAGGTGTCTTGCTAATGAAAGTTGGTTGTTGGGATTCCTGAACACATTCGTTCAATATCTAGAAAGACTAGGCTCTATCATAGATCCATCCTATTTTTGCTTGGAGGAGATTGTGGTGATAAAGGTGACTGCCCTTTTCACTTTTTTGTTGTCTGGCAACAACATCTAAGATTTGGTGAACTGGTTGACAAAAGTTGGTCTTTATCAAAAGGCATTGTTGGTAATATTAAGCATTTTACAAATATTGTTAAAGTGTGGAATACTAATTTTTTTGCCATATTCTTGGGAATAAAAGAAGCTGATTGTGTGCATTTTCAATATTGAAAGAGCCCTTGAGAGGTTTGATATGCTACAATTTGTTGTAGCAAATTAAATAGTTTCTGTAATATCCTAAATATAGGCCTGTGCATTTATATGTGGTACTTGATTAATTTGTAATTTAAGAATTTGAGGTTGAATTGAGGCCCTAATTAAATATTTGGATTAGGGTTTAAATTAATGTTCTGGGTAATTTAAGTGATATTTTGGGCTTTAAAAATTTGGGTTAGGTGGCTAATAAATGGTGTTAGCTTATAATTTAAGTAGATAGTTAATTAAGTGACAAGCTGGGCTTGTGGTCCAAAGATTTGAGGAGCTTTAAGTGGGCATAAGGTGGCGTCATAAGGGGGGAGGAATTTGGGCCAAGTAAGGGCTACTGAGAGCCCAAGTTTTGGGTCAAAAATTTGCCACTTAGGAGCCCTAGGAGTGGACGGCACACTAGCTACAAAATAGGGATATTAATTCTTTTATTTTCTTGATAAATAGGAAGATAAAGGAAGAGAAAGATAAGGGCTATTTTTGAGGAGATAAGGGATTAAGATAGCAAGAAAGATAAAAGCTATCAGATGACAGCAGAGTTGGCCGAAAATCCAACTCTGGGAGGGGGAGTGTATTGCCGAAATCTATATAAGCCAAGTGATCATCCTTTCTTTCAATTTTTCTCTCTTCTTCCTCACCTAGCCTAATTTCTCTTCTTCTTTTCTCTCAAAACCTTTTCTTTGCCGCAACTCTCCAAACACAGTTTACTTTCCCCTCTTCTCTTCTCAAAGTTGAATCTACGAGTGATATCTCTGTTTCCCGAAGGTGCACCGTAAGCCGTATACTCCTCTTTAATCCGGTGAGTTTCGGGATTTCTCCTTTTTCTGTGATTCCTTTATTTTTATTAAGCTCCTAATCCAAATCATTATTTCCAAGGCCCTGTCGATTATACTCTTTATCCCTAGAAGTCGAATCTGTTCCATTAAAGCTGATTTGGTGGAAAAGTCGAAGGTAGGGAGGTGACGTTTCTTAGGGATTTTCGGGATTCGACAAATAAGGCTCTACGTTAAGGATAATAGATTTTCGCGATAACAGGTGTGTAATACTTCCCCACCATCTAGATCTAATCATAAAATGCATGATCATAAGATTTATATATGTTTTGATAATTGCCAACATCACGGTTTATTGATGAAAGCCCAAGGAGGGTAAAAGCGGATCCCAGGTTAGTAAATAATCTGTTTAAATGTTATAAGTAAAATGCTTGTATGTGATTGCATGGGTTGGGTTGATGAAAGGAGGAAGTGATATGTTATATGTGTAACGATTTTTACCGTGATCTGATGTAGCGGCTAATGCCGTGAACTGTTATACGGGCTTCAGCCATTAAATATTATACGGGCTTCGGCCATCATATGTGGATGAGTAGCAAGACTGCCATCATGGTGTGTAGCGGTGTGGGGCGATTGTAGAAATCCTCAATAGTGTGAACGGTTGGTACGGAGGCATGTAGCGGATGGAAACCTAGGCAAACGGGTTGGGCCTTGCATATTATTTGTTATTAATGTTTGTTATGAGTATTAAACTGTTTATTTTGTTTAATGGGCTTAAGGCCCAAAAATCTAGTGGTGCATGAGGGTTGCACACTGAGTCTCGCGACTCACCCCTTTTAATTAACATTTCAGGTGATACCTAGTGCTTCGGACCGGGCTGGAGAGGAACGCAAGGTGGCCATGTAGCAGAATATGTGGATTTAGCATAAAGACTCAAGTTATTATTTTATATTTTTAATTAATGGATTTTAACATCTCGTTGTAATAAGGCCATGGGCCACTAGTTTATATTTTGTTTTATTATGGGCTTTTATTACTTTTAGTTATTTAAATTTTTATTTTAATTAAACTAAGGCATGTAATTAAGTTTGGGTTTTATTTTATAAAGGCATATTCTATATAAAATATATTTGGGCTTTTCTGAAAATAGGACATGTTTTCCAAACTTTTTCTTAGTGACATACCAGATCCGGTTGTAGTGTTTGGGCCGGGTTTGGGGTGTTACAAATTGGTATCAGAGCCCGGTTCAAAACTCGGCTCTGGGGTGTTTGGGCTCAAAACGTTTTCTAAAATGGGCTACTGAAATATTGCTGTCTTTAAGTAATAACAGATCTGTTAGCACGGCATGGCACCTGCGTATCCGGCCCAAGTCCGCCAGGTAGTACTCTGAACCATTGTGTGATCTTTATATATGTGGGCTTAATGGGCCTAGTGGGACGTAGATTAGTTAGAATTAGAACTTGATGGACTCTAGGCTTAGTACAAACTACTTCTTAAAATTTCATAAAACTTAATTTCACTGAACAAAGCCGTTAACGAGCCACAAGGCTAGGGTGTGGTAACCGTCATACGCATGTCTAGGAAGGATCCAAAAGAGCCTGGTATTTAAGCAGTCCTAGTGACTCACCTCCTCTTCGCTGGAATCCTACCTGGTGCGTAGTGACTATTCACCCTAGTTACGAAGACTGCTTGATGGGCTAAACCCTATGATTAAAACCCGAAAGGGACCAACCACCCTATTTTTGAAAAAAAAAATCCCAAGGTTTTGTAGAAAAATTTCGAAATGCATTTGATTTGTGAAAACTTCCAACTAACCATGATTTTATAAAATACCGATATTTTGAAAATTTACTGAAAATCTCACGTTTACAAGAATGACCCTGACCATGAAACTAGATTTTTTCCAAAAGTACCCCTGTTTGAAAAAAACCAACAAACAACATCAAAGTTTGAAAAATTACCAAACTACCCTTTTTTTTGCAAAATGACCAAAATACCCCTAGTGGGTAAAATTATCGAAATACCCCCCGGATTTTAAAATTACTGAAATACCCTCAGATTTCAAAATTAACGAAATACCCCCAGATTTCAAAATTACCGAAATACCCCTAAATTTCCAAAATTACCGAAATACCCCCGGGATTGCAAAATTACCAAAACACCCCTATTTCACAAAATCACCAAGGACCCTATTTTGAAAAATTACGAAAATACCCCTGTAGAATAAAATTACGAAAATACCCCTGGGTAGCGGAAAACAACAACAATGACAACAGCAACACTTTTCTATAATGAACGCGAGTTCATGAATGTTGATGATTGAATGAATGAACTTGAGACTGTAGTGTGTGTATGAATTCGAAAGAACTACTTTTTAAAACTATTAATCATAAGACTGTTCGCGATAAATCAGTGGAAAGAAATAATGATTCATAAAATTCTTAATCAGATAAACGCAACTCGGAAGAATGAGTACAAGGGGTCGAGGACGTCCGCCACGTGGACGCGGTAGGGGTAGGATGACCTTGTCTGAGCCAGTAGGGTCTGGCCATGGCCAGGTAACGAACTGCCAGATCCTCCAGCTGTGGAGGGAGTGTTACGGGATCAGGCGACCGTAGATGATGCTGTATCCCAGGCGATGTTGCGAGTCCTGGAGAGAGTTACTGGAGTAGCATGGGCACAGGAGCCCGGAAATCTGTGTCAGAACGGCTTAAGGCCAATGGGGCAGAAGCGTTTAGGAGAGTTTCTGGGGTAGCCCCTAACACAGCTGAGTACTGGATGGAAGTGACTGAGCGCATAATGGATGATTTAGACTTCACGGTAGAGGAAAAGTTGAAAGGGGTCGTGTCTCTCCTCCGAGATGAGGCCTACCATTGGTGGCTCACGGTGAAAGAAGGTACTGCCGCAGATCGGACTGACTGGGACTTCTTTAGGGAGTCATTTCAGGGAAAGTATGTTGGGGCTAGCTATATAGATGCCCAAAGGAAGGCATTCCTGAACTTGGTACAGGGAAGTAAGTCTGTGGCTGAATATGAGGCCGAGTTTCTGCGCTTGAGCCGTTACGCTCGAGGGATGGGAGCAACGGAGTATGAATGTTGTGTTCGGTTCGAGGATGGGCTGAGAAATGAATTAAGGGTTCTGATAGCACCGCAACGAGAAAAGGTTTTTGCTGTTTTGGTAGATAAGGTTAAAATAGCTGAAGAAGTGAAACGGGTTGAGAGACAAAAAAGGGATAAGGATCGGGGTAAGAATAAGAGGAGTTTTGGGCCATCAAGAGCATCAGGGAATTTTCAGAAGAGGCCTAGGGCTGATGGGCTAGTTCGTGCTCCGACAAGTCAAATCAAACATGTTCTACATGTGGGAGGACGCATTATGGGGAGTGCAAAATAAAAACAGGTGGATGCTTTAAATGTGGGTCCACAGAATATCTGATTAAGGACTGTCCTCAAATGGATCGGGGCAGCCAGCGGGCCGAGGTGCTGATCAAGTGAGGAGAGGTGATTAGCCTAGGCCAAGGGGTCGCGGTGCAGGTAGAGGAGGAAATGGAGCTAGTCGTGGTCGTGGAGCACTTGGTAGAGGTGCCGGTAATGTAGATGCAAGGCAGCCGGGTCTAGTTTATGCAGTTCGTTGACAGGAGGATGGTGACGCACCGGATGTCATAACCGGTACGTTTCTTATAGCTGACAGCCCTTTTCTTGCTTTGATTGACATTGGGTCAACCCACTCCTATGTTGCATGTTCTATATCTGAGACCTTAAGTATAGATTCTGAAACAACTACTAGGAAGATGACTGTAGTTAGTCCCCTAGGACAATCTAGGGTAGTAGACAAGCTGTTTAAGGATGTACCTTCAGAGACTCAAGGGGTAGTGTTTCCGGCAGACTTAATGGAATTGCCATTCGGAGAGTTCGATCTTATCCTAGGAATGGATTGGTTGTCAAAGCATCGTTCTAAGTTGGATTGTGGGTCTAAGCGCATGGTGTTAAGTACCCCGGAAGGCGGGGAGGTGGTTGTGTTAAGAGAAAGAAGGAACTAGTTGTCCAACGTAGTGTCGGCCTTGAAAGCTGTTATGATGATTCAGAAGGGATGTAACGCCTTTTTAGCTTTTATTAATGCTTTGGATGCTAAAGAGGTGACTGTCGATGAGGTTCGAACAGTCAAGGATTTTGCAGACGTCTTTCTGGAGGAGTTGCCAGGATTACCCCCGGATCGCGAGGTGGAGTTTGGAATAGAACTACTCCCGGGTACGGCTCTGGTATCTATTGCCCCTTATCGAATGGCGCCGAAGGAGCTGGTGGAGCTTAAAGCTCAGATTCAGGAGCTATTGGATCGAGGATTCATCCGACCGAGTGTGTCTCCATGGGGAGCACCGGTCCTATTCGGGAAGAAGAAGAACGGATCCATGCGTATATGCATGGACTATCGTCAACTGAATAAGTTGACGATTAAGAATAAGTACCCATTACCGAGAATTGACGATTTGTTCGACCAGCTCAAAGGAGCTTCGGTCTTTTCTAAGATTGATTTAAGGTCGGGATATCATCAATTAAGGGTTAAAGAAGGAGATATTCATAAGACGGCGTTTCGAACTCGGTACGGTCATTATGAGTTTTTGGTAATGCCGTTCGGTTTGACGAACGCGCCAGCAGCATTTATGGATATGATGAACCGGGTGTTTCAGCCATACCTTGATCGGTTCGTCCTAGTATTTATCGACGATATATTGGTTTATTCCAAGACTGAGGAGGAGCATGATGCACAACTTCGAGTGGTGTTCCAAATTCTGAGGGAAAAGCAGCTATACGCAAAGTTCAGTAAGTGTGAGTTCTGGCCAAAGGAGGTGACTTTTCTGGGGCATGTGATTTCCGCAGAGGGGATTAGGGTAAACCCTCGGAAAATCGAAGCTGTGTTAAATTGGAAATCGCCGAAGTCTGTGGCAGAAATTCAAAGTTTCTTAAGATTAGCGGGATATTATTGAAGGTTCGTTGAGGGGTTCTCTTCAATTGCGACACCATTAACTAAGTTTTTGAGGAAGGGAGTATCTTTTGTGTGGACTGACAAACAACAAGAGAGCTTTGAGAGGCTGAAGAGAATTCTGACAGAAGCACCGGTGTTAATTCAGCCAGAAGCGGGAAAAGAATTTACCGTCTATTGTGATGCGTCACACACAGGGTTTGGGTGTGTGCTGATGCAAGATGGGAAAGTTGTGGCATACGCATCTCGACAGTTGAGACCGCATGAGTTGAACTACCCTACGCATGATTTGGAATTGGCGGCGGTAGTGTTTGCTCTTAAGATTTGGAGGCACTACCTGTATGGGGAAAAGTCTGTAATTTACACCGACCATAAAAGTTTGAAGTATCTCCTTACTCAAGAGGAGTTAAATTTACGGCAACGTAGGTGGATCGAGCTCTTGAAGGACTATGATTGCTCGATTGAATACCATCCCGGCAAGGCCAATGTGGTGGCAGATGCGTTGAGTAGGAAGGTGATAGCAGACCTAAGGGCAATGTTCGCTCATCTTAGTTTGTATGAGGATGGTAGGTTGGTGGCTGAGCTACAAGTAAGACCTATGTGGACAGGTCTAATCAAGGAGAAACAACTTTTGGATGATGTCTTAAGTACTCGAATCCGACAAATGCAGGAGGGTGAAGTAGAAGACTATAGTCTGAACAATGATGGAGTTTTGTGTTTCCGTGGGAGGGTTTATATGCCAAAAGATGAGGAGTTAAGGCAGATGATTCTTCGGGAATCGTATAGTAGCCCCTATGCTATGCATCCTGGAGGAGCTAAGATGTATCGGGATTTGCAAGACCAGTTCTGGTGGTCGGGTTTGAAGCAAGAAGTTACGGAGTATGTGGGGAAGTGTGTAACGTGTCAGCAAGTTAAAGCTGAACACCAGTTGCCTTTGGGATTGTTGCAGCCGATAAAGATTCCCCAATGGAAATGGGAGAGAATCACAATGGATTTTGTTAGTGGGTTACCCCTTACACCCACCAAGAAAGATTCAATTTGGGTAATTGTGGATCGGCTGACGAAGTCTGCTCACTTCATACCGATTCGGGTCGACTACTTTTTGCAAAAGTTGGCTAAGTTGTACGTGGTTGAAGTCGTAAGATTACATGATGTACCGGTGTTGATCATATCGGATAGGGACCCTAGGTTCATGTCACGATTTTGGAAGGCTCTTCATCAAGCAATGGGAACAAGGCTAGACTTCAGTACCGCTTTTCACCCACAGTCCGATGGTCAGTCTGAGAGGGTAATCCATATCTTGGAGGATATGCTAAGGGGTTGCATCATCGATTTTAGGGGTAGTTGGGAGGAGTATTTACCCTTGGCAGAATTCGCGTACAATAATAGCTACCAAGCTAGTATTCAAATGGCACCGTATGAAGCATTATATGGAAGGAGATGTCATACTCCAACTTGTTGGACGGAGTTGGGTGAACGTCAGATATTGGGTCCGAAACTAGTTTCGGAAACGAAGGAACAAGTTAAGTTAATACGGGCTCGATTGAAGGAAGCGTCTGATCGGCAGAAATCTTATGCGGATCTAAAGCGGAAGGAGGTGGAATTCGCAGTAGGAGACCAAGTCTTCTTAAAGGTATCGCCGTGGAAGAAAGTAATGAGGTTTGGACGAAAGGGTAAGCTAAGTCCTCGATTTATTGGGCCTTATAGGGTGTTAGAACGTGTGGGGCCAGTGGCTTATCGTTTGGAGTTGCCTTCAGAGTTGGAGCAGATACATGACGTGTTCCATGTTTCGATGCTGAGACGTTATCGATCTGATCCATCGCACACAGTGCCAGTGGAAGAAATTGAAGTAAGGCCGGATTTGTCTTTCGAGGAAGAACCAGTGCAAATCTTGGATCGAGACGTGAAAGTGTTAAGAAGGAAGTTCGTTCCATTGGTTAAAGTTTTATGGCGAAATCACGGCACTGAAGAGGCGACGTGGGAGCCAGAGGATGTTATACGACAGCAGTATCCCCATCTCTTTTGATCAGGTAAATTTCGAGGACAAAATTTATTTTAAGGGGGTAGAACTATAATATCCTAAATATAGGCCTGTGCATTTATATGTGGCACTTGATTAATTTGTAATTTAAGAATTTGAGGTTGAATTGAGGCCTTGATTAAATATTTGGATTAGGGTTTAAATTAATGTTCTGGGTAATTTAAGTGATATTTTGGGCTTTAAAAATTTGGGTTAGGTGGCTAATAAATGGTGTTAGCTCATAATTTAAGTAGATAGTTAATTAAGTAACAAGCTGGGCTTCTGGCCCAAAGATTTGAGGAGCTTTAAGTGGGCATAAGGTGGCGTCATAAGGGGGGAGGAGTTTGGGCCAAGTAAGGGCTATTGAGAGCCCAAGTTTTGGGTAAAAAATTCAGCACTTAGGAGCCCTAGGAGTGGACGGCACACTAGCTACAAAATAGGGATTTTAATTCTTTTATTTTCTTGATAAATAGGAAGATAAAGGAAGAGAAAGATAAGGGCTATTTTTGAGGAGATAAGGGATTAAGATAACAAGAAAGATAAAAGCTATCAGATGACAGCAGAGTTGGCCAAAAATCCAACTCTGGGAGGGGGAGTGTATTGCCGAAATCTATATAAGCCAAGTGATCATCCTTTCTTTCAATTTTTCTCTCTTCTTCCTCACCTAGCCGAATTTCTCTTCTTCTTTTCTCTCAAAACCTTTTCTTTGCCGTAACTCTCCAAACACAGTTTACTTTCCCCTCTTCTCTTCTCAAAGTCGAATCTACAAGTGAGATCTCTATTTCCCGAAGGTGCACCGTAAGCCGTATACTCCTCTTTAATCCGGTGAGTTTTGGGATTTCTCCTTTTTCTGTGATTCCTTTATTTTTATCAAGCTCCTAATCCAAATCATTATTTCCAAGGCCCTGTCGATTATACTCTTTATCCCTAGAAGCCGAATCTGTTCCATTAAAGCCGATTTGGTGGAAAAGTCGAAGGTAGGGAGGTGACATTTCTTAGGGATTTTCGGGATTCGACAAATAAGGCTCTACGTTAAGGATAATAGATTTTCGTTATAACAGGTGTGTAATACTTCCCTACCATCTAGATCTAATCATAAAATGCATGATCATAAGATTTATATATGTTTTGATAATTGCCAACATCACGGTTTATTGATGAAAACCCAAGGAGGGTAAAAGCGGATCCCAGGTTAGTAAATAATCTGTTTAAATGTTATAAGTAAAATGCTTGTATGTGATTGCATGGGTTGGGTTGATGAAAGGAGGAAGTTATACGTTATATGTGTAGCGGTTTTTACCGTGATCTGATGTAGCGGCTAATGCCGTGAACTGTTATACGGGCTTCGGCCATTAAATATTATACGGGCTTCGGCCATTATATGTTATAAGGGCTTCGGCCATCATACGTGGATGAGCAGCAAGATTGCCATCATGGTGTGTAGCAGTGTGGGGCGATTGTAGAAATGCCCAATGGTGTGAACGGTTGGTACGGGGGCGTGTAGCGGATGGAAACCTAGGCAAACGGGTTGGGCCTTGCATATTATTTGTTATTAATGTTTGTTATGAGTATTAAACTGTTTATTTTGTTTAATGGGTTTAAGGCCCAAAAATCTAGTGGTGAATGAGGGTTGCACACTAAGTCTCGCGACTCACCCCTTTTAATTAACATTTCAGGGGATACCTAGTGCTTCGGACCGGGCTGGAGAGGAACACAAGGTGGTCATGTAGCAGAATATGTGGATTTAGCAAAAAGACTCAAGTTATTATTTTATATTTTTAATTAATGGATTTTAACATCTTGTTGTAATAAGGCCATGGGCCACTAGTTTATATTTTGTTTTATTATGGGCTTTTATTACTTTTAGTTATTTAAATTTTTATTTTAATTAAACTAAGGCATGTAATTAAGTTTGGGTTTTATTTTATAAAGGCATATTCTATATAAAATATATTTGGGCTTTTCTGAAAATACGACATGTTTTCCAAAATTTTTCTTAGTGACATACCAGATCCGATTGTAGTGTTTGGGCCGGGTTTGGGGTGTTACAAATTGGTATCAGATCCCGATTCAAAACTCGGCTCTGGGGTTTTGGGCTCAAAACGTTTTCTAAAATGGGCTTTTGAAATATGACTGTCTTTAAGTAATAACAGATCTGTTAGCACGGCATGGCAGCTGCGTATCCGGCCCAAGTCCGCCAGGTAGTACTCTGAACCATTGTGTGATCTTTATATATGTGGGCTTAATGGGCCTAGTGGGGCGTAGATTAGTTAGAATTAGAACTTGATGGACTCTAGGCTTAGTACAAACTACTTCTTAAAATTTCATAAAACTTAATTTCACTGAATAAACCCGTTAACGAGCCACAAGGCTAGGGTGTGGTAACCGTCATACGCATGTCTAGGAAGGATCCGGAAGAGCCTGGTATTTAAGTAGTCCTAGTGACTCACCTCCTCTTCGTTGGAATCCTACCTGATGCGTAGTGACTATTCACCCTAGTTACGAGGACTGGTTGATGGGCTAAACCCTATGATTAAAACCCGGAAGGGACCAACCACCCTATTTTTGAAAAAAAAAACCCAAGGTTTTGTAGAAAAATTTCGAAATGCATTTGATTTGTGAAAACTTCCAACTAACCATGATTTTATAAAATACCGATGTTTTGAAAATTTACCGAAAATCTCACGTTTACAAGAATGACCCGGACCATGAAACTAGATTTTTTCCAAAAGTACCCTGTTTGAAAAAAAAACAACAAACAACATCAAAGTTTGAAAAATTACCAAACTACCCTTGTTTTGCAAAATGACCAAAATACCCCTAGTGGGTAAAATTACCGAAATACCCCCAGATTTTAAAATTTCCGAAATACCCCCGGATTTCAAAATTATCGAAATACCCCCGAATTTCAAAATTACCGAAATACCCCCGGATTTCAAAATTACCGAAATACCCCTGAATTTTAAAATTACCAAAATACCTCTGGATTTCCAAAATTACCGAAATACCCTCAGGATTGTAAAATTACCAAAACACCCCTATTTCACAAAATCACCAAGGACCCTATTTTGAAAAATTACGAAAATACCCTTGTAGGATAAAATTACGAAAATACCCCTGGGTAGCGGAAAACAACAACAATGACAACAACAACACTTTTCTGTAATGAACGCGAGTTCATGAATGTTGATGATTGAATGAATGAACTTGAGACTGTAGTGTGTGTATGAATTCGAAAGAACTACTTTTTAAAACTATTAATCATAAGACTGTTCGCGATAAATCAGTGGAAAGAAATAATGATTTATAAAATTCTTAATCAGATAAACGCAACTCGGAAGAATGAGTACAAAGGGTCGAGGACGTCCGCCACGTGGACGCGGTAGGGGTAGGATGACCTTGTTTGAGCCAGTAGGGTCTGGCCATGGGTCAGGTAACGAACTGCCGGATCCTCCAGCTGTGGAGGGAGAGTTACGGGATCAGGCGACCGGAGATGATGCTGTATCCTAGGCGATGTTGCAAGTCCTGGAGAGAGTTGCTGGAGTAGGCATGGGCACAGGAGCCCAGAAATCTGTGTCAGAGCGGCTTAAGGCCAATGGGCAGAAGCGTTTAGGAGAGTTTCTGGGGTAGCCCCTAACACAGCTGAGTACTGGATGGAAGTGACTGAGCGCATAATGGACGACTTAGACTTCACGGTAGAGGAAAAGTTGAAAGGGGTCGTGTCTCTCCTCCGAGATGAGGCCTACCAGTGGTGGCTCACGGTAAAAGAAGGTACTACCGCAGATCGGATTGACTGGGACTTCTTTAGGGAGTCATTTCAGGGAAAGTATTGTAACATCCCAAAATAGGGGTTATTCGTGATTGAATTATTTTGTTTGTGTTTAAATTTCTGTGATATTATTTGTGGTGTTATAAGACTTAATTAGGGGTCTTGAGTAAGCTCGGTTAAGTAGGATAATTTTTAGTATGGTTTATTTAATGAAGTAGGATTAAGTGAGCTTGACACTTAAGTTAATTAAGTGTTCATTTAAAGCACAAGAGGAGTAAGTGGTTAAGTGGTTAAGGCTCTTGAAAGTTGGCTTGAGGTTAGTGGTTCGAGTAGTATGTTTAGCATTTTAAAAGTTTATTTTTGTATGATAGCTTTAATGGCCGGTCAACCTATGATTATGATAGGTTGGACTTTCATTTTGGTAAGTTGAGTTTATTCTAAAGGAAAGCATGGAATAAGGGATAAGAGTCCTAAGGTTATGGTAGGATATCTTGAAGTTATGGTATTAAGAGGGGACAAAAGGCTTGGTTTGTGGAAAGTGTTTTGGAAACTAATTCATGGCCAATTGACAATGAACTTGGACGGCAATTTGGACTAAAGGGGGAGCTGAAATTTTGTGTTAGTTTGGCTAGGATTGAAGTCTTTTCCTTTTGGTTATTCCTTGCATTTGGTGCAAAAGTTTGCAAAACACTCTCTCTCAAACTCTTTTCTTTTTGGCTGAATTTTACCATTTGTTAAGCCTAATACTTTTTGACCATTTGGTCATTTTATGCTCAATTTCTATTTTCTCCATCTCATTCTCTCAAAACCGAAACCTTCATCAACCTCTTGTTCTTCTATTTGTTTTGCTTAAACATCAAAAACCTCCTATACACTTTTCTTTGCCGAAACTCTATTTCTTTTCCTATTCTTTTCTTTTTGTCCTATAGCCGAATATACCTCTTTGTTGTGCCGAAAATATTCTTCTTCTATCTTGATCAACTTTGGCCGAATATTGAAGGTAGCATAGATTTCCTCGGGACTTCTCTAGCAATCGGTTTTGGTAAGGTGGTAAGGGTTTATTTCAAAGGATTATTCTTTTAAGTTTTCGTTTAAACCGAAGGTTAATAACCTTAATGATGATGGTTGATTGTAGGGAAGTGAGGCCGAATCTTTTAGGAGTGTGTTGGCTAGTGTTCGAAGGCTTTTGGGTAAGATTTTGGGTTCACAAGGAACCCTTCTCAATTATTTTGGTTTGGCCGAATAGGCCATGGCACTAATGTTCATTTTTGGCCGAATATAGGGGCAAGAATACTTGTGTGGCCGATTTGTTTATTCGGGTTATAGAACTCTTGTTGGTGCCAGGTGTGTACATACACATCTTATAACTTTTTAATATGCTAAGTGTTATATTATGCCTAATCGATTTGTGTAGACATGGATGTAATACCATCATGGTATTAACAAGAATTCGGGTAAGTCTTTGTGACTATGATATTACTATTTGATGCTTCCGGGAAGCATGACACATTTGGTATGTGTATTATTGGATATATGGCAATGATAAATTTATTAATGTTGTTAAATAAACCTATTGGCATGATTTCAGTAAAAGTATGGGTTGATGAGTGGAGGGGGCAGTAATATTCGTGTCGACGGACACCAGTGTTTTGGTAACACATTGTGACTACGGTCACCAGAGGTTTGGTACCTCCAGAGGTTTGGCACCTCATAGCGACTTGTCCCTGTGGTTGATACCACCGTGGGTTGGCCCCACTTTGAGATATGGGATCGTCTGCCAGTGATTTGGTATCACACGATGGGTTGGCCCCATCATTCGATTTGTGTCTTCGGACACCAGAGATTTGGTATCTCCAGTGATTTGGCATCACAATTGTGACTATATGTCACCAGTGTTTTGGTAACACAATTGTGTCTTTGGACACCAGTGGTTTGGTACCACACGGGGTAGAAAAAGGCGTATGGATGGTTAGGTTGGGTGCATTTTAAACTTATGCATGTTAATTGGTTATGATTTGTGTATGTTATTGCATTAAATCGGGGAAGGATTACACATTGAGTCTTGGTGACTCACCTTCTCCTTTAATTTTTCAGGTGACTCGTAGATCGCGGGTGAGGAGCCGGATGGAATCAAGGTGGCCATGCAGTGGAGACTTTTAAATAAATGAATTTTGGATTTTATCTATTTTTCTTTTGGGTTTATGTTGCTTAATTGTAATAAGGCCTCCTAGAATGATTTTATTATTATTGCTGCATGTTTGAATGTTTGGTTTAAACTACTTGATGATGTTAAAACGGTTGCACATGTTTTCTCAAATTAAACGCAAAATGTTTTAAAGTACCATCGGGTACATTTGAAATTTTTAAACAACTCGACTCAACAAATATTTTTAAGTTTGGTTTTTAAAAAAGAAAATTCAAATTGAAAGGCATTTCGACTAATTTTAAAATCGGTTTTAAAATGGTTTTCAAAATCTTTTCTCTGTAGCAAACCAAATTCGGTCATATTGTTTGGGCCGGGTTTGAGGTGTTACAAAATTGGTATCAGAGCCCAGTTCAAAGCTCGGCTGTGGGGGCCCAAGGCCCAAAAATGTGTTTGGTAGGCCTTTTTGAAATATTTGGTTTTGAATAAGCATGGCACTGAGTCTCCGGCACCGATCCGCCCTGGTAAGTACCTCTAACTTTTTGAATGAATTATTTACTGTAGAAGGGTAGAAAGCATGGGACGTAGATAGTGATAAGTATTTTAAACTTTAGGACTAGTTTACCCCAACAAAATTCATAAGACTTTAATGGCCTAATTAGAACCAACCCGTGACCAAGTCGCCGAGTTAGGGTGTGGTAACCTTGGTACGCATGTCTAGGATTGGATCCGGAAGAGCTTGGTACTTAAGTAGTCCTCGTGACTCACCTCCTCTTCGCGGCATTCCTACCTGGTGCGTAGCTTCGGTTCACCCTAACCAAGAGGACTCGGTCATAGGCAAAATCCTAAACCCGAAAGGGATTAGCCGTGTTTTAAGGAAAACTTCGGTTTTAAAATCATTAAATTATCTCTTTTTGATAATAGGACAAATTTATCTACAAAATTTTCAAAATATTTGATTTACCAAAATTACCAAAATGCCCCTAGTGGCAAAATTACGAAAATACCCTTGGTTTCTAAAATTTCCATATTACCCCAATTTTGATCAAATTTTTATTTTACAAAAGTACTCAAAAATGTTGTATTTCAAAATAATACCTTGACTTTGGAAATTTACAAAATTACCCCTGATTGACAAAATTACTAAAATACCCCTGGTTTTCAAAATTTTATTATATCTTCAAATTGAGAATTTCTCAAAAATACTCCTCAATTTTAGAAATTTCAAAATATCTCGATTTATTAAAGTTTTCAAATTTCTTCGGTTTATTACAAAAATACCCTGTAGGAAAAATGACGAAAATACCCCTGGGTTAGAAATGGACAGAAATGTCTGAAGAGTGATAGGTATGAAAGGTATTAGGGAATGGATGTACTTTTCTGTGTAAACTAGGATAGAAGACTTAAAACCTTGTTTGATCGAAAGAACTCCTATTAAACTCTTTTCATAAAATTTCTTCGCGGATAATCAAGTGAAACATGTACTAATTCATAAAAATTTCATAATCAGATTAAAGCGCGATAGTTAGAATGAGCTTTAGAGGACGTGGCCGTCGTGGACGCGGAAGGGGTAGGATGGCCGTATTGGAACCTGTCGGGTCGGGTCAGGGATCTGAGAACGAGATACCGCCACCACCACCCCCAACCTTTGGAGCTGAGGAGCAAGATCAGACGGGTGATGACGCTGTGTCACAAGCGATGCTACGGGTTCTGGAAAGGGTAGCTGGAATTGGTGGAGGTGGAGGAGCTCGAAAGTCGGTTCCTGAGAGACTTAGAGCTAACGGAGCTGAATTTTTTCGAGGTGTGTCTGGTGTAGCGCCCAATACGGCTGAGTATTGGCTAGAATCGACCGAAATAATCATGGATGAGATAGATCTGACAAATGAGGAGAAACTGAAAGGAGCGGTGTCGCTTCTCAAGGATGAGTCCTATCGATGGTGGCTCACGGTTCGAGATGGTGCTACGGCAGATGATCTTACTTAGGAGTATTTCAAAATTTCTTATCAGAAGAAGTATGTTGGCTCAAGCTACATTGATGCTCAGAGGAAAGCTTTTCTGGGATTAGTACAAGGAAATAAGTCTGTATCGGAGTATGAAGCGGAATTCTTGAGGCTGAGTCGCTATGCTCAGGGAATAGTGGCATCGGAGCATGATCGTTGTGTTCGTTTTGAAGACGGACTTAGAGACGAGTTAAGGTTGCTGATTGCTCCGCAGCAGGAGTGTGAGTTTGCTGTCTTGGTGGAGAAGGCCAAGGTAGCCGAAGGAGTCAAGGAGTCCGCGAGGCAAAGTTATGATAGGAGCAAGCTGAAGAGAGGCTTTGGATCGTCTGGGTCAGGTGGTAACGTTCAAAAAAGGTTTAGGCAGAGTGGGTCAAATCAGGCAGGAAGGTCCACAGCTGCTAATCAGAGACCGGCCCAGTGTAATCGTTGTGGGAAGTTCCATTGGGGAGAATGTTGGACCGGAGGGAAAGGATGTTTCGAGTTTGGTTCGTTGGATCATCGTGTGAGAGACTGTCCACGTAAGCAAGCTAGGAATCAGTCTGAAGGTCAAGGTCGTGCTCAGTTCAGAAAGGAAGGACCAGCACCGCAGAGAGGTCGAGGTAATGGTAGAGGTGGTTATGGCTCTAGTGGAGGTCGCGGAGCAGCTGGCAGAGGTATTGGCAACACGGAGTCTAGACAGCCTGGTTTGGTGTATGCTGCAAGGCGTCGTGAGGAAGGAGGCGCACCGGACGTCATAACCGGTACGTTTTTAATCTTTGGTGTTCCATATACTGCTTTGATAGATGTGGGTTCGACGCATTCTTACGTTGCTCGTAGCATAGTTGAGACCATGAATTTAGTTCCTGAGACTGCTTCTAGGAGGATGACCGTACTTAGTCCTTTAGGTTACTCTGTAGAAGTAGATAAGCTTTATAGGGATGTACCCCTAGAACTCCAAGGGGTAGTGTTCGTAGCTGATCTGATGGAACTGCCATTTAAGGAGTTCGGTCTGATTCTTGGGATGGATTGGTTGGTCAAGTACCAAGCAAGTTTGGATTGCGCTGCTAAGCGCATGGTTTTGAAGACGGTTGAAGGTGAAGAAGTGGTCATGATAGGTAATAGGAGAGATTATCTATCCAGCGTGGTATCTGCGCTGAAAGCTGTGAAGATGGTCAGGAAGGGCTGTGAGGCATTCGTAGTTCATGTGTGTGCTTTGGAAGCTAAGGAGTCTTCTGTGGGGAATGTTCAAACTGTAAAGGAATTTGCTGACGTATTTCCTGAAGAACTTCCGGGATTGCCTCCGGATCGTGAGGTCGAATTCGGTATAGATCTGTTACCCGGAATGGCGTCAGTGTCTATAGCTCCGTATAAGATGGCACCAAGGAATTGATGGAATTGAAGGCTCAGATTCAAGAGTTGTTGGATCGAGGTTTCATTCGACCAAGTGTTTCACCTTGGGGAGCGTCGGTACTTTTTGTCAAGAAGAAGGATGGTGCGATGCGGATGTGTATAGACTACCGCCAGTTGAATAAGCTGACGATCAAAAACAAGTATCCTTTGCCGAGGATAGATGACTTGTTTGATCAGCTTAAAGGGGCTGTGGTTTTCTCTAAGATTGATTTAAGGTCTGGATATCATCAGCTGAAGGTGAAAGAGGCTGATATCCATAAGACGACATTTCGTACTCGGTATGGTCACTACGAGTTTCTGGTGATGCCGTTTGGATTGACTAACGCACCGGCAGCATTCATGGACATGATGAATAGGGTATTTCAGCAGTTTTTGGATCTATTTGTTGTGGTCTTTATAGACGATATTTTGGTATACTCGAAGTCAGAGGAGGAGCATGATGCGCATTTGCGAATGGTGTTGCAGATTTTGAGGGAAAACCAGCTGTATGCGAAATTTAGTAAGTGCAAATTCTGGCTTAAGGAGGTGACTTTCTTGGGTCACGTTGTTTCAGCCGAAGGGATTAGAGTGGATCCTCGGAAGATTGAGGCAGTGTTGGATTGGAAGCCGCCTAAGTCTGTGGTTGAGATTCGGAGTTTTCTAGGTCTGGCGGGGTATTAGCGAAGATTTGTGGAAGGATTTTCTTTGATTGCTGCACCGATGACCAAGTTGTTGAGGAAAGGAATTCCATTTGTGTGGACCGAGGAGCAACAAGAAAGTTTCGACAAATTGAAGAGAATTCTGACTGAAGCTCCGGTTTTGATTCAACCTGAGGCAGGCAAGGAATTCACGGTTTATTGCGATGCATCACATATTGGTTTGGGATGTGTGCTGATGCAAGAAGGGAAGGTAGTGGCTTATGCATCTCAGCAGTTGAGACCACATGAGGCTAATTATCCGACTCATGACTTGGAGTTAGCGGCTGTAGTCTTCGCTTTGAAGATATGGAGGCACTACTTGTACGGAGAGAAGTCGATAGTTTATACGGATCACAAGAGTCTTAAGTATCTTTTGACTCAGAAGGATTTGAATTTGAGATAGCGTAGATGGATTGAGCTGTTGAAGGACTACGACTGTTCGATCGAGTATCATCCTGGTAAGGCTAATGTGGTGGCAGACGCGTTAAGTCGTAAGGTTGTATCAGATTTAAGATCAATGTTTGCTCGACTTAGTCTGTTCGACGATGGGAGTCTTTTGGCAGAATTGCAAGTCAAGCCGACTTGGTTAGATCAGATTAAGGAGAAGCAGTTAGAGGATGATGGTTTGAATGATCGGAGGTTGCAAGTCCAGAATGGTGGATTAGAGTATTTTAGTCTGTCCAGTGAGGGAGTTTTGTGCTTTAAAGGGAAAGCTTGTATGCCGAAGGATGTGGAGTTGAGACAAAGGATTCTTCGGGACGCACATAGCAGCCCATATGCTATGCATCCCGGAGGTAGCAAGATGTATCGAGATTTGAGAGAGCAGTTTTGGTGGCCAGGTCTGAAGCGGGAAGTAACTGAGTCCGTGGGTAAGTGTCTGACGTGTCAACAAGTTAAGGCTGAACATCAGTTGCCATCTGGTTTACTTCAGCCGGTGAAGATTCCTCAGTGGAAGTGGGAGAGGATCACTATGGACTTTGTCAGTGGATTACCTCTTACGCCTAGTAAGAAGAATTCAGTTTGGGTGATTGTGGATCGACTAACTAAGTCAGCGCATTTCATACCTGTAAGGGTAGATTTTTCGCTTCAGAGGCTAGCAAAGTTATATGTAGCCGAGATAGTGAGATTGCATGGTGTGCCAGTATCGATTATCTCGGATAGGGATCCGAGGTTTACATCAAGGTTTTGGAGAGCTTTGCATCAAGCTTTGGGAACGAGATTGGACTTCAGCACAGCTTTTCATCCGCAATCCGACGGACAATCGGAGAGAGTGATTCAGATCTTAGAAGATATGCTCAGAGGTTGCGTTCTGGATTTCAGTGGTAGTTGGGAGGAGTATCTACCGTTGGCGGAATTCGCTTATAACAATAGTTATCAAGCGAGTATCCAAATGCCACCATATGAAGCACTGTATGGACGGAAGTGCCGTACTCCTACGTGTTGGACGGAGCTGGGTGAACGTCAGGTTTTGGGTCCAGAATTGGTGACTGAAACTGAGGACAAAGTTAAGGTAATTCGGGCTCGTCTCAAGGAAGCGTCGGATAGGCAAAAGTCTTACGCCGATCTCAAGCGCAAGGAAATGGAATACGAGGTAGGAGATAAAGTCTTTCTGAAGGTGTCGCCTTGGAAAAAAGTGTTGCGTTTTGGGCAAAAAGGGAAGTTAAGCCCAAGGTTCATCGGCCCGTATACTGTGTTGAAGCGAGTAAGACCGGTAGCTTATCAGCTCGAGCTGCCGGCAGAGTTGAGTCAGATTCATGATGTCTTCCATGTGTCGATGCTTAGACGGTATCGGTCGGATCCATCGCACGTTGTGCCAGTGGCAGAGATTGAGGTTAACTCCGACTTATCTTTCGAGGAGGAACCAGTTCAGATTTTAGATCGTGATGTCAAGGTTTTGCGTAAGAAAGCAGTACCTTTAGTGAAAGTGCTATGGCGAAACCATGGTACGGAGGAAGAGACGTGGGAACCCGAGGATGTGTTTCGGCAGCAATACCCCCATCTCTTCTGATCAGGTAATTTCGAGGTCGAAATTATTTTTAAGGGGGGTAGAACTGTAACATCCCAAAATAGGGGTTATTCGTGATTGAATTATTTTGTTTGTGTTTAAATTTCTGTGATATTATTTGTGGTGTTATAAGACTTAATTAAGGGTCTTGAGTAAGCTCGGTTAAGTAGGATAATTTTTAGTATGGTTTATTTAATGAAGTAGGATTAAGTGAGCTTGACACTTAAGTTAATTAAGTGTTCATTTAAAGCACAAGAGGAGTAAGTGGTTAAGTGGTTAAGGCTCTTGAAAGGTGGCTTGAGGTCAGTGGTTCGAGTAGTATGTTTAGCATTTTAAAAGTTTATTTTTGTATGATAGCTTTAATGGCCGGTCAACCTATGATTATGATAGGTTGGACTTTCATTTTGGTAAGTTGAATTTATTCTAAAGGAAAGCATGGAATAAGGGATAAGATTCCTAAGGTTATGGTAGGATATCTTGAAGTTATGGTATTAAGAGGGGACAAAAGGCTTGGTTTGTGGAAAGTGTTTTGGAAACTAATTCATGGCCAATTGACCATGAACTTGGACGACAATTTGGACTAAAAGGGGAGCCGAAATTTTGTGTTAGTTTGGCTAGGATTGAAGTCTTTTCTTTTTGGTTATTCCTTGCATTTGGTGCAAAAGTTTGCAAAACACTCTCTCTCAAACTCTTTTCTTTTTGGCCGAATTTTACCATTTGTTAAGCCTAATACTTTTTGACCATTTGGTCATTTTATGCTCAATTTCTATTTTCTCCATCTCATTCTCTCAAAACCGAAACCTTCATCAACCTCTTGTTCTTCTATTTGTTTTGCTTAAACATCAAAAACCTTCTATACACTTTTCTTTGCCGAAACTCTATTTCTTTTCCTATTCTTTTCTTTTTGTCCTATAGCCGAATATACCTCTTTGTTGTGTCGAAAATATTCTTCTTCTATCTTGATCAACTTTGGCCGAATATTGAAGGTAGCATAGATTTCCTCGGGACTTCTCTAGCAATCGGTTTTGGTAAGGTGGTAAGGGTTTATTTCAAAGGATTATTCTTTTAAGTTTTCGTTTAAACTGAAGGTTAATAACCTTAATGATGATGGTTAATTGTAGGGAAGTGAGGCCGAATCTTTTAGGAGTGTGTTGGCTAGTGTTCGAAGGCTTTTGGGTAAGATTTTGGGTTCACAAGGAACCCTTCTCAATTATTTTGGTTTGGCCGAATAGGCCATGGCACTAATGTTCATTTTTTGCCGAATATAGGGGCAAGAATACTTGTGTGGCCGATTTGTTTATTCGGGTTATAGAACTCTTGTTGGTGCCAGGTGTGTACATACACATCTTATAACTTTTTAATATGCTAAGTGTTATATTATGCCTAATCGATTTGTGTAGACATGGATGTAATACCATCATGGTATTAACAAGAATTCGGGTAAGTCTTTGTGACTATGATATTACTATTTGATGCTTTTGGGAAGCATGACACATTTGGTATGTGTATTATTGGATATATGGCAATGATAAATTTATTAATGTTGTTAAATAAACCTATTGGCATGATTTCAGTAAAAGTATGGGTTGATGAGTGGAGGGGGCAGTAATATTCGTGTCGACGGATACCAGTGTTTTGGTAACACATTGTGACTACGGTCACCAGAGGTTTGGTACCTCCAGAGGTTTGGCACCTCATAGCGACTTGTCCCTGTGGTTGATACCACCGTGGGTTGGCCCCACTTTGAGATATGGGATCGTCTGCCAGTGATTTGGTATCACACGATGGGTTGGCCCCATCATTCGATTTGTGTCTTCGGACACCAGAGATTTGGTATCTCCAGTGATTTGGCATCACAATTGTGACTATATGTCACCAGTGTTTTGGTAACACAATTGTGTCTTTGGACACCAGTGGTTTGGTACCACACGGGGTAGAAAAAGGCGTATGGATGGTTAGGTTGGGTGCATTTTAAACTTATGCATGTTAATTGGTTATGATTTGTGCATGTTATTGCATTAAATCGGGGAAGGATTACACATTGAGTCTTGGTGACTCACCTTCTCCTTTAATTTTTCAGGTGACTCGTAGATCGCGGGTGAGGAGCCGGATGGACTCAAGGTGGCCATGCAGTGGAGACTTTTAAATAAATGAATTTTGGATTTTATCTATTTTTCTTTTGGGTTTATGTTGCTTAATTGTAATAAGGCCTCCTAGAATGATTTTATTATTATTGCTGCATGTTTGAATGTTTGGTTTAAACTACTTGATGATGTTAAAACGGTTGCACATGTTTTCTCAAATTAAACGCAAAATGTTTTAAAGTACCATCGGGTACATTTGAAATTTTTAAACAACTCGACTCAACAAATATTTTTAAGTTTGGTTTTTAACAAAGAAAATTCAAATTGAAAGGCATTTCGACTAATTTCAAAATCGGTTTTAAAATGGTTTTCAAAATCTTTTCTCTGTAGCAAACCAAATTCGGTCATATTGTTTGGGCCGGGTTTGGGGTGTTACAAGTATGTTGGGGCTAGCTATATAGATGCCCAAAGGAAGGCATTCCTGAACTTGGTACAGGGAAGTAAGTCTGTGGCCGAATATGAGGCCGAGTTTCTGCGCTTGAGCCGTTACGCTCGAGGGATGGTAGCAACGGAGTATGAACGTTGTGTTCGGTTCGAGGATGGGCTAAGAAATGAATTAAGGGTTCTGATAGCACCGCAACGAGAAAGGGTTTTTGCTGTTTTGGTAGATAAGGTTAAAATAGCCGAGGAAGTGAAACAGGTTGAGAGACAAGAAAGGGATAAGGATCGGGGTAAGAATAAGAGGAGTTTTGGGCCATCAAGAGCATCAGGGAATTTTCAGAAGAGGCCTAGGGCTGATGTGAAACACCCCAAACCCGGCCCACGAGCTTTGACCAGATTTGGTATGTTCCTTAAGTAAACCGGTTTCAAATTCTTTTGTTCCTTGGGAAAAACTTATGCGATTTTAAGAAAAATATTGTTTTGGGTTGGGCTTGTGTTTGAAAAAAATCAGTTTTATCTTATTTTGAAATCCAATTAATTAAGGTGACAAAACAATTAGGGTTTATTTTACGAAAAATAAATTTACTCAAACTTTAATTGATAATAATTCGTGAACATAATAATTGGAAATGAAAATAAAGAAATAAAACTATGGCCTTATTACATCAAGTAAAAACCCAAAATAAAATTCTGAAGTACTTAAATAAAATAAAGAGTCCATATTGAATAAGACTTCAAACTGAGCATGGCCACCACAAGTTCTACCGTCCCGGTCCATCACTGCTCATCACCTGAAAAATGTTCCCACAACGGGGTGAGTCAACAGATTCAATGTGCACACAACACTAAAATTTAATAGATCAGGCATACCATAACATATCACATGCACATTCATATACAAATAAAATAATGATGCAACCCAAACCCAAACCTAGATGCCATCCGCTACACATCCCCGTACCAACCTGCACACCGTGGGGACTACTAAGTCAACCCTCCTTCCGCTACATTCCATCGAAGGCAGTCGCTGCAGTCGACGTGCTCATCGCCCATATAAAGTTCATGGCATAGCCACCAGATTAAATAATTGTGTCATGAGACACCACGTTCAGATAATGTAACCGAGGTTACCACATTCAGATAATGTGACCGAAGTCACCACATTCAGATAGTGAGACCGAAGTCGTCACATTCACTTCCCCTTTCTCATATAACCCGAATGCCCCATTTATTTCATATGATGCATATCATACTTAAATCCACATTCATGTCACTTTTCACATGTTAAAATATAACATATTTCGTAATCCTAGCAGGAGTAGGAACGTACCTGAGTACTTTGTACCACATTAGGGTACTTTTAGCCACATTCACATTCTTATACATTCATATATTAAATATTTGCCATATAACATATTAAAAGTTAGTGTGGGTACACACCTGATTCGCTTAGCAATTCCTTGAGATTCCGAAAAGCTTGATCTAATGCTTAGATCCTTAATCCCTACATTTGATTTATCACTTATTACTTAGCATAAATCCTATTCGGCTATAATACCAAATCCTAGTAGGATTTGTATTCTAAAAAAAACTTACCTTTGATGCCGATTTGATGATTATTCAAATCCCGAAATAGATCCTTGCTTCCTTAATGCTGTCGAAAATCTTATAAGCACATGTTAGATTGATTTCTAACACTTAATCATCTTTAAATGGCCTATGGCCGAGTATTCATATGACTTACCTTGAGTCTTAGAAATCCCGAAACTTCGTTGTACTTCTCCTTGTAGTCGACAACTACTAGATCCCGAAGAAAACCTTCCAAATTTCGGCCATGGAATTCTTAAAGGAGTTAGATTCCTATATTTCGGCTAAAGAGAGATTGAAAATCAAATAATAGTTGATCTTACCTTTTTGGATGAAATCGGCAACACCCTTCTGTCACAACAAAGATTCGGCTTTGGCAGAATTTCGGCTTTTGGTGCTATGAAGAATTCGGCTAGGTTGGACTGTGTTTTTGGTTTTGATTAAAAGAGAGAGGAGGCTAGGGAATTCAGCTAGACAAAAGAAAAGAGAAGAGAAGAGAACCCTAAGAATTTCGGCAGAGAGAGAAGAGGAGAAAAATTGATGAGTAGCCCTCCTTCCTTCCTTTTATAGCCGAAATTATCATCTAAGGAGTCCCTTACTTGGCCACCACTCTTCTATTTGATAACTTTATCCTTTAATTATCATAAAATAAAAGAGTTTAATCCAACATTTATCTCATGGGAATAATGATAAATAAATCCCTTATTTATCTCTAGAAAATACTTAAGATAAATCATCATTTATCCCTATTTAGCCGAATTTTAAAGAGAATAAAACTCCCTTTTTAAGAGCCTTGTTGTCGTCCACCTCTGTGCTTCTGGAAGCAAAAATAAAACTTCTTTTATTTGCTTCCCATGTGACTCGAACTCAGGCCCAACACCCTTGCATGTGGCGCCATTTCCAGAGGCCCTAAGTGGCATCTTCAGGCCACTTTTCCAAGCCTGTTTGTGTGTCAAATTTCGCATACTTTTTCTCTTAAGGCCACCTTGCCTTAATTTCCTCTTTTAAACTTTAAAACTCGACATTTCTAAGTCATTTCTACGTTTCCAAAAATTTTCGTTTGGCTCTTTAAACTTGACATTTCCTTACATTTCCAAGTTTCCAGAAATGTTCACTTTCCTCTTTTGAATCATTTCCATACATTTTCAGGTTTCCAAAATGTTCATTTCTAAGTCTTTTCCATACATTTCTGGGTTTCCAAAAATGTTCAAAATTTATTCATAACACGTAAAACGTGTCATTTCGTACAATTAAATCGAAAATGCATAGGCCCTTTTCAGGATGTTACAGTTCTACCCCCTTAAGATAATTTCGTCCTCGAAATTCCCTAACTAAATAATTGAGGGTATTGCTGTCGCATTGCCTCTTCTGGCTCCCACGAAGCTTCCTCTGATCCATGATTGCGCCATAACACTTTGACTAGAGGAACTGACTTCCTCCGTAGCACTTTTACATCACGTTCCAATATCTGAATCGGCTCTTCCTCGTAGGATAAGTCTGGCCTTAGCTCCACTTCTTCAACTGGTACCACATGAGACGGATCTGATCGATAACGACGTAGCATGGATACATGGAATACGTCGTGCATCCGCTGCAACTCTGGTGGCAACTCCAGCTGGTATGCCACTGGTCCAACTCACCTCAGTACTCGATAAGGCCCTATAAACCTTGGGCTTAACTTCCCTTTGCGACCAAACCTCATCACCTTCTTCCAAGGCGAAACCTTAAGGAACACTTGGTCTCCCACTTCAAACTCTATTTCCTTTCGCTTAAGGTTGGCATACGACTTCTGCCTATCAGAGGCTTCCTTTAACCGTGCCCTGATTATCTCAACCTTTTCTTCAGTTTCTGCCACTAACTCTGGACCCAAAACTCGACGTTCTTCTAACTCAGTCCAACAAGTAGGAGTTCGACACTTCCGACCATACAACGCTTCATATGGTGCCATTCGAATACTAGCCTGATAGCTGTTGTTGTAGGCAAATTCAGCTAAAGGCAAGTAATCTTCCCAACTTCCTCAAAAATCCATCACACAGCCTCTCAACATATCCTCCAACACTTGTATAACTCGTTCAGACTGCCCGTCTGATTGTGGATGAAAAGCCATAGTGAAGTCCAACTTAGTGCCTAACGCTTGATGAAGTGCCCTCCAAAACCGAGACGTAAACCTTGGGTCTCTATCGGAGATGATCGATACCGGTACTCCATGCAACCTCACAATTTCCGCTTTATATAATTTGGCCAACTTCTGAAGAGAATAGTCAACTCTTACCGGAATGAAGTGCGCGGACTTGGTCAAACGGTCCACTATTACCCATACCGAGTCCTTCTTAGTAGGCGTAAGGGGAAGCCCACTAACGAAGTCCATGGTAATTCTCTCCCACTTCCATTGTGGAATCTCGATTGGTTGAAGCAATCCCGATGGAACTTGGTGTTCAGCCTTAACTTGCTGACACGTCAGACATTTCCCCACGAATTCAGTAACTTCCCGCTTAAGATCAGACCACCAAAATTGTTCCCTTAAAACTCTGTACAGCTTAGTGCCTCCGGGATGCATAGCATAAGGGCTACTATGCGCTTCCCGAAGAATTCTTTGTCTTAACTCTCCGTTCTTCGGCATACAGACCTTTCCTTTGTAGCACAATGCTCCTTCATCATTAACACCATAATCCTTTAACTCTCCGTTTTGTACTTGCTGTAACTTAGCACTTAGGTCCTTATCAGCCAACTGTCCCTCTTTCACCTCATTGAGCCATGTGGGCTTGACTTGTAACTCTGCCAACAGGCTTCCATCATCATACAAACTCAAATGAGCAAACATAGCCCTTAAATCCGACACAACCTTCCGACTTAGGGCATCGGCTACCACATTCGCCTTGCCCAGGTGGTACTCTATCGAGCAATCATAATCCTTCAATAACTCCACCCACCTTCGCTGCCTCAAGCAACTCCTTCCGAGTCAACAAATACTTAAGGCTCTTGTGGTCGGTGTAGATTATCGACCTTTCTCCATAAAGATAGTGCCTCCACACCTTAAGAGCGAAAACCACTGCCGCCAATTCCAAGTCATGAGTTGGGTAGTTAACCTCATGCGGTCTTAACTGTCGAGACGCATAAGTGACTACTTTTCCTTCTTGCATTAGTACACAGCCTAATCCCGTGTGAGAAGCGTCACAGTATGCCACAAAATCCTTTCCTACCTCCGGCTGAATTAACACTGGAGCTTCCGTCAACACCTTCTTAAGCTTTTCAAAGCTTCCCTGTTGTTTATGCATCCATTCAAAGGGTACTTCCTTCCTTAGCAACCTTGTCAAAGGCGCGGCTATTGACGAGAACCCTTCCACGAACCTTCTGTAATAGCCTGCCAAACCTAAGAAACTTCGGATCTCAACCACGAACCTAGGTGGTTTCCAATCCAACACTGCCTCGATCTTCCTAGGATCCACTCTTATTCCCTCTGCGGATACCACATGTCCTAAGAATGCCACCTCCTTAAGCCAAAATTCACACTTGCTGAACTTGGCATAGAGCTTCTTCTTCCTTAACACTTGCAGCACAACCCGTAGGTGCTCATCATGTTCCTCTTCTGACTTCGAATACACCAGGATGTCATCGATAAACACAACAATGAACCTATCCAAATAGGGTTGAAAAACCCGGTTCATCATATCCATGAACGCGGCTGGAGCGTTCGTCAACCCAAACGGCATCACTACAAACTCAAAATGGTCGTATCTTGTCCTAAAAGCTGTCTTATGCATATCTGCTTCCTTCACCTTCAACTGATGATATCCCGACCTTAAGTCTATCTTTGAAAATACTGCGGCCCCCTTCAGCTGATCGAACAAGTCATCGATCCTTGGCAAAGGATACTTGTTCTTAATGGCCAGCTTGTTCAACTGACGATAATCTATGCACATACGCATAGTTCCATCCTTCTTCTTCACGAACAAAACCGGTGCTCCCCATGGAGACACACTGGGTCGAATGAACCCACGATCCAGCAATTCTTGAATTTGAGCCTTAAGCTCAACCAACTCCTTTGGTGCCATTCGGTATGGAGCGATTGACACAGGAGCCGTTCTCGGTAGCAAGTCTATTCCAAATTCCACCTCCCTGTCTGGGGGTATTCCTGGTAATTCCTCCAGGAATACATCTTCAAAATCCCTTACAGTTCTAACTCCACTAACACCTTCTTCCTTTCCACCCAACGCACTTACGAAAGCTAAGAACGCCTTGCACCCTTTCCTAACCATTTTCTCAGCCTTCAACGCCGAAACTACGTTAGACAGGTAGTTTCTTCTTTCTCCAATCATTACTACTATTTCATCCTCCGGGGTCCTTAATTCCATTCGTTTTGCCGTACAATCCAACACGGCTCGGTGCTCTACTAGCCAATCCATTCCAAGTATGAGTTCAAACTCCCCAAAGGGTAGTTCCATTAAGTCAGCCCGGAAGTTTACTCCCTGAATCTCTAGGGGTACATTCCGAAAGATCTTATCCACCACTACAGTTTGGCCTAATGGGCTTACTACAGTCATCTGCCTATCAGAAAGTTCAGAATCTAGGCCTAGTGTTTCCACTACACTACATGCAACATAAGAATGGGTCGATCCCACATCAATCAGAGCAAAATAGGGCTTGCTATAAATAAAGAACGTACCGGTTATAACATCCGGCGCGTCTTCATCCTCCCTCCGGCGAACCGCATAAACCAAACCCGGTTGCCTTGCCTCAGCATTAGCAGTACCTCTACCCTGTGTTCCACGTCCTCTGCCAGCACCATTACCTCTGTTATTCGAACCACGACCTCGTTGAGGATGTTGTCCCCCTCTACCAGCCTGACTGACATTATGAGCTGCTGGTCGACTTTCATCTGATTTCTTAGGACAATCTTTGAGCATATGGTCCCTGGACCCACACCTAAAACATCCTCCCGTCTTTTTCCAGCACTCCCCTAAGTGCTTCTTTCCACAATGATCACAAGGTCCATACTGTCCTCCTGTACCAGCTTGCTGGTTCCGCGGCCCATCAACTCTAGGCCTCTTTTGAACCTTCCCAGATGATCCAAAACCTCTTTTTGGCCTGTTCCGATCCATAGTCTGCTTTGTAGCATCCTTAATTCCTTCAGCCACTTTAGCCTTCTCCACTAAAGCAGAAAACTCCTGCTCCTGATGCGGCGCTATCAACAATCTTAGATCATCCCTTAGTCCGTCCTCAAAACGGACACAGCGCTAATGCTCAGTTGCCACTACTCCTCGAGCATACCGGCTCAATCTCAGAAATTCGGCCTCATATTCTGCAACGGACTTGTTCCCTTGAACCAGCCCCAGAAATGCTTTTCTTTGCTCATCAGTATACCTGGTTCCCACATATTTCTTCTGAAATGCTTCCTTAACATACTCCCAGGTCAGATCCTCAGCTGTGGCACCATCCCGAACAGTTAACCACCATTGATACACCTCATCGCGTAACAGTGCCACCATTCCTTTCAACTTCTCCTCAGGGGGTCAGATCAAGCTCATCCATGATGCGCTCAGTTGCTTCCAACCAGTACTCGGTTGTACTGGATGCCACTCTAGATACTCCACGAAACATTTCAGCTCCATTAGCTCGAAGCCATTCAGGCACAGACTTTCGATTTCCCGAATTTCCTCCTGCCCCAGCCACCAACTCCAGAACTCACAGTACAGCCTGCGACACAGCATCGTCCCCCGTTTGAGCTTGCTGCTCCACACCAACAGCTGGGAGTGGTGGGGGCGGTGGTACTTCATTATCAGACCCTTGACCCGATCTAACCGGTTCTGACCTAGTCATTCTTCCTCTACCGCGTCCACGACGGCCATGTCCTCTAGAGCTCATTTCGATCGTCGCGATCTGATTAAAAAGGTTTATGAATTAGTCCTTGTTTCACTTATTACCCGCGAAGAAGTTTTATGAACAGAGTTTTTTAGAAGTGGTTCTTTCGTATTCATACATACACACAGTCTGTTCATTCACACATTCATCCATCAAACAATTATGAACTTCCGTTCATTCAGAGAAACGTTGTAGTTTTCATTGTTGTTGTTTTTCCACTACCCAGGGGTATTTTCGTAATTTGTCCTACAGGGGTATTTTCGTAATTTTTCAAAAGAAAAATTCCTTGGTGATTTTGTCACAAAATATTTTGAAAATTTTGAATTCCCGGGGTATTTTTGAAAATTTTGAAGTTCGGGGGTATTTCGGTAATTTTGGACCTTAGGGTATTTCGGTAATTTTTCCACAAATCGGGATAAATTTGCAAAATTTTAATAAATCGGGGATATTTCGAGAGTTGCAAAACTTTGAGGGTTCTTTTGAGAATTGTACTTTCCAAAACGGTGATGTTGCAAAAATTTGGAAATCAGGGTCGTTTTGGTAATTTTGTAAGTTAGGGGCAATTTTGTAATTTTTTCCAAAATCAAGGTATTTTGGTATTTTGCAAGTTGGGGTTTTTGAACATTTATAAAATAATGAAATTTCGGAAAAACTGTTGAGTGGTTGATCAATTTATAAACCAAGGGCATTTTTGTAATTTCACCACTAAGGGTATTTTTGTAATCAGAAATTTTTCGAATTTTTTTTAAAGAGATATTTTTCACAAATTAAAGAAAATATGATTTTTTAAGAGTTTTAAAATTAGGGTTTCCATAAAAACACGGCTAGTTCCCTTTTCGGGTTTTAGTCATTGTGTTTAGCCTATGACCGAGTCCTCTTGGTCAAGGTGAACCAAAGCGACGCACCAGGCAGGATTCAAATGGAGAGGAGGTGAGTCACGCGGACTGCTTAAATACCAAGCTCCCACCGAAACCATTCTTAGACATGCGCATAGAGGTTGCCACACCCACTGAGCCCTCTGGGTTAGGGTGAACCGAAGCTACGCACCAGGTAGGATTCTTGCGAAGAGGAGGTGAGTCACTAGGACTGCTTAAATACCAAGCTCTTCCGGATCCAATCCTAGACATGCGTACAGGGGTTACCACACCCTAACTCGATTGACTTAGCCATAGGTTTGTTTAGTGGTCCTTAAGTCTTATGTATTTGTGTTTGAGTAGACTAGTCCTAGAGTTCAAGTTCCTATCATACTATTCTACGTTCCATTCCTTTTCTACCCTTCTATAATTCACATAATCACACAGATGGCTAGGGGTACATACCTGGTGGACTGCGGGTCGGAGACTTAGGTGCCATGCCATAACCTGCCTATTTTCAGAAATATTTCCATAAAACTCATTTGGGCTCCGAGAGTTTAAAACTGGGCTCTGATACCAAACTGAAACACCCCAAACCCGGCCCACGAGCTTTGACCAGATTTGGTATGTTCCTTAAGTAAACCGGTTTCAAATTCTTTTGTTCCTTGGGAAAAACTTATGCGATTTTAAGAAAAATATTGTTTTGGGTTGGGCTTGTGTTGAAAAAAATCAGTTTTATCTTATTTTGAAATCCAATTAATTAAGGTGACAAAACAATTAGGGTTTATTTTACGAAAAATAAATTTACTCAAACTTTAATTGATAATAATTCGTGAACATAATAATTGGAAATGAAAATAAAGAAATAAAACTATGGCCTTATTACATCAAGTAAAAACCCAAAATAAAATTCTTAAGTACTTAAATAAAATAAAGAGTCCATATTGAATAAGACTTCAAACTGAGCATGGCCACCACAAGTTCTGCCGTCCCGGTCCATCACTGCTCATCACCTGAAAAATGTTCCCACAACGGGGTGAGTCAACAGACTCAATGTGCACACAACACTAAAATTTAATAGATCAGGCATACCATAACATATCACATGCACATTCATATACAGATAAAATAATGATGCAACCCAAACCCAAACCTAGATGCCATCCGCTACACATCCCCGTACCAACCTGCACACCGTGGGGACTACTAAGTCAACCCTCCTTCCGCTACACTCCATCGAAGGCAGTCGCTGCAGTCGACGTGCTCATCGCCCATATAAAGTTCGTGGCATAGCCACTAGATTAAATAATTGTGTCATGAGACACCACGTTCAGATAATGTAACCGAGGTTACCACATTCAGATAATGTGACCGAAGTCACCACATTCAGATAGTGAGACCGAAGTCGTCACATTCACTTCCCCTTTCTCATATAACCCGAATGCCCCATATATTTCATATGATGCATATCATACTTAAATCCATATTCATGTCACTTTTCACATGTTAAAATATAACATATTTCGTAATCCTAGCAGGAGTAGGAACGTACCTGAGTACTTTGTACCACATTAGGGTACTTTTAGCCACATTCACATTCTTATACATTCATATATTAAATATTTGCCATATAACATATTAAAAGTTAGTGTGGGTACACACCTGATTCGCTTAGCAATTCCTTGAGATTCCGAAAAGCTTGATCTAATGCTTAGATCCTTAGTCCCTACATTTGATTTATCACTTATTACTTAGCATAAATCCTATTCGGCTATAATACCAAATCCTAGTAGGATTTGTATTCTAAAAAAAACTTACCTTTGATGCCGATTTGATGATTATTCAAATCCCGAAATAGATCCTTGCTTCCTTACTGCTGTTGAAAATCTTATAAGCACATGTTAGATTGATTTCTAACACTTAATCATCTTTAAATGGCCTATGGCTGAATATTCATATGACTTACCTTGAGTCTTAGAAATCCCAAAACTTCGTTGTACTTCTCCTTGTAGTCGACAACTACTAGATCCCGAAGAAAACCTTCCAAATTTCGGCCATGGAATTCTTAAAGGAGTTAGATTCCTATATTTCGGCTAAAGAGAGATTGAAAATCAAATAATAGTTGATCTTACCTTTTTGGATGAAATCGACAACACCCTTCTGTCACAACAAAGATTCGGCTTTGGCAGAATTTCGACTTTTGGTGCTATGAAGAATTCGGCTAGGTTGGACTGTGTTTTTAGTTTTGAATAAAAGAGAGGGGAGGCTAGGGAATTTGGCTAGACAAAAGAAAAGAGAAGAGAAGAGAACCCTAAGAATTTCGACAGAGAGAGAAGAGGAGAAAAATTGATGAGTAGCCCTCCTTCCTTCCTTTTATAGCCGAAATTATCATCTAAGAAGTCCCTTACTTGGCCACCACTCTTCTATTTGATAACTTTATCCTTTAATTATCATAAAATAAAAGAGTTTAATCCAACATTTATCTCATGGGAATAATGATAAATAAATCCCTTATTTATCTCTAGAAAATACTTAAGATAAATCATCATTTATCCCTATTTAGCCGAATTTTAAAGAGAATAAAACTCCCTTTTAAGAGCCTTGTTGCCGTCCACCTCTGTGCTTCTGGAAGCAAAAATAAAACTTCTTTTATTTGCTTCCCATGTGACTCGAACTCAGGCCCAACACCCTTGCATGTGGCGCCATTTCCAGAGGCCCTAAGTGGCATCTTCAGGCCATTTTTCCAAGCCTGTTTGTGTGTCAAATTTTGCATACTTTTTCTCTTAAGGCCACCTTGCCTTAATTTCCTCTTTTAAACTTTAAAACTCGACATTTCTAAGTCATTTCTAAGTTTCCAAAAATTTTCGTTTGGCTCTTTAAACTTGACATTTCCTTACATTTCCAAGTTTCCAGAAATGTTCACTTTCCTCTTCTGAATCATTTCCATACATTTTCAGGTTTCCAAAATGTTCATTTTTAAGTCTTTTCCATACATTTTCGGGTTTCCAAAAATGTTCAAAATTTATTCATAACACGTAAAACGTGTCATTTCGTACAATTAAATCGAAAACGCATAGGCCCTTTTCAGGATGTTACATGATGGGCCAGTTCGTGCTCCGACAAGTCAAAATCAAGCATGTTCTACATATGGGAGGACACATTATGGGGAGTGCAGAATAAAAACAGGTGGATGCTTTAAATGTGGGTCCACAAAACATCTGATTAAGGACTGTCCTCAGATGGATCGAGGCAGCCCGCGGGCCGAGGTGCTGATCAAGTGAGGAGAGGTGATCAGCCTGGACCAAGGGGTCGCGGTGCAGGTAGAGGAGGAAATGGGGCTGGTCGTGGTCGTGGAGCACTTGGGAGAGGTGCCGGTAATGTAGATGCAAGGCAGCCGGGTCTAGTTTATGCAGTTCGTCGACAGGAGGATGGTGACGCACCGGATGTCATAACCGGTACGTTTCTTATAGCTAACAGCCCTTTTCTTGCTTTGATTGACATTGGGTCAACCCACTCCTATGTTGCATGTTCGATATCTGAGACCTTAAGTATAGATTCTGAAACAACTACTAGGAAGATGACTGTAGTTAGTCCCCTAAGACAATCTAGGGTAGTAGACAAGCTGTTTAATGATGTACCTTTAGAGACTCAAGGGGTAGTGTTTCCAGCAGACTTAATGGAATTGCCATTCAGAGAGTTCGATCTTATCCTAGGAATGGATTGGTTGTCAAAGCATCGTGTTAAGTTGGATTGTGGGTCTAAGCGCATGGTGTTAAGTACCAGGAAGGCGGGGAGGTGGTTGTGTTAGGAGAAAGAAGGAACTAGTTGTCCAACGTAGTGTCCGCCTTGAAAGCTGTTAAGATGATTCGGAAGGGATGTAACGCCTTTTTAGCTTTTATTAATGCTTTGGATGCTAAAGAGGTGACTGTCGATGAGGTTCGAACAGTCAAGGATTTTGCAGACGTCTTTCTGGAGGAGTTGCCAGGATTACCCCCGGATCGCGAGGTGGAGTTTGGAATAGAACTACTCCCGGGTACGGCTCTGGTATCTATTGCCCCTTATCGAATGGCGCCGAAGGAGCTGGTGGAGCTTAAAGCTCAGATTCAGGAGCTATTGGATCGAGGATTCATCCGACCGAGTGTGTCTCCATGGGGAGCGCCGGTCCTATTCGTGAAGAAGAAGGACGAATCCATGCGTATGTGTGTGGACTATCGTCAACTGAATAAGTTGACGATTAAGAATAAGTACCCATTACCGAGAATTGACGATTTGTTCGACCAGCTCAAAGGAGCTTCGGTCTTTTCTAAGATTGATTTAAGGTCGGGATATCATCAATTAAGGGTTAAAGAAGGAGATATTCATAAGACGGCGTTTCGAACTCGGTACGGTTATTATGGGTTTTTGGTAATGCCATTCGGTTTGACGAACGCGCCAGCAGCATTTATGGATATGATGAACCGGGTGTTTTAGCCATACCTTGATCGGTTCATCATAGTATTTATCGACGATATATTGGTTTATTCCAAGACTGAGGAGGAGCATGATGCACAACTTCGAGTGGTGTTCCAAATTCTGAGGGAAAAGCAGCTGTACGCAAAGTTCAGTAAGTGTGAGTTCTGGCTGAAGGAGGTGACATTTCTGGGGCATGTGATTTTCGCAGAGGGGATTAGGGTAGACCCTCAGAAAATCGAAGCTGTGTTAAATTGGAAATCGCCGAAGTCTGTGGCGGAAATTCGAAGTTTCTTAGGATTAGCGGGATATTATCGAAGGTTCGTTGAGGGGTAGTGTTTGCTCTTAAGATTTGGAGGCACTACCTGTATGGGGAAAAGTCTGTAATTTACACCGACCATAAAAGTTTGAAGTATCTCCTTACTCAAAAGGAGTTAAATTTACGGCAACGTAGGTGGATCGAGCTCCTGAAGGACTATGATTGCTCGATTAAATACCATCCCGACAAGGCCAATGTGGTGGCAGATGCGTTGAGTAGGAAGGTGATAGCAGACCTAAGGGCAATGTTCGCTCATCTTAGTTTGTATGAGGATGGTAGGTTGGTGGCTGAGCTACAAGTAAGACCTATGTGGACAAGTCTAATCAAGGAGAAACAACTTTTGGATGATGTCTTAAGTACTCGAATCCGACAAGTGCAGGAGGGTGAAGTAGAAGACTATAGTCTGAACAATGATGGAGTTTTGTGTTTCCGTGGGAAGGTTTATATGCCAAAAGATGAGGAGCTAAGGCAGATGATTCTTCGGGAATCACATAGTAGCCCTTATGCTATGCATCCTGGAGGAGCTAAGATGTATCAGGATTTGTGAGACCAGTTCTGGTGGTCGGGTTTGAAGCAAGAAGTTACGGAGTATGTGGAGAAGTGTGTAACGTGTCAGCAAGTCAAAGCTGAACACCAGTTGCCTTCGGGATTGTTGCAGCCGATAAAGATTCCCCAATGGAAATAGGAGAGAATCACAATGGATTTTGTTAGTGGGTTACCCCTTACACCCACCAAGAAAGATTCAATTTGGGTAATTGTGGATCGGCTGACGAAGTCTGCTCACTTCATACCGATTCGGGTCGACTACTCTTTGCAAAAGTTGGCTAAGTTGTACGTGGTTGAAGTCGTAAGATTACATGGTGTACCGGTGTTGATCATATCGGATAGGGACCCTAGGTTCACGTCACGATTTTGGAAGGCTCTTCATCAAGCAATGGGAACAAGGCTAGACTTCAGTACCGCTTTTCACCCACAGTCCGATGGTCAGTCTGAGAGGGTAATCCTGATCTTGGAGGATATGCTAAGGGGTTGCATCATCGATTTTAGGGGTAGTTGGGAGGAGTATTTACCCTTGGCAGAATTCGCGTACAATAATAGCTACCAAGCTAGTATTCAAATGGCGCCGTATGAAGCATTATATGGAAGGAGATGTCGTACTCCAACTTGTTGGACGGAGTTGGGTGAACGTCAGATATTGGGTCCGGAACTAGTTTCAGAAACGGAGGAAAAAGTTAAATTAATACGGGCTCGATTGAAGGAAGCGTCTAATCGACAGAAATCTTATGCGGATCTAAAGCGGAAGGAGGTGGAATTCGCAGTAGGAGACCAAGTCTTCTTGAAGGTATCACCGTGGAAGAAAGTAATGAGGTTTGGACGAAAGGGTAAGCTAAGTCCTCGATTTATTGAGCCTTATAGGGTGTTAAAACGTGTGGGGCCAGTGGCTTATCGTTTGGAGTTGCCTTCAGAGTTGGAGCAGATACATGACGTGTTCCATGTTTTGATGCTGAGACGTTATCGATCTGATCCATCGCACATAGTGCCAGTGGAAGGAATTGAAGTAAGGCCGGATTTGTCTTTCGAGGAAGGACCAGTGCAAATCTTGGATCGAGACGTGAAAGTGTTAAGAAGGAAGTCCGTTCCATTGGTTAAAGTTTTATGGCAAAATCATGGCGCTGAAGAGGCGACGTGGGAGCCAGAGGATGTTATACGACAGCAGTATCCCCATCTCTTTTGATCAGGTAAATTTCGAGGACAAAATTTATTTTAAGGGGGGTAGAACTGTAATATTCTAATATAGGCCTGTGCATTTATATGTGGTACTTGATTAATTTGTAATTTAAGAATTTGATGTTGAATTGAGGCCCTGATTAAATATTTGGATTAGGGTTTAAATTAATGTTCTGGGTAATTTAAGTGATATTTTGGGCTTTAAAAATTTGGGTTAGGTGGCTAATAAATGGTGTTAGCTCATAATTTAAGTAGATAGTTAATTAAGTGACAAGCTGGGCTTGTGGCCCAAAGATTTGAGGAGCTTTAAGTGGGCATAAGGCGGCGTCATAAGGGGGGAGGAGTTTGAGCCAAGTAAGGGCTACTGAGAGCCCAAGTTTTGGGTCAAAAATTCGGCAGTTAGGAGCCCTAGGAGTGGACGACACACTAGCTACAAAATAGGGATTTTAATTCTTTTATTTTCTTGATAAATAGGAAGATAAAGGAAGAGAAAGATAAGGGCTATTTTTGAGGAGATAAGGGATTAAGATAACAAGAAAGATAAAAGCTATCAGATGACAGCAGAGTTGGCCGAAAATCCAACTCTGGGAGGGGGAGTGTATTGCCAAAATCTATATAAGCCAAGTGATCATCCTTTCTTTCAATTTTTCTCTCTTCTTCCTCACCTAGCCGAATTTCTCTTCTTCTTTTCTCTCAAAACCTTTTCTTTGCCGCAACTCTCCAAACACAGTTTACTTTCCCCTCTTCTCTTCTCAAAGTCGAATCTACAAGTGAGATCTCTGTTTCCTAAAGGTGCACCGTAAGCCTTATACTCCTCTTTAATCCGGTGAGTTTCGGGATTTCTCCTTTTTCTGTGATTCCTTTATTTTTATCAAGTTCCTAATCCAAATCATTATTTCCAATGCCCTGTCGGTTATACTATTTATCCCTAAAAGCCGAATCTGTTCCATTAAAGCCGATTTGGTGGAAAAGTCGAAGGTAGGGAGGTGACGTTTCTTAGAGATTTTTGGGATTCGACAAATAAGGCTCTACGTTAAGGATAATAGATTTTCGCGATAACAGGTGTGTAATACTTCACCACCATCTAGATCTAATCATAAAATGCATGATCATAAGATTTATATATGTTTTGATAATTGCCAACATCACGGTTTATTGATGAAAGCCCAAGGAGGGTAAAAGCGGATCCCAGGTTAGTAAATAATCTGTTTAAATGTTATAAGTAAAATGCTTGTATGTGATTGCATGGGTTGGGTTGATGAAAGTAGGAAGTTATACGTTATATGTGTAGCGGCTAATGCCGTGAACTGTTATACGAGCTTCAGCCATTAAATATTATATGGGCTTCGGCCATTATATGTTATAAGGGCTTCGGCCATCATACGTGGATGAGCAGCAAGCTTGCCATCATGGTGTGTAGCGGTGTGGGGCGATTGTAGAAATCCCCAATGGTGTGAACGGTTGGTACGGGGGCGTGTAGCAGATGGAAACCTAGGCAAACGGGTTGGGCCTTGCATATTATTTGTTATTAATGTTTGTTATGAGTATTAAACTGTTTATTTTGTTTAATGGGCTCAAGGCCCAAAAATCTAGTGGTGCATGAGGGTTGCACACTGAGTCTCGCGACTCACCCCTTTTAATTAACATTTCAGGTGATACCTAGTGCTTCGTACCGGGCTGGAGAGGAACGCAAGGTGGCCATGTAGCACAATATGTGGATTTAGCAAAAAGACTCAAGTTATTATTTTATATTTTTAATTAATGGATTTTAACATCTCGTTGTAATAAGGCCATGGGCCACTAGTTTATATTTTGTTTTATTATGGGCTTTTATTACTTTTAGTTATTTAAATTTTTATTCTAATTAAACTAAGGCATGTAATTAAGTTTGGGTTTTATTTTACAAAGGCATATTCTATATAAAATATATTTGGGCTTTTCTGAAAATACGACATGTTTTCCAAAATTTTTCTTAGTGACATACCAGATCCGGTTGTAGTGTTTGGGCCGGGTTTGGGTTGTTACAGTTTCATACTTAAAAGAGCTTAAATATGAGCAATATTATTATTTTTATTTAGTTTTTCTATTTTAGTTTCAAAGTTAATAAAAAGTGTGATTTGAGTTGATTTTATGACATTAGGGGTCGAAGTAGGCTTAAGGGAAGAATAACAAAGTTAGTGAGTGTGCAGGACACCATTCAGAGGCATGAGAACTCGAGGCTAGTCACCATGTTGCAACACAAAAGTTCAATGTAGCAACATAGTTAACAAAATGCCAAAATAGCCATACTACCTTTGGTGTTGTGACATAGCTAGACGACGTCGTGACACACCCTTGAAGCTGATACTGAGCCAAGTAAACTACCTACAGTGTTGCAACATAGGCAGTGGATGTCACGACACCGACCTTGTTGTGAAGCATTAATGAGGTGAGGGTTTCGGTCTACACAATGTATTTTAACATAAAAACATCAGCCAAACTAAGGCTAAGGACGACGACCAACCCTAATATTATAAATAGGCTCATTAAACACTTAAGAGATCATCTTTTCTGTAGCTTAGAATTTTACTTTCAGTTTAGTTTTCAGTTTTAGTTTTTTTTTTTTGTTCTTAGGATTTATTTTTAGTTGGTTTTTCATTATTGTTCTTCAGAGAATCTTACTTGTGGATTCAATGCAACTCTTTGTGGATTTTTGCACTTCATTCAAATACAATTCAGGATTCTTTTTAAATTTTTAATCTTGATCTTTTATTTATGTTTATTTGATTTATGAAGTTTATATTATTTATGGGATCCATGAGGAACTAATCCTCTTATGGGGGATTAGTGACTGAAAGTGTGATTAATTAATTTCTATGTAGGGTTTCTTAACGGATTAGTTGTTTGGGATAGGAAGAACTTAAACCTTAGGCTTGACAATCCTAGGAAGTCATCTAGGTGGGAAGTAACCTAAAATTGGTATTGCCTATTCGTGAACCCCTTACCCTAATCTGATCTAGACTATGAGGTAGAGAGATAAGTAGTTCTTCCTGACTTGTTAGTTTTGTGGAAGATGAAGAGATCTTGCTAGTGTAACGACTAGTTGATTGAGTAGAAACTCAAAATAAGAATTAGTTATGACCATCGAAGCAAGCTAGTCACCCCTGCTTAGATTTGATTGAGTTTACATATGAATTCTCCGTTTTTATTATTTTATGCATGTTTATTTCTTTTCTTACAAAAACAAATATTTTTCACTTTATACTTTTTTTTTACTATAATTTGTTTATAGTACTAATTAGATCTATTTATGTTTAGGTTAATATTAATTTAGTACTCACGTCCCTTAGGTACGATCCTCGGAGTATTTACCTACTTCGTTGTAAAACTATATTACAGCCTGACTCGTATACTTGCAGACACTGCCTCAATTCCATATTTTTAGTAGCGATATTCATACTCTGGACGTTAGTACGTCTGGAGGCAGTCAAGTTGTTAGCGTTGATGCTAGGGAGGCAACGTTACTAAATTAGTTTAATTTTTGTGTCTTATAGAATAATTAGGAAATTTTAAATTATAGATACGAATTTAAATCTAATTATTTTTCTTATTTTTATTTTAGCATTTGATATTAATATTACTATAATTTCTACTAACAAATTGTTTTTTTTTCTTATAACAGGGATTGCTGGCATCATGATCACCTAGTGCAATACATTCACGAGGGAAGTTCATAAAACAATTCTTAACATTTGACTTATAATATATCCTATCTAACATCTCACACAATGATCCAGGTGCTAGGGGCAGTTCCTTTTGATATGATCTGGTTATGACCTAGTATTACTCGACCTGTTATTCAAAGTCCTTATTTTGAATTCAACAATGCGTTACTAACATGGATTTCTTCAAATATTAGTTTGGTAGTAACAAAAATGAGGATCCTATAGCTTTCCTCCGGCAGTTCGAGCACATTTGCAGCACATATAACAGTCCATTTTCAGTGAAATCGGAATAGTGGTTTCGGGACCACAAATCTGAGTCTGTAAGGAAAATTATGTTAATATTATTGCATGGTCTGCATTATGATAGGAATGTTGTATAAAAAAATTCGTTAAAGAAATTTTACCGATTACATGTCTAATTTGATAAATGACCAATTTGCATAAAATGCAAAAGTTGAGTTCTAGTAGCTATAGGTATCAAATAGCTATGAAATTCAAAATTTGAGGTCCTTATATGGCAAATAGACCATTAAGAGGAGTTAGTAGATAAGTATGATGATTCATCCATGGAAAATTAATTAAAGAAAAGGACTAAATTGGAAATTGAAATAATAAAAGATGATAAATGATAAAATAATGAAAATATCATCATATTCTCATCTTTTCCAAATGAAAATCCATGAAAACCCTAGCTATGGGTATTGAGTTCTAGCAAGCTTATTTTACTCAATTAGGTATGTTTTATTGTCACGTTTTTAGTAATTTTTATATTTCCGAGATCGTAATAGCTTAATTTGCAAAGTTATCAAAGTACTAAGGTTTTTCCATGGATGAGTATGTATGAATTATGAAATTTATGGTAGAAAATGAAAGGTTGTTGATAGATAAACAACTTTTGTAAAGTGAATTTTGATGAAATTATGATTTAGGTATTAATTTGTAAAGATGTAAACATGGAAAAATTCTGAATTTTATGAAATACATGCGTTATTAATGTTACATATAAAAATCGGTTAGGCTTGGAATAAGGGTTAGATTGCATGAATTTCATTTTCCGAGCCTAGGGATGAAATCGTAATTAAATAAAAGTATAGGGGCAAAATAGTAATTTTGCCTAGGATGTGAATTGGATTGAATTGAATATGAATTGTATTAAATTGAGTTAAATTTACTCGTATAGATCCGGATAGACAAAATATGGAATTAGATCAAGGAAAAGAGAAAGTGTCGGACTAGTAGACAACAAATCAACGAACACTTGTCAAGGTAAGTTCTTGTAATTAAATTGTGTACATTTATATGTTTGAATTGAAATGTTATATATATATATATATATATATATATATATGAATTGTGTAATTTCGATGTACATAAAATTGATTACAAGTCTGACAAAGCTCGATAAATGTTAAGTTTCGTTTGAATAAATGAAATTCGATTCATACAAGATTCCCGAATTAGTTATGGTTCTGCATATGTTGTAGACACACCATAGCTCAAAAGAGTGTCCCGCTAATTGCCCTCTCAAGCTTCCTGTTATATGGTTCTTGCAAGCTTCCCGTTAATAGCTCTTCGGAGCATCCTAATCGATCGTGATCCTGCATGTGTTGTGGGCACACCGCAGCTCTTATGAGCGTCTTGTTACATGATCTCTGGAGCTTCCCGATATGGCTCGCTTGAACTTCTCGATATATGGCTATCTAGAGCTTCATGTTTAATGGCTCTTCAGAGCTACCCATTATTGGTTTGCATGAGCTTCTTGATTATTACTCTTATGAGCTTTCTATTATACAGCCCGGATAAGCTTCCTGTTACATGGCTCACATGAGCTTCTGGTTATATGGCTTGAAAGAAAGCTTCTCGATTATGTGCTCCAAGAAGCACTCTCGAATATGAATTGACGGATTACAGTTTGTACACTTCAAGTGTACTACCTGTGTATCCATCGATATTTATAATAAATTGAACGAGTAAAGTTTTCGACATGGGATAATTTGAATTTGAGATAAAATATTATGGAAATGTATATGTTATATGAATATATGATGTGGAAAACATATGTACATGAAAATTTGTTACATGATGAGCTCATCCTTGTTTCTTGATATTCACATGAATTATATGACTAACATGTTTCTTGAGATTATATGTGTTTAGGAAAATTGCCAAATTACTTTGGATGAATTTTGCATGCATACTTTAAATGTAAATGAATGGTAAGTTAATTTCCCGTTATACGAACTTACTAAGCATAATATGCTTACCCTATATTATTTTTCCTATTTTTTAGAAATTTGGAAGCTCGAAGTGGTTGGAAGTTGGTTGGAGCATCATCACACTATCTTTCGTCTCATTTCAATATATGTAAAGAACTAGATTTTGGTATAATGGCATGTATAGGTGCAAATGGGTCTTTGATGACAAATATGTGTTTGGTTATAAATAACCATTGGAATGGCTTGAGTTGGATATACTTTTGTTATGTATATATATGTTTGGCTTCTTTATGTTTGTTGTGTTTGATGTGGTTGGGTGATGAATAAGTTATAGGCATATTGATGTATGAGATGAGATAGTATAGTTGGTATAAGTAAGCAAATAGATATTTTGATTAATATGGTAAATTTGAATTGTAACATCCTAAAACAGGGGCTATTTGTGAATAAATTATTTTCCTTGTGTTTGAATTGTTATGGTATTATTTTTGGAATGATAAGATTTAGTTAAGGGTCTTAAGTTGGCTCGAGATAGTAGAAATTTTTATTTGGGAACTTTAAAGGCAAGGAGCCTTAGCAGGTAGGGGTTACAAGAATAAATAGAGGAATTATTGGCATAAAATGAGCCTTGGAAAAGTGGCAAAAGGAGGGCCACTTGGGAGCTACATGTGACGCCACAGTGAGCAAGGGAGAGCCTTGGTTTGAGTCACAAACTTCCCTTTTTGGTTTTAAGTGGGACGGCAATAAGAGGGAGAGTTTTTCTCTCTTTAATCTCTTTTTATTAATTATTTAGATAATAAGATAATAGAGATAATAAAGATATTAGTTGATTTTTATTTGGATTATTGTAGTATTTTTATTTGAATAATATTTGAGTATTCAAAATTATTTGAATAAGTGGCTTGGAGTAAAACAAGGAGTTGGCCGAATTTGAACTCCTTGTTGAGGGAGAGTGGACGGCAAGCTTAAGGGGGGGTGCCGGATGCCTATAAAAGCATCAATTGTCACCTTGTTTTCTCTTTTTCCCCATTAGCCGAAATTCTCAACCCCTTCCTTCTTTGCTTTCTTTTTCCATTCTCTTAAAACCTTGGCCGAAACTCCTCTCATATTTCTTCTCCATTCTTATTTTGTTTTCACCCAAAGGCAAGCCTTGATTGATATTGAAACCAACCTTAGCCGAACCTATCCCTTACCCTCTGCCGAAATCTTTTTCTCTTAGCTTGAAGCACGTTGGCCGAATAATAAAAGCAGTATAGGTCTCTTTGGATTCTTGTGGTCAATCGTTGTCAGTGAAGGTACCCCAAGTTGGTGAAGCAGTCGACCCGAGCTCTTAATCTCTAGCATTCGATTTTGGTAAGTGGTGTTTGTGAACCAGGTTCGTGATTCGGGTGCTGAAGCTAGTATTCAAAGTGAGTAGGTACAGGGAGATCTAGTGTGGCTGACTTCTCTTTTCAGGATTTAGACTTCTCGTGGTGACAGGTGTGTACATACACACCTTATGACTTATTAACTGTGCTAAAGGTTGTGAATGCTAACTCTGATTTATGTAGCATTGGATTTTATACCGTATTGGTATAAGTGGCGATTCAGGTAAGTACCTGTTAATATGAGTTGCTATTTGATGCTTTTGTGAAGCATAGCTTATCTGATACATGTGATAAATGTATGAATTATGATTATGACTGTTTGATATGGGATAATGAGAGGAGGGGGCAGTGACATTGTGTCGACGGACACCAGTGTTTTGGTAACACACTGTGACTACGGTCACCAGAGGTTTGGTACCTCCAGAGGTTTGGCACCTTATCGCGTCTCGTCCCAGTGGCTTAGCACCACAGTGGGTTGGCCCCACAGATGATATTAAGGGATTGACGCCAGTGATTTGGTATCACACGATGAGTTGGCCCCATCAATCGATTTGTGTCTTCGGGCACCAGAGGTTTGGCACCTCCAGTGATTTGGCATCACATCTGTGACTTTAAGTCACCAGTGGTTTGGCACCACCAGTGGTTTGGTACCACACGGGGTAGAGAAAGGTGATACGGATGGTTAGGTTGGGTATACGATTTGATGCATGTTAATTGTTATAATTTGTGTATGATGTGGCTTTAAACCGGGGGAAGGGTTACATACTGAGTCTTGGTGACTCACCTTCTCCTTTATTTTTCAGGTGGCACGTATATCGCGGATATGGAGCCGGAGGGACTTGAGGTGGCCATGCAGTGGGATTTTAATTTAATAGACTTTGAATTTCGGTTCTTTTATATTTTATTTAAATTTTATTTATTGTTGGTTTGATTTTAATTGGGTTGTAATAAGGCCTCCTATGATTACTTTATTATTGTTATATGCCTGAATATTTGTTTTAAACTTTTTGTTATAAAAGTGAGTTCACCTGTTTTCCAAAACAATCGTAAAGGTTTTAAAGTACCATCGGGTACATCTAAAATATATATAATAACTTGACTTAATAAATATTTTCGAAATAAATCAAAGTATGGGTTTTATACACCTCAACTGTTTTTAACAAGATGCTATCTTTCATCGAAAACTTAAATCGGTTTTAAAAGGTTTCAAAATGTTTCTCCGTAACAAACCAAATTCGGTCGTATCGTTTGGGCCGGGTTTGGGTTGTTACAAAATTGGTATCAGAGCCCAGTTCAAAGCTCGGCTGTGGGGGCCCAAGGCCCAAAAAGGTTTGGTTTTATGATTAGTAGGCCTTATTAAAGGATTTGAAATGTTTTTGGGTTTTGAACGGCATGGCCCGAGTCTCCGGCACCAATCCGCCCAGGTAAGTGTTTCTATCTTTTGTATGAATTATTTTCTATAGAAGGGTAGGAAGCATGGAACGTAGAATAGACTCATAGGAATTTGAACCCTAGGATTAGATTACTCAAACACACAAACAGAACATAAGACTTAATGAACTCAACCAACCTATGACCAAGTCACTGAGCTAGGGTGTGGTAACCCCTGTACGCATGTCTAGGATTGGATCCGGAAGAGCCTGGTATTTAAGCAGTCCTAGTGACTCACCACCTCTTCGCAGGTATCCTACCTGGTGCGTAGCTTCGGTTCACCCTAACTCAGAGGGCTCAGTGGTGTGGCAACCTCTGTGCGCATGTCTAGAAAGGTTTCAGTGGGAGCTTGGTATTTAAGCAGTCCGCGTGACTCACCTCCTCTCCACTCAAATCCTGCCTGGTGCGTAGCTTTGGTTCACCCTGACCAAGAGGGCTCGGTCATAGGCTAAACATAACGACTAAAACCCGAAAGGGAACTAGCCTTGTTTTCGAAGAAGAAGAGAACAACAAAAACTTGGTTTTCAAAACTCTTAAAATCACTCTTTAAAATATGAGAACAACCATTTTTACAATGTTTTCCCCGAAAAAGTTGATTTGTGAAAATTACAGAAATGCCCTTAGGGGTGAAATTACTAAAATGCCCTTGACTCATAAAATATCAATTCAATGGTTTTGCCCAAAAATTTCCTTATTTTATAAATATTCAAAAACTCTACTTTGCAAATCACCAATAAAATACTTTGGTTTGGAAATTACGAAAATGCCCTCAACTTGCAAAATTACCAAAATGACCTCGAATTCAAAATTTTTGCAACATCATCGTTTCAAAGAGAGAAACTCGTAAAAGGAACCCTCAGAGTTTTACAACTGTTAAAATATCCCAGATTTATTAAAATTACAAAATTACCCCCGATTGACAAGATTACCAAAATACCCCTGGTTCCTAAAATGATGCCATAACTTCAAATTTTACAAATTTTCAGAAATGCTCTCCAGTTTTGGGAATTTCAAAGTGACCTGCTTTATTAAAGTTTGAAATCTCTCGGTTTTTAATTACAAAAATACCCCTGTAGGAAAAAGACGAAAATACCCCTGGGATAGAAACAGGACAGAAATGTCCAAAGAGTGAATAAGTATGGAAAGTATTAGGGAATGGATGTGCCCTTTTGTGTGAACTAGGGTAGAAGACTTAAAACATTGTTTGATCGAAAGAATCCCTATTGAACTTTTCATAAAATTCTTCGCGGATAATCAAGTGGAACAAATTACTAATCCATAAAATTTGTCTTAATCAGATTAAAAGCGTGTTAGATAGAATGAGTTCTAGAGGACGTGGACGCCGTGGACGCGGTAGGGGAAGGATGACCGTGTCTGAACCTGTCAGGTCGGGTCAAGGTTCTGAAAATAAGGTACCACCGCCACCACCACCTCCAGCTTTTGGAGCTGAGGAGCAGGATCAGACAGGGGGTGAGGCAGTATCGCAAGCTGTGTTGCGAGTTCTCGAGTTGGTGGCTGGGGCTGGTGGAAATCTGGGAGCTCGGAAATCTGTTCCCGAGCGAATTCGGTCCAATAGAGCTGAGGTGTTCCGGGGCGTGTCGGGAGTGGCACCCAGTGCAGCGGAATACTGGTTGGAGTCAGCGGAAAGGATCATGGACGATCTTGACCTGACTAATGTGGAGAAGTTGAAAGGAACAGTGTCGCTTCTGAAGGATGAAGCATATCAGTGGTGGCTCACTGTCCGAGATGGGGCCACGGCAGATGATCTTACATGGGATTACTTTAAGGCTGCTTTCCAGAAAAAGTATGTGGGTACCAGCTACACTGACGCGCAGAGAAAGGCTTTTCTGGGATTGGTACAAGGAACTAAGTCCGTATCGGAGTATGAGGCGGAATTCCTAAGGCTAAGTAGATATGCGAGAGGCATCGTGGCTACCGAACATGAGCGCTGTGTTCGCTTTGAGGATGGACTTAGAGACGAGTTAAGGTTACTGATTGCCCCACAGCAGGTTCGTGAGTTTTCATCTCTAGTGGAAAAGGCTAAGGTAGCCGAAGGTATCAAGGAATCGGTGAGGCAAAACTATGATAGGATCAAACAGAAGAGAGGCTTTGGGTCGTCTGGGTCAGGTGGTAATGTCCAGAAAAAGGCTAGACAAAGTGGGCCAAATCAGGCAGCAAGGCCCACGACTGCTAATCAGAGACCGGCTCAGTGCAATCGCTGTGGAAAGTCCCATTGGGGAGGTTGTTGGACCGGTGAGAGGGGTTGCTTTGAATGTGGGTCTTTGGATCACCGCGTGAGGGATTGTCCCCGGAAACGAGCTCAGAATCAGTTAGAGGGGCAGAACCGTACTCAGGATAGGAATGTGGGACCACAAAGAGGTCGTGGTAATGGCAGAGGAGGCAATGGTCCTAATAGAGGCCGCGGAATTCAGGGCAGAGGCGCAGGCAATACCGAGGCAAGGCAGCCTGGCTTAGTCTATGCAGCGAGGCGTCGCGAGGAGGGTGACGCACTGGATGTCATAACCGGTACGTTTCTAATTTTCGGTCTTCCGTATGTTGCATTAATTGATGTGGGTTCGACGCATTCATACGTAGCTAGTAGTGTAGTAGAGACCATGAACTTAGACTCTGAGACTGCTTCTAGGGAGATGACTGTAATAAGCCCTTTAGGCCATTCTGTAGTTGTGAACAAGCTTTATAGGGATGTACCCCTAGAACTCCAAGGGGTCGTGTTTGTAGCTGATCTGATGGAACTGCCGTTTGAGGAGTTCGATTTGATCCTCGGGATGGACTGGTTGGTTAAGTACCAGGCAAGGTTGGATTGCGCTGCTAAGCGTATGGTTCTTAAAATGGCCGAAGGGGATGAAGTGGTCATGATCGGTAATCGAAGAAATTACCTGTCTAATGTGGTGTCAGCTTTGAAGGCCGTAAAGATGGTCAGAAAAGGGTGTGAGGCGTTTATAGTTCGAATTTGTGCCTTGGAGGCTAAGGAGTCAGCGGTTGGAAAGGTCCGAACAGTAGGGGAATTCGCTGATGTATTCCCAGAAGAACTTCCGGGTTCGCCTTCGGATCGGGAAGTCGAATTCGGTATAGATTTGCTACCTGGAACGGCACCTGTATCTATAGCACCGTATCGAATGGCACCAAAGGAATTGGTGGAGCTGAAGGCTCAAATTCAGGAACTCTTGGATAGAGGGTTTATCCGACCTAGTATATCTCCATGGGGAGCACCGGTGTTGTTTGTCAAGAAGAAGGACGGTTCTATGCGGATGTCCATCGACTACCGTCAGTTAAACAAGTTAACGATCAAAAACAAGTATCTGTTGCCTCGGATCGATGACTTGTTTGACCAACTGAAGGGTGCGTCGGTATTCTCAAAGATTGACCTTAGGTCGGGTTATCATCAATTAAAGGTGAAGGAGGCTGATGTTCACAAGACGGCATTCCTAACTCGGTATGGGCATTACGAGTTCTTAGTGATGCCATTCGGGTTGACCAATGCACCGGCGGCATTCATGGACTTAATGAATAGGGTGTTTCAGCAGTACTTGGATCAATTCGTCGTGGTGTTCATAGACGACATATTGGTTTACTCAAAGACGGAGGAGGAGCATGACAAGCATTTGCGTATAGTGCTGCAAGTACTGAGGGAGAAGCAGTTATATGCCAAATTCAGTAAGTGCGAATTTTGGCTGAGGGAAGTGGCTTTCTTAGGTCACGTGGTGTTAGCGGAAGGGATTAGAATGGATCCCCGCAAGATTGAAGCGGTGTTGGATTGGAAACCGCCTAGGTCAGTGGCCGAAATTCGAAGCTTTCTGGGTCTAGCAGGGTACTATCGAAGGTTTGTGGAAGGATTCTCGTTAATCGCAGCACCATTAACTAAGTTATTGAGGAAGGGAGTACCTTTCGTTTGGTCGGAAAAGCAGCAACAAAGTTTTGATAAGCTGAGAAAGATTCTGACAGAAGCTCCGGTTTTGGTACAGCCTGAGGCAGGGAAGTTGTTCACGGTTTATTGTGATGCATCCCATACTGGGTTGGGATGTGTGTTGATGCAGGAAGGGAAGGTAGTGGCTTATGCATCCCGTCAGTTACGACCGCACGAGGTAAACTATCCAACGCACGACTTGGAGTTGGCAGCAGTAGTCTTCGCTTTGAAGATATGGAGACATTACCTTTATGGGGAGAAGTCAATAGTTTTTACGGATTACAAAAGTCTGAGGTATCTCTTGACTTAGAAGGATTTGAACTTAAGGCAGCGCCGATGGATTGAACTGTTGAAGGACTACGACTGTTCAATCGAGTATCATCCGGGTAAGGCTAACGTAGTGGCTGACGCGTTGAGCCGGAAGGTTGTGGCAGACTTAAGAGCCATGTTTGCTCGTTTGAGTCTATATGACGATGGAAGTCTTTTGGCAGAGTTGCAAGTCACGCCAGTGTGGATCGAGGACATTAAGGATAAGCAGTTGGTAGACGAGGGATTGAATGCAAAGAGGGTGCAAGTGCAAGATGGTGGTTTGGAAAGGTATAGTTTGACTGATCATGGGGTATTATGTTTTCAAGGACGGCCCTGTATGCCGAAAGATGTAGAACTGAGACAAAGAATTCTCCAAGATGCACATAGCAGCCCATACGCTATGCATCCTGGAGGTAGCAAAATGTATGGAGATTTGCGGAGACAGTTCTGGTGGCCTGGGTTGAAGCGTGAAGTGACTGAGTTTGTGGGAAGGTGTCTGACGTGTCAGCAGGTTAAAGCTGAACATCAGTTGCCATCAGGGTTACTTCAACCAGTAAAGATTCCTCAATGGAAATGGGAGAGGATCACTATGGATTTCGTCAGCGGGCTACCCCTTACGCCCAGCAAGAAAGATGCAGTTTGGGTAATAGTGGACCGTTTGACTAAGTCAGCTCACTTCGTACCGGCGAGAATGGATTACCCACTCCAGAAGCTAGCAAAGTTGTATGTGGCTGAAATAGTCAGATTGCATGGTGTGCCAGTATCAATTATCTCAGATAGGGATCCAAGGTTCACGTCGAGGTTTTGGAAAGCGTTGCATCAAGCTTTGGGTACGCGATTGGATTTCAGTACAGCTTTCCATCCGCAGTCAGACGGGCAGTCAGAAAGGGTCATACAGATTTTAGAGGATATGCTGAGGGGTTGTGTCTTGGAATTCCGAGGTAGTTGGGAAGAATTTCTACCATTAGCGGAATTTTCCTACAACAATAGTTACCAAGCGAGTATCCAGATGGCACCATACGAAGCATTGTATGGACGGAAATGCCGTACTCCTACATGTTGGACGGAGTTGGGTGAAAGACAAGTCTTGGGTCCAGAGTTGGTTACAGAAACAGAGGACAAAGTTAAGGTGATTCGGGCTCGTCTTAAGGAAGCGTCAGATAGACAGAAGTCTTATGCCGATCTGAAGCGCAAAGAAATGGAGTATGATGTAGGAGACAAGGTTTTCCTGAAGGTGTCACCTTGGAAAAAGGTGTTGAGATTTGGGCGAAAAGGGAAGCTAAGCCCAAGGTTCATTGGCCCATATACAGTGTTAAAGCGAGTGGGACCGGTAGCTTAACAGCTCGAGCTGCCGGCAGAGTTGAGTCAGATTCACGACGTTTTTCACGTGTCGATGCTTAGGCGATATCGATCAGATCCTTCGCACGTAGTGCCTGTGGCAGAAATTGAGGTCAACTTGGATTTGTCCTTTGAAGAAGAACCGGTTCAGATCTTAGATAGAGATGTGAAGGTTCTACGTAGGAAGTCAGTGCCCTTAGTGAAAGTGCTATGGCGGAACCATGGTGCAGAGGAAGCTACGTGGGAACCCGAGGATGTGATACAGCAGCAATACCCTCAGCTCTTCTGATCAGGTAATTTCGAGGACGAAATTCTTTTAAGGGGCTAGAACTGTAACATCCTAAAATCGGGGCTATTTGTGAATAAATGATTTTCCTTGTGTTTGAATTGTTATGGTATTATTTTTGGAATGATAAGATTTAGTTAAGGGTCTTAAGTTGGCTCGAGATAGTAGAAATTTTTATTTGGGAACTTTAAAGATAAGGAGCCTTAGCAGGTAGGGGTTACAAGAATAAATAGAGGAATTATTGGCATAAAATGAGCCTTGGAAAAGTGGCAAAAGGAGGGCCACTTGGGAGCTACATGTGACGCCACAGTGAGCAAGGGAGAGCCTTGGTTCGAGTCACAAACTTCCCTTTTTGGTTTTAAGTGGGACGGCAATAAGAGGGAGAGTTTTTCTCTCTTTAATCTCTTTTTATTAATTATTTAGATAATAAGATAATAGAGATAATAAAGATATTAGTTGATTTTTATTTGGATTATTGTAGTATTTTTATTTGCATAATATTTGAGTATTCAAAATTATTTGAATAAGTGGCTTGGAGTAAAACAAGGAGTTGGCCGAATTTGAACTCCTTGTTGAGGGAGAGTGGACGGCAAGCTTAAGGGGGGTGCCGAATGCCTATAAAAGCATCAATTATCACCTTGTTTTCTCTTTTTCCCTATTAGCCGAAATTCTCAACCCCTTCCTTCTTTGCTTTCTTTTTCCATTCTCTTAAAACCTTGGCCGAAACTCCTTTCACATTTCTTCTCCATTCTTATTTTGTTTTCACCCAAAGGCAAGCCTTGATTGATATTGAAACCAACCTTAGCCGAACCTATCCCTTACCCTCTGCCGAAATCTTTTTCTCTTAGCTTGAAGCACCTTGGCCGAATAATAAAAGCAGTATAGGTCTCTTTGGATTCTTGTGGTCAATCGTTGTCAGTGAAGGTACCCCAAGTTGGTGAAGCAGTCGACCCGAGCTCTTAATCTCTAGCATTCGGTTTTGGTAAGTGGTGTTTGTGAACCAGGTTCGTGATTCGGGTGCTGAAGCTAGTATTCAAAGTGAGTAGGTACAGGGAGATCTAGTGTGGCTGACTTCTCTTTTCAGGATTTAGACTTCTCGTGGTGACAGGTGTGTACATACACACCTTATGACTTATTAACTGTGCTAAAGGTTGTGAATGCTAACTCTGATTTATGTAGCATTGGATTTAATACCGTATTGGTATAAGTGGCGATTCAGGTAAGTACCTGTTAATATGAGTTGCTATTTGATGCTTTTGGGAAGCATAGCTTATCTGATACATGTGATAAATGTATGAATTATGATTATGACTGTTTGATATGGGATAATGAGAGGAGGGGGCAGTGACATTGTGTCGACGGACACCAGTGTTTTGGTAACACACTATGACTACGGTTACCAGAGGTTTGGTACCTCCAGAGGTTTGGCACCTCATCGCGTCTCGTCCCAGTGGCTTAGCACCACAGTGGGTTGGCCCCACAGATGATATTAAGGGATTGACGCCAGTGATTTGGTATCACACGATGGGTTGGCCCCATCAATCGATTTGTGTCTTCGGGCACCAGAGGTTTGGCACCTCCAGTGATTTGGCATCACATCTGTGACTTTAAGTCACCAGTGGTTTGGCACCACCAGTGGTTTGGTACCACACGGGGTAGAGAAAGGTGATACGGATGGTTAGGTTGGGTATACGATTTGATGCATGTTAATTGTTATAATTTGTGTATGATGTGGCTTTAAATCGGGGGAAGGGTTACATACTGAGTCTTGGTGACTCACCTTCTCCTTTATTTTTCAGGTGGCACGTAGATCGCGGATATGGAGCCGGAGGGACTTGAGGTGGCCATGCAGTGGGATTTTAATTTAATAGACTCTGAATTTCGGTTCTTTTATATTTTATTTAAATTTTATTTATTGTTGGTTTGATTTTAATTGGGTTGTAATAAGGCCTCCTATGATTACTTTATTATTGTTATATGCCTGAATATTTGTTTTAAACTTTTTGTTATAAAAGTGAGTTCACCTGTTTTCCAAAACAATCGTAAAGGTTTTAAAGTACCATCGGGTACATCTAAAATATATATAATAACTTGACTTAATAAATATTTTCGAAATAAATCAAAGTATAGGTTTTATACACCTCAACTGTTTTTAACAAGATGCTATCTTTTATCGAAAACTTAAATCGGTTTTAAAAGGTTTCAAAATGTTTCTCCGTAACAAACCAAATTCGGTCGTAGCGTTTGGGCCGGGTTTGGGTTGTTACATGAATGTTGAGACATGAGGTATATGACATGATTATGACTTGGTTTTGGTTTAGTTTAAATGTCTTGGATTGGTTATTGAATGTGTTAAAATGTCAATGTAGGTGGAAGACCAAATGGGTGAGAAATATGGCTTAGAAATGACCCTATTTCGTCCATACGAGTAGAGACACGGGCATGTGTCTCAGTTGTGTGTGACACACGGCCTAGCACATGGGCATGTGGTTTGGTTGTGTGTCCCCTACATCTTTAAAATTTTAAAACAGAATGTTCAGAATTGATCACACGGTCTGGCACACGGGCGTGTGGTTGGCCGTGTGACTCTTGTACCTGCACACGGCCTGGCACACAAGTGTGTGACTTTGCCGTGTGACCTGTAACACCCCTAACCCATGTCCGTCACAGGATTAGGGTTACAGGCATTACCAAAGAAAATATAGCTTTCATACATTCACATAATCTCATAGGTTGTATTCGCAAATATATATATATATATATTTCACAAATTGACATCCAAATATTAAACTTAAATTTATTTAGTCACACTAAATATACGAATCATATCTCAAAGTTTAACCGAATTCACTTCAAACATATATCATATTTACAAGTCAATATACATATCTCAAAGCTACACCAAATGCATTAAATACATACATATATCATGAGCTTATCAATACAATAATATACAAATTTAATATATATATTAATCACTTACTCTCATAATTATACACATGCACTTATTTGACCAAACAAGATATTTCACAAAGTTTAATAACCAATATCATATGTGGCATTGGAAATGGTTATTATGATCAAACATACTTGGCACATTTATTAAAGACTAAACATACTTCTTTCCTATCTACAAGACCATTCGCATATGACCATATTATTTTAAACTATTTTGAGATCACATATCCATTAATAGTGTACTTAATTGAAATATCAATTATTATACCTAAATTATAACCGCGTAACCAAAACACCAACTAAATTTTAACAACAAATTACATCTAACATTAACGTTTAACTATGTATCAAAGTAATCATTAATTAATCCATTAATTCACATCTAATTATGCTATTACAACAATCATCATTTCGGTCACAATTAATAATTTCAAAGTACACCTAGTTTATAAGTATATTAATAAGTCTAAATAACATATCAACTTGTCTTTACTCAACCAACTCATTACATTATAAAATATGACCTATGCGCATTGAAACACCCCAAACCTGGCCCACGAGCTTTGACCAAATTTGGTATGTTCCTCAAATAAACCGGTTCAAATTCTTTTGTTACTTTGTCAAAATCTTGAGCGATTCAAAAAAAATTGTTTGGGTTGGGCTTGTGTTGAAAACCAATTCGATTTTCATATTAGAAAACCCCTTTTAATTCTATGTGATAAAACATATAAAGTATATTTTAAAAAAAATAATAAATTACTTGGTCTTTAAACTTAATAAAAATTTGTAACATAATTAAACAATAAACAGAAATAAGATAGTGCACTATGGCCTTAAGGCCTTATTACATCAAATAAATCCAAATAATTTATTGTACTTAAAAAAAATAATAGTCCATTAAAATAAAGACTTCAAGTTGAGCATGGCCACCACAAGTCCTGCCGTCCCGGTCCATCACTGTTCATCACCTGAAACATGGTCCCACAACGGGGTGAGTCAACAGACTCAATGTGTACACAACACTAAATCATAATCGAATCAGGCATAACAATTATTACACATTCATATCATAGCATACAAGTTATGATGCATTCCCAAAACCCAAACCTATTAAGCCATCCGCTACACTCCCCCGTACCAACCTGTACACCGTGGGGACTACTAAGTCGACCCTGCTTCCGCTACACTCCATATCGCGGTTTTAGGTCACCGCATTCGTGGTCTTAGGTCACCACGTTCAGATTACTGTGGTCTTAGGTCACCACATTCAGATTACTGTGGTCTTAGGTCACCACATTCAGATATCACGGTCTTAGGTCACCGTGTTCGTGGTCTTAGGTCACCACATTCACTTCCCCTTCAAAATAAAACCCATATGCCCCATATAATAGTAATATGCATAAATATGCCAGAGTTCACATTCTTATTCTTATTCTCATGTTACAATTAACATATTTCATAATCCTAGTAGGAGTAGGAAACGTACCTGAGTACTTTGTACCATAACATGGTACCTTAGCTACTTTCATATTCTTAATACCACATATTAATTAAACTTAGCCATATAAGGTAGTATGAAATAGTGTGGGGTACACACCTGATTCGCTTAACAACTTCACTGAAATCCCGAAATCTGATCTACTGCCTTAGATCTCAAGTTCCTACATTTGATTAATCACTTATTATTTAGCATAAATCCTATTCGGCTATAATACCAAATCCTAGTAGGATTTGTATTCTTAAAACTTACCTTCGATGCCGATTTGATGATTATTCAAATCCCGAAATTGCTGCTATGCTTCTTCTTGTATTCAACCAAGCCCTAAATCTCATCAGGGGTTAGTTCCGGCTTTTTAAACAAATTAAAGAATAGATCTAAATACCAAATCAAGCCTTGGCCGAACATACCTATATGCTTACCTTCCAAATCTTAAATCCCGAAATAGATCCTTGCTTTCTTAGTGCTGTCGAAAATCCTATAAGCACATGTTAGATTGATTTCTAACACTTAATCATCATTAAATGGCCTATGGCCGAATATCAGATGTCTTACCTTGAAGCTTTAAATCCCGAAAATCCCTTCTCTTGAAGTCGATAACTATCAAAAATCCCGGAGTTTCCTCCTTTAATATTCGACCAAGAGACAATAAGGGGATCAGTTCCTAGATCTCGATAAAAAGAAACTGAACAACAAAATCCATTGTTCTTACCTTACTCTTAAGGCCACCTTGCCTCAGTTTCCTCTTTTAAACTTTAAAACTCGACATTTCTAAGTTTCCAAAAATATTCAAAATTTATTCATAATACTTAAGACATGTCATTTCGTACAATTAAACCGAAAATGCATAGGCCCTTTTCAGGATGTTACACGCATATAATAATATGAATATAATTTTAATCAACATGTCATGACCGAAGACATAAGTATATCATCTATCATTTCCATACCAATTCTTAATACAAAATATACATCCATAATAAACTAACATCACACCACAACAGAACGTATCTCTCAACCAATTTATAGCATGAACACAACTTCAAAATGATTTTAGATCATGACCGAATATACATCATGCTCTTTCATACTATTTAACCGGATCAAATAGGAAAATCTCACAAACATACATACTATTCATGACAAAACTAGACAAAACATATGATCAAGATACCATTTATACAAATTATAATCCATACCAAATAGACTTATATAATAACCGAATCATCAAAACCAAATACATCAAGCATTTAACCAAAAACATATATAAACCAAACTTAAACATAATGATCAAGCCATTTTCGCATGGCTTTATATATACAAGTCCCAAAAATCAAGCATTTCAACTAAACTATAATGCCATAAGTTCAATTTCAAACTTAACAAAATATCAAAAAGAGTCGATAGTGTGATAGGCTTTGCTAACGATCCCCAAGCTTGTAACGTGAATCCAAAATCTATAAAACAAGGGTAAACAAAAATAAACACAAAGTAAGCTATTTAAGCTTAGTAAGTCATAAGCAAGTAAATATCAACTAAATTATAAAAACCAATTATACAAAATCACAAACACAAACTTAGCATTAAAATCTTTCTTACACATATCAAATGGTTAATTGTACATATACACATGAACTTATATAATTCTCACTATTAAGATCACAATAATCACATTTGCCCGAATATACTAAATCAAATTGCTTACACATAGATCACATATATAACTTTAGCATTTATACAATAAAAAAAACACTAAACTTACCTTACTTTCATAACATGGTTTAAATACATACCTGAGCCCTTTTAATTCGATTTTCACATTGGTTTTTCACTTAACAATGCCCGTAGAACCATTCAGAATTAAAAAGGATACGCGTATAGTTAGAAGCTCGTACAATGCCAACGTCCCAGACGTGGTCTTACATGTAATCACATATAGATGCCACTGTTCTAGACTGGGTCTTACACATAAACATAAGTCGATGCCAATGTCCCAGACATGGTCTTACACGATAACACATATCGGATATCCTATGTCATGACATATGTATCCTAACTATTCCTAGGGTTCGAATGGGGCTTTCGGGCGTCGGATTTTGATTGAATCAAACTCGGAACATAGTCAATTCTCAATATCACATTTGGATAAGGCATAATTTCAATCAAATAATTCAAGTTATCACATAGCAATATATATTCATAAATATAACAACATTTAAATGCTTATTGACTTACCTCGGACGTCGACGGTCGGTAAAATCTACTAATCGACTACTTTCGTTTTTCCTCGGTCCAAATTCGATTAAATTAAGCTTATTTAAACACCATTTTATTCAATTTAGTCTAAAAACACATAAATGGGCAAATTACCATTTTGCCCTTGACATTTCACACTTTTTACAATTTAGTCCCTATTGCACAAAACACAAAATACACAAAATTTCACATTACCCATGCTTGGCCAAATATTACCTATGTTCATACAAGTCCATAAATTTCATTTATTTCACATTTTAGTCCCTCAAAAATTTATTTTTGCAATTTAGTCCAAATTACTCAAATTCATCAAAAATTCAAAGACAAAACATATTAATCCTTCACATATCTTTGATATTTCATCATCAAAAAACAAAAATCACAAGCTATCATCAATGGAAAAACTCAAAATATTCATCAAATTCAAAAATTAAGACATGGGCTTTGTAGTACTCGAAGCAACGATCTCAAAAACATAAAAATTATCAAAAACCGAGCTAGATACATACCTTAATCAAATCCCACAATGGTCGAATGCCATAACTCTTTTCTTTTTTGTTTTTTTATTCGGTCATGGAAATAGAAATAAACTATGGCTTTTGTTTTTATGTTAAGTTTATTATAATATAACATTTTATTATATTAATATAAATTTTAATTTATAAAATTTAACATATAAAAACATATAATAATGGCATGTTGCCGTCCACTACATAATAAAAATGGCCTAATTGCAACATAAATCCTCCATATTAAAAAGACATCAACAATTAGGCACTTTCACAACTAACCATCAAATTTTAATTTTACGCGATTAAGCCATTTTATTTAATCGGACACTCAAACAACGAAATTAAAACACAAAAATTTAACACAAGCAAATTCACACATAATAAACACTGAAAATAATTTTAAAATATTTTTCAGACTCAGATTTGTGGTACCGAAACTACTATTCCGATTAGGGTCAAAATCGGGCTGTTACATGACCTAAGTCAGAGAGTTACACGGGTATAGACACGGGATGTGATACGACTGTGATCCCTATTTCGATTACCCATATGAAATGAGACACATGCGTGTCTCTTGACCGTGTGAGCTACACAGCCTGACCACACGGGCGTGTGTACCCTGCACTATGTAAAAATTTTGAGATTTTGCGAAAAAATCTCCGAGTATCTGGTTTAGTCCCGACTTGTTTCTAATGCATAATTTAAGCCTTGAGGGCTTAAATAAGGAACAATATGATTGTATATGATTGATTTCTAATATGATTGACAAATGATATTAAATGTCTGTATCTGATCTGTAAATTCTGGTAATGCTCCGTAACCTTATTCCGGCGACGGATAAAGGTTAGGGGTGTTACAGCACCATTGTGTATGCTGGTGTTTTAGCAGAGGTTATCAAATTTTTATTAATATCGTTCAATTTAGAAGGTCAAGTGAAAGCTTGGTTAGATGCACTTCCTCAAGATATGATTACAACTTGGGCTAAATTTGTGGAATTATTCTTACGCTGAGTTGTGCCTATGACCCATGTAAACAACACATATGAAAGTTATTTAAATTCAAGTAAGATGTTGCTGAAACATTGGGATAGACATGGGAAAGGTTTAAAATTATTATTCAGTCAATATTGGGAGGAGGTGTTAGCTTTGAAATACAACTACAACATTTCTATAATGGGTTGTAACAACCCATTTTTCTGTGGCATTGGAAATAATGGTTTTGAGATCAAAAATCCGATGAGCGAGTTCCTAAATATTATTTTTTAATATTTAAAAATTACTTATGATATTATATTGAATGTTAGTTTAATAATTTTTGCAAATTGAACGAATAGTTAAGTACCAAATGAGGTACCAGGACCTTATTTCTGTAAACCGAGCCCATAAATATTTTTATTAAATATTTAATAAGTTACAATATAGGTATATTAAAATTGGGTCAGGAAATTTTGGTGATTTGATAGTTAATTAAAGAAAAAAGACTAAATTATAAAAATTGCAAAAGTTAATCACTATTGATTATTATGGGTTAATTGAGCAAAGAAACATATTTGAATGGCTTTATATGGTAATTTAGCCATAATTATTAATAATGGACGGTTTTCGCATTGCATGATTGTAATATTTAGTTGTTAACTAAGGCAAATTTTGTAATTTAATAATTGGTTTAAGAAAATAAAATGTAAAAATGCTATCATCTTTCTCTATTGACTGAAATTGAAGGAAAGAAAGCCATAAAACCCCATTTTTGAATGCTTGAAATTCGACCAAGTTTATTGATCGCTGGAATCAGAGTCTTAAAATTTATAAAGAGAATGATCGAACTTGCAAACTAACTCTAACAACGATTAAAGGCAAGTGTACCTATCGAACAGTAGTATAGCTTAGGCAAGACCGGATTGTCAAACCCAAAGGAACTAAAAGTACTAATACTAACCTTCTTTTTATTATCTAGCCTAAAATAAGTGAAGTTGTTTAAATCTAACTGCTACTAAGCTAAAGACGCAAAGACAAAAAGAATGAATTGGGAAATAACTTGAAGAAAAACCCAGTTGATTTAAGACGATACCCTCAGGAAGAATCCGCCTAGACTTCACTTGTTATTTAACCCTGAACCATACGATTTATTCACTTGACTTGATCCGTAGGATTCCCTAATTTATATTAAACCCTCTCTCGAGGCGAATAACGTCTAACCCTAGGTTAATTAATTGAAATCTTTTTCCCATTAATAACCCCCTAGAATAGCACTAAATAGATCTATGGATTTCCATATTAGGTTTCACCCTAATCCGGCAAAATCTCGTCACCCTATCTCTAGGCGTGCGAACGACTCCGCTTTAATTATGCTAGATCTATTCTTAAGTAGGGGCTTTTGCTCCTCCACCTAAGAACATCTGACTTGAATCAATATCCCAGAAACATTAACACAAGAATTAAGCGCACATGATTAAGAACAAATCAAATATTTATCTTATAGTTCAGAAAACAATAACAAGATTCATCTAGGTTTCATCCCTTTCAAGTATCTGAAGGATTTAGTTCATAACAAATAAAGAAAACATCTCAGAAGAAAAGATAAAACAACACATAAGAAATCCTAAAACTCCCTAAAGGAATTGAAGGAGAGATCCACCGTCTTGAGTAGAATTTCGGCTTCTTGAGATGGATCAACTGGCTATCTTCTAGTGATTCCCACAACTCTGACCTTTTCGGCTTGGCTCCTTGGCCTCGCTAACCGCCCCCTTTCAGGTAGCACTTAGGGGGTTTATATAGGCTCTTGGAATGTGTTTCTTCGCCCCAAAGTATCCACATGCGAATGAAATTGCTCTTTGCCACGACAGGGACACGGCCATGTCACACGCCCGTGTGACTAGCCTTCAAGCCGTGTTCGGACTTCTTTAATGAGGCACAGCCGTGTGAATCAGGGGTAAGGCCGTGTTCTAGATGATCAATGCAGCACGGCCGTGTGGGCTTAAGTCTAGGCCATGTGGATTTCGTGATATGGCCCATTTACTCCGTTTTGGGCCCGTTTTATGTTCTTTTCATCCTCGGGTTCTTTCCTGGGTATAAGACATGAAAAGAAAGGATTAAGAGCACTTTTTTACATAAATCGAGGCTTAAATCATCCAAAAGCATATTAAATGTGAGATTAAAATATGTTATTTTTACGGTTTATCAAATACCCCCACACAAGCTTTTGCTTGTCCTCAAGCAAAATTCTTAACTTACAATTAAGACAAAATTTCCATGATTCATAATTCTTATCAACAATGTCTCATCATAATTCATAGATAATTTATACATGGATGATTTGACTCAAAGAGTCCTAAAGATTCAAACAGTCAAAGTCATACATTTGTAGCATAAAAATGTAGGTGTCTCCCCTTATCTAAATAATTACCTTTGATTCAAAATCGACAAGGATTGATATCCTCACAAAAGATTCACTCAAACCACACAAAGTGTTCAAGGTTCATGAAAAGAGCACTCATAAGTCGAACTTGAAAAGTGAATCCCATAGGCTTGCCTGAAAATCAAATCTCCACCACTGTAAAATGAGATGATACACAAATCAAAAGGTCTTTATTAGGGTTGTAACGAGGCTAGGGTTAAAGGTGTGGAATAAGGCTGAATTAGAAGGTTAGAATCGAGATTGAATTGATAAGTACTTACCTAGAAAATACTGAGATAATATTTACATTAACTGAAAAGTAATAATACTTCTAACACGAGCTTTTCTTTTGAAAAATAGACATTAACTGTATAAGCTCACCACTAATACTGAATATACTTCGATTTTTTTTAGGAACAAATCAAGTGATAAAAGATAAATTTAACTACTAATTTAATTAGGCAACTTAATCAAACCATATCTCGATCAAAGTGTAGTCAAAAGGAATGGTGATAACAAATACATAGGAGTTTTCGGTTAATATTAGCTGGCGAGTCAATAAAAAGGGTTGTTAGGATTAAACGAGGTTCACTAGGGGTTAATTTATGGAGGTAGGCTGTTTAGTGGAGTAAGTGGGTTAATTCCTAGGTGCCTTTATCATCTCAGTATATCAAATCATAAATGTGGTCTTAACATGTATAATCGAGGCAAGTTCTAGAATAACAGTTCATAGTTGAGACACTCATAATCAATAAAGTGAGCATGAAAAAAGATATATGCTCTATAAGGCTCAAAATCTCACAAAAATTATGGGTGTTTTGACATCAACCTTGTAAATTTCAAACTTCTAGATAATATTCAGATTCAACTCAACAACCTAGCAAAGATTTTAATTCTGAAAAATAGACTTATCATGCTTGATTCTCTAATATTCTTCTAATTTAATCATCAATGCATAATTAATTATGACTTATTCTAAAACATATCAATAAAAATCATAAACCATCAGAAATTTCATCCTAATTAGTAAAATGAGGAAATTACTTAAAAATAAGACTAAATTCAGGGATTTGAGAATAATGAAGAAAGTTGGGCCGGATTTGAGAATAATGCAAAAAGTTAGGCCCTTTCTTTAATTAAATATTCACCCCCACACTTAAGATGTACATTGCCCTCAATGTACAAAGATGTATATAAAATTTAAGAGAGAGGGAGAGGTGAAACTTCTTGAATTTGGATGGTTTCCCGGAGTTGGAAGTCGATAGGGGTGGTGGCTGCTGCCGAGATCTAGCCTAGATGAAGAAATTGGGGAGCTCGTAGAGAATTAGCCAGGAGTTATTAAGACACATTTAAAATAAACTAAATATATATTTAAAGATAATAAAACTAAAGAACATGAAAATAAAAAGTAAAATAAAGTTAAAAGAAAAGGTGGATGGACCGAAGAGTCCTTATTGATGGATGGTTCGTGAGGTGGGTGTGACCTCTAGGGCTGCTGAGGTGCTGGCGGTGGTAGAAGTGGTGTGATTCCCAAATAGCCTTTAGAACTCCTCGGGCTACGGTGGTGGTGGTCTTGATTCCCAAAGAGTGATTCCCTAACAGCCTGACGAACCTGACACTAAGAAACTAAAATATATTAAACTAAATTAAGTATAAGATTGTAATTGAAGCAAAAGAGAAAAGAAAAAGAAAAGATAAATGGTCTCAAAGACCCTTGGCTTGTTGTTTGGATGAAGCGGCCGGCATGAGCTTATGTATAGGGGTCACCTTGGGTGAGATTATGCTTGGCTTCTTCTGCTTCTTCGGCATGGCTGTGGTGTGGCTCAAGAGTTATCGAGACTTGTTATGGAGAGGGAAATCTGAAAATAAGGGGCGAAGAAAGAAAAGAAGTGAACAGTGGAAAGAATGGGGAAGGGAGGTTGGGTTTAAATAGAGGCTCAATTCTGGTACTTGCCCACCCCCGTGGGCCGAGGGCGTGTCAGTGCACACGGTCATTTCGCACGGCCATGTGTCCAGGAGTGTTGTTTCTCCATGCCTATTTTTCAGCCAGACATGCCCGTTGGTGACAAGTCAATATGTTGGCACGGTTGGGAGGCACGGGCGTGTTCTGCCCGTGGTTTGCAAGTCAGTAGCTTTAGACGGTCGTAGGGCACGACCGTGCTACTTTGTCGGTGCTCGTGGGGGGAGTGGTTGAGTCCATGACTTCAAAAATTAGTTGGGACTGATTCGTACGGCCTCTACTATGTCAGTACGGAGATTTTGGTGGTCCACATGGCCACGGCCACGGCCGTGTGGCTTGGAAATCTGCACTTTTGTGTTAGTTTAAAAACTAAATTTTCAGTACTAAGAAAAGAAAAGAAACTGAAAATAAATGCGAAAGCAAATAGGGTTAGTGCTCGGGTTGCCTCCCGAGAAGCGCTCGTTTATAGTCTCAAGCTAGACTTTCCTTGTGTTTGAATCAGGGAGGTTTAAAGGTTTGGATATCTTCCCTCATGCTTACAGTTCTATTTTCTTCATAAAGTTTAAGTCGAGAAGCGTTTACCTTAAAAGTGCCAAATGTTGGATTGCTTACCTCGACTATTCCGTGTGGGAAGATATTGTGTACCTTAAGAGGAATTTCTTCGTTTACTTTCAGGCCTGATATGGTGATGTGACGGTCGGGTTTGCCTAACAGTACCTGGTCTCCTATTTTGAAATGGTTTGATGTTCCTATGAGCTCTTCTGGGGGCTCCTTCGGCTTTACTTCGTGCGGTTCCTATTCCTCTTTGACTTGTGTTTTTTGCTCTTTTAGTTTTTCGATCCTAAGGCTTTGTTCCTTATATGATTCTTCTTTGTTGGTATTAGGTCTATGATTAGGCTCAAGTTTGTATCCTTGTGGTGTTTCCTACGATGAAGGTTGCACAAATCGATTATCAACTGAATTGTCTTTCTTACCTTCATCGATTGTTGTCCTGGCCGAGTCAAGAGCTTGAAGACTGATTGATTCGTCACCTACACAAAGTATGAGTTCTCCTGTTGCAACATCAATTTTAGTCTTGGCAGTTGCTAGGAAGGGTCTTCCTAAAATTAAGGGAATCGAATTATCCTCATCCATGTCTAAGAAAACAAAATCTACTGGGAAAACGAATTTATCAAATTTTACAAGAACATCTTTGATAATACCCCTAGGAATTCTAACAGTTTATCAGCTAATTGAATGCTCATCCTAGTCTGTTTGGGTTTCCCTAGACCTAGTTGTTTAAACATTTTGTAAGGCATGACATTTATGCTTGCCCCTAAATCAGCTAACGCATTATCAACAGTTAAACTACCAGTTAAAATGGAATTGTAAAACTCCCTGGATCTTTTTGCTTTCGTGGTAGTCTATTCTGTAACATCGCTAAGCATACTATATTTAATTCCACATGTGGTTCCTCGTCTAATTTGCGTTTGTTTGTCAAGATCTACTTTAAAAATTTTCTTGAGTCTGGCATCTGAAAAAGAGCTTCAAGAAGAAGTAAGTTGATATGTAATTTCTTTAAAAGTTTAAGAAACTTATCGAACTGTTCTTCTGTATCATCTCTTTTCATTGCTTCGGGATAAGGTATGCAAGGTTGGTACTCTTTGATTATTGATTTTGGCTTTTCCCATGTTACCTCTATTTTACCTTCTTCTACCTTGTTTTCTTGTATTGAGTTGGTTTCATCTAACCCTTTACTATCATGAGCTGTGATGGCTTGAATTTGCTCCTTTGGGTTAATCTCCGTGTTACTTGGTAGACGTCCTTGCAGTCATTCGGACATTAACTTTATAAGTTGTCTGACTGCTTTAGTGACTTCCCCTACTGACTTAGTGAGTTCCCCGACTCGGTTCTTGGTCTCTTCAACCGATGTTTGTTGAATTTTAAGTGTTTTCTCAGTATCTTGGAGACGATTTTCTGTAGCTGTCATGAATTTTGTCAGCATCTCTTCAAGTTTTGGCTTCTTCTCTTGCGGATATGGCTGATTTTGGAAATTTTGAGGAGGTTATTGTCTTTGATTTCCTTGATTTCCTTAACCTCCCCATGATAAATTTGGGTGGTTCCTCCAACCTAGACTGTAAGTATTATTATAAGGATTATTATTGGATCTGAAATTATTACCTATATAGTTCATCTGTTCGCTCTCTGCGCGCGGTTGGTAGGATGGGTACTCAGGATTCGCCACAGTTCCATTTGCGTTGCACTGCATGACTGGGTGTGCCTGCGAAGAACACAAACTATCAAGCTTTTTATTTATCATCTCTATCTGTGTTGATAGTGTAGTTACTGCATCGAGGTTGTAAATTCTGGCTGATTTTGTCGGTTTAGTCCTTGTAACTTGCCACTGATAGTTATTCAGTGACATCTCTTCAATGAACTCGTAGGCTACTTCAGGAGTTCTGTTGTTCAGGGTTCCACCGGCGGCTGAATCGATTAATTGCCTCGTTGAGGGGTTTACACTGTTATAAAAGGTTTAGACTTGTAGCCATAAGGGTAAACCATGGTGCGGACACCTTCTTAAGAGATCCTTGTATCTCTCCCATGCGTCGTATAACGTCTCTAAATACATCTGCACAAAAGAAGAGATATCATTCCGTAATTTGGCCGTTTTGGCCGGTGGGAAATATTTTAATAGAAATTTTTTGGTCATTTGTTCCCATGTAATGATTGATCCTTGTGGTAACGAGTTTAACCACTGTTTGGCTTTATTTCTTAATAAAAAGGGAAATAACCAAAGACGTATGGCATCATCAGAAACGCCATTTATTTTGAAGGTATCACAGAACTCTAAAAAATTAGCTATATGAGTGTTTGGGTCTTCGTCCTGTAAACCATTAAATTGAACAAATTGTTGAATCATTTGTATTGTGTTAGGCTTTAATTCAAAATTATTAACAGCTATAGCAGGCCTAACAATACTCGATTTTGCTCCTGTTAAATGCGGTTCAGCATAATCAAACATTGTATGTGGAGCATTGTTTTCTCCCACGTCATGTGATTGTGGATTATTCTCGTCCATCCCTTTAGTAGGATTGGATCTGCCTTCTTGATTTTCCTCTGTGTAATTTAGGGCTCGCCTGATTTCTCTGCGATTTCTTCGAGCGATAGCTTCAATATCACTGTCGTATACTAAATGTCCTCTCGGGTTCCTTCTAGTCATAAACTAAAGGTACCCCTGGAAAAGAAAGAAAATTTAGCAAAATCAAATTTTAACCTAAAATTAAAAGTAAATTGCGAAAAATAAAAAATAATGGCTAAAGTAATAAAAATAGAGCTTTCTTAATATTTTAGTTCCCCGGCAACGGCGCCAAAAACTTGATCGCTGGAATCAGAGTCTTAAATTTTATAAAGAGAATGATCGAACCTGCAAACTAACTCTGACAACGATTAAAGAAAAGTGTACCTATCGAACAGTAATATAGCTTCGGCAAGACCGGATTGTCGAACCCAAAGGAACTAAAAGTACTAATACTAACCTTCTTTTTATTGTCTAGCCTAAAATAAGTGAAGTTGTTTAAATCTAACTGCTACTAAGCTAAAGACACAAAGACAAAAAGAATGAATTGGGAAATAACTTGAAGAAAAACTCAGTTGATTTAAGACGATACCCTCAGGAAGAATCCACCTAGACTTCACTTGTTATTTAACCCTGAACCATACGATTTATTCACTTGACTTGATCCGTAGGATTCCCTAATTTATATTAAACCCTCTCTCGAGACGAATAACGTCTAACCCTAGGTTAATTAATTGAAATCTCTTTCCCCATTAATAACCCCCTAGAATAGCAGTAAATCGATCTATGAATTCCCATATTAGGTTTCACCCTAATCCGGCAAAATCTCGTCACCCTATCTCTAGGTGCGCGAACGACTCCGCTTTAATTATGCTAGATCTATTCTTAAGCAGGGACTTTTACTCCTCCACCTAAGAACATCTGACTTGAATCAATATCCCGGAAACATTAACATAAGAATTAAGCGCACATAATTAAGAACAAATCAAATATTTATCTTATAGTTCAAAAAACAATAACAAGATTCATCTAGGTTTCATCCCCTTCATGTATCTGAAGGATTTAATTCATAACAAATAAAGAAAACATCTCAGAAGAAAAGATAAAATAAAACATAAGAAATCCCTAAAACTCCTTGAAGGAATTGAAGGAGAGATCCGCCGTCTTGAGTAGAATTCCGGCTTCTTGAGATGGATCAACTGGCTATGTTCGAGTGATTCCCGCAACTTTGACCTTTTCGGCATGGCTCCTTGGCCTCGCTAACCGCCCCCTTTCAGGTAGCACTTAGGGGGTTTATATAGGCTCTTGGAATGTGTTTCTTCGCCCCAAAGTATCCAAATTCGAATGAAATTGCTCTTTGCCACGACAGGGACACGGCCATGTCACACGCCCGTGTGACTAGTCTTCAAGCCGTGTTCGAACTTCTTTAATGAGGCACGACCGTGTGTGTAACACCCCAAACCCGGTCAACACACCACGACCGAATCTAGCATGTTACAGGAAAATATCTTGAAGAAGACAAGCTAGCAAATCAAGTTTTGAGTAAAAAGTTCCTCGTTGTTTTTTTATTCTTGTAGAAAGCAGGTGCATGATGAGTTAAAATTTGCTCTTGTTGTTTTTGAAAACCCGAGATTAGACCTTTAAAACCTAGTTTGTAGAATTCATAAGTAAAACAATTCTATATTACCTGAAAATGCGAATAGTTTCTTTTTTGTTGCTTGAAAACATTTAAATTGAGTGTGTAAAACCTTAAGTTCGAAAATCCGTTTGAGTTGTAGTTCTCTTCAATTTTAAAGTGATACCCGATGGTAAAGTTTAAAACATGCCACTTTGTAGTTTTAGAAAACCTTCTTTTTTTTTTCAAATTTTATCAGATGTTAACCAATAATTTGTTAAGTCATATTTGAAATCAAACCCAACCACATAGATAATCAAAACATAACTAAAAAAGCCTTTTTACAATCCCAACAAAACCAAATCAAAATAAAAGAAATAAAGTACCAAATTCAAATCCATGAAAGACCGTATTTATTCATAGCATGGCCACCTCGAGTCCACCCGGCTCCTCGTCCGCGGTCTAAGTGTCACCTAAAATGATAAGAGAGAAGGTGAGTCACCAAGACTCAGTGCATAAATCCTCCTCTCGATTAATGCAACATATTTACACACACATCACCAAGCAATATAAACAATGCACCCCAACCCTAGCCATCCATACTCCTTATCTACCCCGTGTGGTACCAAACCACTGGTGGTGCCAAACCACTGGTGACCCAAAGTCACGATATCCAATATTGTGGTGCCAAACCACTGGTGACCCAAAGTCACGAATAATCCATCCGTGGGGCCAACCCACGTGTGATACCAAATCACTGGCGACGATCCCGTATATCAACTGTGGGGCCAACCCACTGTGGTACTAAGCTACTGGGACAAGTCGCTATGAGGTGCCAAACCTCTGGTGACCCAAAGTCACAAAATATCAATATCCAAGTGTGGGGCCAACCCACGTGTGATACCAAATCACTGGCGACGATCCCGTAATATCAACTGTGGGGCCAACCCACTGTGGTGCTAAGCCACTGGGACAAGTCGCTATGAGGTGCCAAACCTCTGGTGACCCAAAGTCACAAAATATCAATCTGTGGTACCAAACCACTGGAGGTGCCAAACCTCTGGTGTCCCAAAGACACGGATATCATCTTCCCCCTCCTCTCATATCACCCAACAACATCAAGCCATACTCGTGTAAATCATGCACATCATGCAAATCATGCCAACATGCCTAGTTACACATCACATAACATATATGTCATAAATTATGATATCATATATTACATAATAGGACTCATATTGAAACGGACTTACCCGAATCCGTGCACATACCCATAGGGTATCGTATCAACATCCATACTGTTTCAGCTTTTATTAACAACAGGTTATTAAAATATATTACTAAGTAATAGAGTGCATATGTTTACACACCTGTTATAACAGAAGCCCTAAATCCTGAAGAGTCGATCCACAACACTGGGTCCTTTGATCCTACAATCGGCCATTACCAAGGTTAGCAACCTAGGCCATTCGGCCAAACCAAATAAACCAAAGAGTTAACGCCTAAAACCTAAAACCTTACCTATACGTCCCTCGAATACTAGCCACCACACGCTATGTGCCTCTGCTTCACTTCCCTACAATCGGCAATCACACATCAATATTAACAGCCTTCGGCCTTTGAATACTAAAAGAATAGTTTACTAAAGTAAGACCTTACCACCACTTACCAACCGATTAATCAAGGATGAAGGCTTCGCTTGATTGCTTCCAAAATCCCGGAGGCCCTACAATAATTCGGTTACCACAAGAATTAACACCTTTACAACTATTGCCAAAAACGGCTCTTATCCATACCAAAGTCGACAGAGAACAAGGGAGAAGAGAAATAGACATTCGGCCTAGCACTTACCTTCCTCTAAAACCCGATTGGAGCAAAACTAGAAGAGATCACCCTTGTTGAGATTCGGCCAATACTTAAACAAAAAGGAAGAAGAGGGTTCGGCTATGGTTGTTTAAAACAATCAATCAAAGTTCGGCTTGAGTGGAAGAAGAGGAAGAAAAGAGGTGAAAGGAGGTAGGGGTTTTGGCAAAAGAGAAAAACAAAGGGGAAAAATTATGGACTTTGAACAATTTTGAAAAGGAAGAGAAAGAAAAAATGAAAGAGTGCTCACTAGGGAATTCGACCACCAACCAAAATGAAACACAAAAAGAGAGGGGATGTTTAGGAGGGTAAAGTTTCGGCTATAGGTTGCTTGAGGTTTTCGATTTCAAAGAAGAAGAAAAAGAGGTGTGCTTACTTGAAGATTCGGCTAGGAGAAAAAACAAGGAGAATTCGGCTTTGGAACACTAAACAAAGGCTGACCGAAATTGCCCCAAAAATGCCTAAGAGGATTCGGTACTCTCCCCTTACTCACCTACCAAAACCGGCCACTCCCCCCATGAAGAATCCAAGATTCGGCCAACAGCCCAAAAATGCTCTTGGCCACTAATTCAAACTAATTTGAATTAGTCAACTTCCTACTTTTCCTCTCTGCCCACCATTCAAACAAATTTGACTTGGTCCAATCTCATCAAGCAGAATTTGAGCTGCACACAACTCCTCCCCCTCCTTGGCGTCAAAATAGAAAGCAAAAGGTGGGATTTCTGCAGCTCGAACCTGAGACCTCCTTCCCCTGCAAGTGGCGTCAATCACAGGCTCTAAGTGGCGCCTTCCTGCCACTTTGCCAAGCCTTTTTCTTGTGCTAAAAACTCACTGGAAATACTTATAACCCTTAGCTCCTTTAGCTCCCCTAACTTAAGACTTAAAACTAAAATTTTTCCTACTACTCAGGCCTACACTAGAGTTACAACTAAGTCTCAAAACATCATAAATAACAACACCGCAGTCCAAACACATGCAAACAATGCAGTTACAAAATAACCCCTATTTCAGGATATTACAATGTGAATCGGGGGTAAGACCGTGTTCTAGATGATCAATGCAACACGGCCATGTGGGTTTAAGTCCAGGCCGTGTGGATTTCGTGATATGGCCCATTTACTCCATTTTGGGCCCGTTTTATGTTCTTTTCATCCTCGGGTGCTTTTCTGGGTATAAGACATGAAAAGAAAGGATTAAGAGCACCGTTTTACATAAATCGAGGCTTAAATCATCCAAGAGCATACTAAATGTGGGATTAAAATATGTTATTTTTACGGTTTATCATTTATAATTCATGCATGGTAAGCTTTTTCAATTATGTTTTTAGTGATTTTTATGTTTTTGAGATTGTTGTAGCTTAATCTAGCTAACTCAAGGGCTAATTCGTAAAATTGTTAAATGTTTTAAATTATGCCATTGATGAACTGGTGATTTTTTTGAAGTTTTATGATAGATTTATAAGCTTGATAGTTAAATAGGACAATTTTGTAAAGTGATTTTGATTAATTTTTATGTTAAAGGATTAAATTCCTAAAACAGTAAAGTTATATGAAATTCTTGTAAAAATATGATGAATATGGGAATTATAGAAAATTTGGTTGGCCTTTTTTGGATTAGTTTATGATTGAATTGAATGTTTCGGGTTTAGGGACTAAATTGAATTAAAAGTAAATTTTTATTGTAAAAGTGTAAAATGACGATCAAGGGTCAAATATATGAATTTCAATATTCTATGATGTTTGAATGGATTAGTTAAAAGAAAAGTATTATTTAGATTAAGGAACGAAACAATCAGACTCGAATCGTGGAAAAGCTAAATTAAAGGATTAATTATCGGCCTTGATTTCGCAATTGTTTTTGTCTAGGTAAGTTCATATTATTTTTCGTGATTAAAATTAAATATTAAATGTTGTTAATTAATTGTGTATAAACTGCTGAAATTGGAAATCGGACTATGTGGTAATAAATCAAATTTTGAAAAAATTCTGATGGACTGAGTAAAAGTGTCATACACAAGGTTTTTATATGATTCTCGTTTTGGACCAAGCTCCAACATTTTTTGCAGACTCGGATATATATGTGACACGAATTTTGCCTGGACTAGTAATTCGTTGTTGTTTTAAAGGTTTAGCCCGGATAGGTAACCTAACACATATATTTATGTATCTGATTATCTCATACGAGCATCATCTGTTTCCCGGACTTGTGTATTGAGTTCTTGTACAAAGTTCCATCGGAAAAACAAAGATTATGTAATGTTAAATTGTTTCATTAAAATGGATAAAAATACGACTTCTGAATATCCTTATATTGCTTTTACTGACTTAAAATTGTTGAATCATGATATGTTAAGGTTAACACTTTGAAATGGCTATACGAAATGGTTATATGAATTGGTTATACGAATTGGTTATATGAAATGATTATAAGGATTGGTTATATAGAAATAGATATACGAAATGGTTATATGAATTAGTTATACGGAAACATATAAATGAAATAACAATATGAAGCGACAATATGGAAATAATTATATGAAGTGTTATATGAAATGTTTATATGAATAGATATGTAAGAAGGGACATTTGAAATGAACATTTAAAATGGAAATGTGAATTGGTAAATGAATAAATGTTGAATGAATGGTATATCAAATGTGTTTACTTGTATATGCTTTATGACATGATGAAGTTATAGGTTTTGTATATGTCAACTCACTAACCTTGTGAGACTTGTGATATGTATAGGTTAATACTGAAATCATGACATTGCTTATAAATTTTAATTGCAAAATGTTTAAGTTACAACCTTTACAGTAAGTTAAAGTTTAAGTTTATACGATCTTTCTGAACAAAGATTTTCTTACATTTGTTGTGTTGTTTTTCTTTTAGATCATCGGAAGTTTATGTCAGTTGGAAGTTCAAGTCGGAGCTCGTACTATCCCTTAATTGACTCGGTATAAATAGTGATTACTTTGATTTAGGTTATAAGTGACATGTACTAGGAGTACAAATTCACTTGTTATTAGACATGCTGTTCCATGCTTTGTTATGTGATGTTGTGGTTGTGTTTATTTGGCTCTTTTGGTATGCTTTAACCATATGTATATAAGTGGTAAGATTTATACATTTCCAAGTTTGGTTTTGATTGTGGTTTAAGGTTATGAGATGCTTGATAGATACATGTTTTGTGTTTTGGGAAATTATGTATGTAATTTGGATTTTAAATGTTTGAATTGTGGTACCAATGATGGTACATTGATTAAGCACTTAGGTTGAATGTTTTTAGTATGTTTTTGATATGTATGAATGTGTTTTGAATAGGTGGAAATGGTTGTAAATGGTTGGGTTTGATACCTAAAAATTATTGTTTGAAATTACTTGTTTTTGAAGTCATTTTGGTTGCACACGGTGTAACACCCCTTACCCGTATTCAACGTCGGAACAGGGTACGAGGCATTACTAAGCTTACATGCAATCAATCAGACAATTTAGAAGCTTAACTTTTCTCTCCAATTTACAATTTTTACTAACTTCTTTTAAACAAGCCTACAAGGCCCAATTCACGGTTTAGGAATGATTTGGGATCTAATTGAGCTCCTTTGAAGCTTTCTGGAAAACTTAGAAAATTTTATCTAAATAGTCCACATGCCCGTGTGGAAGAAGGGACACGCCCGTGTGACATATCACACGCCCGTGTTAGACACTCGTGATTGACACTAACTTGCATCACACGGCCTGTCACACGCCCGTGTGTCTGACTCGTGGTCGACACTAACTTGCATTACACAGCGAGTCACACGCCCGTGTCCTTCGATCGTGTGGCAAATTAAATTCCAAATTTAGGTGAAAACTTCGCACGAACTAGGCACACACCTATGACCATGGTCGTGCCTTCCACACGGCTGAGACACACGACCGTGTCTCTACTCATGTGTTTACTACTGAGCATACTGACTTGTAAAACTAACATGCAGGGGACACACGGCCTAACCACACACCCATGGGGCTGACCATGTGTCACACATGGCCTAGACACATGCCCGTGTGTCTACCCGTGTTGACAAGAACAAGGTTATTTGCCAAGATCTTTTATCACCCTAACTCATACAAACATAAATCATATTCAACCATCAACACATTCATGCATATCAACCAAGCAACCCAATCATGCGCCATACACATTCATGAATAATCTTATCTTTTCATAGATTAATAATAATGAGCCATCAACTATGGCCTTATATAAAAGAATTCATCTTTAAAAGAGCCAACACACAAACAACATGACATTTCACTAAACCTAGTCCCTGTACATGCCATACTTAAAATGCTAAGTCTAAATATACCATGATGTGCTGATAGTGTGGGTGATTTTTTGATTAAATATACCATGATGTGCTGATAGTGTGGGTGATTTTTTGATTATCTTCGAGTTCTGAGCTGGCTCTTTGACACTATAAAACGAGGGAAAAGAAAGGGAGTAAGCTTTAAGCTTAGTAAGTCTACATGTAAACAATAAGCATCATACCATATGCTAAGCAATCACAAACATTACATTTTGTATAAGAACAATTCACATTTTCATAATCATGCTTACTCATCTCATCTCTTACCAGATTCCAACCATATAACATATGTATTGCTCATATTTACTTGTACATATACCCTGCACTCATCACCACAAAGGCACATGAAATATTTACTTAGACAAGTTTCTCAATGAACCCTTCAGAGTAATACTAAGTACCCGGCGGTTTCGCACATAGCCCACTATTAATAAATAATAGGGTGGTATCGTACATAACCCACCAACTAGAATAATTACGGTGGTTTTGCACATAGCCCACCAAATGATAATATAAACGATGGTATCGCACACAACCCATCGTGAATAAATAATAAGGTGGTATCGCACACAACCCACCAACTAGGATAATTACAATGGTTTCGCACATAGCCCACCAAATGATAATATAAATGATGGTATCGCACACAGCCCATCGTGAATAAATAATAAGGTGGTATCGCGCACAACCCACCAAATGATAATTACTGATATTTATCCGTACTTACATTTCTATTCCGAGGTTCATACGAGAATTACTTATTATCTATCATTTTCAATCAATCTCACCAATAAGTAATTTCATCTATACAGTGCATCAATAGGTAACAACATATGTATTAAAGATGTATCGTTTACACATAAACTTACCTCGGTGTAAAATGTGTTAATTGACGGTTTAGTCCGTAACCTTGCCTTTTCCTTGGTCAAGGTTGTTTCCGCGCTCTTCTTGATCTATAATAATAAAATTTACTCATTCAATTACTACATAACTCATGATACATCAAAATTTCTACTTAGGCAAAAATGACCATTTTGCCCTTATACTTTGACAAAATTACAATTTTGCCCCTAGACTCGTAAATCATTTTTCATCACATTTTCTCATTAAAAAATCCTAACTAAACATTTATTTCTCTTACAACAATTCACAAAACCAAGCATTTCATGAATTTATTACTCAATTGCAACATTTACAAATAAGTCCCATTTAGGTGTTTTCATGGAAAAACCTTTCACAAAAGTTATTCATTAACCTACTAACATTCATTTTGTTCCATAAAAACTCAACAAACAACATAAACACTCTCATGGAAAATCCCTAAACTTTTAATCATTTTGCAAAATAGTCCCCTCTTTAGCTAGCTTAGGCTTTAGGGGTTTCAAAAGTACAAAAATTATAAAAAAAAAAGCCATTAAAATCACTTACTAGCAAGGAAAATAGGTTGTTGAAATTTCAAGCTCCCAAATCACTTACGACTGTGTGCCTTATTGATTTTTAGGTGTAGGTTTTCCCACACGACATCAATCTATTACACAGCCTGGAGACACGTCCGTGTGCCCCTAACTTTGAATTGGACACGGTTTTGCCACACAACCATGTTCCTGACCAACACGGCCTGGGCTCTGTCACACGATTGTGTGACTTTTGATTTCAAAATTTTTGCATGTTTTTTGTAACATCCCAAACCCAGCCTAGACGATATGGCCGTATCTGGAAATGTCACACGATAGTGTTTTTGAAACATTGTTGTTACGATGAAAACATTCCATGTTATTATCTTTAGTAAACCTTTGTTAGAACTTAGGAAGTTGTTTTTATTCATTTAAAACATTTGTTTTGAAACATCCCTCGTTGTGCAAGCTTTAATAAAACAGTCTAAGTGATCATGCGTTTAGAAATTACTTTAACTTTTTGAAAATCGAATTTCCTACGACCAGCAGGTATAAATCCATAAAGTAAAATAAATAAATAAAAACCCAAATTTAAAACCAAAGTCCCAGAGGGTCCTTAAATTACAATTCAAATAAGCAATAATAATCAAATCATAAATCGTAAATTGAAAACCATGAAGTCCAAAAATTACTGTGGTCACCGCTGAGTCCTCCGTCGCACCGATCCGTCTAAGTCTAGGGATTACCTGTGTACATTAAACAAAAAGGGTGAGTTTACGTAAACTCGGTGTGTAATCCCGCAGAAACAAACAAACAATCAGTATTCATAGTGCACAGTTGAACAGTCTTGGGCCTAAGCCCTTTTCAGTATCAGTGACAGTTTGGGCCTTAGCCCACCACAATATCAGTAGTAGAAACAATTATGCAGTAGCAAAATCCTACCCAACCAGTCTCTACACACCATCTTCGTCCAACCCTACACTCCATTTGGGGATATAATCAACCCATCCATTCCTACACTCCAGATAGTACCGAATGCGGCACAAAACAGTAGTTTGCAGCTGAGCTACTAGTAAATTAGATTTAAATCCTTTCAGTACACATCCTCCGAATAACAACCCCCAACACAATGCAATGCAACATACAATGGATGACATGCTATTATGCAATTTCAGTGCATAAATTCAGTTCAGATATTAACATGCCCTGTACAGATATCATTCAGTTAATTTCACACATTTAGGGGTCTAAGTAGAGCTTACCGACCCTACAGTTGGTTCGCAGTCGACTTGGGCGACCCGTGTAACCATAAAAACATTTCGGTAAAAATGGGCCCACACCCCCATGTGACCTACCCGTGTGGGCCCACACGCCCGTGCGGCCCACTCGGCCCAAATTGGCCTTGGCCGTGTGATCTATTTTTAAAGTAACCCATGCTAGCTCAATACTCATATATGTTTTCACTATTTACTTATATGTTCATTCAAAGTTGTCTACTTGAGTCATTATCACTAAATTATTTATATCTTGAGCTACAAAATTCCAATTTAAGATCCACTTGATTTTTTTGAAACTAGACTCAAATACCTTTCTACCATAAAATTTTATTAATTTATAGTTTATCAAATAAGTACAGTAAAATCTTTAAAGTTATCCTTATTCTGCTGTTTGATAGCTTCGTCCTTTCCTTACTAAAAATTATTTATCTCTTAGTACAGAATTTAGATGATGTTCATGTTTATTTCTCTTGAAAATAGATTCATTAAGGATTTAAAAAAATAAATTTAAGACCCTATTTATTTTTTTACAATTTTTTTATGATTTTCCAAAGTCAGAATAGGGGAACCCGAAATCATTCTGACATTGTCTCACAAAATTTATTATAACTCATGATTTACAATTCCATTACTTGCAATGTTTCTTCCATAAAAGACTAGACTCAATACAATTTAATTTCATATTTTATTCAACCTCTAACTCAATTTACACTATTTTTGATGATTTTTTAAAATTAGACTACTGATGCTGCCCAAAACTATTTTAGTGCAAAATGTTGATTTCCTAGTTTTTAACACCCTTATTTCCTTTCTCTACAATTTTTCGCATCATTTTCTCTTATTTCTCGATAGCAAGTAATTTTGGCTTTTCGCCGAACCCCATTTTCTGCGTTTTGGGTACACACCTGGTATTGTTTTGATGCCTAATCACTCCCGAGCACTTCAAGGCCTAAAATAAAGATACTCAACATCAATTTAACGGATTTACAAGTAAACTGACAACCAAGAACCAACAGAAACCCAACTTACCGCCAACGATAACCCTCCGTTTAACTATTGTTAAGACGAGAACTCTAAATTCACCAGTCCGAGCCTCTCCTTATGCCCAAATCGCAGAGAAAAAACATTACCACTTCAGTCGCTAAGAGATTCATGACAGAAACGAAGAGAAACACTTATGAAACTAAGCGGGCACTAACAACGTGCGAAAACAAAGGAAGATAAATGGATTAGGAAAAAATCAAGAAGAAGAAAAAGAAGAGAAAGGTGGAAAACTCAGAGAATTTCGGCAAGAGGAGAGGGAGAAGAATAGACAGCATAATTTTTTTTTTTTGGAAAAGGGAGCCAAAATTCAGTTATGGAAAAAATAAAATAAAATCCCGAGAACCCCCAAAATCCATTAATCTTCTCCCCTACTTCCCACTTTACATCCACTACTCAGAATCCCCCTATTACACAACTCTATCTCGAAATCTGAGCAAAAAAAATAATTCCTTTGCATGCACAGGGATTCAAACACAAGACCTCTACCATAATAACACACCACTTAACCACCAAACCAACAGGCCCATTCTAATGTAATTTACCCAACATTTAAACTTAAGCCCTTTGCACAAGGTTAAGGCTTTATTTATAAAAATACCAAAATTTGCCCAAGTAAGGCTTGAACTTGGGACCTCTCAGACACACCCAGAACACATAACCATTAAAGCAAATAGACATTGTGTGTCACACATACACGAAATCAAAAATTAAAATTTTGGGGCGTTGCATTTTTCTATTTTGTTTCAGGTTAGTCCTTGTTTGTTTCCAAACTATTTTTAAGGTCCCGTGGAACCGATTTAAGTTTCATTTTCACATATATGCTATGAATAGTGATTGACTATTGATTTATGATGATTAAATTATGCTCAGAAGTATTTTGATTTATAATCAAACTAAAATTTTGAAAATATTGCAAATTAATCCTAGTTAAATTCTGGATGGTATTGGAGCATACATAAGCTCGTATATGATCTGAGAAATGACGTATTTGTTAATCATAAATTGAATTGACTATGTTTGGATGATTTTTTGTTAAATTTGAGCAATAATTATACATTTATGAAGTACTCTATGTTTATTTGGGATAATCAATATGATTTGAATGTATTGCCCCAATAATATTTATGAGATGTATGACATCTATTTCTGCCGATATGCTGCAAGAAGGTCTCGATGTATTCATGGATGATTGTTTAGTATATAGGATTCCTTTCGGGAATGTTTGGATAACCTTGAAAAAGTACTGAAAAGATGTGAAGAAACCAACCTGATGCTCAATTGGGAAAATTTCTATTTTATGGTAAAAGTAGGATTAGTTTTAGGACATCAAATATCAAGAAAAGGGTTGGAAGTGGGCAAAGCAAAAATTGAAGTCATGAAGAACCTTCCTAATCCTATGACGGTCCGGAGGGTATGAAATTTCTTGGGACATGCTGGGTTTTCTAGGCAGTTTATAAAATACTTTCATCACATATCCAAATCGTTGAATTAGCTTCTCTAAAAGGAAATACCTTTCATATTTAATCAAGAGTGCATCCAATATTTTTAGGTAATAAAAGAAAAAATTATTTTTGCACCTATTATTATTACCCTTGATTGGTCGGAACCTTTTATTATAATGTGCGATGCTAATGATTATGCAGTAGGAGCAATACTAGGGTAGAAAAGGAACAACATATTTTGCACCATTCATTATGCAAGTGCACAATGTAATTACACTACTATTGAAAAAGAGATTCTTGCTATTGTGTTTGCATGCAAAAAATTTCATCATTATTTAATGGAAAATAGAGTTTATGTCTACACTGATCACTTTACATTGAAATATCTTATGAAAAAAAAAGGAAATAAAGGCTAGATTAATGAGGTGGATGTTATTGCCTCAAGAGATTGATCTGTGGATACTGGATCGAAAAGAAACAAAAAATCAAATTGTAGATCATCTTTCTAGAATAGAAAATGAGACGAAAGTTAAAATTCTGAAGAAATAAAAGAAACCTTCATTGATGAGTAGCTATTCAGGGTAGAAATGCATCAAGAAAGGTATAAGGACAATAAGATACCATGGTACTCGGATTATGTGAATTATATTGCCAAATGATTTTTTCTGATAAACGATAATGGCAATAGAAGAAGAGAATCATGCAAGAGTTGAAAAAAATTATTTGGAAAGAACCATATGTTTTTCAGCAATACGCCAATCAATTAGTTTGAAGATGCGTGGCTGAGGAAGAGAGAAATGGCATCTTACAAGAATCCCATACCTCACCATGTGGTGGACGTTTTGGAGGAAAGAGAACAACCTAGGAAATATTGCAATAAGGATTTATTGACGAATTATATTAGAGATGCTTACGAAATTATGCAGGGGTGTGATAAATGTTAAAGAACCGGAAGTATATCTAAAAAGGATGAAATGCCACAGACAGGAATCCTTGAAGTAGAAGTATTTAACCTTTAGGAAATTGATTTTATGGGACCTTTCCCAAGTTCTCTTGGAAACCAGTACATCTTGTTAGTTGTAGATTACGTTTTTAAATGGGTTGAGACAACAACACTACCTATAGAAGATATGAAGTCAATAGTCAAATTCTTAAGAAAAAATATTTTTGCAAGATTTGGAACACCTTGTGCTCTTGTAAGTGATAAAGGATCACACTTCTGCAGTAAGCAATTTAAAATTGTCTTAGCCAGTTACAGTGTGAGACACGAGATAACTACAACATACCATCTTCAGGCTAATGGACAAGTAGAGGTGTCTGATCAAGAGATTAAGCAAGTACTCGAAAAAACTGTCAATCTGAAAAGAAAAGATTGGCGGCTAAGATTGGATGATGCACTATAGGCTTATAGAATGGCGTAAAAAACCCTTAGGCATGTTTCCTTACAAGTTGGTGTATGGGAAAAACAACCATTTGTTAATTGAGGTGGAAAAGAAAGAATATTGTGCAATAAAGGAATTGAATTTAGATCCTGAACTGGTCAAGAAAGAGAGATTATTCTAGTTGCAAGAATTAAAAGAATTCTGATTTATGGCCTATGAAAATGCAAAGCTATATAAAGAAAGGAGTAAAGTTTGGCCTAATGATAGAATAAAAAAAATGTGAGTTCTTATCGGGATAAAAGGTACTCCTGTTCAATTTAAGATTAAAATTATTTCTCAAAAAACTTAAATCAAGATGGATAAGACCATACATTATCAATCAAGTAACACCTCATGTTGTAATGAAACTCACTGAAAACGAGGGACAATCTGTTCTCATAAATGGTCAAAGAGTAAAACATTATTTCGGAGGAACAACTAAAGAAGTTGTCAAAACACAAGTTTTGCAATTGAAGGTTCTATGGACTCAACATCAAGGAAGAAAACCTATGGAAGAAGATTGGGAAACAGATGAAGAATTTGGAAACTTTACAACCAACGAGGGAAAAACTGAATTACGGGATGAATGCCTAGCCGCAAGAATAAATCAGGTCAGAAATTGCTCATCATGTCGCGACACCCCTACGAAACCTGCCATTTCAACTCTACTAACTTAGGATGTGTTTGTAGTAGTATTTTAGTAGAATTAGAATTAATCATTTAGTATATTTTCTTTGTCAGAAGCATTATGGGTGGTACCAAGTTTGAAGGGTGGATCAATAAAACTCTACTTGTACTTATCCCAAAAAAGGAGACACCAAAATATATTCATCAATTTCGGCCAATCAGTGTGTGTACAATGCTATATAAATTTGTTTCTAAGGTGATTGTGAATCAACTGAAACCTTATATGCCTAATTGAGTGCTCCCTAATCAATTGAATTTTGTCCCAAGGTGATGTATCACGGATAATATTATTATAGTGTAAGAGATAACTCACTTTATGCGTAATAAATCTGGGAAGAAAGGTTGGTTAACGATTAAAGTTGATCTGGAAAAAAGCCTTATGACAAACTCGATTAGAGTTTTACTGATGATACTCTTGCCGATATTGGTATGCCAGATTAGATTTGAAATATTATTATACTCTGTGTGGGCTCGAGTTCTATGCAAATTCTATGAAATGGTGGGCTTACAAATGATTTTAGGCCATATAGAGGTCTTCGTTAAGGTGATTGTAACATCCAGCCTAGCGAAACCCTATTGTTCTAATGATGTATATGGAAGTAAGGCATACAGAGTAAGTTTTGAGTGTGTGTTAAGTATAAAATTTAACTAAGTATGAGAATTCTTTGAACAAGCCTATTATGCCTCGGTTCTGGTGGGCACTAGGTCTAGCGTAGTCTTTGATAAGTATAATTGGCGAGTTAGTAATTGTCCAAGTGCCCCTTTTGGCATATATAGGGGCAGACACAGTTGTGTGATCAAGATGTTGATAACTCTATGCCATATTGTTGTAATTTGATGGAAGAACGAGGTAGTCAGGTAAATAGATACTGAAGGTATGAGCCCATGTTAAAAGTAGTGCACCATTTTCCCAGTGATATTGTACAGGTTGAGTTATAAGATAAGGTGGTTAGAAACTAACCGAACATGAACTGAGATAGTTAAAAGAGAAAGGGAAAGTACTTAATTATTTTTCACATAAGTGTTAGACCTTTGATGTAACACCCCAAACCCGGCCTAGACGTTATGGTCGGATCTGGCGATGTCACATGATAGTGCTGTTAGAAAACTTAATTACAGTAAAGCCATTTTCTATATCTTAGGTTACCGTAAAAAACGTGTCGTTTATTCATTCATTTACCATTTTCAGAACATTGTACGTTGTAGAAGCTTTTAAAATACTTGGCGAATTCGTGTATGTATTTGATAAAACATTTGTTTATTTTAAAAACTCGCGTCTTATCCTACTGCTAGCAGTTATAACATAAAAATCCCAACTTTAAACAAAATCCCTAAAGACCATATTGCATAAAATTTTTCCCAAATATAATTAAAGCCATGAATAAAATTAATAACCGTAAAGGTTTAGAACCGTGGTTACCACCGAGTCCTCCGCTGCACCGACCCGTCTACTACTGGGGATTACCTGAACAGATTAAACAGAAAAGGGTGAGTTTTCGCAAACTCAGTGTGTAATCCCATAGAAAACATGTACACAGTAATATTAGAGAACAAACATAATTTCATAGTTCAGGTCTGAGCCCATTACAGAAACGGTGTGGACCTTAGCCCACTCAGATACAGAATCAGATATATTCTTGGGCTTTAGCCATTTCAGACATAACATGCAGATCATAACAGAATAGCAGAATCCTACCCACCAGCCTCCACACACGAACTCCGTCCAACCCTACACACCATGTGGGGATAAAATCAACCCACCCATCCTTACACACCATGTTGTACCGGATGCGGCACATCATCAGAGAGTTGCAGCTGAGCTGCCAGATAACAGGCTTATGAGCCTTTCAAATACTTTCTCCAAATATCATCAACGCACTTCGATGCAATGCAACATACATAATATGACATGTTTTTATGCAAATAACAGCCCATACATTCAAATCAGTATACATGCCAAGTGTAACATATTCAATACAGATTTCACATAATCAGATCACATAGCTACGGGTCTAAGTACTACTTACTGACCTTTCATTAGGTTCACAATCGACTTGGGCGACCCGTGCAACCTTTCAGAACATTTCATGAAAATGGGCTCACAGGCCCATGTGGCCTGCCCGTGTAGGCCCACACGTCCTGGCCTAAAATTCCACACGCCCGTGTGCCCCACACTGCCCAATTGGTCGAGCTTGTAAGTTACACACGGCCTCACTCGGCCATCACACGGTCGTGTCACTCGTACATGGCCTGGTTCATCAATCACACGGCCGTGTGTGACTTACAGTCTTGCACATGGCCTACCACACGGGCGACCACACGCCCGTGTGACGTCAACAGTGAGGTTTTTGGCTTTCACTGAAATATCATTTTATGTATTTTTGGATACACACTTGGTTTCGATTGAAGCTAAGATGAACCCCGAGCCTTCTCGAACCTATATTTTCCTAAAACTACTTAGTTTATCACTTAATCGTTGAATTAAAACCAACCCAAACGAATTGCTTAGCCAATGAGCGATTAAAACTTACCCCTAATGCTTCAAGTTCAATTTATTAGTGAAGCTGTATGAAAAGAGTCTTGATCACAAAGATTTGATGCTGCCAACACATCAGAATAAATACCCCAATCAAAATTTAGCCTCATAAATCACAATCTACAAGAACTACTTACCGGAGTTACTCAGAGAAACGCCACAGATGGGGCAGGGAGTACGATTGCCGTGAAAAATGGAAGCAAAAAGAAAGTTGAGGAGAAAGGAGAATTTTAGCTGGGAAAGGGAAGAACAATGGCATTTTTGGCAGAGAGGAATTTTGGAAAATACAGCTGCTCAGAAATTCTGATGCTTTCGTAATTTCTCTCCCACTAATTCTATTCACAAACCACTATTCAGTTTTTGAAACCAACTCAAACTCTTCATCATCAATTCAAGCAAAAATAATCTCCCCTTGCCTAAGTAGAGATTTGAACTCACAACCTCCAACCAATCAACACTCCATCTAACCACTAGACTAGTAGGCCCATTCTGTTAATTACTCACACACTTTTACCAATAAGCCTACTAACTAAAGTTTGGGCTTTATTCATAAAAATACCAAAATTTTTACCTAAGTTGAGACTTGAACTTCGGACCTCCCACACATACCCAGAACACATAACCAATGAAGCAGATAGACATTGTGTCACAAATACATAGAAACAGTTATACAAATATTGGGGCATTACATTTGATAAGACAAGTTAGTAGTGATGTGACATTTGTCAAGTTATAATAAAGACTTGGACTATTTCAATAGGTCTTCAAGTTGAAAGATGGAGAGTTCTCTTCTTGTCTTTACAAAGTATTGAAAATTAAGAACGGAGAAAAACAAAAGCATTCCTCTAGGATGGATCGGGAAACTTGAAATTTTATCGGTGATTTCTCCATGTCAAGGTAAGTCTTAAAGCACTACAAGTAGAAATGTTTGAGCGTATGAAAAAGTAAGGCTCGAGTGGGGGTTGTCTGAATATAACATAACAGTAAGGGCTATTTTGAATGGGTTTTAATGGTGGTTTTCTATTTTATAAGGTAGAGGTCACTGAAATCCCTTTTTTAACGATGTATCCAGAGTTCAAGCTGCTATCCAGGGTTATCAGGTGAGTCCTTAAGCCGACTCTTGCATGTATAGTATTATTTGAGATACTTCTGTAGAAAGTAGTCAAACTATGATTCTGAAGTTAGGTAAGTATGATAGAAAGATGATGTTGTAGTATGATCACTTAATGAGTCTTGCATGTCCAGTCTGTATAGTACATACTAAGTTGAGCATGTGTTGGATGTTCTGATAGAAAGATGATGTTGTAGTATGATCAATAAAAGTCCATGGCACCATATCGTGTAAGACCATAATTGGTAGGTTAAGGAAACATATGAAAAGATATAAAGGAAGGTTATTACCTAATGGGCGTTCCTATATGACCCAAGATGATGAGGGGTAAACCTCACGTAACGTGAGTTTAGGCAAATCCCTATCGTGAAAATGTATGAAAATGGACACCTTTGTGGCAATCTAAGAAAACAGAAGCCTTTGTGGCGATCTAGAAAGGAACACGTTCGTGGCATGTTCTAAAGAAAGGACCTTATGGCTATCATTTGAATGGAAATGCCCTTGTGGCAGACTCTGAAAGAGAGAAATAGTAAGTATGGCGAACTTTGAAAGAATGATATGAATGGCTAATTTTGAAGAATGGTAAGTATGGAAAAACCCTATAAGAATGATAAATATAGCGAATTATAAAGAAATGGTTCCATCTGAAATGTCTTGGCGTGGTCTGCTTGGTCTTAGGATATAGACAGATAAATTGGAACACGCTAGAATATGTGGCAAATTCAAGGCATGGGTTAAATGGACTTGAAGATCTAGTTGATTAATAGTGCTTAATCTGTATGGAACTTAGAATGGGAATGCTAAGGAGCCTCAACAAGGGCTGAGTAAAGAATGTAAGTAATGTAACGGTGAAACAAAGGGTAAAGCATGATTTCAAGGTGAGGTATGATGTTTACGATATGAATGATGGAATTGTAGAATTGTACTCTCCATAAACAAACTGAAGAATGAAGAACAATGATTGGATCAATGAAGTTATTGAATGCGTTGCATTGGCACGATACAGGTAAATGGAGTTTAACTTACAAAGTTCTCAAGAACTTACTTATGTGTATTGTGTTACATGTAAGTTGATTTAGGTGGTAGAACGAGCTATTATGCATACGGAATGTGTTAGCTGCACTATTATAATCAATATTATCACTAAGGGCTAGTATGCATAAAAGAAATAGAATAATGTATGTAAGTTATTATATGCACTTGTAAGTCATCGCTATTTGAAGTCTTGTGCAATGGATGTAATTATCCACACTACATCTAGTTGTAAGTTAATTGGAGCAGTACTCTTAAATAAGATGTAAATATAAAAAAAATTGTATTTTTTGTTTTTTTAGTACATTTGTATTAGAGGTGTAACACCCGAGATCCGGATCCGACAAATCGGATCGGATTGAGGGTGTTATGTAACAACCCGTTTTTCAGTGTTGTCAAAAAAGTGGTTTCAGGGCGACAAATCCAATGAATGAGTTCATAAATATTATTATTTAATATTTACGAATCAAATATAGTATTATAATAAATTTTGATTTGATAATTTATGTTATTTGAACGAATAATTAGGTTCAAGTGGTATATCCCTAAAGTCAAGTGGTTTAGAAAATGAGGTATCAGGACCTCGTTTCTATAAACTGAGCATGTAAATATTTTATTAAATATTTACGGAGTGTTATTAGGGTCATATTAAAATTTGGTTAAGAAATTTTAACGCTTAAATAATTAACTAAGTAAAAAGGACTAAATGGAAAAAGATGCAAAATTAGATTTCTATTAGATAAAGGGGTCAATTGGTTATGAAGTATTAAACTAATGGACTTTAATGATAAATGTACCATATAGAGAAGTAGTGGACAACCATGGAGATTAAATTGTTAATGGTTAATTAAGTTCTTAAGGTTATTATATTAATTATATAAAATAAAACTAAAAGTAAACCAAAGATGAAACAAACATTATCTTCAACATTTTATTTTACCCTAAGCTGAAAACTATTGTTGAAAGGGGTAAGATTTTGGCCATGGTGATTTTATATGCATGGTATGTTTTTTAGTCCCGTTTTTAATGATTTTTATGTTTTTGTTATCGTTTTAGCTTAATTTAGCTAGCCCGGGGTCAATTCGTTAAACTGTTAAAGGTTTAGGGACTTGTTATGAATGAGTTTGAGGTATTTTTGAATATGGTTGATAGATTATTTAAGTTGGTAGTTAGATACAAGTATTTTGTTAAGTGATTTTTGTTGATTTTGCATTTAAGGACTTATTTGAGAAATAGTAAAATTCAATGTTAATAATGAGAAACGATGGTAAATATGGGTAGTTTGTGAACCTATTAAGAATAGGTCAGCATGAATTTTAATTAAAAGGGTTAAATTGCAGGTTTCGAGTTTAGGGATGAAATTGCATAAAAGGTAAAATATTAGGGGTAATTTTATAAATTTTTCATTGATAAGGGTTATAACTTGAATTAATTATATGAAGTTATTTGAATGGTTTAATTGAATGAAAATTTTTATTTAGATCAAGAAATGAATCAAACGGATCTAAACCGAAGAAAAGTTTATGTGTCAGATTAGTAATGGACTTTGTTTTTACAATTGTTTTTGTCAAGGTAAGTTCGTATTTTAATTAAAGTAACTTATTTGATTTCTAGAATTAAATTGATACTTATATATATGTCTATAAATTGGTGATTGGATTTATTGAATTACGAAAAGGAAAAGGCCATGTTTGAAAGACATCATAGCATTGTAATAGAAAAGGAAAATACCATAGCTAAAATATACTATGGCATCATTTCGGGATTGTGTAAGACCTTGGTTGAAAGATACAATAGCATCCCCGAAATATTAATGAAAAGGTCAAAAAGGATAACAATAAAAGGTCAGTATCTCATCCTTCAACCATTCGCTATCAAGGTTACATGTTTCAGGTGAGATGTGTATCGTAAGTATGAATATGAGATGAATATTTTGATTAGTATAATCTGATAATAGATATTAATGCCTTGGTGTAATTATATGTTTCATATGTTTATAAATATAATATCTAGTTATGTTTGTGGTGTGTTTAGAGAGTTAAATGGTTATATGAGTATTTTTCGAGTATTTGATGTTGTTTCATTTGGTTCAATGGATAATTAAAGTTTAAAATGGAAAAGTATGTCTATGAGATGAGCTATGTTATTATGAATACGGAAAGGAAAATGTAATATGTGTAATTGAATGGAAAAGGTAACAAGTGAAATATGTAATGGACCTTTTATGCATTGAATCCATTTCATGATATGTTCTATGTTTTTTAGGTTGATATATTCTTACTTGTTTCTACTAACCATGTGGAATGTTAAGGATAGGAAAGGAAAGTATTTGTAACATCCTAAAAATTAGAGTATCATTTGTGTTGGCTCGGGTATGAATTTTTGTGTGTTTGGTGAAGGCTTGCTTTTATTAATGAAGCTAGAATAATTGTTAGTATTTAAAATTTAGGGAAGTGGATAAGGTGAGCTTCACACTTAAGTTAATTTAAGTGTTAAATTCTAGCACATGAGGAGCTAGTAGCAAGATGGTTAGGACGCAGGAGGAGTTGCTTGAGGGAAGTGGTTCGAGTTGTTTGGAGAGCATTTTGAAGACTTTATTTTTATGTATCTTAGCATTAAGTGTCGGTCAAACTCTAATTATGATAGGGTGGACTTTCAATTTTATGGTAAGTTGAATAGCAAAATAGGAAAGCTTGTATTTTTGGATAAGAATCTTGAGGTTTATGGAAGGATGGGGGGACATAAGGCTTGGCTTAAGGAAGTTGTTTTGGAAACTATTCCAAGGCCATTAGTGCATGAATGTGGACGGCATGTGTGGCTAGGGGGTGGCCGAATGTTGATAGGAAGTTTGGGGGGGAATAGTTGGCCAACTTTAACATTTTGTGCACCTTTTTGCATTTTCTTTTCCTCTCCAAAAACTCCCTCTTTGGCCGATTGTACCTTAGGCATTTTGTACAATTTTGCTTTTGATTTAGCTCTCATTTTTGTTTGAACCAAATACTATTTTCTTTCTCTCATTTTTCCTTTTGAAACCGAAACCACATTTTGCATTTTTTGTGCACTTTTCTTTTCGGCAAACTAGGTGCTTGGCTGAACCTTTTGTTTTCTCATCTCTTTCTTTTCTTCTTTTGGCAATTGCTCAAAACCACATTTCCTTTTCACTTCCTCTTGGCCGAATCTTCCTCCTTCCCAAATCCCATTTCTTTTTCATTTGCTCAAAGTGAAAAACATCCATTTCCATTCTATTTTCTTTTTCTATTTTCTTCTTTCTTCCATTTTCGAATCATCTTTCTCCTATTTCATTTTCACTTTCATTTTCTTTTCTTTTTACTCCACCATAGCCGAATCTTCTTTCTCTCTTTTGGGGGTTATTTTGGCCGAATATTATCAAGGGTAGATTCTCTTTGGTTTTCTTCAATCGATTTTGGAAGATAGGTAAGTATTCATGGCCGTATGTCCTTTAATTCTTTTCTCTTTTCTAAGTCATTTTCTTGTGGACAAAGGCCGAATCCTTGGGCATTTGTTACAAGGTTCTAACTATTATTAAGAACCGATTATTCTTTTAGGCTCTTTGGGACTTTGGAAGCAATCGATCTAAGCCTTACTTCTCTAGCGATCAAAGGTTGGTAAGTCAAGGGGTAAGGATTCTTGACGATTCATCATTCTTTTGAAAAGACTAAAGCTATTGGAATTAAGGTGTTATTAGCCGATTGGTGTTGCTTAAAGTTTTGTGATTTGGCCGAATGTAGGACAAGGTGATCTAGTGCGGTAGATCGGGCCTTCGGAAGTTAGTTTTTGCGTTAGTGAAAGGTGTGTATCTTACACACTTATAACTCGGTGTATATATATATATATATATATATGTGTGTTAATAACTATTCATGTTGTTAAAGCCGTAAACTATGAGATCTTGATATGATACCTTGATGGGTATGAACAAGGATACGGGTAAGTCCGTTTCGATATGATGTTGCTATATGTTGTTTAATATCACGATCTACGATATATATATATATATATTGGTTACATGTTCATATCAAAGTATAATGACATGATTTGTTTATCTAATGCATTGGTATGGGCGATATGAGAGGAGGGGGAAGGATTTGATATCCGTGTCTTTGGGACACCAGAGGTTTGGCACCTCATAGCGACTCGTCCCTGTGGTCTAGCACCACCGTGGGTTGGCCCCACTTTTGAGATATGGGATCGTCGCCAGTGATTTGGTATCATACGTGGGTTGGCCCCACACTTGGATCGTTGATATTTTATGTCTTTGGGACACCAGAGGTTTGGCACCTCATAGCGACTCGTCCCTGTGGTCTAGCACCACCGTGGGTTCGCCCCACTTTTGAGATATGGGATCGTCGCCAGTGATTTGGTCTCACACGTGGGTTGGCCCCACAACTTGATTATTCGTGACTTTGGGTCACCAGTGATTTGGTATCACATTATTGGATATCGTGACTTTGGGTCACCAGTGGTTTGGCACCACCAGTGGTTTGGTACCACACGGGGTAGAAAAGGAGTTATGGATGGCTAGGTTGGGTGCATTTTATATATATAAATATATACATTGCTTGGTTATAAATTGTGTAAGTATGTTGTATAAACCGGGGGAAGGATTTATGCACTGAGTCTTGGTGACTCACCTTCTCCCTTATCTTTTCAGGTGACTCGTAGATCGCGGATGAGGAGCCGGATGAGCTCGAGGAGGCCATGCAATTAAAAACTTGGTTTTACATAAACTTTCATTTGGGTACTTTATTTTATTTCAATTGGGTTTTCACCTTTATATGGATTTGTAATAAGGCCTCTTTAATTATGTTTGGATTATTTATATGCTTTGAATATGTTTTAAATATAGCTTATAAATTATTTGGTTAATTTAATAATTGAGCCCAAAGTTTTCTAAAATTATAGAAAATAAAACGCAATGGTTTTAAAAACTTACCATCGGGTAATATAAATCGTTTGATAGTAAAATATAAATTAAGTGTTTTCTACAATTTAAATGATTTTCAAATATTAAGTTTCTACATTCAAATGCAAATGGTTTTCAAAGTAAATTATCAGTTTAAACTTATTATACACCTGATTTCTTCAACCATAGAGCAACAAAGAGTTTTTCACTAAAATTTAATTGTTAATTCGATTCTTTTCAAAACGTTTTCCTCTGTGACATACCAGATTCGGTCGTGGCGTATTGACCGGGTTTGGGGTGTTACAAAATTGGTATCAGAGCTAAGTTCAAAAACTTGGCTGTGGGCCCAAGGCCCAAAATGATTAAAGTATAGTTTTAAAATGTTATTATTTAAAATTATATGGTTGGAAAAGCATGGCACCGAGTCTCCGACACCGATCTGCCCGGGTAAGTAATTCAAATTGTTGATTTTGATGATATGATGATTATGGTATGACAGTATAGTAGTAGAAACTACTTTAGAGACCCAAAACTATAGGTTGGATGTACTCGCGAAACAAGCTCTTATTAAATTTTTCATAAAATTGTGCTTTAAGAAAGTGGAATAATGACTAATTCATAAAACTTTTAAAATCAGATAAGTCGAGACTTTAGATATGAGTACTCGAGGTCAAGGTCGAGTTATGCGTGGACGCGGTAGGGGTAGGATGGCTGTGACTGAGCCAGTGAGGTCTGGTCAAGGATCCGAGAATGAGGTACCACCACCACCACCACCACCAGCGGTTGGAGTTGAGCATCAGGATCAAACGGGGGATGACGCAGTGTCTCTGGCGATGCTGCGAGTTCTTGAGAGGGTAGCTGGAGTAGGTGGAGGCGCGGGAGCTCGGAAATCTGTACCTGAGCGACTCCGAGCCAATGGAGTCGAGGTATTTCGAGGTGTTTCGGGTGTAGCTCCTAGTTCGGCTGAATATTGGTTAGAGGCGACGGAGCGAATCATGGGCGACTTGGATCTGAATGCTGAGGAAAAGCTGAAAGGGATAGTGTCGCTTCTCCGGGAGGAGTCATATCAGTGGTGGCTCACGGTGAGGAACAGTGTTGCAGCGGAGGATCTCACTTGGGACTATTTTAAGGCAGCATATCAGAAGAAATATATTGGAGCTAGCTACATTGATACGCAGCGTAAGGCATTTTTGAGTTTGGTTCAGGGGAGTAAGTCCGTATCAGAATATGAGGCAGAGTTCTTAAGATTGAGTCGATATGCTGGAGGTATTGCAGCTTCAGAGCACGAGCGATGTGTTCGATTCGAGGATGGTTTGAGAGACGAGCTGAGGTTGCTGATTGCTCCACATCAGGAGCGAGAGTTTGCTGCGCTAGTTGAAAAGACTAAGATTGCTGAAGGGATAAAGGAATCTGCAAGGCAGAGTCACGACAGGAATAAGCATAAGAGAGGTTTTGGATCATCCGGGTCAGCCGGTAATTCTCATAAGAGGGTTAGGCAGAGTGGATCGAATCAGTCTGGAAGGCCTGTTACTGCTAATCAGAGACCAGCACAGTGTAACCGATGTGGGAAATTTCATTGAGGTGAATGTTGGACCGGAGGGAAAGGATGTTTCGAGTGTGGCTCGCTAGATCATCGTGTGAGGGACTGTCCACGTAAGCTAGCCAGGAATCAGACTGAGGGTCAAGGTCGCGCTCAGTTCAGAAAGGAGGGACCGTCACCGCAGAGAGGTCGTGGTAATGGTAGAGGAGGTAATGGTTCGGGTCGAGGTCGCGGAGTATCGGGCAGAGGTGCAGGCAGCACTGAGGCTAGGCAGCCTGGTTTGGTGTATGCTGCGAGACATCGAGAGGAGGGCGATGCACCGGACGTCATAACCGGTACGTTCTTAATCTTTGGTGTTCCATATACTGCTTTGATAGATGTGGGTTCGACGCATTCGTACGTTGCTAGTAGCATAGTAGAGACCATGAGCTTAGTTTCTGAGACTGCTTCTAGGAGGATGACAGTAATTAGCCCTCTAGGTCACTCTGTAGAAGTAAATAAGCTGTATAGGGATGTACCCCTAGAACTCCAAGGGGTAGTGTTTGTAGCTGATCTGATGGAACTGCCGTTTGGGGAGTTCGATTTGATTCTTGGGATGGACTGGTTGGTCAAGTATCAAGCAAGTTTGGATTGCACTGCTAAGCGCATGGTTTTGAAGACAGCTGAGGGTAAAAAGGTGGTCATGATAGGTAATAGAAGAGATTATCTATCCAACGTGGTATCTGCGTTGAAAGCTGTGAAGATGGTCAGGAAGGGCTGTGAGGCATATGTAGTCCATGTGTGTGCATTGGAGGTTAAGGAGTCTACTGTGGGGAATGTCCGAACGGTAAAGGAATATGCTGACGTATTTCCAGAAGAACTTCCGGGACTACCTCCGGATCGTGAAGTCTAATTTGGTATAGATCTGTTACCCGGAACTGCGCCAGTGTCTATCGCTCCGTATAGGATGGGACCGAAGGAATTGATGGAATTGAAGGCTCAGATTCAGGAGCTGTTGGATCGAGGTTTCATTCGACCAAGTGTTTCGCCTTGGGGAGCGCAGGTACTTTTTGTCAAGAAGAAGGATGGTACGATACGGATGTGTATAGACTACCGCCAGCTGAATAAGCTGACGATCAAAAACAAGTATCCTTTGCCGAGGATAGATGACTTGTTTGATCAGCTTAAAGGGGCAGCGGTTTTCTCCAAGATTGATTTAAGGTCTGGGTATCATCAGTTAAAGGTGAAAGAGGCTGATATCCATAAGACGGCATTTTGCACTTGGTATGGGCACTACGAGTTTCTGGTGATGCCATTTGGGTTGACTAACGCGCCGGCAGCATTCATGGATATGATGAATCGGGTATTTCAGCAGTTTTTGGATCAGTTTGTTGTGGTTTTTATAGACGATATTTTGGTATACTCGAAGTCAGAGGAGGAGCATGATGCGCATTTACGAGTAGTGTTGCAGATTTTGAGGGAAAAGCAGCTTTATGCTAAATTTAGTAAGTGCGAGTTCTGGCTTAGGGAGGTGACTTTCTTGGGTCACGTAGTATCAGCTGAGGGGATTAGAGTGGATCCTCGAAAGATTGAGGCAGTGTTGGATTGGAAGCCGCCTAAGTCAGTGGCTGAGATTCGAAGTTTTCTAGGTTCGGCGGGGTATTACTGAAGATTTGTAGAGGGATTTTCTTTGATAGCAGCACCGATGACTAAGTTATTGAGGAAAGGAGTTCCATTTGTGTGGACCGAGAAGCAGCAAGAAAGTTTCGACAAGTTGAAGAAGATTCTGACTGAAGCTCCGGTTTTGATTCAACCTGAGGCAGGCAAGGAATTCACGGTTTATTGTGATGCATCACATACTGGTTTGGGATGTGTGCTGATGCAGGAAGGGAAGGTAGTGGCTTATGCATCTCAACAGTTGAGACCACATGAGGTTAATTATCCGACGCATGACTTGGAATTAGCAGCAGTGGTTTTCGCTTTGAAGATTTGGAGACACTATTTGTACGGAGAGTAGTCGATAGTCTACACGGATCAAAAGAGTCTTAAGTATCTTTTGACTCAAAAGGATTTGAACTTGAGGCAACGTAGATGGATTGAGTTGTTGAAGGACTACGACTGTTCGATCGAGTATCATTCCGGCAAGGCTAACGTGGTAGCAGAGTTGAGCCGTAAGGTTGTATCAGATTTTTGCTCGTCTTAGTTTGTATGACGATGGGAGTCTTTTGGCAGAATTGCAAGTCAAGCCGACTTGGTTAGAGCAAAACAAGAAGAAACAGTTAGAGGATGATGTTTTGAATGATCGGAGGTTGCAAGTTCAGAATGGTGGTTTAGAGGATTATAGTTTGTCCAATGATGGAGTTTTGTGTTTTCAAGGGAGAGTTTGTATGCTGAAGGATGTTGAGTTGAGGCAAAGGATTCTTCGGGACGCACATAGCAGCCCATACGCTATGCATCCTGGAGGTAGCAAGATGTATCGGGATTTAAGAGAGCAGTTTTGGTGGCCAGGTCTGAAGCGGGAGATAACTGAGTTTGTGGGTAAATGTCTGACGTGTCAGCAGGTCAAGGCTGAACATCAGCTGCCGTTTGGATTACTTCAGCCGGTGAAGATTCCACAGTGGAAGTGGGAGAGAATCACTATGGATTTTGTCAGTGGATTACCTCTTACACCTAGTAAGAAGGACTCAGTTTGGGTGATTGTGGATCGTCTGACTAAGTCAGCTCATTTCATTCCGGTAAGGGTGGATTACTCGCTTCAGAAGTTAGCTAAGTTGTATGTGGCGGAGGTAGTAAGGTTGCACGGTGTGCCAGTGTCGAACATCTCAGACAGAGATCCCAGATTTACGTCGAGGTTTTGGAGAGCGTTACATCAAGCTTTGTGTACGCGGTTGGATTTCAGTACCGCATTTCATCCACAGACTGACGGGCAGTCGAAAAGGGTCATTCAGATTTTATAGGATATGTTGAGAGGTTGTATTTTGGACTTCAGAGGTAGCTGGGAAGAGTTTTTGCCATTAGCTGAGTTCGCATACAACAATAGTTATCAGGCAAGCATTAAGATGGCACCATATGAGGCGTTGTATGGTAGAAGGTGACGCACACCTACATGCTGGACAGATTTGGGTGAACGTCAGATGTTAGGACCAGAGTTGGTTGCAGAAACTGAGAATAAGGTTAAGTTGATTCAGGCTCGTCTGAAGGAAGCTTCGGATAGACAGAAGTCATATGCCGATCTCAAGCGGAGGGATATAGAGTTTGCCGTGGGTGACAAGGTTTTTCTGAAGGTCTCGCCATGGAAGAAAGTGTTAAGATTTGGGAGAAAAGGCAAGTTAAGTCCAAGGTTTATTGGGCCGTTTAAGGTGTTGAGACGAGTGGGACCAGTAGCTTATCAGCTCGAGTTGCCAACAGAGCTAAGTCAGATTCACGATGTGTTCCATGTCTCCATGCTTAGACGCTATCGTTCCGATCCATCGCATGTCGTAGCAGTAGAGGAAATAGAGGTGAGTCCAGACTTAACGATAGAAGAAGAACCTGTGCAGATTCTAGATCGAGATGTAAAAGTTTTGCGTAGGAAGTCAGTTCCTTTAGTGAAAGTTTTATGGTGGAACCATGGTGTGGAAGAAGCTACGTGGGAACCGGAGGATGCAATGAGGCAGCAGTATCCTCAACTCTTTTGATCAGGTAATTTCGAGGACGAAATTTTCTTAAGGGGGTAGAATTGTAACATCCTAAAAATTAGAGTATCATTCGTGTTGGCTCGGGTATGAATGTTTGTGTGTTTATCATAGTATGGTGAAGGCTTGCTTTTATTAATGAAGCTAGAATAATTGTTAGTATTTAAAATTTAGGGAAGTGGATAAGGTGAGCTTGACACTTAAGTTAATTTAAGTGTTAAATTCTAGCACATGAGGAGCTAGTAGCAAGATGGTTAGGACGCAGGAGGAGTTGCTTAAGGGAAGTGGTTCGAGTTGTTTGGAGAGCATTTTGAAGACTTTATTTTTATGTATCTTAGCATTAAGTGTCGGTCAAAAACTCTAATTATGATAGGGTGGACTTTCAATTTTATGGTAAGTTGAATAGCAAAATAGGAAAGCTTGTATTTTGGGATAAGAATCTTGAGGTTTATGGAAGGATGGGGGGACATAAGGCTTGGATTAAGGAAGTTGTTTTGGAAACTATTCCAAGGCCATTAGTGCATGAATGTGGACGGCATGTGTGGCTAGGGGGGGTGGCCGAATGTTGATAGGAAGTTTGGGGGGGAATAGTTGGCCAACTTTAACATTTTGTGCACCTTTTTGCATTTTCTTTTCCTCTCCAAAAACTCCCTCTTTGGTCGATTGTACCTTAGGCATTTTGTGTAATTTTGCTTTTGATTTAGCTCTCATTTGTGTTTGAACCAAATACTATTTTCTTTCTCTCATTTTTTATTTTGAAACCGAAACCACATTTTGCATTTTTTGTGCACTTTTCTTTTCGGCAAACTAGGTGCTTGGCCGAACCTTTTGTGAACAACAATCATGAACTTCAGTCGAAAACCAACAATCTTGGAAAGTTATAACAAAAGAGACTAAAGCAACTACTAATAATATAGATAAGAGGGGTGATTAAGTAGGTTGACCGAACTCCCACTATGCCTACCCGATTAGGATTGTGAGTTACCTGAAATTCATTCAACAACAAAATGAGTAGAGAACTCAGTGTATAACCATTATAGATTTAACTAGAAGCATAGTATAACAATAAATTCCTAAGTCAAAGCCTATTTAGAATTAGAGACTTTCCAGTACAATGTTACAGAACAATTGAATGGCAGTACAAATCCAATTCAGATACAGAACAGATCAGAAAAAAATACAGTGATTCCTAACCACATCCGCTTTACATCATTTTCCAACAAATGCATAGTTTTCAAACATCATCTGATGTGGCACGCTAGATCCGGTCGTAACGTCTAGGCCGGGTTTGGGGTGTTACATTTAATGGTATCAGAGCCAGGTTACAAAACTCGACTGTGGAATGGGTTTTTGGAAATTGTCTAAATTTGTTCAAATTCTGGTTTAGAAAAGTAGTGGTATCACTGAACGTGTGGCACATCGAGTCTCCAGCACTGAATCCGTAAGTTTCTTTACTCTATACTTGAGTATATGATGAAATGACTATATTGAGAAACTACTAGAGATAGTGGTAGTACAGTAAAACTTTTAGTTATAGAAACTAAGACTATAGAGATTGAAATAGTAGTAAATTCGATCTACGGAAACAACTCTTATTACTATTTTCATAAAACACTTGTTAATAATCATTAGAACTATAAGCTGATTCATAAAACTCTTAAACAGATTAAGACATTACATCGAGATGAGTAAAAGAGGTCGCGGAAGGGGTAGACGTGGACGTGGTAGAGGCTGGGGTGCTAGGGCTGGTCCTCAGCATCAAGACATATGCCTGAAAACGAAGCACCAGTATCATCAGTGACTGAAACAAGGTCTCATGACCGAGTCGGAGGGGATGATGCTTTGTCCCAAGCAATGCTACGGGCTTTGGAAAGGGTGGCTGGAGCGAGTACTGGGTCGGTGGCCCGAGGGTCAATTTCTGAGCGACTCTGGTCGAACGGGGCTGAAATCTTCAGGGGCATCTCTGGTGTAACCCCGAATGTAGTAGAATACTGGTTGGAGGCGGTTGAGCGGATCATGGATGATCTGGACTGCACAGTGGAACAAAAACTGAAAGGAGTATGTCTTTACTACGAGATGAGGCATATCAATGGTGGCTTACAGTGAGGGAAGGCACACAGGCGGACCGATTAACATGGGATTTCTTTAAGACGGCCTTCTAGGGGAAGTATATCGGGGCTAGTTATGTGGACGCCCGGAGAAAGGAATTCTTGAATCTGATTCAAGGGAATAGGTCCGTGGCAGAGTATGAGGCGGAGTTCCTGCGCTTGAGCCGGTACGCTCGAGGTATAGTTGTAATAGAATATGAGTGCTGCGTGCGGTTTGGGGATGGTCTTCAGGACGAGTTGCGGGTACTGATAGCCCCGTAGAGGGAAAGGACTTCGCTGCCCTGGTTGAGAAGGCTAAGATTGCCGAAGAGGTGAAACGTTCAGAGCGTCATAACCGTGAAAGGAAATGGGTAGAAATAAGAGGGGTTTTGGGCCCCCAAGTTTTTCGGGTGGGTCTAGTAAGAGGCCTAAATTTGATGGGTCGATCCGAACTGGAGTTCTGATGGTTGCTGGTAGACCACAGCCTTGCGCTGTGTGCGGGTTATCTCATCAGGGTGAATGTTGGAAGAGAACTGGGGTGTGCTTCAGATGTGGATCGAGAGATCACAGTGTTAGAGACTGTACGCAGAGGTCGGGTTAGACGCAAGTAGCCGGTCAGGGTTATATGCAACCTGGGAGAGGTGGTCAACAACCACCGAGAGGTCGTGGTCCACCTAGAGGGGGAAATGGGTTAGGACAAGGTCGTGGAGCACCGGGCAGAGGTGCTGGTAATACAGAGGCGAGACAGCCAGGGTTGGTTTATGCTGCTCGGCGTCGAGAGGATGGCGACGCACCTGACGACATAACTGGTACGTTCCTCATTCATAATGTACCATGTGTTTCTTTAATTGATATTGGGTCGACGTACTTATATGCTGCATAAACTGTGTCTGGAACTTTGGGTATACAATTCAAACTTGCTGATAGATAAATGCCGGTGATTAGTTCTTTAGGACAATTTGTTGTAGTGAATAAGCTGTTTAGGGATGTGCCTTTAGAGGTTGAAGGGGTTGTCTTTTTGGCGGACCTAATGGAACTGCCGTTTGGTGAGTTTGATCTCATTCTGGGCATGGACTGGTTAGTGAAACACCATGCGAATTTGGATTGCGCTGCTAAACGTATGGTATTGAAGTCTTCAGAGTATGAGGAAGTGGTTGTGATAGGGGAGCGAAGGGATTATCTATCCAATGTAATCTCAGCGTTAAGGGCCAAGAAGCTGGTTTGCAAAGGTTGTGAGTCTTTTCTAGCTTATGTCAACACGTCTGATACTAAGGATTTGTCTGTTGGGGATGTCTAGACAGTAAAGGAGTTTCTAGACGTATTCCCTGAAAAGCTTCTGATGTTTCCACCAAACCGTGAGGTCAAATTCGGCATTGAGCTCTTACCGGGAACGGCTCCGGTGTCCATCACCCCTTATAGGATGGCACCGAAGGAGCTGGTAGAATTAAAGGCTCAGATCCAAGAGCTTCTGAATCGAGGGTTCATCCGACTAAGTGTATCTCCGTGGGGAGCACCGGTATTGTTTGTGAAGAAGAAGGATGGTTCAATGCGCATGTGTATTGATTATCATCAACTGAATAAACTGATGATTAATACCGAGAATAGACGATCTGTTCGATCAGTTACGAGGAGCTGCGATTTTCTCCAAGATAGATATTAGATCGTGGTATCATCAGCTAAGGGTCAAGGAGGCAGATATATACAAAACTGCATTTCGAACTCGTTATGGACATTGCGAGTTTCTGGTTATACCGTTCGGATTAACGAATGCACCAGCTACTTTCATGGATATGATGAACTGGGTCTTCCAACCATACTTAGACCGGTTCGTAGTGGTATTTATAGATGATATTCTGGTGTATTTAAGAACTGAGGAGGAGCATGATTCCCATCTCCGAATTGTTCTACAAATATTGAGAGAAAAACAACTTTATACCAAATTCAGCAAGTGTGAGTTCTCGCTGAAGGAAGTGACATTTTTGGGTCATGTTGTGTCTGTCGAGGGGATTAGGGTTGATCCTCGAAAAGTTGAGGTTGTATTGGATTGGAAGCCACCGAAGTCAGTATCTGAGATTCGAAGTTTTCTGGGGGTACCGTTTGTTTGGACCGATAAATAGCAGGAGAGTTTTGAGAAGTTGAAAGAGATTCTAATTGAAGCTCTGGTATTAATACAGCCAGAGGCTGGAAAAGAATTCGTTGTCTATTGTGATGCGTCGCACACAGTTCTAGGATGTGTGCTGATGCAAGAAGGTAAAGTGGTGGCTTATGCGTCCCGTCAACTTAGGCCGCAAGAGGTGAACTACTCCACTGATTTTGTAAGTAAGTGTTTGACATGCCAGCAAGTGAAGGCTGAGCATTAACTACCTTCTGGATTACTGCAACCGGTGAGGATTCCACTCTGGAAGTGGGAGAGGATAACAATGGATGTTGTTAGTGGGCTACCCCTGATGCCTACTAAGAAAGATTCGGTGTGGGTAATTGTCGATCGGCTGCCTAAATCTGCCCACTTTATACCAGTTCGCACCGATTACTCGTTGCAAAAGTTGGCCAAGTTATATTTGGCGGAAATTGTAAGGTTACATGGGGTGCTAGTGTCTACCATTTCGAAAAGGGATTCTAGATTCACATCACGATTTTGGAGGGTGTTACATGAAGCTTTGGGTATAAGGTTAGATTTCAGCACGGCGTTTCATCCGCAGACTAATGGTTAGTCAGAAAGAGTAATTTAGATTTTGGAAGACATGTTAAGAAGCTGTGTGATTTATTTCAAAGGTAGTTGGGATGACTATTTACCTTTGGCGGAATTTGCTTACAACTACAGTTACCAATCCAGCATTCAGATGGCACCATACGAGGCATTGTATGGGCGTAGGTGTCGTACCCCTACTTGTTGGACAGAATTGGGTGAGCATCTGACAGGCAGAAGTCGTATGCTGACTTAAAGCATAAAGAGATATAGTTCTCTGTGGGGGATTATGTCTTCTTAAAGGTCTCACCGTGGAAAAAGATTCTGAGATTTGGACGGAAGGGCAAGTTAAGCCCCAGATTCATCGGACCTTACTGGGTATTAAAACGTGTTGGACCAGTCGCCTATCAGCTTGAGCTGCCTCCTGAGTTAAACCAGATACATGATGTATTCCATGTTTCTATGCTGAGGAGCTACCGTTCTAACCCTTCTCATGTAGTGCTGGTAGAGAAGATCGAGAGAAGACCTGATCTAACATTTGAAGAAGAACCGGTGCAGATTTTGGATCGCGATATTAAGGTGCTGAGAAGGAAATCTGTTCCGTTAGTCAAGGTGTTGTGGCGTAATCACGATTCAGAGGAAGCCACGTGGGAGCCTGAGGAGGCAATGCGACATCAATACCCTTATCTCTTCTAATCAGGTAAATTTCGAGGCTGAATTTTCTTTAAGAGGGTACAATTGTAACATCCCAAAAGTTAGAGGTTATAAATTTTTGCATAATTGCATGTTCTGCTTGCTCAGCGGTTTATTTGAGTGTATTTAGGGGTTCTAGGGAGGCTTGGGATTGAGTTAGAACCTTGGAGATATTTTGGTTTTTGGCCCTTAAGAGGAGAGGGCTGTTTGTGGTTGGACTTAAGTTATTTGAGTGTGTTTTGCTAACACAAGTTGAACACATGGTGGAGTGGTGTGGCATCAAATGAAGGGCAAGGAGGTATGGGGTTTGAATCCCATAATTTGCAAAATTGAGGTTTTATTTTGTGTCAGATGAGTGGAGGAAGCGGAGTTCAGATAAAACTCTGCAAGGGGAGTTAGAGAAGTGGTCAAACGATTCAAATGGATGAAGGAGAGCAATTGTAAGAGGAAAAAGGGGAGAAAATCAAGGAGTTGTGTGTGTGGGAAGTGTTGACCGAAAGTGGGGGTCTAGTTAAGGGGAATTTCGGCTGAGGAGGGGTGTTTTGGGTGCATAGTCGATTTTGGGAGAGTGGAGAGTGCCGAATGTTACCTTGGTGTTTTTGGGAGCTTTTTCGGGTTTTTGTTTCTTTTTGGCATTTTCGGTACTCTTTTTTCCCTTCTTTTCTTTTCTCTCAATATTGTCTTTACCGAATCTATTTGTGACTTGACCACTCGTGCATCTCTTCTTCAATGTTTCTTCTCTTTTTTTTTAAGCCGAATAGCCACACCTCCTTCTATTTGATTTCCTTTTAAGCCGAACATCAAATCGTTTGGAGCTTTGGTTCTCTTTTGTTGGCCGAACTTGGTAAGCCTTTACATCCACTCTCTTTCTTTCCTATTCACACTATTCTTCTTTCTCTGGCCGAATACAACATTCTCTCGTTCTCTTAATATTCTTTCTTCTCTCTCTGCAAAGCATAAGCCGAAACACTTTTTCTTTGGTGTAGGCCGAATCTATTAGAGTTCAAACATACATTCTTCTCTGTTCATTCAGCATTCGGGTATTGGAAAGTGGTTGGTAAGTGTGACTATGGCCAAATAGGGGTGGTTGTCTTCTTTTATCATATTGAGTTTTCTTAGGGCCGAAAGGCCGTTTCTTTTATTGTCTTGGAACAACGTTGCTAACTTGTTCTTTTCACTAGGGACTCAGTTTCTTAATCAAAGAGTATTCCTATATCTTGGTTTATCAAGGGTAGAGACTAACTAATAGTCAACTGTGATCTCAGGTGCTTTGGAAAGTGTTGTGTACCGTAATCCGTAAGAGGTGTGTAATCTCACACCATTATTTGCAATAGTATGTGTTGTTCTGTGATTTGGCCAAAAGCTGAAATGTCGAAAAGCCAAAGTATCGGCAGCCGAGGTCACTCGAGTGTGTGAACGCTCGTAGTGATAAACCGAGCAACTTGTGATGGCGATAGACCGTTGAAAGTGTCACGAACGGTCTCGTGAAACTGATGCCATAACGGGCCTTGTTGGGCCGAAATAGGTTGAGTGGGCTCAATGGGATAACGGGCCCACATGAGTGAAATCGATGGTAAGTACCGGATGAATGCTGCGACTGCGAAGTCCGCAGAATCGAGACTGGAAATGAGCTTAATGGGCCACACAAGCTCGTTTGTGTCGAAATGGAATTTTAGGCCCAATTACACCGTAGTGACCCAAAAAGGGAACCTCTATCGCTCGATGCGATAGTGGGCCTCCAAAAAGGCTGTTAGGTGATAAATTACCGAAATACCCTCAGTGAGTAAATTACCGAAATACTCTCAGTGGGTAAACTACTGAAATATCCTTAGTGGGTGAATTATTGAAATACCCTCTGTAAGTAAAGTTACCAAAAATACCCTTCAAAGGTGAAATTATTGAAATGCCCTCGTTGTGTGAAATTACTGGAATACCTTTAAGGGGTAAATTACTGTTTTACCCTCTACCGACCAAATGACCATTATACCCCTAGTGGTAGATCTAGTGTTGTATGTGTACCCCGTTTAATTATTTATGATGGTAATTTATTTCATACATCATTTTAATATGTCACTACATGTTACATTGGGTTGGGTTATTCTTTTGGAGGAAGTATTGTACTGGTGGCTATGCCATGTTATACTGATTCAGTGGCTCTGCCACGATATATTGATTTTAGTGGCTCAGCCACGTATACTGTTACTGGCAGCTTTGCTGCGTTGATACTAGCAGCTCGTCTGCGCTATTGATGTGTAGGGCTGGGTGGGTTGACTTGGTCCCTACATGGTGTGTAGGGTTGGTACGGGTGGTGTGATGGTTGGATTGGGTTGGGCTGCATTTTTGTTTGTATTATCATGATTTTGGGGCTTAGGCCTGAATTGATACTGCATGGGCTTAGGCCCAAACTGTGACTGTGGCAGGGGATTACACACTGAGTTCTTGTAACTCACCCTTCTTTCAACTGTGCATGTAATCCCCAACCTTAGAGGATTTGGAGCTGAGAGAGACTTGAAGGTGGCCACACGCGTCCTGTATGTTCATGGGGTTCTTTAGTAATTTTAATTTAATTTACATTACTTTAATTTTGGGGTTAATAATTTCTGTAATAAGGCCATTAGAATTGTTTTTAACTTTTATTTGGTATTTCTTATATCACTGCAAATTTATTAAACACGGGTTTTAAAACAATAACATCTGTTTTTAAATATCATGTTTCCACAACGGTTTAAATTAAGCTTCCGTAATAGGCATGTTTTTAAAGGCAAAACAATAAATGCATAGTAAGGTTTTACAAAAAGAAAATGATTTCGAGTAAAACTAGTTTTGTTAATAAGCAACAAAAATTGAAATTTTGAATCGGTAGGAAGTTTTGATTCGTAGATGAGTTTTCCAACAAATGCATAGTTTTCAAACATCACCTGATGTGGCACGCTAGATCCGGTCGTAACGTCTAGGCCGGGTTTGGGGTGTTACATTACTAATTTTGTAAAGTGATTTTTTGACAAAAATGTCAAAAAGGGATTAAATTGAGAATTTGTAAAATTATGTCGGTAGAAGTGTGAATAAATTGAAAATATGGGCTGCTAGTAATATGTACTAAATTCGGCCAAGCATGGGTTTTGATGAATTGTGTGAATTTTGTGTATTGGTGAAATAGGGACTAAATTGATTAAATGTGAAAGTTTATGTAACACCCTGGTTTTAGGGGTTATGCATCTAGTGCATATCTCAGGTGTTGGTAGGTTTCTTGTGTGCTTGGGCAAGTTTTTAGGGGGTTTGGAGAACCCTGGAAGATAGGGAAGGCTTTAGGAAATTTTTGATTTTCAGTGGTTAAAAAGGGAGTTTGGCTTTTGGGGGTCTTAAGAGATTTATTTGGTGAATTTTGTCACAAAAGAGGAGCTGGTGGAGTGGCAAAGGAGACGCCACTCTAGAGCTTGGAGTGTGACGCCATTTGCAGGAGGGAGGTCCTGTGTTCAAGCTGCGAAGTGGCCACCTTTTGTCTTTCTTTTTGACGCCAAGGAGAGGAGAGGTGTAGGCAGTTCAAACTCTGCCTTGGACCAAGTCAATAGGTGGAATGGACGGCAAGGAGTGAATGGTGGGAGTTGACTAATTCAAATGTATTTGAATTAGTGGCTCGGAGAGCTTCTAGGTGGTGGCCGATTGTTGGAGTCTTCAAGTGGGGGTGTGTGGCCGGTTTTTGGAGGTGCTTTAGGAGGGAGAATGCCGTTTTTCTTAGGCATTTGTGGGTGATTTTCGGCCAGCCTTAGGAGAGTGTATCAAAAGCCGATTTTCTCAAAGCAAACTCTCTCTCTTTTTCACTTATTGAAACCGAAACTTTGTGTGGCTGAATGCTCTCTTCTATTTCTTTTTCTTTGTTCATTTATGCTAAGCCGAAATAGCCATTCTCCCCTCCACATATCTTGTGCTATTTTCTTCTTTTTATGCCGAAACATACCTTGTCTACCTAGGCTGAATTCTTCAATTACTTTCTTCTCATTTCTCTTGTGCCGAAACTCTCTTAACTCGCTCTCTCAAACTTTCTTTTTCTCCTCTCAAACCCCATTGCCGTAACCTCCATTTCTTCTCATCTATATTCTTTCCTTCTCTTTTCTCACAAAGCCGAAAATAGGAGTGTTAAAACACCTAAAGCCGAATTCTCTTCCTTTTGATTAAAGTGTTGGCCGAATCTTCCCTTCCCTTTTAGTTTGGTTCTTGGCCGATTGTTAAGGGTGGTGTGGTTTGCTTTTGGGTTTTGGTTTCAAGCCTTGGAGAAGGTATGTAGGTAAGGCCGAATGTTTTATGGTAAGGCCTCTGTTATCTGTCGACATCTTTAAGGGTAAGAGTTGATTTTGGTGGTTGTTTGGAAATATAGTGATCATTTGTTTGGAATCGTTTTGTCATAGGGCATCCGGGACTTTGTAGCAATCAAGCGAAGTCTTCTGTCTTTGTTAGCCGAGTGGGGGTGACCGATTGGTAGAAGAACCACCTTTTGGTTCGGGGTTTGGTAGGAAACCAAGCCATCAGCAAGGAGCAAGGGTAGCGAGGTTGTCGAGGGTCTTAGATCGATTCTTTGGTTAAGGCTTGTAGGTGTGTACTTTTACACACTCTTCTAGTAATAAATTCGCTTACTATATTGTGTGTGCATGCACACTCTTTTCTATTGATAAACATGATTACTATATTGTGTGTGGTTTGGATCCATGTAAATGGTGGATTAATACCATTAAGGTATTAGGCAAGGGGTCAGGTAAGTCCCTGTTATGAGCTTTCTTTCAGATGCTTTTGGTAAGCATAATGGATCTGATATATGCTATATTGATTGTTTGATGATAAATCTTATGTATGTTGTAAACAAGCATGTTGATAATTGTCTGTTAAAAATGCATATCATTGATGATTGATGTGGGTTGTACGAGTGGAGGGGGCAGTGATATTTCGTGCCGACGGGCACCAGTGTTTTGGTAACACAACTTGTGACTTTGGGTCACCAGAGGTTTGGCACCTCCAGAGGTTTGGCACCTCAGCGTCTCGTCCCCGTGGTTTCGCACCACAGTGGGCTGGCCCCATAAGGCGGTATTGAGGGATTGACGCCAGTGATTTGGTATCACACGATGGGTTGGCCCCATCAATTGTTTTGTGACTGCGGTCACCAGTGTTTTGGTAACACACTTCGTGTCTTCAGACACCAGAGGTTTGGCACCTCCAGTGATTTGGCATCACATCTGTGACTATACGTCACCAGTGGTTTGGCACCACCAGTGGTTTGGTACCACACGGGGTAGAGAATGGTGTTGTGGATGGTTAGGTTGGGTGCATGTTAATTGGATGCATGATGTTCATGTTTATGTTTGTATATGATATTTTGCTAATCTGGGAAAAAGGGTTGCACACTGAGTCTTGGTGACTCACCTTTTTCCTTTAACCATTTCAGGTAGTGCATAAAGCTGGACCGGGATCGGAGAGGACAAGGTGGCCCATACCGAAGATGATGTTTAATTATTTCATGCTTGATTTTGACATAAGTACTTTATTTGAATTGTTGGGTTGTAATAAAGGCCATTTTATGTTTTTGGTATTACTTTAACTATGGTTTATCTAAATTAAATTGCTATGTGAAAATGATTTTAATCCTAGCAACCTATTTATGAAGAATATGTTTAATAAAGTTTTTCTAATTCAGCTAATTTATAACTTCAAAGTTTTTCATAAGGTAATAAATGAGCAAGGTTTTCACAAGTTAATTTCTTCAAGGTTTATTCAAAAGTGAAGAAGATTTTCAACCGTCTTTCCCCAGTGACATAACCAGATTCGGTCGTAGTGAATGAGCCGGGTTTGGGGATGTTACAGTTTGGTATCAGAGCCCGGTTCAAAACTTGGCTTTGAGGGTTTTGGGTCCAAAAACGTTTTCAAAATGGGCTTTCTGAAATGTGGGCTTTTATAAAAAGTTTTTCAGGTTATTCTGGCATGGCACCTGTACCTTCGACCCGAAGTCCACCAGGTAAGTACTTCTAGCTCTTGAAGTGTTTTGTTTGTGTGATTTATTATGGGCTTAGCTTGGGCTCGTAGATTAGAATATTAGGACTATTGGACCCTAGGATTAGTCTACTCAAACATTTGCATAAAACTTAAAGCTCTTAAACAAACCTGTGAAACATGTCACCGAGTTAAGGTGTGGTAACCACTGTATGCATGTCTAGGAGTGGCATTCAGTAAGAGCTGGGTATTTAAGCAGTCCTCGTGACTCACCTCCTCTTTACTTGAATCCTACCTGGTGCGTAGTTACGGTTCACCTTAACCAAGAGGACTTGTTCATAGGCTAAATCGATTATTAAAACCCGAAAGGGAATTAGCCTTGCTGTTTTTAAACCTTCTGTTTTAGAAAATTTTTCAAATTTACCCCTTTGGTTTGTAAAACCCTAAATCTAATTTTGAAAGATGTTTTTCGATTTATAAAATTACCAAAATGCCATAGAGGCAAAATTACAAAAATACCCCTGTATTGCAAAATTACCGTATTACCCTTAACTTTTGATAAAATGCTTTTTACTTTGTGAAATACCAAAATTTTGAGTTTTAAAATATTAAGATACCCTGGTTTGTGGAAATTTACGAAAATACCCCTGGTTGCTAAAATTACCAAAATGCCCTTGATTTCTAAATTTTCAGATTTCTCTCGACTTTTACTGAAATATTCCTATTTTACTATTTTGTGAAATACAGTGATATTCCGACTTGGAGAATTTACGAAAATGCCCATGATTTCCAAAATTACAAAAATAACCCTGCTTTCTGAAATTTTTGCAACACATTTTGTTTAAAAAACAAAATTTTCAAGATGACCCCTGAGATTTTGTAAATTTGGAAGTACCTTTAAGTTGGAAAAAAAAACTATTTTCAAAATTGACCCTGAGTTATTACCGAAATACCCCTTTAGGAAAAATGACGAAATTACCCCTGGGTAGGGAATGAAACTTGATTGCTCGAAAGAACTACTCTCGGAGACTTCTTTTCATAAATTGCTCGTGGATAAAACAGTGAAATTTCTAATTCATAAAATTTTTAATCAGATTAAATCGAGGCGCTAGATATGAGTTCTAGGGGGCATGGTCGCAATTCTCGTGGACGTGGTAGAGGCAGGATGGCAGTGTCGGAACCGGTTGGGTCAGAAAGCAATGTGTCGCCGTCACCAGCTGTCGAGGCTCAGCAGCAGGATCAGACTGGAGGAGATAACGCAGTATCGCAAGCTATGCTGCGGGTGCTTGAGCAAGTGGTAGGAGCCAATGTGGTCAGTGGTATCGCTATTTTCGTGGAAGAAGCTCCGATAGCGGAGGAAGTCAAAAGGGCTGAGAGGCAGAATGGAGTTAGAGGAAGGAACCGTGATGGGAGGAGCTTGGGATCGCTAGAATCGTTTGAGAGGTCTCAGAAAAGACCAAGAGTTGAGGCATCTGTTCGTGTTTCTAAGCCAACTGCTGGGAATCCAGATCTTCCGTGTGCTCAGTGCAGAAGGTATCACGTGGGTGAGTGCTGGAATCGTGTTCGAGAATGTTTCAGATGCCAGTCCAAGTCTCATCTGGTTAAGCATTGTCCCCTGGATCCGAAAACGACTCGGACAGTGGGTCAAGGTTTTGTGCAGCCTGGCAGAGGTGGTCAGCAAGCGACGAGAGGTCGTGGTCCGAACCATGGAGGAAATGGTTTCGGTCGAGGTCGTGAAGCTGTGGTTCGTCGGAAGAAGGATAGTGATGTGCCGGATGTGTCAGTAGGTAAGCTTCTCTTTGATGGAATATTCCTTGTTGCTTTGTTCGTTTTGATGGCTGTTTGTGGTTGTTGCTAGCGAGTATTTTGAACCTTGGGTATAGACTTAGAAAGTACGCCTAGAAAGATGTTAGCTCTTAAAGATCAGAGTACGCAGCGATAGCGTAGCGTGGGGGAATTAGGATGTACGACCGTTAGTCTAGCCAAGTAATTTCGAGGACGAAATTATTTTAAGGAGGGTAGCATTGTAACACCCTGGTTTTAGGGGTTATGCATCTAGTGCATATCTCAGGTGTTGGTAGGTTTCTTGTGTGCTTGGGCAAGTTTTTAAGGGGTTTGGAGAACCCTGGAAGATAGGGAAGGCTTTAGGAAATTTTTGATTTTCAGTGGTTAAAAAGGGAGTTTGGCTTTTGGGGGTCTTAAGAGATTTATTTGGTGAATTTTGTCACAAAAGAGGAGCTGGTGGGGTGGCAAAGGAGACGCCACTCTAGAGCTTGGAGTGTGACGCCATTTGCAGGAGGGAGGTCCTGTGTTCAAGCTGCGAAGTGGCCACCTTTTGTCTTTCTTTTTGACGCCAAGGAGAGGAGAGGTGTAGGCAGTTCAAACTCTGCCTTGGACCAAGTCAATAGGTGGAATGGACGGCAAGGAGTGAATGGTGGGAGTTGACTAATTTAAATGTATTTGAATTAGTGGCTTGGAGAGCTTCTAGGTGGTGGCCGATTGTTGGAGTCTTCAAGTGGGGGTGTGTGGCCGATTTTTGGAGGTGTTTTAGGAGGGAGAATGCCGTTTTTCTTAGGCATTTGTGGGTGATTTTCGGCCAGCCTTAGGAGAGTGTATCAAAAGCTGATTTTCTCAAAGCAAACTCTCTCTCTTTTTCACTTATTGAAACCGAAACTTTGTGTGGCTGAATGCTCTCTTCTATTTCTTTTTCTTTGTTCATTTATGCTAAGCCGAAATAGCCATTCTCCCCTCCACATATCTTGTGCTATTTTCTTCTTTTTATGCTGAAACATACCTTGTCTACCTAGGCTGAATTCTTCAATTACTTTCTTCTCATTTCTCTTGTGCCGAAACTCTCTTAACTCGCTCTCTCAAACTTTCTTTTTCTCCTCTCAAACCCCATTGCCGTAACCTCCATTTCTTCTCATCTATATTCTTTCCTTCTCTTTTCTCACAAAGCCGAAAATAGGAGTGTTAAAACACCTAAAGCCGAATTCTCTTCCTTTTGATTAAAGTGTTGGCCGAATCTTCCCTTCCCTTTTAGTTTGGTTCTTGGCCGATTGTTAAGGGTGGTGTGGTTTGCTTTTGGGTTTTGGTTTCAAGCCTTGGAGAAGGTATGTAGGTAAGGCCGAATGTTTTATGGTAAGGCCTCTGTTCTCTGTCGACATCTTTAAGGGTAAGAGTTGATTTTGGTGGTTGTTTGGAAATATAGTGATCATTTGTTTGGAATCGTTTTGTCATAGGGCATCCGGGACTTTGTAGCAATCAAGCGAAGTCTTCTGTCTTTGTTAGCCGAGTGGGGGTGACCAATTGGTAGAAGAACCACCTTTTGGTTCGGGGTTTGGTAGGAAACCAAACCATCAGCAAGGAGCAAGGGTAGCGAGGTTGTCGAGGGTCTTAGATCGATTCTTTGGTTAAGGCTTGCAGGTGTTTACTTTCACACACTCTTCTAATAATAAATGCGCTTACTATATTGTGTGTACATGCACACTCTTTTCTATTGATAAACATGATTACTATATTGTGTGTGGTTTGGATCCATGTAAATGGTGGATTAATACCATTAAGGTATTAGGCAAGGGGTCAGGTAAGTCCCTGTTATGAGCTTTCTTTCAGATGCTTTTGGTAAGCATAATGGATCTGATATATGCTATATTGATTGGTTGATGATAAATCTTATGTATGTTGTAAACAAGCATGTTGATAATTGTCTGTTAAAAATGCATATCATTGATGATTATGTGGGTTGTACGAGTGGAGGGGGCAGTGATATTTCGTGCCGACGGGCACCAGTGTTTTGGTAACACAACTTGTGACTTTGGGTCACCAGAGGTTTGGCACCTTCAGAGGTTTGGCACCTCAGCGTCTCGTCCCCGTGGTTTCGCACCACAGTGGGCTGGCCCCACAAGGCGGTATTGAGGGATTGACGCCAGTGATTTGGTATCACACGATGGGTTGGCCCCATCAATTGTTTTGTGACTGCGGTCACCAGTGTTTTGGTAACACACTTCGTGTCTTCGGACACCAGAGGTTTGGCACCTCCAGTGATTTGGCATCACATCTGTGACTATACGTCACCAGTGGTTTGGCACCACCAGTGGTTTGGTACCACACGGGGTAGAGAATGGTGTTGTGGATGATTAGGTTGGGTGCATGTTAATTGGATGCATGATGATCATGTTTATGTTTGTATATGATATTTTGCTAATCTGGGAAAAAGGGTTGCACACTGAGTCTTGGTGACTCACCTTTTTCCTTTAACCATTTCAGGTAGTGCATAAAGCTGGACCGGGATCGGAGAGGATAAGGTGGCCCATGCCGAAGATGATGTTTAATTATTTCATGCTTGATTTTGACATAAGTACTTTATTTGAATTGTTGGGTTGTAATAAAGGCCATTTTATGTTTTTGGTATTACTTTAACTATGGTTTATCTAAATTAAATTGCTATGTGAAAATGATTTTAATCCTAGCAACCTATTTATGAAGAATATGTTTAATAAAGTTTTTCTAATTCAGCTAATTTATAACTTCAAAGTTTTTCATAAGGTAATAAATGAACAAGGTTTTCACAAGTTAATTTCTTCAAGGTTTATTCAAAAGTGAAGAAGATTTTCAACCGTCTTTCCCCAGTGACATAACCAGATTCGGTCGTAGTGAATGGGCTGGGTTTGGGGATGTTACAGTTTAGGGGCTAATGTGTAAAAATGCCCAAATAAGTATTTTTAGACTAAATTGAATTAGTAGATGAATAAATAAGTTAATTTTGAATTCATATAGATCAAGAAAGAAAGAATTCGGATTTAGATCGGGGGAAAAGCAAGATTATCGAGTAGTCAATCCAATCCGTCAATTTCGAAATACGAGGTAAGTTCGTATGTATTAAGCAGCGTAATAATTATAATTTTAGTGATTTAATATTGCATAAATTGTATATACAGGACTATAGTTATCTTCAACAATGATTTGGCTATATATGGCACTTAGTGTGCGAGAATGAGATAGCTTCAGCTATATATGGCACTTAGCGTGCCTCTCCGGATAGTCTGAAGAAATATAGTAACATCAGTGTCTCCTCGGCCAAGCCGAAAAATCCCCAAATTCTTCCAATCCTATGGCATGCCAATTATATCCGACTCAGCCTGACTAGTTAATAGGGTATTTAATTTCCATATTTCAATTCCATCACTTTCTCATATTTTCAATTCAAATCATTCTCAATTTAATCATAGTTCAATTCAATACAATTTTCCACTTTCCAATCAATATATCATCAAATATTCATACATAATCATACTTCTTCTGAATTTCAATCATTTTAATATTGATACTTACCTTATAATTTACTTACCATACATACACATTTAAATATAACATTAATAAATAGTAGTTAGAATTATAGTAATACAAATCGTGATTTTCTCGTGTCTACTCATCGATAACTTTTTCCTTTCCTTTTTGAGCCGATGCCTCTGGTTCTTTGTTAGCTATGAAAATTAAAGTAATTTACACTATTAATACAGTACTAATTTATATTAAATAATTGAATTTTCTATTCAACTTCAAATTTAATTTCAATTTGGTCCTAACTAAATTCACTTACTTTTCTATCTCAATTCATACTTTATTTCTACTCAATTTCCTACCAAATTTAACTTAACTATCTAATATTCATGAATAAACCCTAATTTCAAATTTCTTTCAATTTAGTTCCTCTAACACAAAACTTATAGCTTACTTTACAATTTAACATTTTTATCAATTCTAACTAGAAATTATATCAATCAAACCCCTAATTCAACAATTTGTCCAACATGAATCATGTTAAAAAATCTAAGAACTTTCAAAATTTCAACTCAATTTCAACAAAAAATTGTTCTAAGGCTTCAAAAACATCAAAATTAAAAGAAAATGACTTAATTTACTTACCAAAATAAGCTCCAAGCTTTAAAACCCCAGTTTTTCATTTTTCTTTTCTTTTTCTCCCTTCCTTTCTCTGTTTCGTTTCACTCTCTGTTTCTTTTTATGCTTTGTTTCTTTTATTTCTTTTATGTTTTATTTACTTTATTAGTTTTATAATAATATAATAATAATTATTTAATTAATAAATATTTTTATACTTATATTATAAGTAATTATTTATTTATTTATTTTACAAGTGTATAAATATATGCATTACACATGTATTTTATCATCACCATACATTTGGCATAATTTAGTTTATTTTCATAATATAATATTTATAATAACTTAATTTAATAATATATTTTATAATTAAAATATAAAGTATCTAAGATTTTTAGCATGGTTTGCCGCCTCATTTATGAAGATTGGCCTAATTCCCCTTTTAGTCCTTTTTATTTTCTTTTACTCTACATTTCAACTTTTACCCTTTATTCACTTTAGTTCCTTTTTTCCCAATTACTCTTAATTAAGCTAAATTCACTTAATAAAAACCTAATTAGACACACAACTAGGCTCATAATTATTTCTAATAAATATTTACTAATTTGGTTTGCTAAGACAAAGGCCCGAAAATGCACTTTTCCGATACTCGTGAATTTTGGGTCATTACATTTCTCCCCCCTTAATAAATTTCGTCCTCGAAATTTACCTGAGAATAGATGAGGATATTCAACTCTCATTGTTTCTTCCGGTTCCCAAGTTGCTTCCTCAATACTGTGACTTCTCCATAACACTTTCACTAAAAGAACCCGTTTGTTTCTCAACTCCTTTACTTCTCTAGCTAATATTTGCACTGGGTCTTCTTCAAAAGACAAATCCAGTCGAATTCCAATATCTTCAGTGGCGATAGCATGAAAAGGATTCGATCTATATCTCCAAAGCATAGAAACATGAAAAACATCGCGAATCTTCTGTAACTCTAGAGGCAAAGCTAGTCGGCAAGCAACTGGTCTGATTCTTTCTACTATTTCATACAGCCCGATATAACGAGGACTTAGTTTTCCTTTTCGGCCAAATCTCAACAATTTCTTCCAAGACGATACTTTAAGGAATACCTTATCCCCAACAGAGCATTCAATGTCTCGTCGTTTCAAATCTGCGTAAGATTTCTATCTATCGAAGGCAACTTTCAGTCTATCTTTAATCTTTTTAACTGTTTCCTCTGTCTCTTGAATCAACTCCGGCCCAACTATTTTTCTTTCATTCAATTCCGTCCAACATACAGGCGATCTACACCTTCTACCATATAAAGCCTCATACGGAGCCATTTGAATACTAGATTGGAACCTATTATTATAAACAAATTCTACTAATTGAAAATAATGTTCCCAACCTGATTCAAAGTCAATAATACAAGACTGTAACATGTCTTCTAAAATTTCAATCACCCGTTTAGACTGTCCATCGGTTTGCGGATGAAATGTAGTACTGAAATTAAGTCGAATACCTAGAGAATCATGTAATTGCCTCCTAAATCTCGATGTAAATCGTGGATCCCAGTTTGAGATTATCGATGTATGAATACCATTAAATCTCACAATTTCCCGAATATAAATCTCAGCAAGCTTCTGCAAAGACCAATAAGTTCTAACTGCTATAAAATGAGCTGACTTTGTGAGTCGATCCATAATTACCCAGACGCCATTCTTTTTACTCGCTGACAGTGACAATCCCGTAACAAAATCCATAGTAATACAATCCCATTTCCACTCGGGAATACTAATAGGTTGTAACAAACCTGTAGGTACCTAATGTTCTGCCTGTAACAGCCCGATTTAGGGGCTAGTCGAAATAGTGGTCTCGAAATCACTAATCCGAGGTTAGAGAAAATTATTTTCATGTTATTTTATGTGTTATAACATGTTTATAAGGATGCATGAAAAAATCTGGTGCCTTAATTTTAGCGATTTCTAGCTAAATTGTGAAATAGGACTAAATCGCATAAAGTGCAAAAGTTCTATTTTATTTGCTAGAGGCGCCAAATAGATATGGTTTATAAATTGGAGGTCCCAAATGTGCAATTAGGCCATGGGAATTAGCTTGGCCGGTCAAAGGAAGACAAATGGGACTAGGGCATTAAATGTTGTCATGTCAGGTGAGTAAAAAGAAATAAAATAAGAAGAAATAAGTAAAAAGCTATCATCTTTTTATTTCTTCTCTTCTTCCACCAAAAATACCAACAAGAATGGGGGTTTATGAGCTCAAAATTTCATCAATCATTCCTCCTCACAAGTAAGTGATTTTGATGATCTTTCTTGATAAAAATTGCAACATGGTTGAAAGTCTAGGGACTTTCCATGAGAGAGTTTATGTTGTTTGATAAATTTTCATGCAAGAAAATGAATGATAGGATGATGAGAAACAACTTTTGTGAAAGGTGTTGTCATGGAAAACCTAATTGGGATTAAAATGCAAAAGTTGTAATTTGTTCATTAAGGCATGGAATTGATGGAATTGTGAATAGTTATAAGAGAATTAAATGTTCAGCTAGGCTTTTTTAACAATAAAATGTGATAAAATTTTATTTACGAGTCTAGGGGCAAAATCATAATTTTGCCAAAGTGTAGGGGCAAAATAGTCATTTTTGCCTAAAGTGTAGATTATGGTATATTATGATTTATAAGTGATTAAATCAGTAAATTCCATTGTTCTAGATCAAACAAAACGAGCTTTGGACCTAGAACGGGTGAAAAGAGAAAATGTGGGCAAAAAGGTCCCTTTCGGCCCTTTCGACATCGAAGTAAGTTCATGTGCAAACGTTGCAATTATGTACGAGTTAATATTCCAATGTTGTATGAAATGCATATTCACCTTATGAATGTATGAAATATCTCTTGATGAAATGACAAGAGAATTGAATCTAAGAGTAATGGGAAATGTATATAGCATGATATGATAATAATTAAGGTCCTGTGTAAGTCCATATTGGAATATGGCCTCGGTGTGAAAATTCGTATAAGACCATGTCAGGGACATGGCATCGATATGTTAATACGTGTAAGACCATATCAGTCCATATTGGTGTGAAAATCCGTATAAGATCATGTCAGGGACATGGCATCGATATGTTAATACGTGTAAGACCATATCGGACCATATTGGAATATGGCCTCAGTGTGAAAATTCGTATAAGACCATGTCAGGGACATGGCATCAATATGTCAATACGTGTAAGACTCTATCAGGGTATAATGTCAATATGACACTTTGTGTATGAGACTCAAGAGAGTTATTTAACAATCTGAGTGATTCAACGGGTATGTTGAAAGAGAGAAAGTACGTGGTTGTACCACGAGAAGTACAAGTATGTGATTAGAACTGAATTGAGATGAATTCAGTATATGATGAACCTCTAGTGGGTTATGTGTAATCAGTACACCTTAGTTGTATGAGATAGATTTATCAATGCATTGTGTGAATGCAAATGAGTATTGTAGAAAGTTAAGTAAGAATAAAAGTGTGTGAGGGAGGTTCTTGGATGAACATTTGAAATAGAGATATACATGTGGATTATTATCCATGAATGTAAAATGACGGTGAGCTATGTGTGACATCACTTTATTGATGGTAATGATGGGCTGTGTGCGATATCATCAATTATATTATTATCAGTGGGCTATGTGCGTTACCACCTGTTTAATTAGTAATCGATGGGCTATGTGCGACACCATCGCTTATAAATGATTGGTGAGCTGTGTGCGAAATCACCATAAGTATAAAGGATTGGTGGGCTGTGTGCGATACCACCCTATTAGAGATTAATGGTGGGCTAAGTGCGTGACCACCGAGAGATTAGTAGTATGAGTGGCTCCTTGAAAATGCTTAATGTGTTGTTTTATATGATCTTGTGGTGATCAGTGCAGGAATGTGTACTAATTAAACGAACAATTGGCTTGTGACATGGTAAGAATGTGGTAAGAGATAGAATGAGTAAGTTTCAAGAGTGGTTGAGTAAGTAACCATGAGTTAATGGGAAAAAAACTCATTATAATACTTTGTGGTTATCTATATTCAATGAATATCAGCATTTGTCAGTTTATGCAGATGAACTTACTAAGCAATAATGCTTACTCCTCTCCTTCTCTCATCTCTTATAGGTTAATTTAGCTAGCTCGGGTTGGAGATCATCGGAGATGTTTTCACACTATTGAGCAGACACTTGGTATGAGGTATCAAGTCCTTATGAGTTATGGCATGTATAGGGCTAGTACTTAAGGTTGATTAAGTCTTTGTTAATGTGCCAAATGTGTTGGCCTAAATAAGTTATGGGATGATTGTATATAGACATGGATGACGACAAAAGTCGATTGAAATTGTACTAGAAATAGTTCTACCCCATGTATGGGAGGAAGACTTCATTTTTATGAATCAAATGTGTTAATTCATGTGTTTTAATTGATGATTTGAGAATGTTTTGAAATAGCATATGAATGTATGCAATGTAGGTGAAAAAGGGCTTGGTAGATAGCCTGATAATTGTCCACATGGGTAGACACAAGGGCGTGTGTCTAGACCATGTAGGAGGCATGGCTAGCACATGGGCGTGTGTCCAGGCCCTGCGAAGTCTGCACTTTGCACTTGGGATTTAAATCACAACACGGATGAAGTACACGGGCGTGTGTATAGCGTGTGGATAACTCAGAATGCCAAGGTTTGGCACACGGTTAGAAGGCACAGGCGTGTCAAGGCCGTGTGAAATTAGTCAGTTTCGACCATGGTTGGAAGACACGGGCATGCCTTAGGGGCACACGGACGTGTCCCTAGACCTACACGGGCATGTGGCCCCTGTTTTATTAAAAAGTTCTCGAAACTCGTGAAAATTCTCAGAAAGATTCTGATATTTCTCGGAAGTATGTTTAGGGTCTCTTAGGCCGAGTATCTGCGAGCGATGGGGTTAAACGAAATTTTATAACCCTATTCTAGATGTTTATGCAAGATTAGCTAGGTAATGCCTTGAACCCTGTTCCGGCTTGAACACGGGCAAGGGGCGTTACACTGCCTTTACTTGCTGACAAGTCAGACATTTTCCAACAAATACTTGCTGACAAGTCAGACATTTTCCAACAAATTCAACTATATCTTTCTTCATCCCTGGCCACCAGTATAACTCTTGTAAATTTCGTTACATCTTCGCTCCACCAGGGTGTAAAGCAAAAGTACCATCGCGTGCTTCTCAGAGAATCAACTCTTTTAACTCAGAAGTAGTTGGAATACAAAGCCAATTTTGGAACCTCAAACAATCATGTTCATCAATACTAAAATTTTCTACCATATCATTCCATACCATCTCTTTTCTCTGCATCAACTTTTCATCTTCTAGTTGGGCTGCTCTAATTTGGTCAAACATTATCTGCTTAACCCTTAATTCAGCTAACAAGCTTCCATCATCATTAATACTAAGCCGAGCGGACATTGCCCGTAATTTAATTGCTGCTTTTTTGCTCAATGCATCTGCTACTACATTTGTTTTTCCTGGATGGTAGTCTATTACACAATCATAATCTTTCAGAAGCTCAATCCACCGTCTTTGTCTCAAGTTCAACTCCTTTTACAACAAAAGATATTTAAGGCTCTTATGATCAGTATAAATGTAACATTTCTCACCATACAAGTAATGCCTCCAAATCTTCAATGCAAAGATTACTGCAGCTAACTCCAAATCGTGTTTCGGGTAGTTGTGCTCATGTGGCTTCAACTGTCGAGATGCATAAGCTATTACTTTTCCATCTTGCATCAATACACAGCCCAAACCGCCCAGAGAAGTATCACTATATACAACAAAGTCCTTTCCTGACTCTGGTAAGGTTAAAACAGGTGCCTCAGTCAACATTTGCTTCAATGTCTCAAAACTCTTCTAGCACTGATCATCCCAAATAAAAGGAACATTCTTTTGTAGAAGCTTAGTCATAGACAATGCTATTTTCAAAAATCCACTAACGAATCTTCGGTAGTATCTAGCTAGTCCCGGAAAACTACGTACCTCTAATACGTTCTTTAGTGTCTTCCATTGAACAATTGCCTAAATCTTCTTTGAATCAACTCTGATTCCATCAGTAAACACAACATGTCCCCAAAACACTGCCTCCGATAACCATAATTCACATTTACTCAGCTTCTCGTACAACTGTTTTTCCTGTAGAATCTGTAGAACTATTCTGAGATGTTGATCATGTTTTGACTTTGTCTTCGAATAAACAAATATATCATCAATGAAGACCACCACAAACTGATCTAAATATGGCTGGAAAATGTGATTCATCAAATCCATGAATACAGCTGGGGCATTAGTCAACCCGAACGACATCACCAAAAACTCATAATGACCATACCAAGTATGAAATGCAGTCTTTGGCACATCACTTTCTTTTACTTTCAACTGATAATACCCGTGTAACAGCCCAATTTTGGGCTTAGTCGGAACAGTGGTTTCGAGACCACAAATCTGATGTTGAGAAATTTATTTTATTTATTTTTTTATGTTCTACAAGTTCACAGAATGATTTCGTGAAAATCTCATTTGAAAATTTTGACGTTTGGGCACTCAATTTAGTCAAAAGGATTAAATTGTAAAAAGTGCAAAAGTTGAGTTCTACATGTTAGAGGTGTCCAATTGTTATGAAATTTTAAATTGGAGGTCCTTAAATGACAATTAGACCATTGGTTAAGTTGGTGGACAAAAATGGACATGTATGGGTATGCTTCAAAAGATTTTTTAAGGGACATTTTGGTAATTTAGTGAATTAAATGAATTAAAAACAAAATTTAAATGCCAAATTTGTCCATCTTCAAGCTTAGGCCGAATTTAACATGTGGGAAGCCATGGTTAGGGTTTTCAAGCTTTCCAAGCTTCATGGTAAGTCCATTCTAGCCCCGTTTTTCATGTTCTTTACGTTTTTGGAGTCCCGGTAACTTGATTTAGCTTATTCTAGCAATAATTTAACCTAGGGTTCATATTTGGAAAAATACCCATAGGTGAAATGTGTTTACTTTGATGTTTTATGGCAGAATATGAAGCTTAAAATTATGTTAAATAACTTTTACTAAGCGATTTTAAGTGAAAACGAGTAAAACGACATAATCGGTAAAAATACCTAATGTACATAAGTGCATGTTAGAGCAAGAATTTGATGTTGCCATGGAAGGTAAAAATCATCAGCATGTTATAAAACATAAGAATGAGGGATGAAGTTTAATTTTCGAGCCTAGGGGAAAAATCATAATTATGCAAAAGTTTAGGGCCAAAATTGTAATTTTCCAAAAGTTTGAGTTAGGGACTATTTTGAGTAGTACATTAATTAAATAAGTGAAATGTGATGTTTTGCACCCCAAAAAATGAGATTTGGAACTAGAACGGGAGGAAAATCGAAAATCGGGAAAGTTGGTAAAATGGCCGTTTTGGTATCGAGGTTATGTTTAATAAGCATTTAATGATACAAGTATGTTAAATTGAAATTTTAGTTATGAATACTTTAGTATTGATTTTCCAATATAATTATAATGTTCGATAATGACTCGACATTTTAATGAGAATTGGTGTAAGTTTACATGTAAGACCCAATTAGGAAGATGGCTTTGTGTAATATCAAGAAAGTATTGAATAGAATAATTTGGGGAGGATAAGTTAAATTGATGATGTGATGAGATTGAGAATGTAATTATGTAAGTTTGTATGTAGATAATACATTATTATGTGTATGTTAAATTGTTTATTTATTGTATGAATCATAATTAACTAGTTGCAAGTATTTCAACAAGTACTACCAAGTTAACAAGTGAAAAATGGTAGCTTTAGCTACAAATCAATGGTAGCTTCGGCTACAAATCAGTGGTAGCTTCGGCTACATTCATAATGGCACGTATGTACAAGTGTTCCTGGTAAAGTGATAAAATTGTAAAATGAAAAGGCAAGTAATATTGTGTGCAAGTGAGTGCAAGAATGTAAGTGATATGTAAATAATGTATTATTTCCATTTATGTTTGATATTTTATTATATTATATGAAAGGAGAAGCAATATCATATGGTTGATTGATAAAAATTGTAATTTGTGGATGATGAAATGGAATTAAATGAAGAAATCTCGGATGAATCGTCGGATTGGAATAAAAACGTGGCTCTAAGTGGATATGCCACGGTTATACATGTTACGTGGCGCTAAGTGGATATACCACGGTAACACATGTTGATTTATTTACGTGGCGCTAAGTGGATATGCCACGGTTCTACATGTTACGTGGTGCTAAGTGGATATACCAGGATAACACATGTTGATTTATTTACGTGGCACTAAGTGCATATGCCATGGTTATACATGTTACGTGGTGTTAAGTGGATATGCCATGATTACATGTTGATTTGAAAACGTGGTGCTAAGTGGATATACCACGGATGTATATTTAATTCAGAAAGGTGGAGCTATATGCTAAAACCACCGATTATTTGTTACATTCCAAAGTGTTCATTGAGAGATATGAATTTATTAAGTGAAACCCGATGTGAAAATGTGGAAATTTTATTGAAAAATATTAAATTTGAGATAAAATAGTTTAATCAGCAGCAGAGGGGTGACTTTGAAAAATCACCAAAAATAGTGTAAATTGAATTAGAGGTTTAATGAGATATATAATTAAATCTTGATGAGTCTATTTTCATATAAAAGAAACAGAGCAAGAAAAGGAATTTTATATTCTGAGATATTTGAATTTTTGTGAGACTGGTTCAGAATGATTACGTGATCCCCTATTCTGACTTAGAAAAATCATTACAAATTTTACAAAAATAATTATGGGATATAATTTATATGCCTGAAATCTTGAATGAGTTTAGTTTCAAATGAACTAAACAAGAAGGTCATCTAAATTCTGTACGAGGAGAAAATTTATTCATAGTGAAGAGAGGTCAGAATAGTCAAACAGTGAAATAGGGGAAATTTTAATAAATAAACTGTACTAATTGCCAAGACCAAAAATTCTATAAATTTTATGGTGCGAAGATATATGAGTCTAGTTTTAGTTAAAATTAACGATTTGTAATTTGGAGCTCTGTAGCTCAAGAAATAAATAATTTAGTGACAACGATTCAAGTAAACAGATTAATGTGATAATATTGTATAAGCATGTGATTTAATGATTGTATCAATTTGAGAACTTGTTGTGAGGATTTGTCTCGTTGAGGCTTTGGTAAGGCTACAAATGAGTAAGTTGGGAAAGTAAGAACTTACCATTATTTATGCAAGTTATGACAGCTTAGTAGTAAGCTAAATTCATTGCTAATGCTTATTATTTATACATGTGAACTTACTAAGCTTTATAAGCTTACCCCCTTTTCTTTCCCATGTTTCAGAGTCCTATTAAACAAGCTCGGGCTGGAGGTCGTAGGAGATTGCTTCACACGCTTGACTAAGTCATTTTGTATATGTGTTAATTAATTTGACCAAATGTATTGCTTCATAACGGTAATAAGGATTATTCTGTATTTGGCCACGAGTTGTGGCTAATATTGGTCATGGAGTTATAATGCTTGTGTATGCATGTGTTTGTTAAAGTTTAAATTATAAGTGAAATTTTGTGGCTTGGGATTTGGTAGAATGTATTGTTAAGTCTAGTAATGCCTCGTACCCGGTTCCGGCGTAGAATACGGGAAAGGGGTGTTACAACCCAGATCTCAAATCAATCTTCAAAAATACCGAAGCTCCCTTTAACTGGTCAAACAAATCATCTATATGGGGCAACGGATACCAATTCTTGATCGTCACTTTGTTCAACTGCCGATAATTGATACAAAGTCGCATTGAGCCATCTTTCTTTTTAACAAACAATACCGGTGCACCCCATGGTGAAATGCTCGGTCTAATAAACCCACGATCTAACAAATCCTGTAACTGTATCTTCAATTCTTTCAATTTGGTGGGCGACATTTGGTACGGAGGTATAGAGATTGGTGTTGTACCCGGATACACCTCAATAGCAAATTCAACTTCTCTGTCAGGTGGTAAACCTGGTAATTCTTCAGGAAATACATCCGGAAACTCACATACGGTTATGATTTTGCTACATTGACTTCCAACTGAATCAGAATTAATAACATAAGCTAAGTATGTTGTACAACCCTGTTGAAGCAATTTATTGGCCTTTATTACTGAAATGATGCGTGTTGACCCACTAGTACGGATACCATTCACTTCAATTTTGTCTCCGTCTTCTATCTGAATTCTAAACCTTTTTTATAACAATCTAATACTATAACAATCTAATACTACTCCGTGTTCAGATAACCAATCCATGCCCAAGATTACATCAAAATCACTGAAAGGCATGATCAACAAATCAACGGAAAACATTTTATCATGTATTATCAACGGGCATCTCCGGCACATTCGGTCTACAGACATAGTTTGTCCAAAAGGGCTAGACATCTCTATTAAAACTCTAGACATTTCAGATTTTAATTTTTTCGACTCGACCAATTTTGAATTAATATATGAATATGATGATCTCGGATCAATTAATGCATAAACAAGTTCAGAATACAGTAAAAATATACCTGTCACGACGTCATGTGCATCACCTTCTTCACGAGTCCGAACTATGTATGCCCTGGCTGGCGCTCTAGCCTCCTGCTGCTGAGTAACTATATCACTGCCTTTTCTTACACCACCACCTCTAGAAACAGAACCGCCTCTACCCAAGCCTTTGCCTCGAGCAGTAGACACTGATCTCTGTGATGCTGCAGGTGCGGTGCTTTCACTTTTCGGGCAATCTCTGATAAAATGATCTGTAGACAAAATCGAAACCATCGTCTGGTTATTCTCCAACATTCACCTCTATGCTTTTTCCCACAATGTTCACAGCCCAGCATGTCAATGTCTCGAGAAGGGCCTCTTACCTGCCAGTAGAAACTATATTTTGCTTTCCCCAACTTTTATCACCTCGATCCGATCTAAAACTCGGCCTCCAACCACCTCTGGTTTCTCTGGATCTTTTTGGCTGAGGATTAGAACTAGTAGTTCCAGCTCGTTTCCCGATCGATCTAACTATTTTAGACTTTTTATCCAATCCCAGAACTTGCTCTACCATTTTTGCCCGTTCGACCAAATCTACAAATTCTGTGATTTGATGTGATACCAGTTGCACTCTAATTTCATCTCTTAAACCTCGTAGGAACCGCTTACATCTATCGGTATAAACTCTGAAGCATATAGGTTGAGTCTAGAAAATTCCCTTTCATAGTCTACCACCGATAGATCATCTTGTTTCAACATCAGAAATTCTTGCTTTTTGTCTTCAATATATAATTCCCCGACATATTTCTTCTGGAATTCTTTCTGAAATAAATCCCATATTATATGTTCTATTGGTAGATGTCGAATTACAGATTCCCATCACAAATAAGCTTCACCTTACAGTAGAGAAACAGCAAAGATAAGACAGTCTCGGGGGGTACATTCTAGTTGTTGCAGAACTCGTTTAGTTGATTCCATCCAATTCTTTGCTGTGGATGGATTGACTCCTTTTAGACCCAAGAATTCAGTGGCACCGTATTTTCTTAATTCTTTTATTGGGGCCCGTCTCGGAGTAGGTGCGGATGTCGTAGCAGGAGCAGTTCCCGCTACCCTTTGTAAGGCATCAGCAATTACTCTTAATAAATCAGAATCATCCCTATAATCAGAATCATCCCTATCTCTGACATTTCCCCTATCTACTCTAGGGGGTTGATTCCTCATCGGGTTTATACTAGATGTTACTGATTCAGTTTCATCTAATCCGTATGATTTTTCCTCTCCGATGTACATTTCTTGGTCAGTATCATTTCTTTTGTTCATCTGACATCTTTAATCTATAAAACAGAAACAAATAAAGAGGTCAGCATCCAAATCCCGACTTAGTTTTGACTCAATAGTGGCATGTACCTCTAAACTCACTTTCGAGCTCGATTTAGCTCGAGAATTGGCTAAACCTGAATAGTTGTGATACCAACAACTGTAACACCCACAACCCTAAACTGTCGTCAAAATAGGGTTACGGAGTATTACCGGACATATCAAACAATTTACGAATAATTCATAAATAAATTAACATACATAGTATAATTTAATCATTAAATCCCTATAATGGACCCTCGAGGCCCAAAACACGTATTAGAAGTGGAACGGGAGTTGTTCGAGTACTCCGAAAAGTTTTTATAAATATTTTTTTAACTCAATATAACCCTTTTATAAATATCTAATATTCCCTGCATTTTCAAACCGCAACCAATTTACAGTTAATATGGAAACCAACACATTTTCACATCCAAACATACTTAAATCATGCCTAAAACATTGACTTATCAAATTGATCAACAACATTCATGATACTATATAAAAGTTAACTAATAAACTTCATTTATCTCATTTCAACTTTAGTACCAAACATACCATTTTATAACTTAACATTTCATTTATCATTCAAACATTAGAGGCCGATTCTTTACAACCAAAACTCACAAGACTCTTAAATAAGACCTCGGTACATGCCACATTTACCAAAAGAAAAAAAATACATCACCAAAGTTGTGCTGAAGTCGGGATTGATCTGGATGCTGAACCGGGACCTTTGACTTCTACTGACCTGCGCACGAAAACAACTGTACGCTGAGTATGTCTATACTCAGTGGTATTACCATAATTCAAACTATATAACATTAATGAATTATAAATATCAATCATATAACATTTTAAATCATAAGAACAAATTTACATTCAAATTCATATATCATCTATAACATTTCATGTAACATCCTGAAAAGGGCCTATGCATTTTCGGTTTAATTGTAGGAAATGACATGTCTTATGTGTTATGACTATGTTTTGAACATTTTTGGAAACCTGGAAATGTATGGAAATGTTAAGTTTAAAAGAAGAAAGTGAACCTTTTTGGAAACTAAGAAAGGTAAGGAAATGATTTGGAAATGATTCAAAAGAGGAAAGTGAACATTTCTGGAAACTTGGAAATGTAAGGAAATGTTAAGTTTAAAGGAGGCAAACGAAAATTTTTGGAAACTTGGAAATGTAGAGAAATGTCAAGTTTTAAGGTTTAAAAAGAGGAAATTAAGGCAAGGTGGCCTTAAGAAAATTAGTAGGAGGAATTTGACACACAAACGGGCTTGGAAAAGTGGCCTGGAGATGCCACTTAGGGCCTCTGGAAATGGCGCCACATGCAAGGGTGTTGGGCCTGAGTTCGAGTCACTTGGGAAGCAAATAAAAAAAGTTTTATTTTTGCTTCCAGAAGCAGAGAGGTGGACGGCATTAAGGCTCTTAAAAGAGGAGTTTTATTCTCTTTAAATTTCGGCTAAATAGGGGATAAATAAGGGATTTATTTATCATTATTTTCAAGAGTTAATAGTTGGATTAAATTCTTTTTATAAAGTGATAATTCAAGGGATAAAGCTATCAAAATAGAAGAGTGGTGGCCAAGTAAGGGACTCTAGCCTATTAATTTCAGCTATAAAAGGGAGAGTAAGGCTATTCTTCATTCATACTTTTCTCTTCAAGAAAACCTCTGCCGAAATTCTCTAAAGTTTCTCCTCTTCTCTCTGTCGAATTCTCTCTGCCATTATTCTCTTTTTCTATTTTCTTTCTAATCCCTCCAAAAGCCGAAAGCTTGCTAAGATCAAGGCCATAGCCGAATAGTTTGAGACTTCAAGCAAAGGAACTGTCGATGTCTAAAGTAAGGGTAAGATCTCATTCGGTTTCATCCTTTTTCTTTTAAGATTTGCCGAAATCTAGGACTAACCCCATTAATATCTTGTTGCCAAAACCTTGAATAGATCTTTCGGGATTTACTATGTAACAACCCAAACCCGGCCCAACACTATGATCGAATCTGGATCGTTACGGGAAAAAGCTTTTCGAAAACCATTTTGAAACCCATTAAACTTTGTTGAAAAAAAAACTTCCCAGATTTGATTATCTTGATAAAAATCATACTTAGTGTTTTAAAAAAAAATATTTTTTTTAAGTCAAGTTATAAAACATATTTCAACTGTGCCCGATGGCATTTTAAAAATATTTTTCGTGTTTAATTGGAAAATGTGTAATCTAAATTCAACAATAATAATATCCGAGTTTAAAATAATATCCAACATATGAAAATAAAAAAAATACAGTATCAGGAGGCCTTATTACATCCAAATAAAATAAACCCAAAGTAAAATTATTAAACTGAAATTAAAGTCATTTAAATTTAATTCCACTGCATGGCCACCTCGAGTCAACCCGGCTCCACATCCGCGATCTAGGTGTCACCTGAAAGACATAAAGGAGAAGGTGAGTCACCAAGACTCAGTATGTAACCCTTCCCCCGTTTTAAAACATTTTCATACACAACATATAACAATTAATATGCAGAATGTTAAATACCCAACCTAGCCATCCAAACGCCACTATCTACCCTGTTGTGGTACCAAACCACTGGTGGTGCCAAACCACTGGTGACATATAGTCACAATGTGCTACCAAAGCACTGGTGTCCGTAGACACAAATCGGGTGATGGGGCCAACCCATCGTGTGATACCAAATCACTGGCAGACGATCCCATATCTCAAGTGGGGCCAACCCACGGTGGTGTTAACCACAGGGACAAGTCGCTATTGAGGTACCAAACCTCTGGAGGTACCAAACCTCTGGTGACCGTAGTCACGGTATGTTACCAAAACACTGGTGCCCGTCGGCACATTATCACTGCCCCCTCCACTCATCAACCCATATCACAGTCATAACAGAGTTCATACATTTATCACATGTATTAAAATAAATCATGCTTCCCAAAAGCATCATGATAATCTCATATAAACAGAGACTTACCGGGGTTCTTGCTTGTACCATTTAAGGCACTAAATCCGTATCTATATCAAACAGATTTACAAACAACAAATATTTATCACGCATATTAACTGCTATAAGTGTGTATGTACACACCTGATATCGATGGTAGTCCTAAATCCCGAAAGAAAGCGTTGGTCACCACAGATCCACTTGTCCTATATTCGGCCAAATCCATGGATTAGTCTTATGGCCTATTCGGCCTAATTAACTTATTTGGGAGGGGTTCCTTGTGAACCCGAGATCTTACCTTAACACTCTTTGCTATTATCTACCGTACTTGATACTCGAATCTGCTCGTCAGCCATCATTGATTAGCAAGTAAACCAATAACCTTCGGCTTTTAATCGAATTGCTAGAATAAGGAGATTGATCTTACTACCACTTACCGAAATTGAACACTAGAGATCAGGTTGTGAGTCGACTGTTTTACCTCCCTGAATACCTATAAGAAATCGGTTACTAATCGTTTAGAAGCCATTGCCGAAATTGGCACCTCTCCTTGTAAAAGAAATCGACAGAAAAAGAAAGAAAAGGAAAGATGGACATTCGGCCAAGATCACTTACCACCTTATGAACCGATTGAAGGAGAGTCTAGAGGAGATTATTCCTGCTTGCTATTCGGCCAAGTCTTGGAATATGAAGAGGGAAAATTCGGCTATCAGAAAGGAAAAAGGAAAGGAAGACAAATGAAGAAATTGGTACTTCCAATGGTATATTCGGCCAGAGAGAGTTAATAGGGAAGGAAAGAAGTTTCGGCTAAAGAGCTTGAGAGAATGGTGAAAACGCAAGAGCAAAAGAGGGCTGGGGAATTCGGCACTTAGCAAAAATTTGAAGAAAAGAAAAACAAGGAGATCAACTCATGTATTTATAGCCACCAAGCACCCTTGCCGTCCACCCCTTTCTAATTAATTCAAATAAATTTTGAATTAATCCCAATAATCCTTTGATAATCCAACTAATATCCAATAATTCTTTTAATCTAATAATCCCCTCAATTATCCTACATTTATCATATTATCAAAATGATAATAGTAATATCCTTAATTTAACTTCTTAATATTAAGGAATTAAAAACCAATTAAAATGCTCACAATATCTTATTATCCAAGTAAAAATCTAATTAATAAACCCTTTATAAATAATAATAATATCCTCATTATTATCTCTATTATCTAAATAGATAATAAAAAGAATTAAGGAGAGAAAATCTCTCTCCCTTGTGCCGTCCAAACAAAGAACAAAAAGAGGGATTTCCGCGACTCGAACACAAGCTCTCCCTTGCTCCTTGGTGGCGTCACATGTAGCTCTTAAGTGGGCTTACTTTGCCACTTAGTCTAGGCTCATTATGTCCAAATTATCCCCATTTATTCTTATAACACCCTCCTGCTAAGGCTCCCTATCTTAAAAGTTAAAAACTAAAATTTCCTACCAAATCGAACCAACACAAAGCCTTAAATTGATCATTATTATTCCATAAATAATGACACAGCAGTTCATACATAAGAAAAATAATTTATTTCCAAATAGCCCCGTTTTTGGGATGTTACAGTTCTACCCCCCTTAAAATAAATTTCGTCCCGAAATTCCTTGATCAAAACAGGTGAGGGTATTGCTGCCGCATCACATCCTCGGGCTCCCACGTGGCTTCCTCCAAACCGTGGTTCCGCCATAGTACTTTCACTAAGGGCACTGACTTCCTACGTAAAACCTTCACATCTCGATCCAAGATCTGAACTGGTTCTTCTTCGAAAGATAAGTCTGCATCCACCTTGATCTCTGCCACTGGCACAACGTGCGATGGGTCTGACCGATACCGTCTCAGCATTGATACGTGAAAGACGTTATGTATCTGACTCAGTTCTGTCGGCAACTCTAGCTGATAAGCTACCGGTCCCACTCGCTTTACAACTGTATATGGGCCAATGAACCTTGGGCTCAGCTTCCCTTTTCGCCCAAATCTCAACACCTTTTTCCAAGGCGACACCTTAAGAAAAACCTTGTCACCTACCTCATACTCCATCTCCTTGCGCTTCAAGTCAGCATAAGACTTCTGTCTATCCGATGCTTCCTTAAGACGATCCTGAATCGCCCTAACTTTGTCCTCAGTTTCTGCAACCAAATCTGGACCCAAGACTTGTCTTTCACCTAACTCCGTCCAACATGTAGGAGTACGGCATTTCCGTCCATACAATGCTTCGTATGGTGCCATCTGGATACTCGCTTGATAGCTATTGTTGTAGGCAAATTCCGCTAATGGTAGAAATTCTTCCCAACTACCTCGGAACTCCAAGACACAACCCCTCAGCATATCCTCCAAAATCTGTATCACTCTCTCTGATTGTCCATCGGACTGTGGATGAAAGGCTGTACTGAAATCCAACCGTGTACCCAAAGCTTGATGCAATGCTTTCCAAAACCTCGACGTGAACCTCGGATCCCTATCCGAGATAATCGATACTGGCACACCATGCAATCTGACTATCTCAGCCACATATAACCTTGCTAGCTTCTGGAGTGAATAATCCATTCTTACAGGTACGAAGTGAGCTGACTTGGTTAACCGGTCCACAATCACCCAAACTGCGTCCTTCCTGCTGGGCGTAAGGGGTAGCCCACTAACGAAATCCATAGTGATCCGTTCCCACTTCCATTGAGGGATCTTTACCGGTTGAAGTAGCCCTGATGGCAACTGATGTTCCGCCTTAACCTGTTGACATGTCAAGCATCTTCCTACAAATTCCGTTACTTCACGCTTCAACCCAGGCCACCAAAACTGCTTCCGTAAATCCCCATACATCTTGTTTCCTCCCGGATGCATAGCATATGGGCTGCTATGAGCATCTTGGAGAATTTTCCGCCTCAACTCCACATCTTTTGGCATACATGCTCGCCCTTGAAAACATAGCACTCCATCACTAGATAGACTGTACCCTTCCAAACCACCATCCTGAACTTGTATCCTCTTAGCGTTCAAGCCTTCATCCACAAATTGCTTTTCCTTAATCTCCTCGATCCATGTTGGCTTAACTTGAAGTTCTGCCAAGAGACTCCCATCGTCATATAGACTCAACCGAGCAAACATCGCTCTTAAGTCCGTCACAACCTTCCGGCTCAACGCGTCAGCTACTACGTTAGCCTTGCCTGGATGGTATTCGATTGAACAATCGTAATCCTTTAATAGTTCAATCCACCGACGTTGTCTCAGGTTCAGATCCTTCTGAGTCAAGAGATACCTCAAACTCTTATGATCCGTGTAGACTATTGACTTCTCCCCATAAAGGTAGTGTCTCCATATTTTCAGAGCGAAAACGACTGCGGCTAACTCCAAGTTGTGCGTTGGGTAGTTCAATTTGTGTGGTCTTAACTGACGGGATGCATAGGCTACTACCTTCCCTTCTTGCATCAGCACACATCCCAAACCAGTGTGAGATGCATCACAATAAACTGTGAATAACTTCCCCGCCTCAGGCTGTACCAACACCGGAGCTTCTGTCAGAATTTTCCTCAGCTTATCAAAGCTTTCTTGCTGCTTCTCCGTCCATACAAATGGAACACCTTTCCTTAGTAACTTAGTTAATGGCGTTGCTATTGGAGAGAATCCTTCCACGAATCTCCGATAGTATCCCGCTAAACCCAGAAAACTTCGTATTTCAGCCACCGACCTAGGTGGTTTCCAATCCAATACTGCTTCTATCTTGCGAGGGTCTACTCTAATTCCTTCCGCCGACACTACGTGCCCTAAGAAAGCCACTTCCCTTAGCCAAAATTCGCACTTACTGAATTTGGCATATAACTGCTTCTCCCTCAATACTTGTAGAACTATACGTAAGTGCTTATCATGCTCCTCCTCCGTCCTTGAGTAAACCAAGATGTCGTCTATAAATACCACGACAAATTGGTCCAAGTACTGCTGAAATACTCTATTCATTAAATCCATGAACGCCGCCGGTGCATTGGTCAACCCAAATGGCATTACGAGGAACTCGTAGTGCCCATACCGAGTTCGAAATGCCGTCTTGTGAACATCAGCCTCCTTCACCCTTAATTGATGATAACCTGACCTAAGGTCAATCTTTGAAAATACCGACGCTCCCTTCAATTGGTCAAATAAGTCGTCGATCCGAGGCAACGGGTACTTGTTCTTGATTGTTAACTTGTTCAGCTGACGGTAGTCGATGCACATCCGCATCGAACCGTCCTTCTTCTTGACAAATAACACGGGTGCTCCCCACGGAGATATGCTTGGTCGAATAATCCTCTGTCCAAGAGCTCCTGAATTTGAGCCTTCAGCTCCACCAATTCCTTCGGTGCCATTCGGTATGGTGCTATAGACACAGGTGCCGTTCCGGGTAGCAAGTCTATACCGAATTCGACTTCCCGATCTGGAGGCAGACCCGGAAGCTCTTCTGGGAACACATCAGCAAATTCCCCAACCGTTCGGACCCTTCCAACTACTGACTCCTTAGCTTCCAAAGCACAGATTCGAACCAAATACGCCTTACAACCCTTCTTGACCATCTTTTCTGCCTTCAAGGCAGACACCACATTGGATAGGTAATTCCTTCTATCACCTATCATAACCACTTCACCACCTTCAGCCGTCTTAAGAACCATGCGCTTAGCCGCGCAATCCAAATTCGCCCGATACTTAACCAGCCAGTCCATTCCAAGGATCAAATCGAACTCCCCAAATGGTAGTTCCATCAGATCAGCAACGAAAACTACCCCTTGGAGTTCTAGGGGTACGTCTCTATAAGGTTTGTCTACGACTACAGAGTGCCCTAGAGGGCTTAATACCGTCATCTTCCTAGAAGTAATCTCAGAGTCTAGGTCCATAGTTCCTACCACACTACTAGCAATGTACGAGTGCGTTGAACCCACATCAATCAATGCAACATAAGGAAAACCAGAGATTAAAAACATACCGGTTATGACATCCGGTGCGTCACCCTCCTCGCGACACCTAGCTGCATAGACTAAGCCAGGCTGCCTAGCCTCTGTGTTGCCCGAACCTCTGCCCTGAGTTCCACGACCTCGGTTAGGACCGTTGTTTCCTCTGCCATTACCACGACCCCTCTGTGGTCCCATATTTCTATCCTGCGTACGATTCTGCCCCTCTGGCTGATTTTTGGCTAGTTTCCGAGGACAATCTCTGACACGATGCTCCAACGACCCACACTCAAAACATCCTCTATCGCCGATCGAACAACTTCCCCAATGGGTCTTTCCACAGCGGTTACACTGAGTCGGCCTCTGATTAGTAGTCATGGGCCTTGCTGCCTGATTTGGCCCACTTGGCCTAGCCTTTTTCTGGACATTACCACCTGACCCAGCTGGCCCAAATCCTCTCTTCTGATTATTCCTACTATAACTTTGCCTCACAGCCTCCTTGATCCCTTCGGCCACCTTGGCCTTTTCCACTAGGGATGAGAACTCACGCACCTGCTGCGGAGCTATCAGCAGCCTCAAATCATCTCGGAGTCCGTCCTCAAAGCGAACACAACGCTCGTGTTCAGTAGCCACGATGCCTCTAGCATACCTACTCAGCCTTAAAAACTCCGCCTCATATTCTGCTACTGACTTAGTCCCTTGCACTAGACCCAGAAAAAGTTTCCTCTGAGCATCTGTATAACTGGTGCCCACATACTTCTTCTGAAAAGTAGTTTTGAAGTAATCCCATGTGAGATCATCAGCCGTGGCTCCATCCCGGACTGTCAGCCACCACTGGTACGCTTCATCCTTTAGAAGCGACACCGCCCCTTTCAGCTTTTCCTCCTCAGTCAGGTCAATATCATCCATTATCCTTTCCGTCGATTCCAGCCAATACTCTGCTGCACTGGGCGCCACTCCCGACACGCCCCGAAATACCTCAGCTCCATTAGCCCGGATTCGCTCGGGAACAGATTTCCGAGCTCCTAGATTTCCACCAGCCCCAGCCACAATCTCCAGAACTCGCAATACCGCTTGCGATACCGCCTCACCACCAGTCTGATCCTGCTCCTCGGCCCTAAAAGTAGGAGGTGGTGGTGGCGGTGGTACTTCATTTTCAGAACCCTGTCCCGACCCAACAGGTTCTGACACGGTCATCCTACCCCTACCTCGTCCACGGCGTCCTCGTCCTCTAGAACTCATTCTATCTACTTGCGCTTTTAATCTGATTAAGAAAATTTTTATGCATTAGCGTTTGTTCCACTTCATTACCCGCGAAGAAATTTTATGACGAAATTTTAATTAGAAATTCTTTCGTGCAAACAAGGTTTCAGTCTTCTATCCTAGTTCACACAAAGGAGTTCATGCATCCATTCCTTAATACTTTCCATACCTATTTGCTCTTCGGACATTTCTGCCCATTTCTAACCCAGGGGTATTTCCGTCATTTTTCCTATAAGGGTTTTTTTTTTTTAAAACGTTGCTGTTTGCAAAGAGTTCAAAAGTCAAGGTCATTTTGGTAATTTTGCAGTTTGAGGGTATTTTCGTAATTTTCCAAGACCAAAATATTTTGTTGATGATTTTCAAAACTAGGTTGTTGAATATTTGAAAAATAATTGAAATTTTTGAGCAAAAACATTGAACTGATATTTTATGAACTGAGGGCATTTTAGTAATTTTACCCCTAAGGGCATTTTTGTAATTTTCCACAAATCAAATTTTTCGAGGAAAACGTTGTAAAAATGAAGTTCTCGATTTGAAAGAGTTATTACAGAAATTTTGAAAACATTAGGGTTCCTGTTGTTTCGTTCCTTTCAAAACATGGCTAATTCCCTTTCGGGTTTTAGTCATTAGGTTTAGCCTATGACCGAGCCTTCTTGGTCAGGGTGAACCAAGGCTACGCACCAGGCAGGATTCGAGTGAAGAGGAGGTGGGTCACGCGGACCGCTTAAATACCAAGCTCCCACTGAACCTTTCTAGACATGCGCACAGAGGTTGCCACACCACTGAGCCCTCTGAGTTAGGGTGAACCGAAGCTACGCACCAGGTAGGATACCTGCGAAGAGGAGGTGAGTCACGAGGACTGCTTAAATACCAAGCTCTTCCGGATCCAATCCTAGACATGCGTACAGGGATTACCACACCCTAGCTCAATGGCTTAGCCATAGGTTGGTTTAGTTCCTTAAGTCTTATGTTCCGTTTGTGTTTGAGTAATCTAACCTTAGGGTCCAAGTCCTATAAGTCTATCTACGTTCCATGCTTCCTACCCTTCTACAGAATATAATTCACCAAGAGGTTTAAAAGTACTTACCTGGGCGGATCGGTGCCGGAGACTCGGGCCATGCTGCTTACAACCCAAAAACAGTTCAAAAAGGCCTACCAAAACATTTTTGGGCCTTGGGCCCCCACAGCCGAGCTTTGAACTGGGCTCTGATACCAATTTTGTAACAACCCAAACCCGGCCCAACACTACGGTCGAATCTGGATCGTTACGGGAAAAAGCTTTTCGAAAACCATTTTGAAACCCATTAAACTTTGTTGAAAAAAAAACTTCCCAGATTTGATTATCTTGATAAAAATCATACTTAGTGTTTTAAAAAAAAATATTTTTTTAAGTCAAGTTATAAAACATATTTCAACTGTGCCCGATGGCATTTTAAAAATATTTTTCGTGTTTAATTGGAAAATGTGTAATCTAAATTCAACAATAATAATATCCGAGTTTAAAATAATATCCAACATAAGAAAATAAAAAAAATACAGTATCAGGAGGCCTTATTACATCCAAATAAAATAAACCCAAAGTAAAATTATTAAACTGAAATTAAAGTCATTTAAATTTAATTCCACTGCATGGCCACCTCGAGTCAACCCGGCTCCACATCCGCGATCTAGGCGTCACCTGAAAGACATAAAGGAGAAGGTGAGTCACCAAGACTCAGTATGTAACCCTTCCCCCGTTTTAAAACATTTTCATACACAACATATAACAATTAATATGCAGAATGTTAAATACCCAACCTAGCCATCCAAACGCCACTATCTACCCCGTTGTGGTACCAAACCACTGGTGGTGCCAAACCACTGGTGACATATAGTCACAATGTGCTACCAAAGCACTGGTGTCCGTAGACACAAATCGGGTGATGGGGCCAACCCATCGTGTGATACCAAATCACTGGCAGACAATCCCATATCTCAAGTGGGGCCAACCCACGGTGGTGTTAACCACAGGGACAAGTCGCTATTGAGGTACCAAACCTCTGGAGGTACCAAACCTCTGGTGACCGTAGTCACGGTGTGTTACCAAAACACTGGTGCCCGTCGGCACATTATCACTGCCCCCTCCACTCATCAACCCATATCACAGTCATAACAGAGTTCATACATTTATCACATGTATTAAAATAAATCATGCTTCCCAAAAGCATCATGATAATCTCATATAAACAGAGACTTACCGGGGTTCTTGCTTGTACCATTTAAGGCACTAAATCCGTATCTATATCAAACAGATTTACAAACAACAAATATTTATCACGCATATTAACTGCTATAAGTGTGTATGTACACACCTGATATCGATGGTAGTCCTAAATCCCGAAAGAAAGCGTTGGTCACCACAGATCCACTTGTCCTATATTCGGCCAAATCCATGGATTAGTCTTATGGCCTATTCGGCCTAATTAACTTATTTGGGAGGGGTTCCTTGTGAACCCGAGATCTTACCTTAACACTCTTTGCTATTATCTACCGTACTTGATACTCGAATCTGCTCGTCAGCCATCATTGATTAGCAAGTAAACCAATAACCTTCGGCTTTTAATCGAATTGCTAGAATAAGGAGATTGATCTTACTACCACTTACCGAAATTGAACACTAGAGATCAGGTTGTGAGTCGACTGTTTTACCTCCCTGAATACCTATAAGAAATCAGTTACTAATCGTTTAGAAGCCATTGCCAAAATTGGCACCTCTCCTTGTAAAAGAAATCGACAGAAAAAGAAAGAAAAGGAAAGATGGACATTCGGCCAAGATCACTTACCACCTTATGAACCGATTGAAGGAGAGTCTAGAGGAGATTAGTCATGCTTGCTATTCGGCCAAGTCTTGGAATATGAAGAGGGAAAATTCGGCTATCAGAAAGGAAAAAGGAAAGGAAGACAAATGAAGAAATTGGTACTTCCAATGGTATATTCGGCCAGAGAGAGTTAATAGGGAAGGAAAGAAGTTTCGGCTAAAGAGCTTGAGAGAATGGTGAAAACGCAAGAGCAAAAGAGGGCTGGGGAATTCGGCACTTAGCAAAAATTTGAAGAAAAGAAAAACAAGGAGATCAACTCATGTATTTATAGCCACCAAGCACCCTTGCCGTCCACCCCTTTCTAATTAATTCAAATAAATTTTGAATTAATCCCAATAATCCTTTGATAATCCAACTAATATCCAATAATTCTTTTAATCTAATAATCCCCTCAATTATCCTACATTTATCATATTATCAAAATGATAATAGTAATATCCTTAATTTATCTTCTTAATATTAAGGAATTAAAAACCAATTAAAATGCTCACAATATCTTATTATCCAAGTAAAATCTAATAATAAACCCTTTATAAATAATAATAATATCCTCATTATTATCTCTATTATCTAAATAGATAATAAAAAAATTAAGGAGAGAAAATCTCTCTCCCTTGTGCCGTCCAAACAAAGAACAAAAAGAGGGATTTCCGCGACTCGAACACAAGCTCTCCCTTGCTCCTTGGTGGCGTCACATGTAGCTCTTAAGTGGGCTTACTTTGCCACTTAGTCTAGGCTCATTTTATGTCCAAATTATCCCCATTTATTCTTATAACACCCTCCTGCTAAGGCTCCCTATCTTAAAGGTTAAAAACTAAAATTTCCTACCAAATCGAACCAACACAAAGCCTTAAATTGATCATTATTATTCCATAAATAATGACACAGCAGTTCATACATAAGAAAAATAATTTATTTCCAAATAGCCCCGTTTTTGGGATGTTACATACTAAGTGTCGACTACAAGGAAGGAGAAGTTCTTTTCCCGAAGGTACACCATAAGTCGCGTGTTCCCTAGTTATTCGGTGAGTTTCGGGATTTAAAATCCACAAGGTAGGTGTCTATAACATTCGGCCAAGGCCTATTTTGGATATCTAGATCTATTTCTTACTTTGTTTAAAAGCCGAAACTAACCTATGATGTGACTTAATGTTTGGCCGAGTGCAAGAAGGTGTACAACAAAGTTTTCGGGATTTGGCTATAGTCAATTCGACACCAAGGTAAGTTTTAGTGTACTAATCCTACTAGGATTTGGATTTATGGCCGAATAGTTCTTTACTAAGTATTAAATGATTGATTAAATGTAGAGATCTAAGATCTAAGGCATTAGATCAAGCTTTTCGGGATTTGGATTGGAAACCCTAAGCAAATCAGGTGTGTACCCCACACTAATTCTTAATAAGTTTATGGCAATATTTAAATATGCATGTATGTTATAAGAATGTGAATATGGCTAAATACCATGCTATGGTACAAAAGTACTCAGGTACGTTTCCTACTCCTACTAGGATTATGAAATATGTTATGTGTAACATGAGAATAATGATAAGAATGTGAAGGTGCCGATGTGAATGTGACTATGCCTGTGGAAATGTGATTGATTGCCTTAATAACATGTGCATGCATTTATTATTATGCCACTATTACTTGTTGCATATGCATGGGTTGGGATATGAAAGAAGGTACGGGTGTACTTCGAGTACGTGGTTTGATGTTAGCCTTGAGCTACATCGTGGATTGACGTTGACTGAGGTCACGTCATGGATTTATTTGCGATTAAGTTCGCGTGGTTTGATGAGTAGCTCTGTGCCTCATCGTGGTTGATATAGGCTATGTGCCATATCGTGATTGATGAGTGACTATGTGTCCCATCGTGGTTTTGGTGTTAGCTACGGCTACATCGTGGATTGGCGCTGACTGAGGTCGCATTGTGGATTATTGTGCTTAATTGCACGTGGACGGCATTGATTGCCTTTGGAGTGAAAAGGAGAGGGTGATTTGTTAATCCCCTGGTGTGTGGTAGGCTGGATACGAGGGTGTGTAGAGGATGGACCCTAGGTTGGGTTGGGTGCACTTTGCATATTATATCTGATATGAATATTTAATATGGTTATGGGCCAAGCCCAATAAGTGAGCACATGTGAATAAGTTGCATTACTATTTGCTATATGGGTTATTATATGGTTTGATATGTATGGTATGCCTAAATCTATTTGGACTTAGTGTTGTGTACACATTGAGTCTGTTGACTCACCCCATTGTGGGACTATTTTCAGGTGACGAACAGTAATGGACCGGGTTCGGCAGAAGCTTAGGGATGGTCATGCACAGCAAGAAATCTATGATTTGGACTTTTATTTTCTTTAAGTACTTTGGTTTTAAATTTGGGTTATATTTGATGTAATAAGGCCATAGTTTTATTTCTTTATTTTTTTTTATGTTTGCGAATTATTATCAATTAAAGTTTGAGTAAATTTATTTTTTTGAAAAATAAACCCTAATTGTTTTGTCACCTTAATTAAATGGATTTCAATTTAAGATAAATTGGTTTTCAACTCAAGCCCAACCCAAAACAATATTTTTTTTTAAAAATCGCACAAGTTTTTCCTAAGAAGCAAAAGAATTTGAACCGGTTTTCTTGAGGAACATACCAGATCTGGTCAAAGCTCGTGGGCCGGGTTTGGGGTGTTTCATTTCATCAACTAATATCATATATCAACAATTTGGTCTTTTATCAAATTAATGAACCTTAGGTTCAGGCTTTCAAATCTCACATCCCATTTCAATTCACAATTCGATTCACAATTTCTTTTTCATACTTTCAATAGTACGATTAATCAAATTCGTTCGATTTTCTCATTTCATTTATTCACCCTATTAAGAGAACTTGGACCTTGACGGATACAAGAATTCCAACCAAACACACCAGAATGATCCATCCAAACACACCAAAATAATCCTCCCAAACACACCAGAATAATCCACCCAAACATACCAGAATGGCACTAAGTGCCTCTTCGGATAGTTCAAAGAAATATAGTAACATCAGTGTCTCCTCGACCAAGCCAAAAAATTCCCAAATTCTTCTATTCTTATGGCATGCCAACTATATCCGACTCAGCCCGACTAGTTAATAGAGTATTCAATTTTCATATTTCAATTCCATCACTGTAACAACCCAAACCCGACCTAGAAGTTAGGCCCGAATCTGGCGTGTTACATGGAAGTGTTTCTCGAAACCATATTTCTTGTTGTTAAAACTTGTTTGAGAGTCAGAGCCTCTTTATTAAAACTCAGAACACTTAAGCAATTATTATCCACTTGAAAACGTAATTACTTTTAAAACATTATCTGTTGCGGAGCATATTTACAATAAACAGATTACGAAAACGTGATGTTTAAAAATTGAACTGTAGAAGCATTTTGAAAATGTTGCGGAAACGTAGTGTTTTGAAGACAATTATCGTTTTGGAAATCGTATTTCACTTTAGCAGTTAGAAAACATCATAAATAAATATCAGAAATAATAAGTTCAAAATAAAGAGGCTTATTACAAAATTATTCACCCAATGAATTAAAATGAAATGAAATAAAATCGCTAAGTTTAACTTTAAAGCATATCTGATGCGTGGCCACCTCCGAGATCGCAGCTCCAAATCCTCTAAGACTGAGGATTACCTGCACAGTTAAAAACGGGGTGAGTTATAAGAACTCAGTGTGTAATCCCAGTTACAATCACAGTCTGGGCCAAAGCCCATGCAGTATCAGTTTGGGCCTAAGGCCCCAAAATCATGATGATGATGCAAACAGAGAAAATGCAGCCCAACCCAATCCAACCAACACACCACCCGTACTAGCCATACACTCTTGTGGGGACCAAGTCAACCCACCCAGCCCTACACACCAAGAATGCAGCCGAGCGGCCAGTATAACGCAACAAAGCTGCCAGTAATAGTATACGTGGCTGAGCCACTAAAATCAGTATATCATGGCAGAGCCACTGAATCAGTATAACGTGGCATAGCCACCAGTATAGTACTTCCTCCAAATCAGCAACCCAACCTAATGCAGTATGTTGTGTATGTCATGCTCAATCATTACACGTGTTTGCAAAATGGTCATGCTTAGTAACAATTATTTCAACACATATTAACAGCAAATCAGACACACGCCCACAGTCAAGTCGGTTAAAACACAGTCATACAATCACAGTCAAATCATGGCACAAAATTAGTCTTTTACTCTCAGGGGCAAAATAGTCATTTTACCCTATAAGGGTATTTCGGTAATCCTACCTTGCAAGGGTAGTTTGGTAATTCTACTCATAACTAATCCATGTACGCAGTGCATCTTAAACATAATCAATCATACAATTCACATATAACACTAGTACTACTATGAGGGTACAACGGTCATTTAATCGGTTAGGGGTAAAACGGTCATTTCACCTCGTAAGGGCATCTCAGTAATTTTACCCGTCAAGGGCATTTCGGTAACTTTACCCATAGAGGGCATTTTAGTAATTTTGCTAACTAGGGGTATTTTGGAAATTTTGCAAATCGGGGTATTTTGATAATTTTCTAAACTAGGGGTATTTCAGTAATTTCACAAATTAGGGGTATTTCAGTAATTTTGCAATCCAAGGGTATTTTGGTAATTTCAAAAATCAAGGGTATTTCAGTAATTTTACAATTTGAGGGTATTTCGGTACTTTCACAAATCAGGGGTATTTTGGTAATTTTGTAATTTGAGGGTATTCGGTAATTTTGTAAACCGAGGTATTCTAAGCAGAGATAACGATGCGAATGGACCTATGGCCCATTCTTGGGCCAAATAGGGCCACACGTTCATGTGGCCCATTTAGCCCAAATCTAGCCATAGATATGAGATTCACATAGACCAATTCACTATCTACTATACAATCATACAGTTTATTCATATGGGCCTACAAGCCCATTGGGCCCACTTGGCCCCTTTCGGCCCAAACAGCATCAATCCACAAGAATACTCATGGTGGCCTCAACTATCGAGTTGAAGCTCCCACACGTGCGCTCGCACGCTTGTGTGGCTACCATCGCCGTGTGACCTGTATTTCGGCATTTGCCACTCTACAGCTAGAGTAGTGCGAAATACACACCTGATAGGATTCTGGAGTTGATCCGTGCTCCGAACACTCCTATGCCCAAACGCCAACCCAGGTATGCCTACTCTCCTCATAGATTGCTCTATTTCACCTTCCCTCTTGCTAACTTTCTGATGTGGGATCCCTCATTTAGCAGAGTTTAAATCCAGCACAACCTCTTACCGTCCCAACTTAGCAAAATAAATATCCCTTTTTGCTTGCAATGGGATTCAAACTCAGGCTCCCTTGTAACATAATCCACGTCGCTAGCCACTTTACCAACTAGCTCCTTTTTGTCTTAAAACATGCGCAACTAAATATAAGTCTATGACCAAAGTCTAAGTTCATTTAAAAAGAAATCAAAATGGAATGCAAGCGCCAAGACTTGAACCTTGGACCCCTTGCTTCCTTGTGTGGCGTCACTTCTTTTTCTCCCATGTGGCGTCATTTGCCACTAGACCACAACTCCTTTTGTGTCATTTTTCTTCACATTTTATTCTTAAAGCCTACCTACTAACTCCAGGGTTTTACTCACCTAAAACCAAAATTTTTGTAAAGCCCAGGTTTGATCCCGGGACTTCATAGAAGCCCCTTAACCTTCCAAAATCACACACCTAATAGGACCAACTTGCATTAGTGCCGTTCTCTTGTTCTCAAAAATTTTAAACACTCCCCTGGCCAAGGCCCAATAAGCCCAATTCTACTAGGCCCAAATTCGGGTCGATACAAATCTACCCCCTTAAAGAAATTTCATCCTCGAAATTTCTAGCTATAGGAACAGTCGCACATCCTAACCTAACACACTACGCTCTCGCTGCGCACTCTGATCTTAATAACACAATACACTTTTAACTTAATCTTGAAACCTCTTACACACAATCAACCATCTAACCACAGAAACAAACAAATATTTATCATACATGCATACAATTTCTATATTCAAACATCACATCCAAACAAAATGCACACATAATAAATACAAAAAATACAGTCATTTCAGCATATAACAAAGTATAGTGTCAGAAAACTTACGGATTTGGTGCCGGAGACTCTGTGTGCCTCACTTTCAGTAACACTATCACTTTCCAAGTTAAAAATTTAAACACTTAAAGAAAAATTTCAAAACCCATTCCACAGCCGAGTTTTGCAATCGGGCTTTGATACCATAAATGTAACAACCCAAACCAGGCCTAGAAGTTAGGCTCGAATCTGGCGTGTCACATGGAAGTGCTTTTCAAAACCATATTTCTTGCTGTTAAAACTTGTTTGAGAGCAATTATTATCCACTTGAAAACGTAATTACTTTTAAAATCTTATCTGTTGCAGAAGCATATTTACAATAAACAGTTTACGAAAATGTGATGTTTAAATATTGAACTGCAGAAGCATTTTGAAAACATTGCAGAAACGTAGTGTTTTGAAGACAGTTATCGTTTTGGAAATCGTATTCCACTTTAGCAGTTAGAAAACATCATAAATAAATATAAAAAATAACAAGTTAAAAATAAAGAGGCCTTATTACAAAATTATTAACCCAATGAATTAAAATAAAATGAAATAAAGTCGCTAAGTTTAACTTTAAAGCATATCTGACGTGTGGCCACCTCCGAGTCCCTCGCAGCTCCAAATCCTCTAAGACTGGGGATTACCTACACAGTTAAAAACGGGGTGAGTTACAAGAACTCAGTGTGTAATCCCAGTTACAATCACAGTCTGGGCCCAAGCCCATGCAATATCAGTTTGGGCCTAAGGCCCCAAAATCATGATGATACAAACAGAGAAAATGCAGCCCAACCCAATCCAACCAATACACCACCCGTACCAGCCCTACACTCTTGTGGGGGCCAAGTCAACCCACCCAGCCTTACACACCAAGAATGCAGCTGAGCTGCTAGTATAACGCAACAAAGCCGCCAGTAACAATATACGTGGCTGAGCAACTAAAATCAATATATCGTGGTAGAGCCACTGAATCAGAATAACGTGGCATAGCAACCAGTACAGTACTTCCTCCAAATCAGTAACCCAACCCAATGTAGTATGTCGTGTATGTCATGCTCAATCATTACACGTGTATGCAAAATGGCCATGCTTAGTAATAGTCATTTCAACACATATTAACAGCAAATCAGACACACGCCCACAGTCAAGTCGGTTAAAACACAGTCATACAATCACAGTCAAATCATGGCACAAAATCAGTCTTTTACCCTCAGGGGCAAAATAGTCATTTTACCCTATAAGGGTATTTCGGTAATCCTACCCTATAGGGGTAATTTGGTAATTTTACTCATAACTAATCCATGTACGCAGTGCATCTCAAACATAATCAATCATACAATTAACACATACAACACTAGTACTACCACGAAGGTACAACAGTCATTTAATCGGTTAGGGGTAAAACGGCCATTTTGCCTCGTAAGGGCATCTCGGTAATTTTACCTGTCGAGGGTATTTCGGTAACTTTACCCATAAAGGGTATTTCGGTAACTTTACCCATAGAGGATATTTTAGTAATTTCATAAACCAGGGGTATTTTGGTAATTTCATAAATTGGGGTATTTCGATAATTTTATAAACTAGGGGTATTTCGATAATTTCACAAATCAGGGGTATTTCGGTAATTTTGCAATCTGAGGGTATTTCGGTAATTTCACAAATCAAGGGTATTTTGGTAATTTTACAATCTGATGGTATTTCGGTACTTTCACAAATCAGAGGTATTTTGGTAATTTTGTAATCTAAGGGTGTTTCGATAATTTTGTAAATCGAGGTATTCTAAGCAGAGATAACGATGTGAATGGGCCTATGGCCCATTCTCAGTCCAAATTGGCCCACACGCTTATGTGGCTCAATTAGGCCAAATCTAGCCACAGATATGAGATTCACATAGACCAGTTCACTATCTACTACACAATCATACAATTTATTCATATGGGCCCATGAGCTCATTGGGCCCACTTGGCCCCTTTCGGCCCAAACAGCATCAACCCACAATACTACTCATGGTGGCCTCAACTATCGCGTTGAAGCTCCCACACGTGAGCTCGCACGCTTGTGTGGCTACCATCGCCGTGTGACCGGCATTTCGGCATTTGCCGCTCTACAGCTAGAGTAGTGCGAAATACACACCCGATAGGATTCTGGAGTTGATCTGTGCTCCGAACACTCCTATGCCCAAACGCCGAGCCAGGTATGCCTACTCTCCTCATAGATTGCTCTATTTCACCTTCCCTCTTGCTAACTTTCCTATGTGGGATCCCTCATTCAACAGAGTTTAAATCTAGCACAACCTCTTGCCGTCCCAACTTAGCAAAATAAATATCCCTTTTTGCTTGTAATGAGATTCGAACTCAAGCTCCCTTGTAACATAATCCACGCCGGTAGCCACTTTACCAACTAGCTCCTTTTTGTCTTAAAACATGCGCAACTAAATATAAGTCTATGACCAAAGTCTAAGTTCATTTCAAAAGAAATCAAAATGAAATGCAAGCGCCAAGACTTGAACCTTGGACCCCTTGCTTCCTTGTGTGGCGTCACTTCTTTGTCTCCCATGTGGCGTCATTTGCCATTAGACCACAAATCCTTTTGTGTCATTTTTCTCCACATTTTATTCTTAAAGGCTACCTACTAACTCCCAGGGTTTTACTCACCTAAAACCAAAATTTTCCTAAAGCCCAGGTTTGATCCCGGGACTTCATAAAAGCCCCCTAACCTTCCAAAATCACGCACCTAATAGGACCAACTTGCATTAGTGCCGTTCTCTTGTTCTCAAAAATTGTAAACACTCCCCTGGTTAAGGCCCAATAAGCCCAATTCTACTAGGCCCAAATTCGGGTCGTTACAATCACTTTCTCATATTTTCAATTCAAATCATTCTCAATTTAATCACAGTTCAATTCAATACAATTTTCCACTTTCCAATCAATATATCATCAAATATTCATACATAATCATACTTCATCTCAATTTCAATCATTTCAATATTGATACTTACCTTATAATTTACTTACCATACATATAAATTTAAATACAACATTAATAAATAGTAGTTCAAATTATAGTAATACAAACCGTGATTTTCTCGTGTCTACTCATCGATAACTTTTTCCTTTCCTTTTTGAGTCGATGCCTCTGGTTCTTTGCTAGCTACGAAAATTAAAGTAATTTACACTATTAATACAGTACTAATTTATATTAAATAATTGAATTTTCTATTCAACTTCAAATTTAAGTTCAATTTGGTGCTAACTAAATTCACTTACTTTTCTATCTCAATTCGTACTTTATTTCTACTCAATTTCCTACCAAATTCAACTTAACTATCTAATATTCATGAATAAACCCTAATTTCAAATTTCTTTCAATTTAGTTCCTCTAACACAAAACTTATAGCTTACTTTACAATTTAATCCTTTTATCAATTTTAACTAGAAATTTTATCAATCAAACCCCTAATTCAACAATTTGTCCAACATGAATCATGTTAAAAAATTTAAGAACTTTCAAATTTTCAACTCAGTTTTAACAAAACTTTGTTCTAAGGCTTCAAAAACATCAGAATTAAAAGAAAATGACTTAATTGACTTACCAAAATAAGCTCCAAATTTTGAAACCCTAGTTTTTCCTTTTTATTTTCTTTTTCTTCCTTCCTTTCTTTGTTTCGTTTCACTCTCTATTTCTTTTTATGATTTGTTTCTTTTATTTCTTTTATGTTTTATTTACTTTATTATTTTTATAATAATATAATAATAATAATAATTTAATTAATAAACATCTTTATACTTAAATTATAAGTAATTATTTATTTATATTACAAATGAATAAATATATGCATTACACATGTATAATTTAATCACCATACATTTGTCTTTATTTTAATTTATTTATCATATAAAAATCTTATAATATAATTAATATACAAATATCTTTTACTTATTATTTAAAATATATATAAATATTTTACAAGTGTATAAATAAAAACATTACACATGTATTTTATCATCACCATACATTTGGCATAATTTAGTTTATTTTCATAATATATATTTATAATAACTTAATTTAATAATATATTTTATAATTAAATCATATATAATTATAAAATTAAAATCTAAAGTATCTAAGATTTTTAGCATGGTTTGCTGCCTCATTTATGAGGATTGGCCTAATTTCCCCTTTAGTCCTTTTTATTTTCTTTTAATCTACAATTCAACTTTTACCCTTTATTCACTTTAGTCCCTTTTTCCTAATTACTCTTAATTAAGCTAAATTCACTCAATAATAATCTAATTAGACGCACAACTAGGCTCATAATTATTTCTAATAAATATTTACTAACTCGGTTTGTTAAGACGAAGGCCCGAAAATATACTTTTTCGATGCCCGTGAATTTTGGGTCTTTACAAGACACACGCCTGTGTCCTTGGTCTGTGTGAACCCTGCACTAACTTAACTACACACGGCTTGGACACATGCCCGTGTCCCATGCTCGTGTGGCTCATTTTTGGTAAACAATGAGTCACACGACTAGCACATGGCCGTGTGGCATCGATAGCCATGTTTTCTGACGTCCGAAATTCGTAAAAACTTGGGTTTTTGGTATGCACCTGAAGTAGTTTTAATGTAGAAGCAACGTAAAAGACTCCCAAAGCCTAACACAACCATCCAATTACACAATTAGGCCATTTAATTGACAAAACTTCCAATTACGCGCAGAAAACTATATCGAAACTTTCGACCCAAGACCTTCAACATTTCTAGACTTACCAACAAAATTAACGGTGATTACTTGCGCTTAGGATCGTTGCTTTTCTATATTCTTGCCTAAAAATAAACTAAAAAATTGTTTAAAAGAAAGTTTAAACTAATCAAGTTGGAAACAACCTTGACAGAACTAACGAACTACTGTCTAACGGAAGTTCTACGATTAACGCAATTTACACAATCTATATAATTGGCAGTAAGGATATGTGCACTTACCTAACAACGTAGCAGACAAACCATGCGAACCAAGTAACAATTGGACCATAAAGAAGGAAAAGAGTAAAAAGAAAGAAATGAAAATGAAGGAAAAAGAAAGAAGAACAGAAAAAAAAATAAAGATGGGAGGAAGAGGGAACATTTAATTAATTAACCACCGATCAAAATTTTTGCATTAAGAAAAAACATTACCTAATGCATATGCCGAGACTCAAACACAGGACTAGAGAATAGACAGATGCTTAACCAGTGATCCAACAGGCTTATTCTTGACACAGATTTACACAGAATTAACTTTAACTTAGCGGCCCAAGAGCAGGGATTGATTAAAATTAAACTAGAAAAAATTTTAAAAAATCCACTCGAACTCCTAACCTCGAACACCTAAGCAGAGCATATAACCACAAATACAGAGACTTAATTATTACAAAATCACACAAATAACATTCAAAATTTTGGGGCGTTACAATCGCGTTGGAGCACGATTACACTATCCTTCCATCATTTTGGTATTTTTTGGTTAATTTGGCTTATGGTTATAAATGGCATGTTTAGGGCTTAAATGTAATCTTGGTTTCTCGATTGTTTTAATTTGTGATGAGTTTAATTGTGGTTGGATGCCTAATTGATGTTGTGTGCAAATGATGTTGTAAATAGGTGAAGTTGCTTTTATGCATGTTCTATCTTATATTAGGTAAGTCATGGTTGAGTGGATGCTTTTGGAATGGTTGTTGGTATGTTTGATCTAAGTTTATTAAAGAACTTGTAATGTTGAATAGGATTATGTTTGGTTTGTAATTTTGGTGCCTTTTGTTGGTACATTGGTTAGTTTTATAGGTTGATGGAATTGGTATGTTTTAAACGTGTTCTGGTCATGTGAGTGTTTGTGGAAATGTTGTGTCTTGCTGTACAAGAATTGGATTTGAAATGGCTTGTTTTAGGGGCAATTTATGAAACACATGGCTTGGGACACGGGCTGTCACACGATCGTATGCCACACAAGGCCACCACATACTATCGTGTGTCATTATTATTTTAGGTACTGGTTTCACAAGATCTGGCACACGGCCGTGTGGCTAACATCGAATGCATACATGGTTTGGCACACGGCCTGTGCCACGATCATGTTGTCTTATTTTGAATACCCACTCGGGTGGACATACAGGCTAGGACATAACCATGTGTCTAGACTTTGAATGTCCACACGATTTGGGCTATGTCACACATCCTGGCCACACGGCCGTGTGTCCCCTACTTCCAAACTTTTCAAGCTTTTCCAAAATTTTTTATTTTATTTCAAATTGACCTAGGAATGTTTACAAACTTTGTTTAGGGCCCCGTATGCTAGATTTAAGGCCCGTAATTAAATTGTGTTATGAAATGATAACATTTGAATTGCATAATTGTTTTTGCTTTGATGTTGAATGTTCTACTTTGTACAATAATACTTTGTAACCCTAATTCGGCGGTGGGAACGGGTTAGGAGTGTTACATGTTACAAGTTTGGTATTAGAGCACAGTTTAGGGGGTTCTTGAACCATAAATATGTAAGAGCCCTATATGTATAATGCGTTGAGCTTGGCTAAGTCTCTTAGGTATGTGCAAACGGTTTTATTTATGTGTAAAGTAAATGATGTAAAGAAATGATAAATAAAATAGTTGAGAAGGAAAAATTAATGATTATATTAAAAAGAGAGACAAAGGATCACTTTATTGATAGAATGGATGTTATACAAAAAGAAGACAATAAAAGATAAGAAAGGATAAGAAGAAAGAAATTAGTCCTCTTTCCTTGAGTGATACCTAGAAGACTTGGCGTGGACTTCTTCTATTGGCTCTATTTCCCTCAAGATTTGCTCTGAGTATTGAAGCTCCTCAAGATTCTCATCACACTCTATTTTAGGCGAGTTAGGAATGAAGAAACCAGTAATTAGTGAAACTGGCAAGAAATGAACCTTTGGACTTGGAAATCCTTTCCTGAGTCTACGCCACTCGGGTTGTAATTGGTCACTCTCCTTAGTAACCGAAACATTTTCACTTACTTTTAGTCTATTCTGATACTTCTTGGAAATAGGCTTCCTAGTAGGAGCAGCTAAAGCTCCTTCCATATAACGCCCCGTTTTTCCTTAATTTCTGCTTTTGTAATTTTGCCATGAATGAGTGTCTGCTTCAGTGGTTATGTGTGCTAGGTGTGTGTGGGAGGTCCCAAGGTCAAGTCTCAAGTTGGGTGAATTTTGGTATTTTTATGAATAAAGCCCAAACTCTGGTTAGTATGCTTATAATTAAAAGTGTGTAGGTAATTAACAGAATGGGCCTACTGGTCTAGTGGTTAAGTGGAGTGTAGGGTTGTTGGAGGTCTGGAGTTCGATCCTCTGTGTTGGCAAGGGTTAATATTTTAATGTTATGGACGGCTAGAGTTTAGGTTTTACCAAGACTCTAAGTAGTGGGATTGTGATGAGATTCTTTAGGAGACTTTTAGGGGAAAGTTATCAGAATTTTGCCAATCTGATTGCTCTCTCAAAATTCGGCTTTTTTACTTTTGTTCCCAAATTTTTGCTGCCATTTTCTTTCCCCAAATTCTCACCTTGCTACTGAATTTTTTCTTCCCTTTCAGCAACCAAAATTCTCCTTTTGCTTTACTCATCTTTTGCTTCCTTTTGGACGGCAACTGTGCTTCCTTTCCTAACTGTGGCGTTTCTTTGAGTAACTCCAGTAAGTAGCCTTGTGGCTTGTGTTTTATGAGGCTATTTTTGATCGGGGTATTTATTTTGATGTCTTGGGAGCATCAAATCTTTGTGATCAAGGCTCTTTTCGTACTATTCCACTAATAAAATGATTTTGAAGCATTAGGGGTAAGTTTTAATCGGCGCCTTGGCTAAGTATTTCATTTGGGTTGGTTTCGATTCATCGATTAAGGGAATAATTGAGTGAATTACTGATCAGTTATAGGTGCTGGTGATCTCGAGATTGCGTTAAGAGCGAAAACGAACCAGGTGTGTACCCGAAAACGCAGAAAAAAGGTTTCGGAGAAAGTCAAAAACCATTCTGTTGATGCCTTACAGGCGTGTGGTCGCCCGTGTGGTAGGCCGTGTGCAAGATTGTTAGTCACCACACGGCCGTGTGATGGCTGGGCAAGACCGTGTGTGACACACGGGCTCGACCAATTGGGCCGTGTGGGCCCATACGAGTGAACCACACAGACGTGTGGGATTCTGGGCCAGGCCATGTGATCCACACGAGCAAGGCCAATTTGGGCCGTGCGGGCCACACATGCGTGTGAGCCCACACGGGTAGGCCCATGGGCGTGTGAGCCCATTTTTTTAGAAAACTCTGTAAGGTTGCACTGGTTGCCCAAGTCGACTGTGGACCTACCATAGGGCCGGTAAGCAATGCTTAGACCCCTAAATAAATGATCTGATTGTTTGATTTTTGTACTAGGCATGTATGCTGATCTGAATGTATGAACTACTATCTGCATATTAGCATGAAATTTTTTGTATGTTGCATTGCATAGGAGTAGGATTGATGATATTCGGAGGAAGTATCTGAAAGGCTTTTAAGCCTGTTATCTGGCAGCTTAGCTACAAATATTTTGATTATGTGCCGCATTTCGAACAACATGGTGTGTAGGGTTGGGTGGGTTGATTTTATCCCCACATGGTGTGTTGGGTTGGACGGAGTTAGTGTGTAGAAGCTGGTGGGTAGGACTCTGTTTTCTGCATATTCTGTCTGAAATGGGCCAAGGCCCTGAAATATGTCTGAATCTATATCTGAGTGGGCCAAGGTCCACACCGTTTCTGTAATGGGCTAAGACCCGTATTGTGAATTGATGTCTGCTATCTAATATTTCGGTTTGTGTATGTTTTCTGTGGGGATTACACACTGAGTTTGCGAAAACTCACCCCTTTTCTGTTTAATATGTTCAAGTAATCCCCAACAGTAGACGGATCGGTGCAGCAGAGGACTCGGCGGTGACCACGATTCTGGACATTTATTTACAGTTTACTTTTGATTATGATTTGGTCATATTTGGGGTAAATTTTATGTAATAAGGCCATTCGGATTTTTGTTTAAACTTGGGGTTATTATTTTATAAACTGCTAGCAGTAGGAAAAACGTGAGTTTTTAAAATAAACAAAGGTTTTATCAAAATACGTACGACCTTGCAAATCGTTTTAAAAGCTTCCGCAACGTATAAAGTTTTGTAAATGGATAACGAACAAATACACGACACATTTTAACGATAACCGAAGATACCTAAAATTGGTTTTAACGCAGTTATGAATTCTAAAAACACTATCGTGTGACATCGCCAGATTCAGCCATAACGTCCAGGCCGGGTTTAGGGTGTTACACTCCATATCACGAGTGGTACCCAAAATGGCTCTGATGTCCATGCCTAGCTTTGGGTTGGGAAAAATATGAGACTTGGAAATAGACCCTACACCATCAATGTGAGAGTTAGATTCACTTGAAGAAAAAGAAGAAGGATGAGCACGATGAGTGATAAGCTAGTTTCGAGAACGTATCTGACAAAACTCGTAAAAGTAAAATGGGGGCTCTTTTGCATGCCCAGTTAAGATCTAGGCTAAGATAATATTGTCATTGTATAGACAAGCCTTGAAAGCTGAAAGCACAATAAAATATTCTAGCTAATTAATACATGCAGTGTTTATGTGGCCATTAAGACTGATTCAACAAGCAGTACTAAAAGACATTCCTAATTGTAACTAATTCCACTACCTCTAGCACGCACCCTCTACTTAAACGCTTGAACTGCTTATTTTCCACCTTAGAGTAAGTAAGCAAATTCTTAGAATAAGTGGACTCTTGAGGAAGGGACCAACAAGTGGAAAAGCCAAACCCATCTTCGAGCTTACAAACTACATTTATGAACTTTTCCTTTCTTCAATCAAGGTTTGAAAACATTGAAGTGGATGTATCTGAGATTTGCCTATTGTCTGGTAATTTTTAGTTGGTAAAAATTTTGGAACTCTTAGGAGTGTAAGTTCATTTTGTTGGTAGCAGTCTAAGCAGTAGGCAATAATGGTCCAGTAGGACAAGGCTGATAACTGCCTTGGTGCAATGTCGTATTCAGTCAACACTGAACAGAAGAATAAGTGTAAAGGTAAATATAAACTAGCCTCTAGCATAATGAGCAAAATGATGAAACCCAAGGTGTTAGCACTTAAACGATACCTTGAAGGTATATCAAGGTCGTAAGCGAAGTTTGGACAACGGAAGCCTCAAGCTATCAGGAATCGATCTACTTCTTCTTAGGTATTACTACATTCATATTCAGGAGTGGAAATGGTTGGAAGGGTATTTTTGAGTTCTTGAGGACGAAAAATGATGGGAAAATTAGCGTTTGAAACTCAGCCACGTTGGTCACGACCTCGACCATGAGCGTTCATTCTTGACATCTTGTATGAAAATAAAAAAGTAATGGGAAATAAGGGGAAATAGGATTACCTTTAATAATTCTTGAAACCGAAAAGACGAAGGCAGAAAAGGAAGTCAGGAAAACTGTTAAGAAATTTGAAGGCTTGACGAAGATTTTAGAGGAAGGGTTAAAGTCTCTGTTTTATAGAGATAAATGTGCTCAAGAAGGCACCTTAGGAAAAACTGTTTGAATTCTCCAATGCAAGTTTGATATTTTTCAGAAAGGGGTAAGCGTGAGGTGTCCATACTCGAGTGTTACCATAAAAAAATTGATTTCATTCAAGAAAGCAATCTGAGGATATCTTTTTAAGAATTTTGAAGAGTATTCCAATAAGAAAGAAAAGGTTTAAGTGTGTGCAAGGGAACTTGTGCAATCACTAATTTGAGTTTGGAAAACACAACCCAAGTCATTCTCAAAATTTTGAGAAAGAAATTTCTTAAGTGGGGAAGAGTTGTAACATCCCGCTCGACAAAACCCTAATGTTCAAATGATGTCTATGTAAGTAAGGCATACTAAGTAAGTTTTAAGTGTGTTAAGTATAAAATTTGACTAAGTATAAGAATTCTTTGAACAAGCCTATAATGTCCTAATTCTAGCAGGCACAAGTTCTGGCATAGTCTTTGATAAGTACAATTGGCGAATTGGTAATTTCCCAAGTTCTCCTTATAGCGTATATGGGGGCGAACACAGTTGTGTGAAGAAGATGTTGAAAGCTCCTCGCCAGATTGTTGTAATTTATTGGAAGAAGGATGTAGTCAGGTAAATAGATACTGAAGGTATGAGCCCACATCAGAAGTAGTGCACCCTTTTCCCCATGATATTATACAAGTTGAGTTATAAGGTAAAATGGTTAAGAACTAATCGAACGTAAACCGAGATAGTTAAAAGAGAAAGGGAAAGTACTCAATTAGTTTCCTCGGAAGTTGTAGACCCTTCATAAGACAAGTCAATAGTGATGTGACATTTGTCAAGTTCTAATAAAGACTTTGACTATTTCTATAGGTCCTCAAGTTGAAAGATAGAGAGTTTTCTTATTCTCATTTGAAAACATTGAGAATTAAGACCAGAGAAAAATAGAAGTATTCTCTTATGATGGATCAGGAAACCCTGAATTTTATTAGTGATTTCTCTATGTCAAGGTAAGTCTTAAGGCCTTGCAACTAGAAATGTTTGAGCATATGAAAAAGTAAGGCCTCGTATGGGGGTTGTCTGAATATAAGATGATAGTAAATGCTATTTTGAATGAGTTTTATATGTGGTTTTCTATTTTATAGGGCAGAGATCATTGATTCCTTTAGCTGACTCTTGCATGAATAATATTATTCAAGATGCTTATGTAGAAAGTAGTCACACTACAATTCTGAAGTTAGGTAAGTATGATTGAAAGATAATGTTGTAGTATGACCAATAAACAAGTCTTTCATGTGTAGTTTGTATAGTACCTGATAAGTTGAGCATGTGATAGATGTTCTGATAGTGAAACGAGGTTGTATGAATGATTCTGGAATGTATGAGATGAATTAAAATGAAATATAATAAGTTTTAAATGAGGTCAATGCATGAAGGTTTGTCAAGTCAGCCTAAGTTTGTTCACTGCGGTGGACTAATCTAAAGGAGTCCGTCGGGACTTTAAACATGATTCTCTAAAAGAAAAAGTCCATGGCACCATATCATGTAAGACCATAACTAGTGGGTTATGGCAACATATGGAAATATCTAAAGGAATGTTATTACCTAATGGAGTTTTTTGCGCGACCTAAGACAATGAGGGGCAAACCTTATGTAATGTGAGTTTAGGCGAATCCCTATGATAAAAACATATAGAAATGGAAGACTTTGTGGTAATCTATGAAAATGGACGAATTTATGGCAATCTATGAAAATAGACATTTTTGTGGCAATCTATGAAAATAAAAGCCTTTGTTGCAATCTATGGAAAGGAAAGCCTTCGTGGAGTTTTCTAAAGGAAGGCCCTTGTGGCTATCATTTGAAGGGAATGCCCTTGTGGCAGACTCTGAAAGAGAGAAATACTAAGTATGGTTAACTCTGAGAGAATGATATGAATGGCTAATTCTGAAGAATGGTAAGTATGGAAAAACCCTAAAAGAATAAAATATATGGTGAACTTTGAAGAAATGGTTACGTCTGAAATGTCTTGGCATAGTCTACATGGTCTTAGGATATGGACAGATAAATTGAAATGAGCTAGATTATGTGGCGAATTCAAGGTATGGGTTGTAATTATCTACAACACATCTAGTTGCAAGTTAATTGGAGCAGTACTCTTAAATAAGATGTAAATATACAAAAATTTGTATGTTTTGTTTTAGAGTAAGTTTGTATTAAAGGTGTAACACTCGAGATCCAGATCTAACAAATCAAATCAGGTTGATGGCATTACAAGTTTGGTATTAGAGCACGGTTCAGTCAGTTCTTGAACCATAAAGATGAAAGAGCCCTGTACTCGCCATAAACAAGCTAAAGAAATAAGAACAATGAGAGGATCAATGAAGTTACCAAATGCGTTGCATAGGCACGATATAGGTAAATGGAGTTTTACTCAATAAGTCCTCATGAACTTACTTATGTGTATTGTGTTACAGGTAAGTTGATTTGGGTCTACGCCAAGAGGGATGACGCCAAGGCTGTAACAGCCCAAATTCAGTGAAATTAGAACAGTGGTTTCAGGACCACAAATTCGAGCCGAAAATAAAATTTATTTTTATTTTATTATATGGTCCGTATTATGTTAGAAAAGTCATATGAAAATTTTGATACAAAAAATTTATCGGTTAGGTGTTCAATTAGGGAAAGGACTAAATCGCATAAAATGCAAAAGTTGAATTCTAGTAGCTATAAGGATTAAATAGCTATGGAATTCAAGACTTGAGGTCCTTATATGGTAATTAGACCAGTAATAAAAAGTTAGTAGATATTTTTGAATGATCCATCCATGGAAAATGAGAAAAAGGCTAAGTACTAAATTGGAAATCAAAATTATTAAAAGATGATAAATTATTAAATAGAAATAAAAATCATTTTTATCATCTTCTTCCCCAAAATATTCCATGGAAACCCTAAGAGAGAGGAAGAAACTTTCTTGGCTAAATTGGGTGAGTTTCCTTGTCCCCTTTTTAGTAATTTTGATATTTTTAAAACCGGGATAGCTTAATCTATCTATTGGGGGATCAATTTGTAAAGTTATCAAAGTATGAAAAATGGGTCATGGATGTATATGCTGAAAATTAGAAATTTATGGTAGAAAATGAAAGGTTGTTGATAGATAAACAACTTTTACAAAGCAATTTTTTATGAAAACATGATTTAAGGACTAAAATGCAAAGTTGTGAAATTTGATGAAAAATTATAAATTTTTATGAATACATCTGTTGTAAATTTTGAGATGGAATTTTGGTTAGGCTTGGAATAGGGAGTAAATTGCACAAATTTCATTTTCTAAGCTTAGGGACAAAATGGGAATTTATGGAAAAGCTAGGGGCAAAATAGTAATTTTTCCTAGAATAAAAATTGAGTCCACATGAATGTGAAATATGATAAATTGATGTAAAATTTACTCGTACAGATCCGGATAGACCAAATTCGGAGCTAGAACGAGGAAAAGAGGAAAGGTCGGATTAGTAGATGTTATGTACTCAAACATTTATCGAGGTAAGTTCGTGTAACTAAATTGTGTTTATTTACATGCTTGAATTAATTGTGTTTATGTAAATTGTATAAATTTCATGAATATGTGAAATGATTACATATCCAATCAAGCCCGATAAATAAAAATGTTTAAATTAAATAATAATGCCCGATAGATAATAAAGGATAGACGATGAAACACCCCAAACCCGGCCCACAAGCCCCGACCGGATCTGGTATGCTCCTCGATAAAACTCGTTTTGTCGTTTTGGTAAAACATGTAATTTTATTAGAGTAAGAGAATATATTTGAAATATGTACTCGTTAAAAATCATTTTTGTAACTTAAATTTTAAAATACGATCATCGAAACTATTTAACTAATTAATTAAAGTTGATCGTAGCAGAATATAAATTAAAATATAAAAGAAACATAGCTAATGGCGGCCTTATTAAAAAAACATATCCCAAAGTTAAATCTCAAAATATATAGGAAACGTAATAAATTTAATAATAAGGAAAACCCAATTAAATTGAGCAATGGCCACCACGTAGTCCACGCTGACCCGGTCCAAATCATTGTGTGTCACCTGAAATGATATCCCATAAAAGGGTGAGTCCATAGACTCAATGTGTAACAATACACTAAAAAGTCCAATCGATCATAGTACATAATAATTGATTAAATCACATATATATATAAAATGAAATGCAATCCCGAACCAACTTAGATATCCATCCGCTACACACCACCCGTACCTACCAATCACACCGTGGGGATTACTAAATCGACCCTCCATCCGCTACACACCATCGAAGGCAGTTGCTGCAATCAACATGCACATCGCCCTTATAATCGTGGCATAGCCACCGGATAATTGTGACAGAGTCACCGGATTCATAGTATCGTGACCGAAGTCACCGGATTCATAATATCGTGACCGAAGTCACCGGATAATGTGGTAAAACCACCAGAACACTTCCCCTTTTCAATATTTCCCATATGCCCATGCAATAACATATTATTTCATAATCATGCCATATATCTCATAATCATATCGGAATCGGACACATTTCATATTATGCATATAGCATTATTATTGATGCAAATATCATGACTTCTACATTATCCCAAAATCATAATCAAATATCGAACATATTTCATATTAAAATCATACATAGTATGAAGGAATAACGTACCTCAATTCACCGTACCATTGAATGGTACCCAAAGCCATAATCATTATATTTCTTTATAAACACATCTATATTAATAAAGCTATTAATCAATTAGAAATTTAGTATAAGTTACACACCTTGCAAACACAAAGAGCGATAGAACTTTAGGATTTCCGACTCTTGCCTACACGTCGACAGAACCTACATATCACTATGTGAGAAATCGGTTTTCACTAAAAAGATATGGCCTTTGGCCGAATATCATTATCCCTTACCTTGGATTATCCAAAACTCGAACGATCTCTCCCTAAACATTGACTATGAGAAAACCCCGAAAATCTTCCTTCAAAGGTTTAGCCACGGTGAAACACCCCAAACCCGGCCCACGAGCTTTGACCGGATCTGGTATGTTCCTAAAGTAAACCGATTTCAAAGTTCTTTGTTACTTAGAGAAAATTTGTGTAATTTTAGAAAAATATCGTTTTGGGTTGGGCTTAGATTGGAAACAAATTTATCTTATGTTAAAACCCATTTATTTAAGGTGACAAAACATTTAGAGTTAATTTTAAAAGGAATTTACTTAAACTTTAATTGATAAAAATCCATAAACATAATAAATAAAAGAAAAATAAAGTAAACCACAATGGCCTTATTATATCAATGATCCCAAAGTAAAACTTAAAATACTTAAAATAAATTGAAAGTCCAAATCATAAATTTCTTGCGATGCATGGCCACCTTTAAGCTCCTGCCGACCCGGTCCATTACTGCTCATCACCTGAAAAATATTCCCCAACGGGGTGAGTCAACAGACTCAATGTGTACACAACACTAAGTCATAATAGAATCAGGCATACAAATGATACACATTCAAATCCATGATTACAAGTTATGATGCATTCCCAAACCCAAACCTAATTGTCCATCCGCTACACACCCCCGTACTTGCCAAACACACCGTGGGGACTACTAACTCGACCCTCCTTCCGCTACACACCAATTTACGGGCTTAAGGCTCCGCATCTGTGGTTTTAGGAAACCACTTTTCAGATTACTGTGGTCGTAAGTCACCACTTTTCACTTCCCCTTTCAATATACAACCAAATGCCCCATTAATATGCATAATATACCATAGGTCAAATTCTTATCATATTCTCATGTTACGAATAACATTTTTCATATTCCTAGTAGAAGTAGGAAACGTACCTGAGTACTTAGTACCATATCATGGTACTTTAGCCATGCTCATATTCTATTAACATATATTTTAATATATGCAACCATAATTCATATTACAAAAATAGTGTGGAGTACACACATTCTTAATAATACATTTAATTTAAACATAGCCATGAACCTATCAAAACTTAGGGTAGGGTACACACCTGATTTGCTTAACGAATTCCTTGAAATCCCGAAATCTGATCTACTGCCTTAGATCAATTCCTACATTTGATTAATCACTTACTACTTTAATAAAAAGCCATTCGGCCATAAATCCAAATCCTAGTAGGATTAGTATTCTTAAACTTACCTTGAAATTCTCAAATCCCAAAATCCTTGTATCCCTCTGTCGGAATCCCTATAACTTCATGTTTGATCAATTTCTAACATTTATTCACAACAATAACCCTTAGCCGTATGTTAAATATGACTTACCTTAGATTCTTAAATCCCGAAATTCACCGAATAACTAGGGAAACGCGGCTTATGGTGTACCTTCGGGAAAAGAACTTCTCCTTCCTTGTATTCGACACTTAGTAAATCCCGAAAGATTTCCTTACTTTAGGAATCGACAATCCTTGCTTGAGCCTTTAACAATATTCGGCTATGGCCTGATGTGATTAAATTTCGGCTTCTTGATGAATAGTAGAGGATTTTGGTTTTTCAAAGAAAGAAGAGGAAGATATAAAACTTAGGAAATTTGGCAAGACTAGGGGATTCTGCTTTCGGCTTTGTGAAGAATTGAAAAGAGAAAGAAGACAATGACAGAGAGAATCGGCAGAGAGAAGAGAATTTGCTTAAGAAATTCGGCAAAGGAAAAGTGAATGGATGAATGGGCCTCTTTTCCTTTTATAGCCAAATTTATTAGGCTAGAGCCCTTACTTGGCCACCACTCTTCTTTATTGATAGCTCTTAATTTAAAATAATTAAAGAAATATCCTTATATCTCTTATCTCTAAAAAAATAATACTAATAATAATCCTCTTTTATCTCTTCCTATCTATCAAATAAAAAGGATAAATCCATATTTATCCATCTATTATCTCTTCAAAAAATAATCCAATAAAAATCCTTTATTATCACCATATTAATCACATATTTATGAAAATAAAACACCTCATTTTCTAGAAGCATGTACCGTCCACCTCAGCCTTCTGGAAGCCAAAATAAAACCTTATTTATTTGCTTCCCAAGTGACTCGAACCCGGCCCATTCCTCTTGCACATGGCGCCATTTCCATAGGCCCTAAGTGACACCTTCAGGCCACTTTTCCAAGCCTGTTGTGTGTCAAATCTTACCAACTTTTTCTTTTAAGGCCTCCTTGCCCTAATTTCCTATTTTAAACTTTAAAATTCGACATTTCTAGGTCATTTCTAAGTTTCCTAAAATTTTCGATCGGCTCGTATACTTGCCATTTTCTTACATTTCCAAGTTTCCAGAAATGATCACTTTCCATTTTTGAACCATTTCTTACATTTCCAGGTTTCCAAAAATGTTCATGTCCAATGCATTTCCAGGTTTCCAAAAATGTTCATTTCCAATTTATTTTCATACATTTCTGAGGTTCCAAAAATATCAAAAATTTATTCATAATACTTAAAACTTGTCATTTCGTACAATTAAACCGAAAATGCATAGGCCCTTTCCAGGATGTTATAGTTCTACCCTCCTTAAAAATAATTTCGTCCTCGAAATTACTACTAACAGTCGTACAATCCTTCTCACCGCACTATGCTTACGCTGCACACTCTGATCTTAATAGAACCATCATACTTCCTAGGCACAATCTCTAGGTTCACGTCCCCTAGAACTCATTTTCTAACGTCGCGATTTAATCTGATTTAAGAGTTTTATACATTAGTCTTTGTTTCACTTGATTACCCGCGAAGAAGTTTTATGAAAAGAGTTTTAGGAGTGGTTCTTTCGTATTCATACATGCAAACAGTCTTTTCATTCATTCATACATTCATCCATCAAACAATTATGAACTTCCGTTCATTTAGAGAAATGTTGTAGTTTTCATTGTTGTTGTTTTTCCACTACCCAGGGGTATTTTCGTAATTTGCCCTACAGGGGTATTTTCATAATTTTGAAATTCGGGGTTATTTCGATAATTTTGGAATTCGGGGGTATTTCGGTAATTTTAAAATCCGAGGGTATTTTGGAAATTTTGAAATCCGGGGGTATTTCGGAAATTTTTGACCTCGGGGGTATTTCGGTAATTTTCCAAAAACCAGGGTAAATTTGTAAAATTTAATAAGTTAGGGATATTTCAAAGTTGTAAAACTTTGAGGGTTCTTTTTTTTTTAGAGTTTCCCTTTTCAAATGGTGATGTTTGCAAAAATTTCGGAAACCGGGGTCATTTTGGTCATTTTGTAAGTTAGGGGCAATTTTGAAATTTTTTCAAAATCAAGGTATTTTTGATAGTTTGCAAATTAGGGTTTGTGAACACTTATAAAATAAGGAAATTTTGGCAAAACTGTTAGGTAGGTTCATATTTTGTAAATCAAGGGCATTTTGGTAATTTTGCCACTAGGGGGATTTTTGTAAATCAGAAATTTTTTGAAACTTTTTTTTAAAACAATTTTATCAGTTCAAAAGAGTGGTTTGTTGAATTTTTAAAACTAGGGTTTCCATAAAAACACGGCTAGTTCCCTTTCGGGTTTTAGTTATTGGGTTTAACCTGTGACTGAGTCCTCTTGGTTAGGGTGAACCGAAGCTACGCACCAGGTAGGATTCCTGCGAAGAGGAGGTGAGTCACTAAGACTGCTTAAGTACCAGGCTCTTCCGGATCCAATCCTAGACATGCGCACAATGGTTACCACACCCTAACTCGGCGACTTAGCCATAGGTTTGATTAATGGTCCTTAAGTCTTATGTACTTGTGTTTGAGTAGACTAGTCCTACGGTTTGATAGATTCTAGTTCACTAATCTACGTTCCATTCCATTTCTACCCTTCTACAAATCATAATATAAATCACACAAGAGATCGAAGTACTTACCTGGTGGACTTCGGGTCGGAGACTTAGGTGCCATGCCAGAAAACCTGCTTACTTCCAAAAATATTTTCATAAAACTCATTTGGGCTCGATTTGAAAACGTTTTGGGCCTTAGACCACAGGCCGAGAGTTTAAAATTGGGCTCTGATACCAAACTGAAACACCCCAAACCCGGCCCATGAGCTTTGACCGGATCTGGTATGTTCCTAAAGTAAACCGATTTCAAAGTTCTTTGTTACTTAGAGAAAATTTGTGTAATTTTAGAAAAATATCGTTTTGGGTTGGGCTTAGATTGGAAACAAATTTATCTTATGTTAAAACCCATTTATTTAAGGTGACAAAACATTTAGAGTTAATTTTAAAAGGAATTTACTTAAACTTTAATTGATAAAAATCCATAAACATAATAAATAAAAGAAAAATAAAGTAAACCACAATGGCCTTATTATATCAATGATCCCAAAGTAAAACTTAAAATACTTAAAATAAATTGAAAGTCCAAATCATAAATTTCTTGCGATGCATGGCCACCTTTAAGCTCCTGCCGACCCAGTCCATTACTGCTCATCACCTGAAAAATATTCCCCAACGGGGTGAGTCAACAGACTCAATGTGTACACAACACTAAGTCATAATAGAATCAGGCATACAAATGATACACATTCAAATCCATGATTACAAGTTATGATGCATTCCCACCCAAACCTAATTGTCCATCCGCTACACACCCCCGTACTTGCCAAACACACCGTGGGGACTACTAACTCGACCCTCCTTCCGCTACACACCAATTTGCGGGCTTAAGGCTCCGCATCTGTGGTTTTAGGAAACCACTTTTCAGATTACTGTGGTCGTAAGTCACCACTTTTCACTTCCCCTTTCAATATACAACCAAATGCCCCATTAATATGCATAATATACCATAGGTCAAATTCTTATCATATTCTCATGTTACGAATAACATTTTTCATATTCCTAGTAGAAGTAGGAAACGTACCTGAGTACTTAGTACCATATCATGGTACTTTAGCCATGCTCATATTTCTATTAACATATATTTTAATATATGCAACCATAATTCATATTACAAAAATAGTGTGGAGTACACACATTCTTAATAATACATTTAATTTAAACATAGCCATGAACCTATCAAAACTTAGGGTAGGGTACACACCTGATTTGCTTAACGAATTCCTTGAAATCCCGAAATCTGATCTACTGCCTTAGATCTCAAATTCCTACATTTGATTAATCACTTACTACTTTAATAAAAAGCCATTCGGCCATAAATCCAAATCCTAGTAGGATTAGTATTCTTAAAACTTACCTTGAAATTCTCAAATCCCGAAATCCTTGTATCCCTCTGTCGAAATCCCTATAACTTCATGTTAGATCAATTTCTAACATTTATTCACAACAAATAACCCTTAGCCGTATGTTAAATATGACTTACCTTAGATTCTTAAATCCCGAAATTCACCGAATAACTAGGGAACACGCGGCTTATGGTGTACCTTCGGAAAAAGAACTTCTCCTTCCTTGTAGTCGACACTTAGTAAATCCCGAAAGATTTCTTTACTTTAGGAATCGACAATCCTTGCTTGAGCCTTTAACAATATTCGGCTATGGCCTTGATGTGGATTAAAATTTCGGCTTCTTGATGAACAGTAGAGGATTTTTGGTTTTTCAAAGAAAGAAGAGGAAGATATAAAACTTAGGAAAATTCGGCAAGACTAGGGGGATTCTGCTTTCGGCTTTGTGAAGAATTGAAAAGAGAAAGAAAAACAATGACAGAGAGAATTCGGCAGAGAGAAGAGAATTTGCTTAAGAAATTCGGCAAAGGAAAAGTGAATGGATGAATGGCCTCTCTTTTCCTTTTATAGCCAAATTTACTAGGCTAGAGTCCCTTACTTGGCCACCACTCTTCTTTATTTGATAGCTTTATCTCTTAATTTAAAATAATTAAAGAAATATCCTTTATTATCTCTTATCTCTTAATAAAAATAATACTAATAATAATCCTCTTTTATCTCTTCCTTATCTATCAAAATAAAAGGGATAAATCCATATTTATCCATCTATTATCTCTTCAAAAAATAATCCAATAAAAATCCTTTATTATCACCATATTAATCACATATTTATGAAAATAAAACACCTCCTTTTCTAGAAGCATGTACCGTCCACCTCAGCCTTCTGGAAGCCAAATAAAACCTTATTTATTTGCTTCCCAAGTGACTCGAACCCAGGCCCATTCCTCTTGCACATGGCGCCATTTCCATAGGCCCTAAGTGACACCTTCAGGCCACTTTTCCAAGCCTGTTTGTGTGTCAAATCTTACCAACTTTTTCTTTTAAGGCCTCCTTGCCCTAATTTCCTATTTTAAACTTTAAAATTCGACATTTCTAGGTCATTTCTAAGTTTCTTAAAATTTTCGATCGGCTCTGTATACTTGCCATTTTCTTACATTTCCAAGTTTCCAGAAATGTTCACTTTCCATTTTTGAACCATTTCCTTACATTTCCAGGTTTCCAAAAATGTTCATGTCCAATGCATTTCCAGGTTTCCAAAAATGTTCATTTCCAATTTATTTTCATACATTTCTGAGTTTCCAAAAATATCAAAAAATTATTCATAATACTTAAAACTTGTCATTTCGTACAATTAAACCGAAAATGCATAGGCCCTTTCCAGGATGTTACACACGGAGAAATAAGCGAATTAGATTCCTAAAATCGATTAATCCAAAGAAAATAAAGAAGAAACCATTGATAGAAAAGCCTTACCCGAACACGATGATTGATTAACTCTTATTTGAACTATAAAAAATCCGGCCTTAACAACTTAAAAGAAAAAGAATGATGATTTCGGCTTTAACAAAAGAAAGAAAAGAAAGAAAAATGATGAAAAGATATAGGATAGTTTCGGCTATGAGAGGGAAAGAAAAGAGAGAAATAGAATGAAAAAGAAAAGAAAAAGAAAATAAGAGAGAATGCTTTTGGTGAAAGATGGGTTCGGCACTAGAGATGAAGAAAAGGAATTGGTAAATGTCCTCAAAAGTGACAATATTTTTGTTCCAAAAGAAAATAAAACTTTGAGAGGAAAAGAAGAAATAAAAGTACCTATTTGGTCAAATGCAAAGGCCAAACAAAGCAAAGTTTTTGCCAAATGCCAATAGACAAATTCGGCTAAGAGAAAAAAATATTGGACAAAGGAAAAATGCACAAATTGACAACTTTTTGGTCAACTAAAACCTCCCTAATCCCATACCAAAATTCAGCCAACACAATAGCCTACACAATCCCCCTTTTTCCTCCTTAATTCTTCCCTATCAACCCCATAATTTCCAACACAATTAAACCACTCCCTTAGCCCCTTATGCCGTCTAGGTTCATGGTCAAATGACCATGGAAAAGCTTCCAAAACAACACCCACTCTTCAAGCCTCTTGTCCCCTAAACCTTCCTTATCAACTTGATTCCTTACCATAATTCCTAACTTGCCTTTTCCTTTTGGTCTACTATCCAAAAATAAAAGAATAGTCCATCTATTTAGGATAAGGTTTGACCGACACTATAGGAAAGAAAACAAAACTTAAAATTCCTCCCAATTGCTAGCTAAAGGATTCGAACCTCTCACCTCATGCATTCACCCATGCACCTTCACCACTTTACCAATAGCTCAACTTATGATCAAAACCTCCAATTAGTTCTCTTAAGGCCAAATTTGCTTAGCACCCCTTCTAAGATTAAAATCTAATATTTTCTAAGGCAATCCTTTACATTCTAAAATTCTCAAAGTCCCTAAAATTCATACAAAGAGCACACAACAAAACAATGCACACATTCAAGCGAAAAATTTCATAACCCCTAAATCCTGGATATTACAGTTCTTCCCTCCTTAAAAAAAATTTCGACCTTGAAATTACCTGACAAGAATAAGTGAGGGTATTGATGTCGCATAGCTTCCTCCGGCTCTCACGAAGCTTCTTCCAATCCATGATTATGCCATCACACTTTGACGAGAGGAACTGATTTCCTCCGTAACACCTTCACATCCCGATCTAGAATCTGAATCGGCTCCTCCTCATAAGACAAATCTGGTTGTAATTCCACCTCTTCCACTGGCACTACATGAGATGGATCCGACCGGTAACGTCGTAACATCGAAACATGAAACACATCGTGCATTTGCTTCAACTCCGAAGGTAATTCTAACTGATATGCCACTGGTCCAACCCGCTTCAAAACTCGATAAGGTCCTATAAACCTGGGGCTTAACTTTCCTTTGCGACCAAATCTCATCACCTTCTTCCAAGGTGAAACCTATAGAAACACTTGGTCTCCCACAACAAATTCTATTTCCTTTCGCTTCAAATCTGCGTACGACTTTTGCCTATCAGATGCCTCCTTCAACCGAGCCCGAATTACTTTAACCTTTTCTTCGGATTCAGCCACAATCTCTGGACCCAAAACCTGACGTTCTCCTAATTCTGTCCAACACGTAGGAGTGCGACACTTTCGTCCATATAGCGCTTCATACGGTGCCATCCGAATACTGGCTTGGTAACTGTTGTTGTATGCAAATTCAGCTAAAGGCAAAAACTCTTCCCAACTTCCTCTGAAATCTATCACACATCCCCTTAACATGTCCTCTAATACTTGGATTACTCGCTCAGACTGGCCATCAGATTGAGGATGAAATGCCGTACTAAAGTCTAATATGGTGCCCAAAGCCTGATGTAATGCTTTCCAAAACCGAGACGTAAACCTCGGATCTCTATCCGAAATAATCGACACTGGCACTCCATGCAATCTTACAATCTCTGCCACATACAACTTCGCCAATTTCTGCAAAGAGTAATCAACTCGCACAGGTACGAAATGTGCAGACTTCGTTAATTGATCCACTATCACCCATACCGAATCCTTTTTAGTAGGCGTAAGAGGAAGCCCACTAACAAAATCCATGGTGATACGCTCCCACTTCCATTGCGGAATCTTTATCGGCTGAAGCAATCCCGATGGAACTTGGTGTTCAGCCTTAACTTGCTGACACGTTAAGCACTTCCCCACAAACTCTGTAACTTCCCGCTTAAGACCAGGCCACCAAAATTGATCCCGGAGATCCCTGTACATTTTACTACCTCCCGGATGCATCGCATAAGGACCACCATGCGATTCCTGAAGAATTTTCCGCCTAAGCTCCTCATCCTTCGGCATACAGACCTTACCTTTGAAACATAAAACTCCATCGCTGTTAACACCATAATCTTCCAACTCCCCATTTTGCACTTGTCGTAGCTTAACACTTAAATCATCATCTATCAACTGTCTTTCTTTCACCTGACTCAACCACATCGGCTTTACCTGTAATTCCGCCAACAAGCTTTCGTCGTCATAAAGACTAAGATGTGCGAACATCGCTCTTAGATCTGACACCACTTTCCTACTTAAGGCATCTGCCACTACATTTGCCTTGCCCGGGTTATACTCTATAGAGCAATCATAGTCTTTCAACAACTCCACCCATCTACGCTGTCTCAAATTCAGATCCTTCTGAGTCAGCAGATACTTAAGACTCTTATGATCCGTGTAGATTACTGACTTTTCTCCATAAAATAATGCCTCCACACCTTAAGAGCAAAGACTACCGCTGCTAACTCCAAGTCATGCGTCAGATAATTAACCTCGTGAGGCCTCAACTGCCGAGACGCATACGCAACCACCTTCCCGTCTTGCATCAGAACACATCCCAATCCAATGTGAGACACATCACAGTACACCACAAAGTCCTTCCCTGCCTCAGGCTGAATCTACACCGGAGCTTTAGTCAAAACCCTCTTAAGCTTGTCAAAGCTCTGTTGCTGCTTATCTGCCCACACGAAAGGTATCTCTTTCCTCAACAACTTCGTCAAAAGTGTCGCTATCGAGGAGAATCCTTCGACGAACGTTCTGTAGTAACCCGCTAATCCCAAGAAACTGCGAACCTCCGCTACAGACTTAGGTGGTTTCCAATCTAACACCGCCTCAATCTTCCGAAGATCCACCCTTATCCCTTCCGCAGACACCACATGACCCAAAAACGCAACTTCTTTCAGCCAAAATTCGCACTTGCTGAATTTGGCATAAAGCTTCTTCTCCCTTAGCACTTGCAACACTATCCGAAGATGCTCATCATGCTGCAACTCAGACTTGGAATACACAAGAATGTCGTCTATGAATACAACAACAAACTGATCCAAGTAGGGTTGAAAAACCCGATTCATCATATCCATGAACGCAGCTAGGGCGTTCGTCAATCCGAACAGCATTACCAAAAATTCATAATGCCTATATCTTGTTCGGAAAGCTGTCTTATGGATATTCGCTTCCTTCACCTTAAGCTGATGATACCTCGACCTTAGATCTATCTTTGAGAATACCGCAGCTCCCTTAAGCTGATCGAACAAATCATCTATCCTTGGCAAAGGATACTTGTTCTTGATGGTCAGCTTATTCAACTGTCGGTAATCTATGCACATCTGCATAGTCCCGTCCTTCTTCTTCACAAACAAGACCGGTGCTCCCCATGGAGACACACTAGGTCGGATAAACCCACAATCAAGCAACTCTTGAATTTGAGCCTTAAGCTCAACCAACTCCTTTGGTGCCATTCTATACGGAGCGATGGATACTGGCGCCGTTCCAGGCAACAAGTCGATCCCAAATTCCACTTCACAATCCGGAGGCAATTCTGGAAGTTCTTCCGGAAAAACATCCACGAATTCTCTCACAGTCCTAACCTCTTCAACAGTTTCCTCCTTAGCCTCCAAGGCACTAACCAACATAAGAAAAGCCAAACAACTTTTCCTAACCATCTTTTCAGCTTTAAGAGCAGATACTACATTCGATAAGTAGTTCCGTCTCTCGCCCATCACCACAACTTCTTTATCGTCCAAAGATCTTAGTGACATCCGCTTAGCAGCACAATCCACATTCGCACGATACTTCACTAGCCAATCCATGCCTAGGATCAAATCAAATTCTCCAAATGGCAACTCCATTAAGTTAGCTGGAAACTGCGTCCCTTGAACTTCTAAAGGCACATCCTTAAAGAGTTTATCAACTACTACAGTCTGTCCTAAAGGACTAAGTACAGTCATCTTCCTAGGTACAGTCTCAGAGTTCACATGCAGAGTTCCAGATACCTCACTAGCGATGTAAGAATGAGTTGACCCTATATCTATCAAAGCAATAAAGGGCAACCCAGAAATAAGAAACGTACCCGTGATAACATCAGGTGCGTCACTATCTTCCTTCCGACGAACCGCATACACCAAACCTGGCTGTCTAGCCTCAGTGCTACCACTGCCTCTGCCTGAAGTCCCGCGACCTCTATCGGAACCATTACCTCTGCCACTCGAACCACGACCCCTCATCGGTTGCTGTCCACCTCTGCCAGCCTGATTAAAACCTTGACCTACCGGACGATTCCTCTCAGTATCCAATGGACAATCCTTAATCATATGATCTTTGGATCCGCACTTAAAATATCCCCCCGTCTTCTTCCAACATTCTCCCGGGTGTATCTTTCCACACTGAGCACATGTACGGTACTGTCCTCCCGTAGCAACTTGTTGAACTTGCGGTCCATCAACTCTAGGTTTCTTTTGGAAATTCCCGGATGACCTTGAAGATCCAAAGCTCCTCTTATTCTTATTCTGACCTCGATCTCTGTTCTGTCTCTCGGTCCGCTTGACTTCTTCAGCTATCCGAGCTCTATCCACTAAAACTGCAAAATCTCTCTCTGAATGCGGTGCAATCAATACTCGCAGCTCATCTCGCAATCCATCCTCAAATCTGACACACCGCTCATAATCAGTAGCTACAATCCCTCTGGCATAACGGCTTAACCGCAGAAACTCCGCTTCATATTCGGCTATCGACTTATTTCCTTGTACCAGATTCAGGAACGCCTTTCTCTGAGAGTCAATGTAGCTAGCTCCGACATATTTCCCTTCAAACTTAATCTTAAAATATCCCCAATCCACACGATCCGCAGGAATACTCTCTTTGACAGTGAGCCACCACTGGTACGCCTCGTCACGAAGCAACGAAACAGTGCCTTTCAGTTTCTCCTCGGCAGTGTAGTCCAAATCGTCCATGATCCTCTCGACTGCTTCTAACCAGTACTCCGCTATATTCGGAGCTACCCCAGACACTCCCCTAAAAACCTCGGCTCCATTAGATCTAAGTCTCTCAGCCACCAACTTTCGTGCTCCATTACCCATACTAGCTCCCGCTACTCGCTCTAGGACTCGCAACATAGCTTGCGATACAGCGTCATCTCCTCCAGTTTGCTCTTGAAATTCCGCTCCAACAGCTGGTGGCGGAGCTACATTTTCGGAACCTTGACCAGACCTAACTGGTTCCGATACAGCCATTCTGCCTTTACCATGCCCACGACGACCACGTCCCCTAGAACTCATGTCTACTTAGCGTCTTATCTGTTTTTACGAAAATTTTATGCATCAAAATTTTGTTCCACTTATTAACCGCAAACAATTTTTATGAAATAAAGTATTTAGAAGTAGTTCTTTCGATCACACAAAGATTCAGTTAAAGTTCACCACTCTAATTCAGAGAGTCCCATTCATCTATCTTGATAGAGACACATTCATTCATTAATAGAAACACATTCATTCATCCACAACATTCAACACATTATTATGGGCATCTTTGTCCATTCCCTACCCAAGGGTAATTTCGTCATTTGTCCTATAGAGGTATTTTAGTAATAAATCGGGGTCAATTTGAAAAACTTTACAATCAAGGACATTCCAAAATATACAAATCTCAAGGTTATTTTGAAAATTCTACCAAATCAATGGTATTGCAGAAATTTCAGAAATCAGGGTTATTTTGGTAATTTTGGAAGTCAGGGGCATTTTAGTAAATTTTCCAAATCAAGGCATCTTGGTATTTTGCCAAAATAATATTTTTAGATACTTTTGCAAAGTAAGAAAATTTTATTAAAATCAAGGGTAGTGTTAAAACTTTTAGAAACCAGGGGCATTTTAGTAATTTTACCTCTAGGGGTATTTAGGTAATTTTGTAAATCGAAATCATTTTTGAAAAATTTCAAAATAAATTTTGCTACAAATCAAAAGGGGTAATGTAGTGATTAAAAAAAATTAAGGTTTTTATAAAACAGTATGGCTAGTCCCTTTCGGGTTTTAATTATTGAGTTTAGCCCGTGAATAAGTCCTCTTGGTTAGGGTGAACCGTAGCTATGCACCAGGTAGGATTCGAGTAAAGAGGAGGTGAGTCGCTAGGACTGCTTAAATACCAAGCTCTTTCCGAATCCACTCCTAGACATGCGCACATTGGTTGCCACACCGTAACTCGGCGACTTACTTCACAGGTTTGTTCGGTTGTTTTTAAGTCTTATGCATATGTTTGAGTGCACTAGCCCTAGGGTTCAATAGATCCTAGTTCACTAACCTACGAGCCCAAGTTTGCCCCATATACCAATCATATAATAATTCACTCAACAATTTGAGGTACTTACCTGGTGGACTTCGGGTCAAGAACTCGGGTGCCATGCTTCCATAAAACCATTTTTAACCAAAAATTTTCAAAATCATTCATTTGGGCCAAATTTTGAAAACGTTGTAGACTTCAAAACCCAAGGTCGAGTGTTTAAAACTGGGCTCTGATACCAAGTTGAAACACCCCAAACCCGGCCCACAAGCCCCGACCGGATCTGGTATGCTCCTCGATAAAACTCGTTTTGTCGTTTTGGTAAAACATGTAATTTTATTAGAGTAAGAGAATATATTTGAAATATGTACTCGTTAAAAATCATTTTTGTAACTTAAATTTTAAAATACGATTATCGAAACTATTTAACTAATTAATTAAAGTTGATCGTAGCAGAATATAAATTAAAATATAAAAGAAACATAGCTAATGGCGGCCTTATTACAAAAACATATCCCAAAGTTAAATCTCAAAATATATAGGAAACGTAATAAATTTAATAATAAGGAAAACCCAATTAAATTGAGCAATGGCCACCACGTAGTCCACGCTGACCCGGTCCAAATCATTGTGTGTCACTTGAAATGATATCCCATAAAAGGGTGAGTCCATAGACTCAATGTGTAACAATACACTAAAAGTCCAATCGATCATAGTACATAATAATTGATTAAATCACATATATATATAAAATGAAATGCAATCCCGAACCAACTTAGATATCCATCCGCTACACACCACCCGTACCTACCAATCACACCGTGGGGATTACTAAATCGACCCTCCATCCGCTACACACCATCGAAGGCAGTTGCTGCAGTCAACATGCACATCGCCCTTATAATCGTGGCATAGCCACCGGATAATTGTGACAGAGTCACCGGATTCATAGTATCCTGACCGAAGTCACTGGATTCATAATATCGTGACCGAAGCCATCGGATAATGTGGTAAAACCACCGGAACACTTCCCCTTTTCAATATTTCCCATATGCCCATGCAATAACATATTATTTCATAATCATGCCATATATCTCATAATCATATTGAAATCGGACACATTTCATATTATGCATATAGCATTATTATTGATGCAAATATCATGACTTGTACATTATCCCAAAATCATAATCAAATATCGAACATATTTCATATTAAAATCATACATAGTACGAAGGAATAACGTACCTCAATTCACCGTACCATTGAATGGTACCCAAAGCCATAATCATTATATTTCTTTATAAACACATCTATATTAATAAAGCTATTAATCAATTAGAAATTTAGTATAAGTTACACACTTTGCAAACACAAAGAGCGATAGAACTTTAGGATTTTCGACTCTTGCCTACACGTCGACAGAACTACATATCACTATGTGAGAAATCGGTTTTCACTAAAAAGATATGGCCTTTGGCCGAATATCATTATCCCTTACCTTGGATTATCCAAAACTCGAACGATCTCTCCCTAAACGTTGACTACGAGAAAACCTCAAAAATCTTCCTTCAAAGGTTTATCCACGGAGAAATAAGCAAATTAGATTCCTAAAATCGATTAATCCAAAGAAAATAAAGAAGAAACCATTGATAGAAAAGCCTTACCCAAACACGATGATTGATTAACTCTTATTTGAACTATAAAGAAATTCGGCCTTAACAACTTAAAAGAAAAAGAATGATGATTTCGGCTTTAACAAAAGAAAGAAAAGAAAGAAAAATGATGAAAAGATATAGGATAGTTTCGGCTATGAGAGGGAAAGAGAAGAGAGAAATAGAATGAAAAAGAAAAGAAAAAGAAAATAAGAGAGAATGCTTTTGGTGAAAGATGGGTTCGGCACTAGAGATGAAGAAAAGGAATTGGTAAATGTCCTCAAAAGTGACAATATTTTTGTTCCAAAAGAAAATAAAACTTTGAGAGGAAAAGAAGAAATAAAAGTACCTATTTGGTCAAATCCAAAGGCCAAACAAAGCAAAGTTTTTGCCAAATGCCAATAGACAAATTCGGCTAAGAGAAAAAAATATTGGACAAAGGAAAAATGCACAAATTGACAACTTTTTGGTCAACTAAAACCTCCCTAATCCCATACCAAAATTCGGCCAACACAATAGCCTACACAATCCCCCTTTTTCCTCCTTAATTCTTCCCTATCAACCCCATAATTTCCAACACAATTAAACCACTCCCTTAGCCCCTTATGCCGTCTAGGTTCATGGTCAAATGACCATGGAAAAGCTTCCAAAACAACACCCACTCTTCAAGCCTCTTGTCCCCTAAACCTTCCTTATCAACTTGATTCCTTACCATAATTCCTAACTTGCCTTTTCCTTTTGGTCTACTATCCAAAAATAAAAGAATAGTCCATCTATTTAGGATAAGGTTTGACCGACACTATAGGAAAGAAAACAAAACTTAAAATTCCTCCCAATTGCTAGCTAAAGGATTCGAACCTCTCACCTCATGCATTCACCCATGCACCTTCACCACTTTACCAATAGCTCAACTTATGATCAAAACCTCCAATTAATTCTCTTAAGGCCAAATTTGCTTAGCACCCCTTCTAAGATTAAAATCTAATATTTTCTAAGGCAATCCTTTACATTCTAAAATTCTCAAAGTCCCTAAAATTCATACAAAGAGCACACAACAAAACAATGCACACATTCAAGCGAAAAATTTCATAACCCCTAAATCCTGGATATTACAGACGATGAAAATGTTAATTTTATGCTTGGAATGTGATCATTTGAATTATATGGATGTTTTAGATGTATCAAATAATCACATACCGAAAAATGCTTGAAAATGTTAAATCCCATTTGAAAAAATGAAAATCGATGGATAAATGAAATTGCCGAAATGAATTAGGTCCTGCATTTGTTGCAGAATGGATTAGGCTCGAATGAGCAATCCTAATGACTTCATTACAGAAAGAATTTAGCTCGAACGGGTAATCCTGATATAAGTCCTCTCGAGCATATGTTATCGATTGGATTTAGCCCGGACGGGTAATCCAGGTCTCTATAGAGCATATGTCATAAAAAGGATTTAGCCTGGACTGGTAATCCGGTTGTATACGAGAGTGTACTCTCTGAAATTGTACCTTATAAGTACTATTGGACATGAATTGACTGATTCTGATTTGTACACCTCAAGTGTACTGGCTGTTTATCCATCGATATTCCGAATAAGTTCAACGGGTAAAAATCTTGACATGAAATGACATGAATAAGAAATGCGTTATTACATGTAGTTGTCAGAAATCCATGAATGTGATGCTACATGACAATTGACATATGAAATTATGAGATGATATTTGTATATGAGATTCATTTGTTGAATATGTTCATCCTTGGTTATAGACTTGTACACTTTGAGTGTACTACTATTCGTGTGACATTGATATTTTGAGTAAAATGTGTAAAGTTTTGATATGATATAATCTGAAATCAAGATGTGTTATATAAAAATATACTTGAGATATAGTAATGTGATTTATACATGTTGTGGAAAGCATATGTGCATGGAAACTTGATTGTTATTGAGCCCATACATGTTTTTGTTGTTATTATGGAATATATGACTAACAAGGGCAATGAGTATATGTGTAGGGCTTGAGGTCAATTTGAATGAATGTGCCTTACATAGTTACCTCAAAAAAGAATGAATGGTAAGTTAAGTACCATGTTATATGAACTTACTAAGCATTTTGTGCTTACTTAGTTTGTTATACGAACTTACTAAGCATTTTATGCTTACTTAGTTTTATTTCCTTGTTTTATAGTAAATCAGAAGCTCGTTGGATTGGAAGCTAGGCGGAGATCACTCACACTATCCATCGGCCCATGTCGGTACATTATGGTAAATCAATTATTGTTGTAATGGCATGTATAGGTTATATTGGACACATTGGCATGTAAATGTAAATGATGCTTGTAATCTAGCCATTAGAATGGCTAGTAATGGTTTGTTTTGATATATTTGTAACGTCATACTATGGAAGCTATATATGTGTTAAGTAGATCAAATTGTGCCTAACATATGTACTAAACCAAGGCAAGATTATGAACATGTATGCATGTAATGGTATGCTACGTTGAATGATAGAGTTTGCTTAACTTGAATGCTTGAAATGGTTGGCATTTGGATGTGAGTTTAAGTGCAAGTCATTGGTGTGATTCTGGGTGAGAAATGAAGCTAGAAATAGCTTTATTTTGTCCACATGGGTGTGTGTCTAGATCGTGTGTGACACATGGCCTACCCCATGGGCGTGTGGCCTGGCCGTGTGTCCCCTGCACATTAAATTCGAGAAAATAGAATGCTCAAAATTGAGAACACGGGCAGAGACACGGGTGTGTGTCTCAGCTGTGTGTGCTACACGACCTAGAACATGGGCGTGTGTCTTGGCCGTGTGAAACCTGCACCTAATTCGAATTAAATTAATTAACCACACGGCCTGGCACACAGGCATGTGGCATTGCTGTGTGGCGCAAGTCAGAGAGCAACCTAAATCGAACATGACCTATAAACGGCATGTCCCAGGGTCACACGGGCATGTCCCTTAGACCACACGGGCGTGTGAGCCCTGTACGTTGGAAATTTTTTTTTGTAATTTCGCGAAAAATTCTTAGAGTTTCCAATTACGTCCCGACTCGATTCTAACACTTGCATTGGGCCTTGAGGGTCCAATTAAGGGACGTTTTGAATGATCTCAGTTATTGAATAGTAATTTAGTTGAATTATCTAAAAATGTTCTGAAAGTTTTGATAATGCTCCGAAATCCTGTTCCGGCGACGGATACGGGTTACGGGTGTTACAAAGGCTATGTCGAAGGTGACAGAACAGGCTATTATGCATATGAAATGTGTTAGTTGCACTATTATAATCAATATTATCACTAAGGTCTATTATGCATAAAAAATAGAATAATGTATTTAATTTATGATATTCACTTGTAAGTCCTCGCTATTTGAAGTCTTGTACAATGGTTGTAATTATCTACAGTACTTCTAGCTGTAAGTGAGCAGTACTCTTAAATAAGATGTAAATATTCAAAAAATTGTATGTTTTGTTTTTGAGTAAGTCTGTATTAGAAGTGTAACACCCGAGATCCAGATCCGGTGAACCGGATCGGGTTGTGGGAGTTACAGTGTTCATCTTTCTCCCTACGTTTTTATTTTTTGCATGGAGAGGCTGGCTCATACAATATCTAAAGATGTGGAGAACAATAGATGGAAACTGAATGCCTTCGGGCGTACTAATGTCTAGAGTAAGAATACTGCACAAAAGATATAAAATAAGCGATGTCCACAAGTATACGGATCAGATTGTAATATAGTGAGAACGAAGTAAGTGAGTACTCTGAGGACCGTACCCAATGGAGGAAAGTACTAAATTATTTCTAACCTAAACACAAATAGATCTAATTAGTAATTTAAATAAATTATAGTACGATAAAACATAAAACAAATATTTTTAGGTTATAAATAATGAAATAGAAATAAAAAAAACTAAATATAAAGAACTTCGGAGAACTTAATTTATAGACTTTAATCAATTCTAGGCATGGGTGATTAGCTTGCTTTGGTGGTCATAACTAATTCCTATCTCGAGTTTTTACTCAATCAACTAGTCATTACCCTAGTAGGATCTCTTGATCTTCCACTAAACTAATGAGTAGGCAAGAACTACTTATCTCTCGATATCATTGTCTAGACCTATTTAGGGCTAAGGTGTTCACGGATAGGTCATACCAATTTTGGGTTAATTCCCACCTAATTGACTTCTTAAGGTCGTCAAGCTTAGGGTTTAAGTTTTTCCTCTCCCAAACAGTTTATCCACTAAGAAAACTCTATATAAGAATCAATTAATCGCACCTCCAATTGCTAATCCCCAATAAGAGGATTGGTTCATCATGGATCTCATGAATACAATAAACTTGAATATAAAGATAAACATAAATCAAAAATCAAGAATAGAGTTTAGATAATCATGTTTGTATTAGATGAAGCATAGACAATCCACTAGCATTTGATCGCGTTTTACAAACCTCGTTATCTGAAGAACACAAAAGAAAAAGAATTAAAAATAAGCCTAAAGCCTAAAGGAATGGAAAATTAAAAACAGAAATTATAAAGAAAAACTTAAAGTATCAAAAGTTATCCATAAAGACATCGAATGTAGCATGCTCAGGTTCAGGGTTGCTTCTCATGGCTGTGTCACAACACCAAAGACAATCTTGATATTTTTGTCTTCTGCTTTCTATGTTGTGACATCAAACTTCCCGTGTTGCAACACAACAACCAGTATTGAGTTTATATGCCCTCTAATGGTCTTTTGCAAACTCACCTTTAGGCCTCATTTAGCCCCTAAGGTCAATAAAAAACTCATAATACACTTGTTATTGCATTTAAACTAAACTATGAAAACTTAATTAAAACATAATGAAAATGATCGTATTCAAGCTCTTCAAGTGCGAAAACTAGTTTAATCCGCTATACCAAATTACGATAGATCAAACTCCCTTACACTTAAGTCATTACTTTTCCTCAAGAAAGGTAAACAAAAGCAATAAATTAAAAAAACGACCCTTAAGCAAGTATAGTACATATGTTGGCTTTGTAGCACATAACTAGGCATTTCATATTTACACGTAATCTTGGCATGATATGTAGATGACTTGCCACTTTTGATATTAAACACCTAAGTTTAGCATATTATAAGGCATACAAACATTAAGGTTTTCAATAAATTATACATATAATTTGATTATCCTAACAGAATACAAAATGCAATTATTTAATATGATTTCAATTCAAGAATAAGTCTAGCTAGGTCACATAGGGCTTTTCGGTTTGTACCATTCTGAGGCTTAGGACAGGTATAGAATTCAAGAACGATAAACATCAAAATAGTTTAAAGTATGAAAATAGTTTGGCACATCGTATTGTTCCCTATTCTCCCCCCTTAGTGACCCTTACCCACTCACCATCTTATTTCTCCACATAGGAAATCATAGCATAATACAACAACTATGGCTAGCTCACGAGTTTCTGTGCACTAATGAACAAGTTTTGTTATTTTTGTGAATTTGTCACATTTTTCTTTTTCAACACATCTCACTCGCGAATGCTTTTGCTTTTCAAGTACTTTTTCTACTTGTTTTGATTTTCTTTTTGAATTTTTCTTTTTTTTCGCACTTATAAGTTAACCTATAATTACTATATCACACAGATCATTCCTCTTCACTCCGTTGTTACAAAATCCATCGTGATGTATCTATTTAACCTTCAATACGTGTGGAAAACTTTTATAGTCATGCAGTTCAGGACCAAAGAAAGAGGGCAAATACAAATTAACATTTTTAGCTCGGGTTTTGTATGAAGGTTCATCAAGAAGTATTTTCTGGCTCAAATATAGGTACTAAAGATGAATAAATAGGGTTATATTTTTGGCTCTATGTGTATACCAAACAATGCCTTAAGTTTTCCCTAGGTATCTCAATATTAACAAATTTAATCAATCAAATAATCACAAATTCAATAATCTATCATACATACTAGCATGCTCGTTTCCTTGAATTCTCTATATCATTTGGTACATTTAATTGCTCAAAGCCTATTTGTAGTGTAATATATAGAACTTAGTAGTCTAATAATAAAAAATTTAAAATCATCTACTATCATGCCAAATTTATAGTAAATATAATCAACCCATATACATGCTCCTAATCAATCACTTTTATTTCTACAAAGCTCAAGCACCCAATTGATAATAATTTCAATCACTATTATAACACTTCATACCATATAAAAGCATGTAGACAAAAGTTATATCAAGTTAACACAACATTTAAGTCATGTCCTAAGATCACTAATTTGCCATACAAACAATACATGTATTATCTAACAATTCCCCATCATGATAATATACTTTTTCATATTAAACATTTGCCAATTACATTATAGGCTCAATATCAACTAAGTTCCCAACCATACTAAACATAACAAGATAGTATAACATCTCTTAATTACATGCCACATATAACTGATATTCAAACAAACATCTATTCATTATATGCAAAGGTAACTATGCACCATCTTGTTACATATTCATTCTTATGCTTACCAAATGAACATGTAACACCCCAAACCCGGCCTAGAAGTTAGGCCCGAATCTGGCATGTCACATTGAGGTGTTTTTCGAAAATCGTGTTTTCATTGAAAACCCTTCTTGATATTTAAAAACTAAAGTCCCAATTTGCGATTGTTATTAATAATCGACATTTATTAAGAAGTCATTACCTTCAAAACCTTGTTTGATGCGGAAGCTTAATTTAAAACAATTGACTTATGAAAACGTGATATTTACAACTCATTTGCGAAAACGTAGTGTTTTGAAAACAGATATTATTTTGGAAAACCGCGATCAAATGTTGAGCAGATTCAAAACATAATAAACTAAAAGTCCAAAACTGTAAATCGTAATTTAAGAGAGGCCTTGTTACAAAATATGAACCCAAAATAAAATAAAAATAAGTAGAATACGAAAATCCGAAACTGCTTGTAGTGTGGCCACCTCCGAGTCCTCCAGTACGTCGAACCGCCTACTGAGGATTACTTGAGAAAAATTAAAAAGAGGGAGTGAGTTTACGAAAACTCAGTGTGTACAACCCTCATTAGTAAGAACATGCATCACAACAATCCGAGCCGAAGCCCATTACAGTAATCAATGTGGACCTAAGCCCAACCCAATAACGATGGCAATTGGGCCCTAGCCCATAACAGCCTCAGTTGGGCCTTAACCCATACCAAATGTCACATAACATATTTATCTGGGCTTAAGCCCATTACAAAAAATCACAGTAACAGAACATGTGAATGCGATGCATTAACGCCCATACCAACCCTGCACTCCGTCTCCTGTCCAATCGTGCACTCCTGTGGGGATTTAATCGACCCACCCATCCGTACACTCCTTATGTAGCACCAGTTGCGGCACTATCTTATCGGTGCAGCATGGCTGCTCGGTGGCTAAAAAGCCTTCGGTGGATCCACAGTCGTCAAGCAACCATGCGATCCTATTAGCACTTCCTCCGTATTAATAATCCCATCCCCATGCAACATAATAACACATGAATGCAACATAAAATAATAATCATACGAAAACAATGATAAATCGCATACAAGAATAACCATATAACATGCAGGGGCATTTTTATCATTTTTCCCTTTAAAGGCATATCAGTCATTTTACCCATCGAGGGTATTTCAGTAATTTTACCCACCGGGGGTATTTTAGTAATTTTACCCACCGAGGGTATTTTAGTAATTTACCCACCAAGGGTATTTTGATAATTTTACAAATCGAGGGTATTTCAGTAATTTCGCAAATCGAGGTATTTCGATAATTTTGCAAACTAGGGGTATTTAGGTAATTTCGCAAACTAGGGGTATTTTGATAATTTCGTAAACCAATGGTATTTTAGTAATTTTGTAAACTAGGGGTATTTTATTAATTTTGTAAACCAAGGGTATTTCGGTAATTTCACAAACCAGGGGTATTTCGGTAATTTTGCAAACTAGGGGTATTTCAGTAATTTTGCAACCCAGGGGTATTTTGGTAATTTTGCAAACTAGGGGTATTTCGGTAATTTCGCAAACTAGGAGTATTTCGGTAATTTCGTAAACCAAGGGTATTTCAGTAATTTCGTAAACCAAGGGTATTTCGGTAATTTCGTAAACCAAGGGTATTTCGGTAATTTCGTAAACCAAGGGTATTCTAAACATAACGATGCGAATGGGCCTAAGGCCCATGGCCCAAATGGGTCCACATGCTCGTGTGGCCCGTTTAGCCCAAATCTAGCCACATATATGAGATTCCCATAGTCTAATCCAACATCTACTACACAATCATACAACTTATTCATATGGGCCCAATTGGCCCATCAAGGCCCAAACAGCCTAACCCACAAGAATACTCATGATGGCCTCGACTATCACGTCAAAGCTCCCACACGTGCGCTCGTACGCACGTGTGGCTACCATCGCCATGTGACCGGCTTTTCAGAATTTACCGCTCTACAACTAGAGTAGGGCGAAGTACACACCTGATAGGAATCTGAAGCTAATCCGCGCCGTATGCCCAAACGCCCACCAAGGTATGCTTCCTCTCCTCATAGATAGCTCTATTTAAAGCCAGCTTCTCACCTTCCCTCTTGCTAGCTTTCCGATGTAGGATCCCTCCTTCAGTAGAGTTTAAATCCAACACAACTCTGGCCGTCCAATCCGCAAAATAAATACTCCTTTACTTGTCATGAGATTCGAACCCAAGCTCTCCCATCAGCCAATTCACGCCACTTGCCACTAAGCCAAAAGCTCCTCTTGTGTCTAAAATCATGTGCAACTAAATATAAATATATGGCCAAAGTCCAAGTTCACTTAAAAAAAATAAATCAAAATGAAATACCAGTGCCAAGGCTTGAACCTTGGACCCCCTTGCTTCCTTGTAGCGCCATTCCCTTGTCTCTTATTTGGCGTCATTTGCCACTAGACCACAACTCCTTTTGTATCATTTTCCTCCACATTTTATCCTTAAAGCCTACTACTAACTCCCAGGGTTTTATTCACCTAAAACTAAAATTTCCCTAAAGCCAAAGTTTGAACCCAGGAGACTTCATAGAAGCCCTCTACCCTTCCAAAATCACTCACCTAATAGGTCCAACTTGCATTAAAGCCGTTCTCTTGTTCTCAAAAATTTTTAAACGCTCCCGTGCCCAAGGCCCAATTCTACTAGGCCCAAATTCGGGTCGTTACAGAACATTAACCATTCACCAAGGCATTCAAAACATTGGCAATCTCGTTTACACACATACCATTAAAAATTTTAAGACATGAACCATTTAACTTACTAGCTCCAAGCTAGATCCAAAGAATCAACATTCAAGTGAACACTTAAACATAACAAGACTTATATATATACATGTTAGATAACATTCAAATTCAACTATTACCTAAGAACCATCATTACCATCATTCCAAAATAACTTCTTATACTTTCCATTTCTAACTTTCAACATGCTCATGTGTGTATCCATTCCAAATCAACCAACTTAATAAGGTACAAATTATTTATGACACATTTCCATTCCAAACTTATATAATTCTGGCATATCATCTACTAATGTTAAACATATAATCAATTTTAAGCCAATATAATCAAAATTATAATTAATCTAATTAATAAAAATTAAATATAATCAAATATATCAAAAAATTAACTTAGTAAGTTCTATATGAACTTACTTGACAAAACAACGACACACAAAACATCGAGAACTAATCCGAAAAATTAACTTTCCTCAATTATCCTCTTATTAGCTCAAATCTCAATATATATAATAATTTATTTCAATTTATCAATTCCAAACATCTTAAAATAGCCCATTGTAATCATATATTAATTTCATTTCATTTTTCAAATGTCCCCTAAAGTTTTACATTTTTTCAATTTAGTCCTTAAAACCGAAATATCTATATCTTTCAATTTGAGCTCCGATTTTTAAACATGTCTCAATTAAATCCTTCTATAGCCCTCTATTACCATTACTTATAGAAATTTCAAACCAAATTTTGAAATATTTACACTTTAGTCCTTTTAACAAAAACATCAATTTTACTTTACAAAATAGTTCATTTTCATTTCTAAGCTTAACAATCAACCATCTAACATTAAAAGCTTCAAGTAAAAACAATGGAAACATTTTGAAACTTTAATTATAACAGCCTGATTTAGGGGCTAGTCGAAACAGTGGTTTCAGGACCACTAATCTGAGGTCAGAGAAAATTATTTTAATTTTATTTTATGGGTTATAGCATGATTATAAGGGTGCATGAAAATTTTGGTGCTTTAATCGCATAAAATTTTGGTGGCAAGCCAGATCGAACACGGCCTAGGTTATCGACCACGGACATGTCACACGGGCGTGTCCCTGCCGAAATAAGGATGAATTCTATTCGGATTATGATACTTGTGGGCCAAGTAAGGCATCCCGAAAGCCTATATAAACACCCTAGAGGGCAACCTAAAAGGAGAGTTCGACAGAAGGCCTCTGTCAGGGCTTTTGACAGGAGCGAAGCCAAAGAGGGCTGAATATAGGGAATTACTCGAAGAAAGCCAATTGATCCATCTCAGAAGCCGGAATCACGCTCAAGACTGAGGATTTTCCCTTCAATTTCCTTCAGGGGGTTTTAGGGTTTTTCTTTATGTTTTGTTACTTAAATTCTTCTGAGATGTATTCTTTTATAAACATGAACTAAACCCCTCAAATACCTGAGGGGGATGAAACCTAAGACGGATCTTGTTATTGTTTTCTGAACTGTATGATAAATACTTGATTTGTTCTTAATTATGTGTTCTTAATTCTTGCTTTAATATTTTAGGATATTGATTCAAGTATTGATGTGCTTATTCAGAGGAGCAAAAGTCTCTATTTAAGAGTAGATCTAGCATAATTAAGCAGAGTTGATCGCACTCCTACAGATAGGACGATGAAAATCGGCTGGATTAGGGTCAAACCTAATATGGGAGTCCATAAATCGAGTTAATGCAACACTAAGGGTTTTAATTAGAAAGAGATTTCAATTAATCAACCTAGGTTTAGACGTTAGTAGCCTCGAAAGAGGTATTAATATAAATTAGGGAATCCTACGAATCAAGTCAAGTGAATAAATCGTCTAGTTCAGAGTTAAATAACAAATGAAGTCTAGGTGGATTCTTCCTCGGGTATTGTCTTAATCAATTGGTTTTCTCAAAAGTATTTTCCCAATTCATTCTCTGTGTCTTGGCGTCCTTAGCTTAGGAATTAGTTAGATAAACATCAATCCCTTTTACTTTAGGCTAGATAATAAAAAGAAAGTCAGTACTAGTACTTTTGGTTCCCTTGGGTTCGACATTTCGGTCTTGCCACTAGGCTATACTACTGTTCGATAGGTGCACTTGCCTCAATCGTGGTGATAGTTAGTTTCTAGGCTAGATCATTCATTATTTAAATATTAAAACTCTCAGACACAATCAAAGACAATGGTGGGCTGTGTGCGATACCACCTTATTATTTATTATCGATGGGCTGTGTGTGATACCATCGTATTTATTATCAATGGTGGGCTGTGTGCGATACCACCTTATTATTTATTATCGATGGGATGTGTGTGATACCATCGTATTTATTATCAATGGTAGGTTGTGTGCGATACCACCTTATTATTTGTTATCGATGGGCTGTGTGCGATACCATCGTGATCGGTACGAATGGTAGGCTGTGTGCGATACCACCTTATTAATTATTTAATGGTGGGCTGTATGCGAAACCACCGAGTAATTATTATTATTTTGAAGTGTTATTTAGAAACTTGACTAAGTAAATGTGAGCATTATATTTGTTATATGGTAGGAATGAGTAAGCATTATGAATGATTGATTGAGTAACCATGAGCTTAAATGTAAATCTCATTATAATACCTTTGTGGTGGAGTAAAATAAATGAATGTCAATAGTTTATTTATATTTGCATATGAACTTACTAAGCGTTATTGCTTACTCCTTTTCCTTTCCTATCTCTTATAAGTTAACTTAACTAGCTCGGGTTGGAGACCGTCGGAGATGCTTTCACACTATCGAGCAGTCACTTGGGTATAAGTTTTCAAGTCTTCTTGAGATATGGCATGTATAGGGATCTTATCTTTTGTTTAATTAAGTCATAGTTAATGTAGCCAAATGATTTGGCCTAAAATAGTTTATGGTTCGATGGTGTATAACTATGGATGATGGCTTATGTCGATTGTATTTGTGCTAGTGATAGTACTCTCTTGTTTATGGAAAGATAGTTTGGTTTCCATGGTTGAAATGTGAGAATTTAAGTATTACAATTGATGATTTGAGAATGATATGTGATGATGTGTGAATGTGTGTAAGTGATGGTGGGTAAATGGCTTGGAAAATAGCCTTGAATTGGTCCACACGAGTAGACACACCGGCGTGTGTCTCACACACGGCCAGTCCCATGGGTGTGTGGCTGGGCCGTGTGTCCCCTGCATATTAATGATGCAAGTCAGTGTCGACCACGGGCTAGACACACGGGCTTGTGCCTAGGCCGTATGCTTAAGCCGTGTGCCCCTTATGATGTTGCTGACATCATAAACAGAATACCCAGGTTTTCACACACGGGTGAGGACACGAGCGTGTCTAGGCCATGTAAAAAACACGGGCCAGAGACACGGGCGTATGCCCAGCCGTGTGAAAACCCCTGTAGGTTCGAAATGAAAAACAAATTCCAAACGGGCTAGGGACATGGGTGTGTGTGACCACACGGCCTGCCCACACGGGCGTGTCCCATTTCACACGGGCGTGTGGCCCTGTTTAGGCAAAAGTTTTCTAAGTGTACAAGAGTTCCCGGTTTGATTCCGAGACCCTCTGTTTGCATGTTTAAGGCCTCGTAGGCCCTTAATAAGGACAGTATAAATGTGAATAAGAAATTTTAAGTTGAAACGAAATTTTATAGCCCAAAGTTGTATGTTCAAGCAAGTTAAGTCCAATAATGCCTCATACCCAGTTCCGGCGTTGAATATGGGTAAGGGGTGTTACATTAATAGTTTCGAGAGCTAAAATTTACTAAAAATGGGCTTTGAAAATCTTACCATGCAATGGCTGAAAGCACTTGAAGCAAAAAAAAAAAATGAGTACTTGGTTCTTCTCTTTGTGGTTTTGATGAAAGAAGCAAAAATGATGGTGATGATAAATTTGTTTTATTATTTTATCCTTTATAAATTTTTATATTAATATAATTATAATAATTTTAACATTAATCACAACCTAAACATCACTCAACTGTCCATTAGCATCCATATTGGAATTATTTCCACTTTAGTGTTTGATTAATTACTCTTTTAGTCCTTTTAATCAATAAAAATTAATAGCGATTAATTTTTATCACTTTTACGATTTAGTCCTTGTACCCTAATTAACCATCTAATCATTAAATCTTTTGGACCAAAATTTAATTCACTTATATAAAACTCCAAAAATATTTACTAAAGATATTTATGAGCTCGATTTACAGAAACAAAGTGTCAATTCCTCATTTTCCAAAATCATGGACTTTAGGGTCAAACCACTTGACTTAACTAATTGTCAAATTAGATATTTTATAAGATCTTAATCCAATTTAAATTTATGGTAGACTCATAAGTATTGTTAAATAATATTTACAGACTCGATTATCAGATTACAAGGTTTTGAAACCGTCATTTTTTATCCCACTAAAATCGAGTTATTACACTTGTACCCTAACTAACTATCCAATTAATGAATTCGTCTGACCAAATTTTAATATAATATTTAGTTAATTTGCAAATATTATTTAATAATATTTACTGACTCAATCATTGGAAAATGGGGTTTCGAAACTACTATTTTCAACACCACTAACTTTCGGCTTGTTAAATGATCTTTGTTGATTGAGAATGTTATGCACATATAAGATAATGTAGGTATATGAGTATCCGCACATGTATTTTGATATGCATGATATGATTATGATTCCATGCCTAAAAGGCAACATATTCCATGTCAATATGTTTTTGAAATGCATGTATTGCATGTTTATAACGGTGGAGTACGGAGGGGAAATTATTGACAAGTTAGATGAAGTTAAGATTTGGTGATGTAGAGGATTGGGTGGATGGTTCAGGAAATGGAGTTTCCATTTACCTCAATCTAAAAATTTTTGGGTATAAACTGTGATATGCGAAGCTCTAGGCCTTGTGGAAGGGACACTATGGTGTTTGAGTTCAAAGTTAGAAGTGAGGCGGAATAGATGAGCTATAATGGGGTATGAGATGTGAGACCATAGTTCGGCTATGACAACCAATAGAGTCTACCAGGACACTAAACATGGTGTTTGAGGTGTAAGACCATAGCTTGGCTATGGAAACCAATAGGGTTCATCAGAACATTATATATAGGGTATGATGTGTAAGACCATAGCTCGACTATAGCAACACAGAGAGTTCGCCACAATAGTAAACATGAGATAGTTCCTTGGGACAATAAAAATGAAGTAGTCCGTCTGGATAATAAACACTGGGTAGTTTGCTAGGACAATAAAAACAGGATAGTCTGCCAGGACAATAAAAACGGGATAGTTCATCGGGACAATAAACACTGGGTAGTCTGCCAAAATGGTAAACATGGAAGCCTGTAGGGCATATGGTCATAACCCAAAAAGAAATACATATGGGAATAGCGTGTCGGTATTGCCTTGTATATTGTCAAATGAAAGAGGATTTATCTTAGGATCGTAGATAAGGAGCTACCATTAAGAATCGCCAAAATGAGGTATTAATAAGGATTATCCAAGTGACAGTTATGTCTATCAAGACTATTCCTCTTTGAGGAGGATCTATTGCAAGTATACCTGCCATAGAGTTAGTTTCGTAAGGAACCATCATATAAGGGAGATCGTAAACTCAAATGGCCACTCAAATAATACTCTATCGAATATTGTATGCCAAAATGGTCCACTGTAGACGTCATGTTACACCTTAAAGGCAAGGTATCATAAATAGGACAGATTAAAATGGAGTAATCCAAACAACATTTCAACCCGAGTGTAGAATAGAAGTAGAAAGATGAAATATGTTTAAGTCTGCTAGTGTGGAATGGGTTTTTACTAGTGGCCTTGGGAGTGGAATTGTAACACCCCTAAACCGTATGTCGCCGGAACAGGGTTACGGAGCATTACCGAAGTTTACAATTCAAACAGACAGAAAATTTAAACACTTCATAAACATATTAAAAACCAATTTCAAGCATACAAATTGTCCCTTATATGAGCCCTCGAAGCTCAAAATACACATTAGAAACAAGTTGGGACTAATTCGAAAACTCAGAGAAATTTTCACAAAACATTGAAATTTTTCAATATTGTAGGGGTCACACGGCCATGCGACCAAGCCGTGTGGGCATTCGAAATAGGGACACACGATTGTGTCCCAGCCCGTGTCTGTACATGTATAACTCACTGACTTGGGCCACTTGGCGAAGCCACATGCCCGTGTGCCAAGCCGTGTACCCTTTGAAGTAACCCCACATGCCCGTGTATCAGGTCGTGTGCTAGGCCATGTAACAGCCTAACTTGCAACTCTTTGAAAGCTACATGGGACACACGGCAGTGTCACCTGGGCGTGTGTCGCACACAGTTGAGACACACGTCCGTGTCTCTGCCCGTGTGGACGAAAATAGGCCATTTTACAAGCCATTTTTCTCACCCAAATTGGCATGTACCTACACACAACATTGCACATACTTGCAAGCCATTACAAGGCATCCAAATCAAGCATAAACAAGTCTTATACATATGGTATAATATCATACAACCATATGTCCTTAGGCACCTCAAATGACAATGTATAAACATGTCTAACCATGTATTCAATTTGACTAAATAATCAACTAACTTAAATGCATATTTGCACCAATACATACCAAATAATTTACTTGCCTAAACACAACCATTCTATCATAAGACACATATATATCCTATTACCTTTCATCATTCAACCACAAATCAAGCCACACATCAACCATATTAAGACAACTTATAAATATACCAAAATATGCCAAAACATAAGCCAAATAATATGGCCATTATCCTAACAAGACATATAAGCCAACATTAGCCAAAATAATCTATACATGCCATTACAACTGAAATTAAACATCCAAAAGTACGAAAAAGAGCCGATAGATAGTGTGATATAGCTCCGACAAACTTCCAACCTGAACGAGCTTCCAACTTACTATAAAACACGAAAATTAACACGGAGTAAGTATTTAAGCTTAGTAAGTTCGTATAACTTAGAATTTAACTTGCCATTTAATCAAGTCATAGGTAAGTAACAAAGCATATCCCAACATATTTTGACCAAATGCCTAAGCACATACACACCAACCAATATTAGCCATGTATATACAAATAAGAACTAATACTCATGAATGACATCAACAATTAATCAAGTTCCATATACATGTATCATCCATTTCATATATTTATATATCATGTAACACCATTTCCAAGTATTTCATGTGACTACCTGTAATAGTTCGTATCGAACTCATATCGTTTCGTAATAAAATATTTCCTATTGAATCGTTTAGAATATCATTGGATACCCGGGATAGCTCACACATAATGTGCTAGCTCATATAACTGTAATCCATCAATTCATGTACACACATGCTCATATGAGTTGTGAATCGGTATGCTCATTTGAGCTGAAGATCGGTATGCTCTCATGAGCTATGAATCGGTATGCTCTCACAACCTATGAATCGGTATGCTCTTACGAGCTATAAATCGGTATGCTCTCACGAGCTACAAATCGGTAACCCTAATGACATGTCATTTGTATCCTACAGATTCCTAAGGTTCAAACGGGGCTCGGTAATCGTCATACATCGTTGGATATGCACTTGGTAATTATATAAGACAAATCATAACATTTATATAATTCAATTAAAAATATATAAATAGAATTTAATTACACGAACTTACCTCGACGAGTATTCGTAGCTACGGAGACGATTAATCTGAGACTTTCTTTTTGCCCCGATCTAACTCCGTACGAGGTCTAATTGGATCTATACGGATAAATTTAACTCAATTCAACATATAATTCATTCAATTTGATACAAAACATATTTTGGAAAAATTATCATTTTGCCCCTATACTTTTAATCCTTTGCAATTTAGTCCATAGCTCATAAAAATGGAAATTTACACAATTTTACCACAACCCACTATGGTCGAATATTAATTAGGTCCCTAGCATGCCCTATACTTCAATTATTTCACTATGTCACCATGAAAAATTCATATTTTTCAATTTAATCCCTAATTGACAATTTCATCAAAAATCTCTTTACAAAAGTTGTTTATCTAACAACAACTATCCATTTTCTAACATCAAACTTCAAAACTCATATACATGCATCAATTGAAAAACCCTAATAGTTTAACAGTTTCACAAATTAGTCCCCGGGCTAGCTAGATTAAGCTACAACGATCCCGGAAACATAGAAATCATTAAAAACGGGATAAAAATACATGCCTAATTGAGCATACAAGATTGGATGAATGTCAAGCTTAAAAATGGATTCTTTCTTTGTGAAATTCGGTTGAACATTGATAATGGAAGATGATGACTAATTTTATTTCATTTGTTATCATTATATTTACTTATTTACTTAATTAACCTTAAAAATAAATCAAATTTACACAAATGCCAAGCCATGCTCACCCACTATCACCATTAATGGTCTATTTACCATATAAGGACTTCCACTTTAAAGTTCTATAGCTATTTAATACCTTTAGCTACTAGAACTCAACTTTTGCACTTTACGCGATTTAGTCCTTTTTATCAAATTGAGAAAGTAAATGGTAAAATTTCTTAACGAAATTTTTATACAGTAATACTATCATGCTGTAGGAAATAAAATAATAATAATAAAATAAATTTTTTGACTTCAAATTTGTGGTCCCGAAACCACTGTTCTGATTTCATTGAAAAAGGGTCGTTACAGGAACATCGATAAATATGCCAGAACTACTATAAGATGAGAGAATCAACTAAAGGGTACCATGTAATGAGAGTTCTATTAAGGATAGAGATTAAAATTGGACTGACATTCAAGGATGACGGTGTGGGCAACCACTCCCAAGTTTCAAAATTTTGGGTCTACAAGTTAGGATAAAGGTAAATGGTTGTTCATGACCAGAAATATGTGGAAAAAGGAACAAGGTAAAAGTAAGAATTCGTAAGCATGACGGAACATCTAGAAATCGCCAAACCATCCGACTGGTCAGAAGCTCGACTAAGTAATGATCGTTTAGCGATCTATCTGCCAATTAAGAAATGCGAAAGTCGTATCAGAGTCCACCATTCTAGTTAAAGCACGAACGTCTAAGTAAAACAGGGAGTCAATGTGTTTATATCATTTTAGTTAATACCTCAGCAAGATAATGGCTTAATTATATAAATATTAGTAAAGAAACTCACTAAGATCTTTTTAACTTACAGGATTTTTTACCTATGTTTGCAGGACTCGTTGGGTGAATAAAGAACTTAAGGAGGGGCCATGTCAGACCTTATAAAACCAAGGAAAATTGTCTATAGATGTCATGCACATATAAAGGGGGAACCTTCAGAGGCTTCATCTTGGGGGTTAGATATATTGTAATTAAGTAATTTTCTTAGAATTTAAATTTTCAAGGTGGTTAATTTATGTTTGGTTTAAGGTTCCTATTGTAAGAATTATTTGTAATAAAGTAATAAAGTCTTTTGTCGAATTTTCTGATTAAAGTATTAGACCAAAGTGGTTCAATTGTGATGCTTCATACTCGAACTCGGCAATCGGGTTAGGTAAGGGTGTTACATAATGCCCCATTCGACACGCCAATATTGTTCCAAAAGAAGCACAACGGTTCATTAAGATTGTACATTGATTATCGAGCATTAAACAAGATTAGTATGAAGAATAGGTACCCAATTCCACTCATCACAAATTTATTTGAATAGCTTGGTAGCACGATGTGGTTTACCAAGTTGGATTTGAGATCGGGGTACCATCAAGTCAGAGTAGTCAAAGGGGACAAGCCAAAAATAGCTTGTGTGACGCACTATGGTTCGTATAAGTTCCTTGTGATGCCCTTCAGATTGACAGATGCTCTAGCCACTCACACTCAATGTTGTTGCGACCCATTATGCAGGACCAAATCCAACAGCTTATTGATTTGGATTGGCAAGAGCAAAATGATTTAGCAAGAGCTTGCCTACACAAGGCAAGTAAGCACAACAACAAGTGGGCTAATCAAAATCGCAAGGATGTGTAATTTAAAGTCGGTGATTCAGTCCTTGCAAAATTACACTTGATTTTTTGCCACAATGGTATGCACAAGAGGCTTGTGTGACGGCACGAGAGAACCTTTTGGGTTTGGAAGAGAGTAGGCAAGGTGCCCTACAAACTTGAGTTGCTTGCAAAACTCAAGGTTCATTTAGTATTTCATGTTAGAATGCTAAGCCATTACATGGGATTAAGAGGATCCAAATCGAGGCAAGTCCGAACGAGCTCCGATGGGATTAAAGGTCTCTTATGATCATGAAGTCTCATGGCAGATTTGACGAAAATAGTATATGTCACGATATTAATACTTAGTTTGATGGAAGGGACTTCCCGATAGTGAAGCTAGTTGGGAACTTGTTGAGGCATTATGACAGTTCCAAGTCAAGATAGACCAGTTCTATTCGAAGGATGCGACGAGGGCGTCGCATGAATAGGTGGGGGTGAATGTCACATGCTGCACAAAGGAGCCCGCAACCATGACACACTTGAATGATCCATTTTGTTCGCAAGGGGTCGCATGGCCCTACAGAGTTGACTCGTTGCTTGAAGAGATTGAAGGCTCATCTACATAGCATGGCAAGTATGGGAAGTAATCTTAGAAGGTTTGATTCTATAAATCATAAGAGATTTGATTTGTAGATTGTTTTTAATCTCAACCATTGATATACTTTAATTTGTATTGTTGGATTAAAAGGAGCTCAACTATAAATAGAGGTCTCTTCCCCTCATTTGTAATCACTTCATTCTTTAGTAATAGAATTCTTTGAGAGCATTCACTCAAACTTAGCGTGTTTTTCCTTTTTTGTTGCTATTCTATTCTTTCGAGCTTTCTTTTGACTTTGAGTTGCTTCCACTTATTTTTTGTGCCTTGAAGAATTTCTATCAATAATTCTCACTTTGTGATAGTTAGGCTGACTTAGGTGCATTTAAAGCGAAAAAATCATCTAAAGCTATATGAATTATGAGACTAAAGTTCTATCTCTGTAACATTAACACAGGCATCAAAGGAATTTTATTTTTGGGAATTTATATAATTCTGCTCTTTTTCTTTTATAAATAAAGTCGCATTTCAAAATTAGAAAAATACAAAATTTTAAATTAGTTAGATATCACAATTTAAAAATAATCAACTAAATTAAATTCTAAATTAAATTTACAGTTTTTATTTTTACAACTCAAATCATCAAAACATTAAACAGTAGTCATATTAAATTAAAACCAACTAACCATTAACTTTATGCATATCTACATGGAGTTGAAAAGAAACATTTGATAAAATAAATATATAGTAAAAGAAATTTAAGTACATTGGGGGTTGGTCTGAGATCTAATCTATGATCTCCCATTCCAAAAAGCGTGTTGAAGGAGGTAGAAAATGGAGCAACTCCATATGTAACACTTCTTTCCATAGATTACTAGGTGCATTTATGTGAAATAATGTTGCACACGTTTCATTTCTTGCCCACATTTAAGTGTTGGAAACATAAACGTAGCACCTATAGCTAGCTACTGCTCCCTGCTCTCTCCCATAATTGAGTGGGGAGTTGACTGCTGGAGTTTTGTTGGGAATTGGTTAGGAATCCAACTTCAATAAATAAACTTTGTTTGTTTTATCTATTTTTAAGTTTTATCATGTTGAATTCGTTCATGTTAGTTAAGAAATTTAAAATTTTTGTTCCTATTTATTTATTTAAAATTAAATATTTTTATGTTTGTTTATTTAATGTTTATAAACATGTTTTAAAAAATTATTTATGAATAATAATTGAATATATTTACAAACAATGTTCATGAACAACAAATAAATAAACAACATATATTATTTTTTAGATATAAAATAGTCAAATATAAATATTAATAATTATATTAAAAATAAAAAAACATACAAACAAAATAATTTTATTAATATATAATAATGAAATAATAAATAAGTTTTAAATAATTTATTAAATAAGTTTTAAATGAACATAAATGAATTGAACAAGTTTTATTTGTGTTCGGTTCGTTTAATAAACAAGCCTCAAGGTCTTGTTCATATTCATTTATTTAGTTTAATGAACAAAAATTGAACTATTCATTAATTATTCACCAAATGCTCTGTTCATTTACAACCCTAGCAATGGTTAGCTCCCCTTAATTTTACTTGTTGCTACTAACCCTATTGACGTATAAAAACTAATTTTTAACCGTAAAAGAAAATAAAAAATTTAATAAAAATATCAGATTACTCTTTATTTTAAAGTATAGAGACTAATTTATTCATTTTTTTAGTAAAAATAATAAAATAAAATTTGATTTCTAATACACGAACTTTTATAATACTTTTTTATGAATCTTACTCCTAATTTATGAAAATAAATATTAAGAGGTAAACATTTGAATTAAGATTTTAAAAATTAAAAATTTTGGAACATTTAAATTTTAAATTTTTTATTGTAAAGATTAAATATGAAATTGAGCTAAAACATAGAGTTTGACTTAAAAATACATTTATTTTTTAAACTAGTTGATCTTTCATGCTAAATTATTAATATGCCAGAATGAGGGTAAATTTTTTTGTTTGAATAAAATCAGATTGCAATTGATTTGAAATATTTTAGAAATGAATTATACATATTTAACTTCTCCACCTAATGGTTTCTTTTCGTTCTTTTGAAATTCTCTCTGTTTAGGTTTTAGAAATTTTAATAATAACTCTCTTGAATCAACATAAAGCATAGCTTGAAATGATCCAACAGATCATCAATGTAAAAATGCAAAACAATTGAAAAAAAGAAAGAAAACATGGGTTTTGGATTTGGGTTTTGGTTACTTGATTTCAGTTGGAATATGAAAAAATAAATTGTTGATTTTAAAAGATATTTAGAGTTTTGGGTCGATTTCTGATGTATTTATGTAAATAGGTCAATTTTAAAGAGAGAAACAAAAAACGTATCCCGTAGGTAGTATTTTTTACTGAAAACGCATTCTATAAGTCATGCTTTCACCAACATGTCACAAAATTGTGCGTAGTAGGATGCATTTTTTGACTTTTTGACACACTATTTTTTTTTTTGTCAGATGGTTAAATGTTTGTAGTTTTGTTTTTAAATTCCAAGTTTGATTCCTCTCTTATCCAGATTTGTATTTATTTCATGTTGTTTTAAGTGTTACTTTTATTTTTAATTACTATTTTTAACCTATTAGCTCTTTCGGTTATATATGGTTAAGTAATAATAATTTTATTCTTAAATCTCAAGTTCAATTTCTTTCATATACACATTTGTGTTTTTTATTTCAACTTGTTTCAAACTCTTTTTTTTAATTAGTAAATATATTATTTTCAAGTTTTTTTTATTTTAATTCATCTTTTTAATTAATAACTCTTTTATTTATAAAATAAAATAATTATTGCAAAATATCATTATTTTTAGTAAATATAATTTTTATATGGGTAATATTTATTTTTCAATCCATACCATGATGAGTGTAATAGATTTTAGTATTATATATTTTTGTATGTGTATTTGAAAAATTATTTGAAATATTTCACATATAAACATAATTGTAGGGCCCAATTTTAGTCCGGAGCCCATACCAATACCAAAAATAAAACAAAAAAAACATATTGAATAAAGTCAAAATAGTCCAAAATACAGTAGCCCAATTATAATAGGCCCAAAATCGAAGCCCAAACCAAACACCTAAACCCTAGCCCAAATTTTTAGCCCAAAACCTAAAGCATTTTTGGCAAAACCCTAACACCACCCTGTTTGCGCCGTTATCAGCAAGTGCCTCGCGCGCCAGACGCCACCACCCCGCGACGTGCGCCACTCCACCACGCCACGTCAGAGACGTGCTCGATCACGCACCTGCAAACAAGCAAGAATCAGTTGTAAAAAAGGCTATAAAAGCCTTCGAAAACGAGTGTAAAATGGGGCTTTTTTTTGGTTTTTTTACGAATACAAAAACAGATATACACACCAAAAATCAATAGAAAAGATCTCAGTGCAAAAGAAATCCAAAAGGTGATTTTAGATTCAACTGTCATTGATTTTACGTTTTCTTTTGATTCTATTTCCTTTATTTTTCCATTTAAATTTTAAAATATTTGAAAATAGAAAAAGGGAAAGATTTATCTTACGAATAGGCTGTGGAGTTCCGTTTGCTTCGCTGAAGTCAAAGCTTTGGGGGGTTTTATAGCCAAGAATGCCGGCCCTCGAAGCTTGAATCTGCTGGACGCCGTTTAGGGTGGCGGATCGGCGTTCAAAGGGAGGGATTAAAGTTGGTTAAGGGGAAAAATTAAGAGAGGAATAAAAAGGGCTAGGGTTTCTTTTAAAAAATGGCAGAATGCCATTCAATTTTTTTTATTTTTTTATTTAGGTTTTAAATGGCAAACAAAATGGTGTCGTTTGGGAAGGATGGGATCCGTGCTTTGAAGGGGAAATTTATGCTGCTCGTCCTTCCCTTTTGCGCCGACTTTCGATTCGACCCAGTTTGAATTTAATTTGTTTTAAAAATTGCCCCTGGATTTTGCGTGTAGACTCAATGTGATCTGCATTGAAACGCTGCGTTTTGAGGGCTTGGGATATTTTCCCTACCAGTCATTCCCCTTTACAAGCGCGTCTACTTTATCCCAGTTCATGATTTGTTATTTCTTTGCATTTTATAATTTGCACCCCATGTTTCGTTTTGATTATAATTAAATCCTAAGCCTTTTACAACTCTAATTACTTTCAGTTTTTTTTTTTGTTTTTTAAAATATTTTATTCACTTATTGTATTATTCTCATTATTATTATTATTTTTGTTTATTATTTTACATCTGTACATGCTTTTCAATATTGTTCTTACTATTATATATTATAGTTATTATTCTTACTATTATATGTTATTATTATTATCGTTACTTTTTTATTACTATTATTTATATACATCATTATTACCTTTTTTATTTTGACTGCATTATTATTATTATATTCATTAGTATTATTAGTATTATTATCGTTTTTTATATATATGTTATCCATACTAAATAGTTTTTTATTCTATATATATGTTATTGATTCCATGTTATTTTGTGTGTATATTTTTTTTCTAAATCTATTTATGTACATGTATTCTTAAAATTATATAGTTTTTCTTTTAAAGTCTTTATTTTATTATATAGCTTTGTCTATTTCAAACATTTTCATATATTATTACTTGTATATATTTTTATAATAATTTTTTTTTTATTTTATGTACGTTATTTATTTGGATTGATATGTATTATTTTTTTCCCTGTGTAGTATTAGTACCATGTATGTTTTTTCATGCTCGATATTATGCTTGTGTGGTTCTTATTATACATTATGGTTTAAACTCCAACGGTTAGCCGATATCGGTCATTTCACTTTTATCTCAAACAAATCGAATAAATGCATTCTCGGTCAATTTCATAATCGCTTATTTAAGAGCTTTTGAAAACAAGACAATGTTTCGTGTTTGGAAGTTTCGAGAAACTGTGCCCTAACGTGCTGGGTTTCGGTTTTTCGTTCGTCCAAACAACTAAATATCCTTTTAAGATTTGGACCGTGTTTTCTTAACTTCAAAAATAAGGTAATATTTCATGTTTAGAAATTCGAGGAATCGTGCCCTAACATGCTGGGTTTCTGTTTCTTTTGTTTGGCCAAATAACGGAATACCCTTTTTAAAATTGCAATGCATGAATTTTGGAAATCATGAAATGATCTCGGTGTCAAGGGTTTGAAACGTCGTATCCTAACGTACTGGATGTGATGTTTCATTCTTTCGGAACAAGAGAATTTCGATATCCAATTCGAATTATCCAAACATTTTCTAAAGGATTCGTATTTTAAAATCTCTTCCAATTTTCGATATTAGGGCATTAATCAATCAATAAGGTACTAATTTTGGGCGTTGCGAGAGTGCTAATCCTTCCTCGTGCGTAACCGACTCCCGGACCTGTTTTCTTAAGATTCGTAGACCAAAATGTTTTATAAGGTGACCCAATCACACTTCAAAGATTGGTGGCGACTCCGTTTTCTTTTTTAAAGTTGGCCCGTTTTTCAAACAAAAAAATGGTTTCGACAATAATGATATATGAAATAATTAATTGAAATATTTCACATATAAAATATTTGAAATATCATACCCACTAAGTAGATGAAAAACAATGATATTTGAAATATTTTACATATAAAAATAATAATGACATTTGAAATAATGATTTGACTTTATAATATTAAAAATCACCATACCCACAATATAGGTGGAGAAAGTAAATATTTGACATATAAATATTATATATAAGAAAAAATATATCAAAAAAAGATTAGTTGATGATTTAAAAAGTATAAATTTAACATAATGATAAATATCAATTTTATCAAAAATATTTTTTATAATTGAAAACAATTATTTGATTTTATAAATAAAAGAGTTATTAATTAAAAAGATGAATATAAAAAACTTGAAAACAATATATTTATTAATAAAAAATAAAAAAGCTTGAAATAACATGAAATAAAAAAAATAAACATACTTCTAAAAGGAATCAAACTTGAAATTGAAGAATAAAATCATTATTAATTAACCATCTATCCAAAGAAGTTAATGTATTAAAAATAATAATTAAAAATAAAAGTAAAGTTTAAAACAAATAAAATAAAAATAAAATTGTGAGAAAAAGATAAATCAAATTCAAGATTTAAAAACAAAAATATTAATATCTAATTACTTAACTAAATGAGTTAACGTGTCAAAATATCAAAAAATACAGATTGTAGAATACATTTTTAATTCCCTTTAAAATATACCTATTTCTTTAATTATATATATATATATATATATATAATATATATATAAAAGCACAGAATCGTAGCGGTCGGAACAGTGAAAAATGAAATACAGATGAAAGCTTCGACATATTTTTTATGTTAAAAGTCGATTTAGAAAAAATACAATAAAATAATAATAAAAATCAACCAAATCTGAGAAATAAGGGATGCCAGCTAATGGCGGTAAACGATGGTCATTGTGATCGTGCGCTACAAATTTTTAAAGAAGATAATGGATATTCATTTTTTTTAAAATAGGAGAGGGAGAGAGCATTTAATTGAGAAGGTAAAGTGGAGAGAGAAATCAAAGGTCAGAGTGAAAATACTTATATATTAGTAAAAATGTAATATCATTAAACATATTCATAATTTATAATATTATATTCATATAAATATTGAATATAATATTAAAACGATATTTTGTTTTATTAATATTATATTATGGTGGTTAGATTTCAATATAATTTTATTTATGAAATAATATTATTATAAATTATATTGAAATTTTTATTATAATAATTTCATATTTTATTAGTAAATATATATTTTTAGAAATAAATATAATGTATTTTAAAAATTTTATCATTCGCTTTGTACTGTTAAAAATTAGTGTGGCTGATAAACTAATTAGACATGAACATTTAGTGTGTCACATATACTTTATATTAATGTATAAGAATCAACTATTAACAATAAAAATAGATGAAATTTTTAATAGATATATCAATTTAATCTTTAATTAAAAAAACGTAAATTTATTTATTCAATTTTTAAAAATTAACGATATTTGGTAAAACTTTTACATGCATATATATTAATATTTTTGCATCAAATTTTGTGCAAAGCTGACACCTGTTAACTAGCTACATGATTTGATTGTTTGAATGTGTCTTTGATTAAAGCATTGTTAATCGCAATTAAATTTGACAGCACCTGGCTAACCAGACTAAATTTTTTTTAAGTATTTAGTAGCTTTCTGAAAGCGATAATTTCTTTTTGCCCAGTTTCTAGAACGAAAGGTTATTCCATATTTCAATAGTTTTAAACCTATTTTTAGTAAAGGTAATTTACTATTTGAACCAGTAATTTATTACTGAATTGATAAAGTTATACAATGAGATATTTTCATATTTTTATAGTTTATTTTAGGGTTAATACATATTTAATATTTAAATTTAGGTTCAAGGTTTAATTTGATACTTAAATTTTAAATTTAATTTTGCAATTAAATTTGACTTCAATGTTTTGTTTGTAGTTGAATTTCTTCAAATTGATACTAAAGTTTTTGTTCGTCCCGTATAATTTTTTGAGTTGAGTTTCAATATTTATTTTGATACTTGAATTAGAACATATATATCAAATATTTATCGGGCCATATAATATTATTTGATCTAAGTATTAAAATAAACATCAAAACTAAATTAAAATACCAAATTAGAAAAAGAATATCAAATATCAAATTAAATGTGACCAAATAATTCTATTGTAGGCGATGATGGTATATATGCGTTTATATCTGACTCTGATAGTGTATAACTTCAAAATCTGTGAGTAAGCCACAAGACTGTGATCAACTGTTGAGTATTGAAAAATATATTATAATTATATTGATTTTAAAATTATTTATTAATGTATCGACTATTAATATGGATATGATTTACTAATAATGTATTAGTTGGTATGAAATACAAAGCTATATATACATATAATTTAATTTCAATTTTTTCACCATTTAAAAGATAAAATAATAGGTTTTTTTAATATCATCAAATTTACATTCAAACATTTGATTCAATTAATTAATTGTTGCATAATTGATCAGGATTCAAATTTACCTATCTTTTCAGTATAAAAAGAACCCTATCTTTCCAACAAATTATATGCAGGATTTGGTTAAACTTGAAAACAAAAATACAAGGAAAGTGTTTGGATAAAACATGCAAACGTCAATACGGGGATAGTCTACTTACCTAAAATGCTTATAAATTTAAGGAAAGATTTCAATGGGTCCTGGCAAACATGCTGATGTGAGTAGGTAGTGTAGGTGATCAAAACTCAAACAACCTTTTAAATTAAATTACTTTCAAAAAAAAAAACGTGTACCCATTTGAGTAATAAGGATTTCGTGTAAGAAACTGTAGAATCTATGATTTGGATTCGTTACGTTGATTAGGTTTTCGAATGTGGTACTTTTGGTCATCGTTATTGGTTTTGGCTTTTAACAATTCAAAGACCACTCGAGCTGGTTACCAAGCCCACAATGGCAATGAAGTGCGTTGAAATTTCTGACCTATTTAATGTTTCTGATAACAACCTATAACCAAACCTGGCTTTCCTCGGAATTTTAAATACCTTGGATTAGCTTACGTTCTATACATCACAGCTTTAAATCAAGGGGAAAAGGTAGGCGAAGATCAAGAAAACAAGAGAGAGAAAAAAAAATGGTGAATCTTGTAGCAGCACAAAAGCCATTGATGAATGGGTTAATGAAGATGGCGGGGGTTCAGCCTTACTCGGTGGAGATCGAGCCAGGCACGGTGATGAACTTTTGGGTTCCTTGTGAAACAGTCAAGAAACCCGGGAAGGGTGAAAAAAAGGTCACCCATTTGGAGAAACCAACAAAACCAGTGGTGGTCTTAGTGCATGGCTTTGCAGCAGAAGGCATTGTCACATGGCAATTCCAAGTGGGTGCTTTGACGAAGAAGTACTCAGTTTATGTACCCGATCTTCTCTTCTTCGGTGGCTCCATTACTGACAAACCAGACCGGTCACCAACTTTCCAAGCCGAGTACTTGGTTCAGGGTTTAAGGAAACTTGGTGTGGAGAAGTGTGTGGTTGTGGGGTTCAGCTATGGTGGGATGGTGGCATTCAAGATGGCGCAGATGTACCCTCACATGGTGGAAGCCATGGTGGTGTCTGGCTCGATCCTGGCCATGACTGATTCCATAAGCGTGGAAACATTAAACAGGCTAGGGTTCTCGTCTTCTGCAGAACTGTTGTTGCCTAATTCTGTTAAGGGTCTTAAAGCTCTTCTCTCCGTTGCTGCTTACAAGAAGCTTTGGTTCCCTGATCGCCTCCACAAAGACTATCTTGAGGTTCCTTTACATTTTATTACTCTTTATCATCATCAACAATGTTCATACCATCATAATGAACATTTTGCATGCATGGCTGGCTGGTGATTCACATGACTTTCATGGGGTTTGGATTAATGTCCCTGTATGAGGCACTTATTAGGATTCTAGTGTTAAGTATATTGGCTCATTATCTTTTAAACATATAGTATAATTATATACAAGCAAATGAATTAGGTAAACTTTCGACACAAAGGAACAAAACAAGAATGAGAAACATGTTTGGAAGTACAAGGTTTATAATTAGCTCAATTAACTGTGCCTACTTTATTACACAAAGTGAATTGGTTAACCGAGAGGTCTGCCTTTCCCTTTATTTATAGTTACAGGTGGTCCTAGCAAAAATTAATGGATCATTGAATTAGAAAATAAAGTTTCACAGGAAAAGAAAAAAGAGAGAAAGTACAGGGTAAAAAATTCTACTACTATATTCGGAAACTTTCTGAAACTGAGATCATGAATGACCCTGGATGGAATTACAGGTGATGTTTACCAACAGGAAAGAGAGAGCTGAACTGCTGGAGGGTTTGGTCATTAGTAATAAGGATGCCACCATACCATCTTTTCCACAGGTTATCTGCATTTGCCTTTATTGTTTTGTTTTTTAATGGTAGATTTTTAGAAAAGAAATTGCTTACTCGAGTTTTGTTAAATTATGATTTTGCAGAGAATACATCTGCTGTGGGGTGAAGAAGATCAGATCTTCAAGCGGGAGCTTGCTCACAACATGAAAGAGTATGTTTTATGATCTCAAAAACTAGATAGAAAACAAGTTGAGATTTGAGGGTCCTTTTTTTTTTTTTTGGATAATTGGATATATATATATTAATATAATTTTCTATTGATGATGCAGACAACTAGGAGAGAATACAACATTCGAAGGCATACAAAAGGCAGGTCACTTGGTTCATCTGGAGCGACCTTGTGTTTACAATAGCTGCCTTAAGCATTTCCTGGCTTCACTGTATGCTGAACAAGTTAACAAATGAGTTTATGGTTTTTCAAGCCCGTGCTAAACTTTGCTCTCATAAATACAGAGAAAGGGAACTGGGTGTGTGTGCTAAGGGACTTTTGTTGTACTGGGTTATTGTTTTATTACAAAACCTTTCAGTTTTCTAGCAAAGAAATAATTATACAGTGCAATTATTGTGTTTTTTTTTTCATCATCTATAACAACTTTTTTCATCTATAGTAATAACAGCCATAAAATATAAAATACACCATTTACTAAATTATTTTTTTATAACAATTTTTTATCATAAAATAAAATTAATTTTATTCTTAAATGAAACATAAAAAAATAATTATAATATTTCAATTAAATGTTTAAAGTTATATTAATAACATTTTACTAAATAAAAAATAATCTTTTGACATAATATTTTTTAATTTAAATTTTAAATATTTAAACATGATCTAAATTTTATATGCTGATATAAATGTCTTGAATACAATTATAGACATATTGTAATCACCTCTTTATAACATCCAAATTTTAGGATTCAAATGAGTCTACAAAAAAGTCTATATATAAACAGAGTTGATTGTATAATTAAGAACAAATTCCTTTTTCGTTTTCTTTTTTCCTTTTAAAAAGGTAGTGCAAACATGTTATCAAACAACAGGGAAACAATACATGGTACAGGTTTGCTGGACATGAACTGCGCATATGTACTCTTTAACAATTTTGAAAATCAAATCGGTAAATGCATTACACGAACGTTTTTCTCTAAAGGAAGATTGAATCTCTTCTCCCTTTGGTTTCAGGGCCTCAAAGTGCCACAAAAACAACCCTGAATGCCGCCACAACCGCGTAATTAGTAAATGTTCCTGCTCATAAGATGCAAGCATGTTAGTTTATATAGATTCTTCTTAACTTGTACATTGCAACTAAACACACATATTGGGAGAGGCAAAGACCTCCACCACTCTAGTTCAGAAAAGTTTACCGTCATAGTAATCACCCACGATGTCAGCCAATTTACTAATGTTGCTACACTCCCAGCTAGCTAGGCCCTTAATATTTACCGGAAGTATTTGAAATTATGCAAGTTTAGAAAAATAAGCACCTCACCCGGACGACACCAACATTGTGAGCAACTTATTTTATGTTCACAAACACTATAATCGCTCTGCAAATAGTAACAAACTACTTAAATGCATACATGCATGCTACCAATGATAAGAGTACATGATGGTATAAAGTACATACACCTCTTTCAGCAGCAATACCAGATAACCATGTAATATAATCATACCAGATTTAATATCCGCCACTAGATATGTCATTACCTTAACCATCACACCTCGGCTTTATCTCTTGACAAAGCCATAATGCGCACAAAAACAGTTAGATTCAGTTTTGTTGGGAAGATGTATGCCTCCAACTAAATATGATAATAAGGGGGTTCGCTTAGAAGGATTTCTTCCTTTTTCTCATTGGTCTCAGTTGCTTATATCACCCCAGGTCAAACAAGTTTATGTATAATCACTTATGACACATATTGTGATAGTGTAATCGAGTCTAGAAAACACATGCCACGATAATTTATGATAATGTGATGTCTTCTGATCCAATCTGACTATTTTTTATAGATATAAAAGATGTTGGCCAATCAAACCATATCGTCTCTGATAAAGTAGATAGTAATGTTCCGGCTTCCAATCAGGGAGCAAGACACAGTATCCTCGTTTCGCAAATACCCGAAAATGAGGCGAGAAATGTCTTCTTTGGGATGATGAATCGATGGTTTACTGAATTTATGAGAACTAATCCTATGACACCGCAACCTCCGCCCCCTATTGTGCCTCATCTGATACCCCTTCATCCTCATAATACGGAAAGTGTATTACAACCTCCGATAGATAAGATCAGAAAATGTGGGGCTAAAGAGATATGAGGAAAACCAGAAGATTATTCGGCCAGGGCTAAATATTGGCTGGAGAACACATAGAGAGTTTTCGATGAAATGGCTTGTACCCCTGATTGTAACACCCCAAACCTGTATCCATTGCCGGAACAGAGTTACGGAGTATTACCGGAACTTTCAGAACATTTTCAGATAAATCAAGTCAATCGCTATTCATTTTTCGAGATTATTCATAACATCCCTTAGATGGACCCTCGAGGCCCAATATGAGCTTTGGAATTGAGTCGGGACTTAATCGAAAACTTAAAGAATTTTTCGCCACATTTCAAAAATTTCCCAAGGTACAGGGCTCACATGCCCTTGTGGTTCAAGGGACACGCCTGTGCTACAGGCCGTGTTTGACCCCGTGTAACTCTCTGACTTGTGCACACAGCCATGCCACACACCAGTGTGCTAGGCCGTGTGGTTAATTAAATTCTTTCAAAATTAGGTGTAGGTTTCACACGGCCAAGACACACGCCCGTGTTCAAGGCCGTGTCTCCCACACTGCTGAGACACACGCCCGTATCTCTTCCCGTGTGCTCAATTCTGAGCATTCTGTTTCTCAAATTTAATGTGCAGGGGACACACAATTTAACTACACGCCCATGTACCCTGCCGTGTGGACAAAATAAAGCCATTCCTAGCTTCATTTCCCACCCAAAATTTTGCCAATGACCTATACCAAAATTCACATCCGAATACCAATCATTTCAAGCATTCCAATTAAGCAAATTTTATCATTCAACATGGTATACCACTACATGCATACATGTTTATAATCTTACCTTGGTTTAGACCATATGTTAGACATAATCTGATCAACCACTTAACATATATGTAACTACCATAGTATGACATTACAAGTATATCAAAACAAGCCATTACTAGCCATTCCAATGGCTAGATTACAAGCATCATTTATATTTACATGCCAATTAGAGGTGTACATGGGCCGGGCCGGGCTCGGGCTGGGCCCAATTAAAAATCTAGGCCCGATTTTTAGGCCCGGACCTGGCCCGGCCCGAAATATGGGCCTAAAAAATTGTCCAAGCCCGGCCCGATATGTAATTGGTAAACCCGAGCCCTGCCCTACCCGTATTATTTTTTTTAAAATTAAATAACAAATAATAAATTAAGTCTTGATATTCTTTTTTTTTATTATTCAAAGGAAATGGAAAGAACAACGTTTTATATTCTCCACTATAACCAACTGTATGTAATCCTTACAATGTTTTGCCATGAAAGCTTATTTAAAGACAGCATAGTGTCTGATTAGACTAACCAAAGAAGGGCATTCCTTAATGCATTATTTATGACTACTTTCTGCATTACTTTAATTCCTTTCTTTTAAGGAACCCAAATTGAAACTGTTAAAAATTTCCCTCCAACCCAAACGCCAAATCCAGATCAAACCCACCTCTTTTAAGTCTTGATATTCAATCAATATATTATAGGATCTCAAAGATCATATCGAAATAATATTAAAAATGACAACAGAACAGTAAAAAGTAATTATATTAAAATTGAAACAAGTTGTTTGAACTAAAATAATAACCAAATTAATAATAAAAAAAAGTTCTACAATATCGAAATAATATTAAATACGACAACAGAACAATAAAATACCATAAAAGAACAATAAAACAACATCAAAACAGCCCCAAAACAGCATCAAACAGCATCAAAACAGCCCCAAAATAGCATCAAATAGCATCAAACAACAACAAACAGCAATTAACAGCAACAAACAGTAACTAACAACAACAAAACAGTGCAAAAAGCAGCAAAAAATTATCACTAAACAGCAGAAAAACAACATCACCAACAATCCCAAAACAACACCAAAAACCTGCAAAATATAATCAACCAACCAAAATATCTATACATTAACCAATTAACATATTTAGTTTTATAAGAAACTATAAATTGTAAGCTAAATTAAATTATCAATAGTTAGAAAAGAAGGTAACCTAAAAAGCAATCGAAGAAATATCGTCCTCGTCGTCATTCTTGTCACCAACTTCTAACATGAAATAAGGATAAATAATTAGATTATCAAATTGATAAAAAATAATATAAAATTACAACAATAAAACGAGAATAATAATTACCCGTTGAAAATCCCTTAGCTGCATCCAATCATCAAGGCATACAACGGCTTGAACCATTTTGGCTTAAGTGAACTCCTTAAAGGGTGTGATAACTTTTTTACCCTAGTGCTAGATTCATTTAAATACCGTTTATAATCATCACTCTCATCAAAATCTCCCCCAAAATCAACATTATGATGCAAACTAGAATCAACGGGATCTTTATCTGAGACATTAGAATTCTCAGCCAAAGAGGAAGATGTGGATTTGGATTTCTTAGCATACTTGTCAAGCAAGAGTCTAAGATTGCTAAGAATGGTTTCAACAAAATCAGAAGCATGAATACCATAGATTGTAGTAAAGCAATACTGCACATAATTCAACTTGTAACGAGGATATAAAATTGCAACACATAAAAATACCAACGAATACTCAGCCCAATATTTATTAAATTTTTCTTGCATTTGCTTAACCATTGGAGTTAAAAAAGAATGAGGACCTTTAATTGTATCAAGCAAGACCTTGTGAACCTTCCAAACCCCTCTGAAATAAAGATTGGCCGTCGGATAATTAGAACCAGAAAAAATACAAGTTACATCATAAAAGACTTTCAAAAATTTGCAAAGAATAACAACATTTCTCCACTCCTCGTCAGAAAGTGCAACTATTTGATAGTCTTTATCCCGTTGGCCCCAATAATCTAGCACATCTCTATAGTAGACAGAAGATTCAAGCATCAAATAAGTAGAATTCCATCTCACACACACATCTTGACGTAACTTTTTGGTCACATTCAAATGAAAACTTTTGTCGGCCACATCATAAATTTTTTCCTACGAATTCCTGACTTTTTTATGTACTTAATTCCATTTTGAATCTTACCAACAACATCATCAGCAAGTTCCAAACCAAATTTAACTATATGATTCAAAATATGTGCACAACATCTACCTTGAAAAAAAGCACCATCACACAAAATAGCTCGATTCGCACGAAAATGATTTTTAAGACAAGAAACCAATACATCTATGCTCAAACCATTATACGGAGGAAATAAAGCTCTAAACCTTATGGTTCTCTTTTGTAGCTTCTAATCTTTGTCAATCCAATGAGCAGTAATGCAAATATATTCATCATTAGTATGCTTTGAGTTCCAATTATCGGAAGTTAGACAAATTAAACCAGGTGCTTTAGCCAACTCTTCTTTAACATGATCTCTCTCTTTTGCATAATACATTAGGACATCCAGAGCAGCTGTAACTCTACTTATATTCTTAAAATTAGGACTAGTAATTCTCATCATGTATCTAAATCCAGGTTCTTCAACTGTCCTAAATGAATGCTTGCCACACACAAGAAAAGTAGAAACAGCTCGACGACACTCATCAACATCAAACTTATAGGTTTTTATAGATGGACCACCTCCTAATGATGGTTGATTGGCTATGGTGTATTGAGTGATGTCCTTATTAAATTTTTTCAAACATTGATTTAGATGACGTCTTAAATGAGAGGTTCCACTAGAAGATTTAGCAGAGAAGATACTCTTATAGTGATTACATTGTGCCTTCAATTCATTTTTGTCCTCGCATTCAAGCTTTGTCATTTCATCCCACACCTTTGAAGTGGTAGACTTTTGACGTTTGGCAGCACTTTCATACTCATTAAACCCATCGTCCACAGGTATAGGAGTGTTCGAACTAGCCATGGTCATAAAAACTTAAGTCCTGAAATCCAAATAAACCAAACTAGCCCAAATTATTCATAGTCATAAAAACAACCAATGGATGTAAACATTTCAAAGTTGACCTAAGGCAGCATATTTTCTTGAATTTAAACCATAATTTCTTGAATTTAAAGCCCACTAGATAATACTTTACCAAAAACATCTGAAACCAATTTAAAACTTCCAATTAAAACCCCCAGGCACCATAATTTTCGCAACATTTAACACAACCAATTTACTCTTTCAAACATCTCTAAACTAAACCTTTAAGCAGCATTAAAATACCATTCAGACACCATTAATTCCAGTCTTAAGAAAATTTCCAACACCATAAATTCACTACATTTAAAACTGTAACACCCTTAACCCATATCTGTCGCCGGATTAGGGTTAAAGGGCATTACTACACATAATACAAATCATATCAAATATTTACGACTCGAATATACATAATCAAACACATAAATGTGTAATGTAACTTCATAATATACTTAGCATTTTAAAGAAACGAAAAAAATATATATATTACCATTTAGCCGAATTCACCTAGAAGCATGTTTCATTAAATAAATTTACTACTGTTCATTTGGTCACCTAATATGCAGTGACCGAATATGCACATATCCATTATTAATAAACCTAAACAAATTAACTATCATTCAAACTACATATGCGTGTATATAAATATATCTATAGAGACATCCTAAATCTTGTGTAATTGAATTTAACATTTATCAACCATAGCCCCTTTAAAAGAAATTTCTAACATAACAATTTCCAAATGTAATATCTTTCAATTCAAACTACATTATAAGATCTACATCCAATTTGCCATCTATTAAACCAAAGGAAAATGCATGGTATAATATACACGAAAGCCATATATATATATATATATATATAAATATACCAACTTATGCATACATGCATTAGCGGTTGTATCTTTATAAAGATACAAGCATCATGGCCAATTACTATCAAGATCATATTACCATGACTTCACCATTTCATTACCAAACCACTTAAATCGAATTTGATACAAATGTACCAATGCCATTCATAACCGAATATGCTATATGCATTATAACATTTCTCTTTGATGTAAACTTGAATATATCACTTTAATACCTCTTTTTCCTGAATTAATGAATCAAACACATTCACATATGTGCAAAGGTTAACTATACATTCATTCACGCATACTCATATTGCTAATTATGCTGCATAAGATCATGCATTATTACCTTATATATATATTCAAGATGAAAGTATCTTAACTTAGCCATTTTCGCATGGCTATACTTATATACAAGACAAAATTCATGGGTTTAGAAACTTAGTCTAACCTATACATGCCTTTGATTTAAAAACTAAGCTTATAAGTACCAAATAAGATGATAGTGTGGATGACTTCACTGATGATCCCCTGAGCTCGTAGCTAGATCAAAATCTATAAAACAGAGTAAACAACACATGGAGTAAGCTACTTAGCTTAGTAAGCCTTAAGCAATTAGAACAATATAATCAATTATTCACCATTATACTCTACTCTTTATATAATCTTAGTTTAAACTCATAGTATACATTAATCATCAAAGTCATATATCACAAATGTAATAGGTACTAGCTTCAACCTAATCCCATGCATTCGAATATACACATAATTATAGGGTTAATTCCACATGACTAATTACCTATCTATAAAATTCCTAAATAGCCGAATATACTTGTGTATCCATACTCATAAAATTATCAAATACTCAAATGTTGATCAATGAACATCATCTAATCAATATCAAATTTCCACATGTCCAAGATACCAAATGCATAATACTTTATTTATAACCTACTCAATCGCAACATCATATATAAACACATACTTAAGTCAATACATACCTTGTGGCCAAATTATTTAATTTCCTTAATCAAGCTTTGGCTTGTTCATTTATCACCATAACTCCACCATTTTGTAAGTTTACGCTCGTATTATAAATCACCGGCATTAAGCCTGCTAGGTAATAAGCCCGAATATGTCACCGGCACGAGGCCTGCTAGGCAATAAGCCTGAATATGTCACCGGCACGAGGCCTGCTAGGCAATAAGCCCGAATATGTCACCGGCACGAGGCCTGCTAGGCAATAAGCCTGAATATGTCACCGGCACGAGGCCTGCTAGGCAATAAGCCCGAATATGTCACCGGCACGAGGCCTGCTAGGCAATAAGCCCGAATATATCAATGTGGTCAATCATTCCACACACATTTCATAACTATATTACATAACCAATTCAACTAAGCTTATTCACTTTAAACAAATAAAATCGTTACGTCATTGTAAAATCCCACAATTCACATCGAGATACTTATTCATATCACAATATCAAATTATGCAATCAATCTAATATACTTATATCCATTCGGCTATGACATAATTATGTACTAAAATTTATCAAACATTATCATTTAATATGTTCATAACAATTCTTTGATCTACTTCAGCTTAAGGACTTACCTCGGTTGTCGATAGACCGTGTAAATCGGCTATTCGAGAACCTTCGTCTTTCCCCGATCCAATTCTGCTTTTCTTTGTTCTTGATCTAAATCACATTAAATTCAGCTCATTCAAGTACATTTCAATTCAATTTAGTCCCAAATCCCATAAATAGACAATTTACCATTTTACCCCTAATATTTCACAACTTTGAAATTTAGTCCTATTTGCATAATACACAAAATACACCAAATTAGCTAAAACTATACAAGGGCCGAATATTCCTAGGGACTTTACAAGCCCTCACATTTTATTTATTTTGCAAATAAGCCCCTCTAAAATTTCATTTTTACAAATTAGCCCAAAATACTCAAATTTACCAAAATTTCCAATGCAAAATATACTAATCTTTAACATATCATTTATATAAAATCATAAAACACCAAAAATCACAAGAATATAGCAATGGCCGAACCTCATACATGCTCATTTTCAAAAATTCTAACATGGGTCGGGTACTATACAAAGCAACGATCTCAAAAACGTAAAAATTATCAAAAACCGATTAAAAACTAACCTTAAATCAAAGCTTGAAGTTGCCGAAATTTAAACAAGGTTTTCTCCCTTTCCTTTAACACATTCGGCCATCAAAAGAAATAAGATGATAATGGCTTTTCTCATGTTTTATTTAACATATAATATAACATTTAATTAGTTTACTATTATAACCTTTAAATAAAAATAAAACTATCATATTTAATAAGGGCAATTGTGACTTTAGCCACCCACTAACTTTAAAAATGGACTATTTACCCTTTAGATGCTCCATATTAAAGAGCCATCACCATTCTAGTACTTTACACTATAGAATGCAACTTTTACGCTTTACGCGATTTAATCCTTTTTATCAAATTAAGCTCTCAAACAATAAAATTTTTCTACGAAACTTTCACACACATTAATTCACATATAAATAACACAAAATATAATATTTTAAAATTTATCGGACTCAGATTCGTGGTCTCGAAACCACCGTTCCGATTAGGGTCAAATTCAGACTGTTACAAAAACAACCAAATTAATACTTTTTAGACATCATTTTAATTAACTTTTAAGTAGCCTTAAACAAACATTCTACTACTGCCATTAATCCTCTATTAACAGCAGAATACAGACGTCATAAATACCATCTAAGGCAACCAAATTAACTAAAAATTAAAACTTAATTGCACACAATTTATTCTCAAATTGTTGGAACTATTTTACATTTGATTTTTTTAGACCAAAAGATTAAAAATAACACCACAAGAATTAACTATTCATAGAGTCATGTACAAAAAAAGTTATTCATAAAGTCAATAAGCAAAAATACCGGATTTCGAAGGAACGTTGCTCGATGGTGCAGGAGCAGCAGGCCTTGGGGTTGACCTTCCTACAAAAATCAACATTTCACTTTTAACATATTGTGGGGATTATAGGTCTAAAACTACCAGGAAAATGGAGAAATAGTGAAAAAAATCGAATAAAAAATCCAATAAAAATGCAGTGCATCCAATATCCGCATGTATAAAATCCTCGAAATAAAATTGTTGAAATTTCACAATCGCTAATGGCATAACAACGGGAATGAAACGAAAACCGAAAATTACATTAAATGAAATAAATTATTATCTTTACATATCATGACAAACATTGATTTATTCAAATAAAAAAAAAGATCAGAGAAAACTCCAAAACGAAGACAAAATCATGAAAATAAATATTAGATGTGTTATAGACAAGCAAATCTGTTATTAAAAAAAAAACAGATGTGCATGTAGTCCTAAAATAACAAACCCATAAATTATTATACCAAAATAACAGACACCCATCACTCATAACGTCAATTACCTTTAAAATCATCTTCTTTTCAATTAATTGAAAAGAATAACAAACCTTTTGAACTGTTTGGTTCTAGAGAAACAGTAAGAAACGAGAAGGAAAATCAAAATTCTTCGAATGAGATGCACGTGCAATAGAGCTGAATAAAGGAAGAACCGAATGTGAGACAGAGATGAAAAGGAAGGTGGAGAATGGAGACTAGGGATTTTGATTTCAGAAATGGAAAAAAAAGGGAGGAAGAGTGGAAGTCTGGAAGAGAAAGGCACGTGAAAATGTATTTCTAAAGTTAAAATTTTATTAATAAAAAAATAAAAATAATAATAAAATATTTCAGGCCGGGCCGGGCCAAAAAAAAATCATACCCGAAGCTCGGCCCGTTTTTTAAACGGGCCTTATTTTTTGCCCAAGCCTATTTTTCGGGACTATATTTTTACCCAAACCCTCCCATTTTTCGGGCGGGCCTTCGGGCCGGGCCGGGTAGCCCATCCCATGTACAGCTCTAATGCCAATATGGCCAATATAACTTATACATGCCATTATAACCATAATTGATTTACCATATACACTGAGATAGACCGATGGATAGTGTGAGTGATCTTGTAACACCCCTAACCCGTATCGGTCACTAGAATAGGGTTATGGAGCGTTATCAGAAATTTACAGAACATTTACATACATTTCATGTTAAATACTAATCATTCACTGAGATTATACATAATGTCCCTTAAATGGGCCCTCGAGGCCCATACGAGCATTAGAAACAAATCGGGACTAAATCGGGATATCAGGGAATTTTTTTTTGAAATTTGAAAATTTTTCCTCCGTACAGTGCCCATAAGCCCGTGTGGTCTAGGGACACGCCCGTGTAGTTGGGCCGTGTGACTACATACGCCCGTGTCCTTAACTCGTGTAACTCTATGACTTTTAAGGCATGAAGAAATTGAAGTCACATGGCCAAGTCACACGCCCGTGTGCTAGTCCATGTGGCAAATTTTTATTTTCGAAATTAGGTGAAGTTTTCACACAGCCATGTAACACGCCTGTGTTCAAGGTCGTGTCAACCACACGGCTGAAACACACGCTCGTGTCTTTGCCTGTGTGCTCAATTCTGAGCATTCTGTTTCTCATTCTGTTTCTACCCGTGTGGACAAAATGAAGCCATTTCCTAGCCTCATTTGTCACCCAAATTTACCATTTACCTGCACTAAAATATACCAAGTACAATTCAACCATTCCAAGTATTCAATTTAAGCAAATTCCATCATTCATCATGGCATTCCATTACATGCATATGTGTTTATAAACTTACCTTGGCTTAACTTAGGCTTTAATATTATTTGATCACATATACTTAACATAACACATATGAATATATCAGAGTAACCTACTTTATCATACCAAAATAAACCATTACTAGCCATTCCAATGGCTAGGTTACAAAACATCATTTTCAAGCCACTATTGGCCAAGTTGTCCTATACATGCCATTATACCAAAATGATTTTACTAAGTATACCCAAAATAATCTAGTTGATAGTGTGACGATGCTTTAATAATCTCTAACCTCCGCGAGCTTCCAAGCACTACAAAACAGGGAAATGAAAACAGAGTAAGCATTACATGCTTAGTAAGTTCGTATAATGGAAACTAAACTTACCAATCCCGTTTATTAAATCTAAGCATACAATATCATGTTTTCCATCCATTTGAAAAAATTGCCTAAACACATGCATTCAATCAAACATGTTAGTCACAAACTTTACATATACATCAAGTAAGGATAGATGAGCTCATCATGCAATATTCTTTCAAGACATTATCATTTCATCTCATAATTCTCATGCCATGTCAAGAGTTTTATGTCCATTGAATCATTAAAATGATGATGGATGCTCAAGTAGTACACTCGAGGTGTACGATTCAATAATCCATCAATTCTTATTCAAGGGTACCCACTAGGGCACTTAGTCAAGGAACACACTCTCGAGCTACATATCGTATAACAGGATTACTAGTCCAGGCTAAATCCTTTATATAATGTATGCTCAGAAGAGCTCGATTAGGATTACCAGTCTAGGCTAAACCCTAATCATAACATATACTCGAGAGGTATTATATCAAGATTACCCGTTCGGGCTAAGTCCTTTCTATAATGAGGTCAATAGGATTACTCGTCTGAGCTAAATCCATCAGCAACAAATGTCGGACCTCATCCATTACGGAAAAACACATATATTCATCAAAATTCAATATTCAATCGGGGCATACCCCTTTTTCATCATTTTCAAACATGTATTAAATTTTCCATTATAGCATTCAAGCAATGCATATCAATATAAGTCACATTACATACAAACACAACATTCAATTAACATACTTACATGCTCGACTAAGTTACACAAACTGTAACGACCCAAAATTTACGGGTACCAAAAAAATATATTTTTGGGTCTCTATTTCCGTAAAATAGATTCGTAAATATTTATTAGAAATATTTACGAAGTTGGTTGTGTGATTAATTAAGTTTTTGTTAGCTGAATTAGCTAGAATTAAGGTTAATTAGGTATAAGGACTAAATTGAATAAAGTTTGAAAGTTGAATCATATAATAGAGAAAAGTCAAGGGACTAAATTAGCAAATAAACCATAAGTGAAAATAAGTGACAAATGTATGGAAAATATAATCTCATGTGTATGTATAATATATACATATTCAGGTTTAGTCGATTCTCGGACTAAATCGAGCTCGAAATTGAGTCTAGAGGTACATGCCATAATTGAGTCAATTTAAGTCGGGATTGGATGTTGATATATTTGTTTGTTTTTTGTTTTATAGTTAAAAGATGTTAGATGAATACATAGATGATACTGATCAAGAAATGTATACCGGAGATGAGGAATCCTATGAAAGAGATGAAACTGAGTCGGTAACACCAAGTGTAAATCCAATAAGACATTAACCCCCTAATGTCGAAAGAGATAATACTAGAGAAACTGATAATTCTGAAATACTTAGAGTTATAACTGATGCTCTTTAACGAGTAGCAGCAACTACAACTGCAACTACCTCTGCTCCTACTCCCCGCCGAGCCCCAATAAAAGAATTGCGTAAGTATGGTGCTACTGAATTTTTGGGTTTAAAAGGAGTTGATCCTTCTACTGCTGAAAATTGGATGGAGTCTACAAAAAGGATTCTGAAACAACTTGAATGCACTCCTCGAGAAAGTTTATTGTGTGTTGTTTATTTTATACAAGGAGAAGCATATGTATAGTGGGAATTAATATCTCAACATGTACCCGAAGAACATGTCAATTGGGATTTCTTTCAGAGGGAATTTCAGAAGAAATATGTGGGTGAACTGTACATTGAAGATCGAAAGCATGAATTTTTAACGTTAAAATAAGGTGATATGCACAACTTAGTCAATATGCAGTTGAATATGTACCCACCGAAGTCAATAGTTGCAAACGATTTTTATAGGGTTTACAAGATGAGCTAAAAGTACAACTGGTATCTCTCAGAATCACTGAATTTGCAGATTTGGTTGAAAGAGCGAAAATGGTTGAACAGGTATTGGGTCTAGATAAAAATCCTGAAATTACTCGTGTACCTAGGAAACGCCCTAGAGCTGCTAGTTTAAATCCGCAACCTAAAAGATCAAAAGAATCTCGGGGCAGTTGGAGATTTGATTCTAGATCAGATAGAGGTGATAGACATTGTGGTAGGCAGATGACAGTTTCACCGGTAGCATTAGAGGTCCATCTCGGAACAATGAAACTCTGGAATGTGAACATTGTGGAAATAGGCATCGGAGTGAGTGTTGGAAACTGACAGGAGGTTATTTCTGTTATGGATCCACTGATCACTTTGTTAAAGATTGTCTGAAGAATAAAAGTGATGCACCAGTTATATCACAAAGATTTGAATCCGCTTCCAGAGGCCGTGGATCAGGCCGAGGTGGTTTGGTTATTAGAGGACGTGCTAGAAGAGGAAGTGATATTTCCACCCAGCAATCAGAAGCCGGAGTATCAACACGAGCATATGTGGTACGGACTCATGAAGAGGGGAGTGCAAACGATGTGGTAACAGTTATATTTTTATATATTCAGAACCTATTTATGTTTTAATAAATTCGGGTTATTCAGATTTTAGAAGATATGCTTCGAGCTTGTATTATTCTCTTTGAGTCAGGTTGGGAACGTTATTTACCATTAGCTGAATTTGTATATAATAATAGTTTCCAATCAAGTATTCAGATGGCTCCGTATGAAGCTTTATATGGTCGAAGATGTTGATCACCTATTTGTTGGATGGAATTAAATGAAAGAAAATTGATTGGGCCAGAATTGATTCAGGAAACAGAGGACACTGTCAAGAAAATTCGGGATAGACTAAAAGCAGCTTTTGACAGACAGAAATCATATGTAGATCTGAAACATCGAGATATCGAGTATTCAGTTAGTGATAAGGTATTTCTTAAAGTATCACCTTGGAAGAAAATCTTGAGATTTGGTCGGAAAGGAAAATTAAGTCCTCGTTTCATTGAACCGTATGAGGTTTTGGAAAGAGTTGGGCCAATACCGTACCGATTGACTTTGCCTCTAGAACTACAGAAAATTCATAATGTTTTTCATGTTTCAATGCTCAGAAGATATCGATTAGATCCTTCTCATATTATCTGTACAGAGGATATTGAAATCTGACCTGATTTGTCATATGAAGAAGAGCCGGTTAGAATATTAGCTCGAGAGGTGAAGGAATTGTGTAATAAACGAGTTCCTTTAATGAAAGTATTGCGGAAAAGTCAGAATATTGAAGAAACAACTTGGGAACCAGAAGAAACTATGAGATCACATTATCCTTACCTCTTTTCAAGTAAATTTCGAGGATGAAATTTATTAAGGGGGAGAAATGTAACGAGCCAAAATTTACGGGTATCAGAAAAGTATATTTTTGGGTCACTATTTTCGTAAAATAGATTCATAAATATTTATTAGAAATATTTACGAAGTTGGTTGTATGATTAATTAAGTTTTGGTTAGCTGAACTAGCTAAATTTAAGGTTAATTAGGTATAATGACTAAATTGAATAAAGTGTGAAAGTTGAATAATAGAATAGAGAAAAGTCAAGGGACTAAATTAGCAAATAAACCATAAGTGAAAATAAGTGACAAATGTATGGAAAATATAATCCCATGTGTATGTATAATATACATATATTTGTTTATAATATTTAATATATACTTAATATTTAAGTATAAAATATAATAATATATTATAATTAAATAAAGGAAATAAAAGAAACAAACAAACATAATAGTAGAAACGAAACAGGGGAAGGAAAGAAAGAAAGAAAAAAGGAAAGAAAAAGAAGGAGAAATTAGGGTTTTGAGATTTCAAGCTTAATTGCTAACGTTGAGCCGAAGACCTCGACTAGGAAAGGAAAGAAAAAAGTTGACGGGGAATAATTCGGGAAAATTACGGTTTGCATTTCTATAATCTGAAAACTAAAATTATTTGTTGTGTTTATTATTATGTATGGTAAGTGAAATTGAGGTGAGTTTGATATATTGATATTGAATTGAATTATTTTGTGAACATATGTGTATGATTGAAAAGTGTATTGAATCAGAATCGATTGAAATTGTATATTGATTGGAAATTGAATTATGAGTTGAAATACCCTATTAACAATGTCGGGCTAAGTCAGATATAGTTGGCATGCCATAGGATTGGAAGTGTTCAGGGATACTTCGACTTCGAGTTGATGAGGCACTATAACTGTCGTATTACTATTATTACTTCAGATAAATCTGATGAGGTACTGAGTACTCTACTGTTACTGTTTTACTTAGGCTTGGCCGATGAGGCACAAAGTGCCGTATTGGTGTGTTGGTTGGATCCGTGTATCTGTTGAAGTCCAAGTTGTGTTAATAATGATAAGTAATGAATTGGTTAAATTGATTGATACTGAATGATATTGAAATTGAATTTAATATACTACGGAGAAATGCTATTGAATAGCATCTATGAGATTGAAATAGAATATGTAAAAATTGAAAGTGTTATGAATGATGTGTATTGTGAAATTGATTAATTTTTTAATGGATTTGTTATGTGTAAATATGTATTTGAACTTTATAAATTTTTATTTAATAAACATTTGAATTATAGAAATACCACTGAGTTTTATACTAAGTGTACAGTTTGTTTATGTGCGTAGGTTATGTAACATCCCAATTTAGGGCCTAGTCAAAATAGTGGTTTCGAGGCCACAAATCTGAAGTAGAAATAATTATTTTATGAGTATTTTTAGGTCTATGGCATGGTTGTGTGAAAAATTCATGAAGAAATTTTATGCATAAAGTGTCCAATTTGATAATTAGGTCTAAATTGAATAAGTTGCAAATGTTCTAGAAGCTTTGAGTATGAAATAGCTTTGGATTATGAATAGAGGTCCTTAAAAAGTAATTTTCCTAATTTCTAATTTTATGGACAAAAATGGACATGTTTAGGAAAATTTTGAAAGAAAGGCTTTAGGGGCATTTTGGTCATTTGGTTAATAAAAGAATTAAAAGGGAAAATAAAGCCAAAATTGATGTCCATCTTCTTCACCATAGCCGATATTGCTCTCCATAGCTAAGGTTTCTTCGACTTTCAAGCTTGATAGTAAGTGCATCCTAGCCCCGTTTTTAATGTTCTTTACATTTTTGAAGTTGTTATCAACCGATCTAGCTATTTCTATCATTTATTTGAGCTAGGGTTGATGTCTAGGGTTTTTCCCATGTGCGACATGCATGTATTTTGATGTTTCATGTTAGATTATGAAAGTTTGATGTGTGAAGAACATCTTTTACTAAGTGTTTTTTTTATGAAAACACCTAAAAAGGGCTTAATTGTAAAAGTTGTAAAAATAGGTAGTAGAAATGTGATTTGATGAAAAATGTGGGCTGGTATAAGCATGATATTGGTTCGACTAGGCTTGGGTAACAAAGAAAATGACTACACTTCATTTTACAAGCCTAGAGACTAATTTATAAATATATGAAAGTCTAGGGGTAAAATTATAATTTTTCCAAAGTATGATTTTTGGACTGATTTGAACAATGTGATAATTAAATGGGCTAAATTTTCCATTATAGATCAAGAAAAACAGAGTCCGGACCTAAACCGAGGAAAGAACAAGGTTGTGGACTAAATCGAATAGTTAGCCATATTTGGGTACCGAGGTAAGTTTGTGTGTAAATAGTGCAACATTTCATTATTATGTATTTAATGCTTTAATATTGCATGAATTGTGAAATTGTATTTTTGGATTTGATTAATGTTGACTCGATGGCGATTCGACGAAGATTTGATACCTCGAAATCCTGGTTGAACCTTAGGAATAGTTAGGATACAAATGTCATGACATTAGGGTTATGAGATTTCATGTAAAACCATATCTGGGATATGGCATCGTTATGAGATTTCGTGTAAGACCTTGTCTGGGACATGGCATCCATATGAGAATCATGTAAGACCATAGCTGGGCTATAGACATCGATATGTGATCCCATATAAGACCATATCTGGGATATGACATTGGTATGATTCTATGTGTATGTGATTCCCGAGTATCCTTTAGTATTCCAAGTTGTTCAACGGGTAATCCAAAGATTATGTCAACGAAATGACAAGGTATATCATGTTGAAAGGGTACAGGTACGTACACGAAGCTCATAAATATTGAGATTATAAATTGATGAGATCTTGATAAGAAGTGAATGAATAAATCATGAACACGAGTTTTATTGTACATTATGTAAAGGATACGATTTAAAATGTATCTATGATACTTGATGACATTGTGATAGATTATATTATGTTATGTGTACAATGATGCATGGTTAATGTTGTTAATTATTTACATGCCAACTTACTAAGCTTTATGCTTACCCCCCTTCTTTTTCATTTCTTATAGTGTCACCAAGCTAGGTCGGGGATCGGAAGTCGTCGGAGCTTCGATCACACTATCAAATTATCATTTTGGGTACTTATAATTACATTGTTTTGAGTTATGGCATGTATAGGGACTTGGTCTTTTTGTTATGTGTCACTATTGATTTGGCCAAATATGTTGGCTTGTAACGGTATTTGATTCATTTTGTATATGGCCTTTGAAAGTTGGCTCATGATGGCTATGTTGGCTATTGATATACTTAATGCGTATCATGAATGTGATTTTGGCATGATGTTTAAGTATTTTATATGTGAGCTTTTGAATGGTGTGTTACAACATTGGTTGTGATTGATATGGTTGTAAGTTTATGCATGGATTGGTGTGGTTTGTGGTTGTGTAGGTTGGTGCCAATAAAAGGTGGCAAAAAGGCTTGGTAAATAGCCTTATTTTGTCTACACGGGTAGGCACACGGGCGTGTGTCTAGGCCGTGTGTGACACACGGCTTGCCTCACGGGCATGTGTTCGACCGTGTGTCCCCTGCACCTTAGTTTTGAGAAACAGAATGCCCAGTAGTAAACACACGGGCACGAGACAAGGCCGTGTGTCTCGACCATGTGAAGTCTGCACCTATTTTATGGAAAATTATAAAAATTAAATCACCAACACGGCCTAAGCACACGGGCGTGTGACTTGGCCGTGTGACCTTATTTGGTTGATGACGTCATAAAGAGAATGTCCCCTATTTTGGACACGGCCTGAAGCACGGGCGTGTGATATGTCACACGGTCGTGTCCCTTCACCCACACGAGCATGTGGACCTTTTTCCTGACAAATTTTCTAAGTTTCCCGGAAGTTTTCAAAGTTCTTGGTTTAGTCCCAAACTACTCCTAATGTATGTTTTGGGCCTCGTAGGCTAGTTTAAGGAACGATATGAATGTTTATGAAAAGTTTTAAATTTGAGCAGAAATTCATGTCTTGATTTTGTATGATTGCTTGTGTATAAGTCTGGTAACGACTCGTACCCTGTTCTAGCATCAAATACTGGTAAGGGGTGTTACAGGTTAGGTCAAAGTTAGACTGTTGAATCAGCATCCATAGCCGATCCCGAACTCAAATACGTGGTGAAGTATTTTCTCTTTTGAAATGGCATGTACCTAGGTTGTCTTTTTATGTCCTTTTGAGATGTGTATATTATTGTGTATTAGATAACATTGTTGATAAACATATAAATATAAGTCTTATAATATAGTCATTTACATAGTTATGGTTTGGATTGGTTGAATGATATATAAATGATTTGTGTAGATAATTTATGTTAGACATCTATGAACATATTAATTAGATTATTACAATGATAGTTCTGTCATGTTTTAGAAGTATTTAATTGTGTTTTGGAATGGTTAAAAGATTGAATTTTTAGTTACTTGTCATTCAAGAATTGCAGGGTTGGTAAACTTGTTGTAAAAGGCTCATTTTGAGTCCACATGGCCTGGCACACGGACATATGACCAAACCGTGTGATACACATGGCTTACACATAGGCGTGTGAGTAGACCGTGTGTCCCCTGCAACTTAAAATTTTAGAAACAGAATGCACAGGTATTGCCACACGGGCAAAGACACAGGCGTGTGTCTCATCCGTGTGAGGTACACGGCCCAGCACACGGGCATGTGCTCGGCCTTGTGAAAACTGCACCTAAAATTCGAAAAATAAATTGACCACACGAGCCTAGCACACGGGCGAGTGGCTTGGCCGTGTGAAACAAGTCAGAGAGTTACACGGGGTAGGACATGGCCTTAAACACGGGCATGTTTTAGGGTCACACGGGCGTGTCCCTAAACCACACAGGCATGTGAGCCCTGTACATAGGAAAAATCTTGAAATTTCACGTAAAATTCTCAAAGTTACCGATTATGTCCCGAATTGTTTCTAACGTACATTTTGGGCCTTGAAGGCCCATAAAACGGACAACATGATTAATTTCTAATTTGAATGTTAATTATTTCTATATTATTTTTATTAAAACTGTATTGACTGGTAATACTCCGTAACTCTGTTCCGATGACGGATAAGGGTTAGGGGGTGTTACACGAACTTACCTCGACATTTGTTCACGTATAAAATCTACTAATCCGAAACATTTTCCTTTCCTTGATCCAACCTCGAATTTAAGTTGTTCGGATCTATATAAATAACTTTAATCATCAATTTCACACATTTCATACTCATTTAGACTCAATTTACGTCATAGGCAAAATTACCATTTTGCCCCTCATTTTTCCATAAATTCCAATTTCGTCCCTAGGCTCGTAAAATGAAATTTGTGCAATTTACTCCCTATTCCAAGCCTAACCAAAATCCCATTACGAAATTTACAGCACATGTATTCATAAAAATTTAGAATTTTTCATTAAATTTCACAACTTTATATTTTAGTCCCTAAATCATGTTTTCATCAAAAATCACTTTGTAAAATTTGTTCATCTATCAACAACCTTTCATTTTCTACCATAAATTTCTAACTTTCAGCATATTCATATATGACCCAAATTTCATACCTAGATAACTTTTCAAATTAATCCCCCAAATAGATAGATTAAGCTATCCCGGTTTTAAAATATCAAAATTACTAAAAACGGGATAAGAAAACTTACGCAATTAAGCCTTGAAAGATTCTTCTCTCTCTTTCCTATGGTTTCCATATAATTTTGGGGAAGAAGATGAGAAAAATAAGATGATATCTCTTTTTATCATCTTTTAATTAATTAAATTATTTCAATTCCAATTTAGTCCCTACTCTTTTCTAATTTTTCCATGGATGAGTCACCAAAAATCTACATACGTTTCTTTAATGGTCTAATTACCATATAATGACCTCTAGTTTTGAATTTCATAGCTATTTAATCCTTATAACTACTAGAATTCAACTTTCACATTTTATGCGATTTAGTCATTCTCGTAATTAAACACTTAATCGATAAAATTTTCGTATCAAAATTTTCACATGACATGTCTATCATAATACGGACCATATAATGAAATAAAAATAAACCTTATTTTGGGATTGGATTTGTGGTCTCGAAACCACTGTTCTGATTTCACTGAAAAATAGGTTGTTGCAGATCACCGCCAAGTTTCCAATCCAACGAGCTTCCGATTTACTATAAAATAGGGAAATAAAACTAAGTAAGCATTACATGCTTAGTAAGTTCGTATAACATGGCACTTAACTTACCATTTATTCTATTTTGAGGTAACTATGTAAGGCACATTCAATCAATTTGACCTCAAGCCCTACACATATCCTCATTGCCCTTGTTAGTCATATATTCCATAATAACATCAAATCATGTATGGGCTCAATAACAATCAAGTTTCCATGCACATATGCTTTCTACAACATGCATAAATCACATCGCTATATCTCAAGTATATTATCATATAACACATCTCGAATTCAAATTATTTCATGTCAGAACTTTACTCATATCATTCAAAATATCAAGGTCACACGAGTAGTAGTACACTCAAGGTGTACAAGTTTATATTCAAGGATGAACATATTCATCAAATGAATTCCTTGTTCAAATATCATCCTCTCATGTTTTCATATATCAATTGTCATGTATCATCATTTTCAGGTGTTTCAGACAAATACATGTAATAACTCATTTCTTATCCATATCTTCTAATGTCAAGATTTTTACCCGTTGAATTTCTTCGGAATATCGATGGATACACAGGTAGTACACACAAAGTGTACAAATCAGAAAATCCGTCAATTCATATTCAATGGTACCCATAAGGTACTATTTCAGAGAGTACACTCTCGAGTCACACATATATACAACAGGATTACCAGTCTAGGCTAAATCCTTTTTTATGACATATGCTCTAAAGAGCTTGATCTAGATTACCCGTCCGGGCTAAATCCTTTTTATAATGACATAAATGGAATTACTCGTCCGAGCTAAATTCCGTCAGCAACAAATGCAAGACCTCATTCATTTCGGGAAATTACATATCCATCAAATTTTCCATTTATTCAAACGGAATTTGACATTTTCCAAGCATTATCAGGCATGTGATTATTTCATACATTTATAATATTCACATAATTCAATAGACACATTCCACATTCATTTCAAGTACATAAGTGACATTTTTATCATTTATCATTTATAGGGCCTTATTATTGATCGGGCTTCGTCAAGTATATTTCCAATGTCATATACATATAATATTTATACAATTCACAAGCACAACATTTAATTCAAGCATATAAATATACACAATTTAGTTACACGAAATTACCTTGACAAATGTTCGTGTACGTAAAATCTACTAATCCGACATTTTCCTCTTTTCCTCGTTCTAACTCCAAATTTGGTCTATCTGGATCTATACGAGTAAATTTAACATCAATTTATCACATTTCATATTCATGTGGACTCAATTTACACACTAGGAAAAATTACCATTTTGCGCCCAACTTTTCCATAAATTCTAATTTCGTCCATAGGCTCGAAAAATGAAATTTGTGCAATTTACTCCCTACTCCAAGCCTAACCAAAATTCCATCATAAAATTTACAGCACATGTATTCATAAAAATTCAGAAATTTTCAACAAATTTCTCAACTTTACATTTTAGTCCCTAAATCATGTTTTCATCAAAAATCACTTTGTAAAAGTTATTTATCTATCAACAACCTTTCATTTTCTACCATAAGTTTCTAATTTTCAGCATATACATCCATAACTCATTTTCCATACTTTGATAACTTTACAAATTAATCCCCCAAATAGATAGATTAAGTTATCCCAGTTTCAAAAATATCAATCAAAATTATTAAAAATGGGGCTTGATTACTTACCCAAATAAGCTTGATAAGTCTTCTTCCTCTCTCCTAGGGTTTCCATGGAAATATTTGGGGAAGATGATATGAAATTTTTCTTTTTCATTTAATTAAATTGTCATTTAATAACTTTTCTTCTTTCCAATTTAGTCCTTAGCCTTTTTTTTATTTTTCCATGGATGAGTCATACCAAAATGTCTACATACTTCTCTTTAATAGTCTAATTACCATATAAGGACCTCTAGTTTTGAATCTCATATCTATTTAATCCTTATAGCTACTAGAATTCAACTTTTGCATTTTATATGATTTAGTCCTTCCCGTAATTAAACACATAATCGGTAAAATTCTCGTATCAAAAATTTCACATGACTTTTCTAACATAATAGAATAAAATAAAAATAAATTTTATTTTCGGCTCGGATTTGTGGTCTCGAAACCACTGTTCTGATTTCACTGAAATTGGGTTGTTACACTGATGATTGTTTGAGATGTGTCGTGTCATTGTTAAAAGATGAAACTTATGATTGGTGGTCTATATTGATAGCTATTGTATTAAGAGACAGAGTGAACTGAGACTTCTTTCGATCTGAATTCTGGAAGAAATATATCAATAGATTGTATCTAGAAAAGAAAAAGAGAGTTTCTCAAGCTGAAGTAAGGAAACATATCTGTGGCTGGGTATGATCGGGAATTTTTCATTCTTAGTAAATATGCCCACGAGATTGTACCGATGGAAATCAAAATGTGCATCTATTTTTAGTTTGAATTGAATGATGAAATTTGAATGTTGGTCGAAGCTTTAGAATTGAGAGAATTCGTAGTGCTGTCTGAACGAGCTCAGAAGACAGAGGATATTTGTAACGAGAAGAAACATTCTGAAATAAAGCTTCGGGACTCCAGTAAATGGAGTATGTCTAGACCATTTTTAATTCTTCCATCGGAGAAATCGGGAGAAGCTTTTAATCACTTCACCAATTCATTACGGTTTGTGGGAAGAAATAAGCCGAGACCGAGTAACTTGAGATTTCAGACTACCTCAACAAATAGTGTTGGTCATATTCACAATGTTGATAGACCTGTTTTTGAGCATTATGGAAAAACTCATGGTGGTGAGTGCCGAGTTAAAAAGGGGTTTGTTTTAGATGTGACTCTACTGAACATTTCTTGAAAAACTGCCTAAGAAAGTCAGGAGTTGTTGATAATCAGACTGTTAGAACAATATCTGCTTTTCAAAGAGGTAGAAGATTGGGATAGAGTAGTAACACCAGAACAACTCGAAATGGGACCAAGGATTCAACCATTAGATTTGAGGCTCGGGTGTCTGCCAAAGCTTATATTATCCAAGCCTAGGAGGATGCTTCTGCCCCAGATGTCATTACTGGTACTTTTTCCCTCTTTGATGTTACTGTTTATACACTGATTGACCCTGGTCCAACACATTCGTATATTTGCACTACATTAGTAATGGATAAGAACATGCCAGTAGAATCGGCTGAACTTGACGTTAGAGTAATGAATCTGTAACACTCCAAACCTGTATCCGTCACTAGATTGGGTTTACGGAGCGTTACAGCACAAATTAGGACCTTTATCATCAAACATAAACAAAATATAAAATAAATTATAACACTCATTAGCTTATAAAAATCAGGGTAAAAATACACTTACAGGCCTTAAATTGAGCATACGGGGCCTTAAAAATAGTTTGGGAACAATCCATGTCTAATTTGAATCAAAACAGAAAAATATGAAAAAATTTGAAACTTTTGGAAACAGTGGTCACACGGCCGTGTGGCTTGACACAAGGCCGTGTGGATTCCCCACACGCTCGTGTAACTAACTGTAATTGTGTGAAAAATCCTGCACCCAAAAAGTAAAAAGATACATGCCCATCGAAGATCCATCACACTATCCAGCTCAAATTTTGGTAGTTTTTGATGTTTTGGCCAAGGTTATAATGGCATGTATAGTTAGACTTGTATTGGTATTTAGTTGAATGTTAGTTGATGATTTTGGCATGTATAAGTTGTTTGGTTTTGGTATCTTTTGGTGCTTGCCAAATTATGTCATTTTGGGAACTTATGATGCATGAATGGTATGGCTCAAATGGTATGTTTGTGATAAAGTGTTAATGGTCATATTTGTGGCATAATTTGTTAGAAGTTGAGTTATGTTTGATGATGGAAATATGAAAAAATATGCATGTGTAGCTAAGCTTTGATGTTTGCTTGTGAGGTGCCTTGAAATGGCATATGGGTTTATTGATTTAAGGCTAGTAAATTGGCCATGATATGTATATTTCGGTAAGGTTTTGATGCCTTGATTAGGTGTACGAGAGGCCTGTAGGTGTATGCATGTTATGGTGTTGGAAATGGCTTGATTTTGGGCAAATTCATGTCCATACGAACGTGTGACTTAGTCGTGTGTGACACACGGCCTAGCGACACGACCGTGTGTCCCTTGTAAGTTTTATTGCGTAGAAGTTAGGCAGTTACACAGCCTAGCACATGGGCTAACACACGGGCGTGTGGGGCTATTTTGAGAGTTATACAGCCTGGTACACAGGCGTGTGACACGATCGTGTGACCCTACTCAGTGAGTTACACGGGTGGGGCACGGGCTGGGACACTATAACAGCCTATTTTTAGTCAAATCAGAACAGTGATTTTGGGACCACAAATTTGAGGTTGAAATATTTATTTCATTATTATTTTAATATCTACAGCATGATAGTATGATTGTGTAAAAATTTTGTTAAGAAATTTTATCGTTTGAATGCTCAATTCAATAAAAAGGACTAAATCGCGTAAAGTATAAAAAGTGGAGTTCTATTAGCTAAAAGTGTCTAATAGCTATAGAACTTAAAAGAGGAGATCTTTAAGTAGTAATTAGCCCATTTATAAAGTTATTGGTTATTTTTGGACATGATCAAATGAATTTTAATGATTTATAACAAAGGTTAAATAAGTAAATGAATAAATAAGTTTAGTAAATTAAAGAAATAACAAAGTATCATCTTCCAAACAAGCTCCCACCACCGAAAATAAAAATTAGAAACACCATTAAAAGAGCTTGAAGGTTCGGCCAACTATCCTTTATGCATGTAAGTGATTTTTGACTCGGTTTTTAATGATTTTTATGTTTTCGGAGTCGTTGTAGCTTAATTTAGCCAGCCCAGGGATTAATTTGCAAAATTGTTAATGGTTTAGGGTTTTACCATTGATTAATATGTGTGTATTTTGATTTTTGATGATAGAAAATGAATGGTTGTTGTTAGATAAACAACATTTGTTAAGTGATTTTGGTTGAAATTGCAAATTAAGGATTTATTTGTAAAATGTGAAATATTCATGGTTAAATTGTGAAATAAATGAAAAATATGGGCTGCAATGATAATAAGGAAAATTCAGCTAGCATGTGTAGGGACCTAATTGCATGAATGTAATATCCCAAATTATGGCTTATGCATAATTGCTTAATTGAATGTGAAAGCGTGCTTACGTGTGTTGTGAATGTGTTCTATGAATTTTTGTGAACCTTAGTGTGTAGTCAAGTGCCTTAGAAATTATTAGATTTTAATTCTAAAAGAGGGAGCTAAGCCTGAGAGGCCTTAAGAAAATAAATAGGGGAAATATGTCACACAATTGGGCTTGGTAAAGTGGTTGCAAGGCGCCACTTAGGGCCTAGTAGGTGACGCCACAAGCAAGGGAAAAGGGGCCTAGGTTCGAGTCACAAGGGGAGCAATAAGGGAATTTTTATTTTTCAGCAGAGATGAGCAGCAAGGGACGACACCAAGGCTATATTTTAGGAGTTTAAATTCTTTTATTTTTAAGAGATAAAAGGGGTGATAAAATAATTAAGATAAGTGATAAATGAGGGATTATTTTATTAATTTTGGATGAGGTGATAAGAGGAGAAAAATGAGGGGTTTGATAAGGGAGCATGTGATGGCCGGCCAAGGGATTCTCTTGGTGATAATTTCGGCCAAAGGGGGAATTAAGGCCATTAGTCATTCTTCTTCTTTTTCCTTCCTTTCTCTCTGCCGAATTCTCCCTGCAACCATTCTCTTTCTCTCTTCAAATCTCCAAACCGATTTCTTCATAGCATCAAAAGCCGAAACCTTGATCAACCTCTTCTTTTCTTCTTCTTCTCGTAATCTTTCCAAAAGCCAAAAGTAAGTTCTTGTTAGCCTTAGTCGAAACTTCTCTAAGGAGTTAAGCAAAGGTGATGTCGACTTGGTGACTAAGGGTAAGATCAAATGCAATTTCTTTTCTTTTTCTTTTAGGCTTGTCGAAAACTAGGAATCTAACCCCATTCTTGCTTTTGGCTGAAACTCTGAAGGAGGGTTTCGGGATTTGCCTATTGTCGACAGCAAGGAAGGATCTTTCGGGATTTCAAGGATCTAAGGTAAGTAAATATAAGATTCGGCCATAGGCCATTCTATTGTGTTTTAATGTTGGAATAAATCTAACATGTGGCCATAGGAATTTCGACATCACTAAAAAAGCAAGGATCAATTGTGGAAATTGAAATCGCAAGGTAAGGAGGGGTTATATTTGGTCATATTGATTATGATGCTAGCCGAATCTAACTAAGGACATTTAGGGGCAGTCGACAGTGGTATACAAGGATTTCGGGATTCCAAATTGAAAGGTAAACACTTATGAACAATCGGCCAAGGCCCTACTTTAGTACTTAGATTTATTTCTTACCTATTCAAAAGCCGAAACTAATCATTTAGGTGATCTAGAGTTTGGCCGATTGCTGGGGGGGAAGTATCACGAACTTTCAGAATTTAGTTGGTAACCAAATCGGCGGCAAGGTAAGAAGTTGATTTCAACAATTCTATTGGGATTTGGTTTTTAGCCGAATGGTTTTCTAACATGTTAAGGTTGGCCGAATATAGGAGTTAAAGATCTAAGGCAATAGATTGGGCTTTTCGGGATTTGGAGTGAATTCGATAAGTGTACCAGGTGTGTACCCCAGACTAACTCTTACTAGATGTATGGCTATATTTTGTTATATGTGTTTATAAGAATGTGAATGTGGCTAAGGTACCATGTGATGGTACAAAGTACTCAGGTACGTTTTCCTACTCCTACTATGAGTGTGATAAATATCTGTTATGGCACATAAGTGCAGTTATAAGAATATGAATGAAATATAAGGCATAATATGGGCATGTTTTGTATGTCATGGGCATTTGGGTGATTGAGAAAGGGGAAGTGAATGTGGTGACTTCGGTCACATTATCTGAATATGGTGTCTCATGACACAAAATATTATCTGGTGGCTATGCCACGAATTTTATAAGGGCGATGAGCACGTCGGCTGCAGCGACTGCCTTCGATGGTGTGTAGCGGATGGAGGGTTGACTTAGTAGTCCCCACGGTGTGCAGGTTGGTACGGGTGATGTGTAGCGGATGGTAACTAGGCTTGGGTTCGGGAATGCATCATTTATTGTGAATTATGATGTATATATATGTATGAGTTGATATGCCTGAATCTGTTTGGACTTAGTGTTTGTGTACACATTGAGTCTGTTTGACTTACCCCGTTGTGGGAACATTTTTCAGGTGACGATCAGTAATGGACCGGGCCGGCAGGAGCTTAGTGGTGGCCATGCTCAGCAAGGAATTTTATTATCTGAATATTTTATTTTATTTTAAGTACATTAAATTTATTTTGGGTTTGTTTATTTGATGTAATAAAGCCATAGTACGAACTATTTTATGCATGCATGTTATTTATTTTCTTATCATACGAAATTTTTATCAAACTAAAGACTAAGTAAATTTTATATAAGAATGAATTCTAGACGTTTTGACACTTAAAGAAAATGATTTTTAATCTAAAGATGAAACCTAAAACAAATTCGGCATACCTTTTAACTTAAAGTTTTGAAACTGAACAATGGAATTTTTATAAAAACTTATGTTTCAAAAATCTAACGGGTTTCCAACTTGAGCCCAATCCAATTCGAGTTTTCTCCCAGAATTACTCTAAGGTTTTCAACAGATACAAATCTGATTTGAACAGTTTTACTCGAGGAACATACCAGATTTGGTCGAGACTCGTGGGCCGGGTTTGGGGTGTTTCAGCTTGGTATCAGAGCCCAATTTTCAAACTCTCGGCCTTGGGTTTAAGGCCCAAAACGTTTTCAAAGTAAGCCCAAAAAGAATTTTGTAAAATAAGCAGGTTTTCTGGCATGGCACCTAAGTCTCCGACCCGAAGTCCACCAAGTAAGTACCCCTATCTCTTGTGTGAATTATACTATGACTTATAGAAGGGTAGAAAATGGAACGTAGAATAGTATATTAGGTATTTGAACCCTAGGACTAGCTACCCCAACAATTACATAAGACTTAAGCGCCTAATTAAACAAACCTGTGACTAAGTCGCCGAGTTAGGGTGTGGCAACCATTATGCGCATGTCTAGAATTGGTATTCGGTGGGAGCTTGGTATTTAAGCAGTCCGCGTGACTCACCTCCTCTCCACTCGAATCCTACCTGGTGCGTAGCTTCGGTTCACCCTAACCAAGAGAACTTATTCACGGGCTAAACCCAATAACTAAAACCCGAAAGGGAACTAGCCGTATTTTCATAAAAACCCTAGTTTTAAAACTCTTAAATTACCCTTTTAGTTTGTAAAAAATGTTTTACAAAATTTTTCTGAAATATTCCCGATTTATAAAATTGCCTAAATACCCCTAGTGGTAAAATTACTAAAATGCCCTTGGTTTCTAAAAATACCATACTAGCCTCAATTTCAATAAAATTTTCTTACTTTACAAAAGTATCCAAAAACCCTGTTTTGCGAAAATTCAAGACACCCTGATTTGGAAATTTACCAAATTACCCCTGGTTTACGAAATTACTAAAATAACCCCGATTTTTAAGATTTCTGCAATACCTTGTTTTGGAAAATCTTTCTTTCAAAAATACCCATGAGTTTGGAAAAATTTCAAAATGACTATTCAGATTTCTAAATTGACCCCGATTTAATTACCAAAATACCCCTGTAGGACAAATGACGAAAATACCCCTGGGGTAGGAATAGACAAAAATGTACGAAGAATGAATGTATATGGGAGATATTAGGGAATGGATGTGTTTTCTTTGAATTAGGATAGAAAACTTAAACTTTGATTGATCGAAAGAATTACTCCTAAACTCTTTACATAAAACTCCTTCGCGAATAATCAGTGGAATAAAGGCTAATTCATAAAACTTTCTTAATCAGATTAAAGCACGATCGTAGATATGGGCTCTAGGGGACGTGGTCGTAATGTGCGAGGATGCGGTAGAGACAGAATGGCCGTGTCGGAACCCGTTAGATCGGGTCAAGGGTCTGACAATGAGGTACCACCACCAGCTGTTAGTGTCGAGCAGCAAGCTTAGACGGGGGATGATGCTGTATCGCAGGCTGTACTGCGAGTTCTTGAGATGGTGGCTGGAGCAGGTGGAAATATGGGAGCTCAGAAATCTGTACCCGAGCGGCTTCGAGCCAATGGGGCTGAAGTGTTTCGTGGAGTATCTGGTGTGGCACCCAGTACGGCTGAATATTAGTTGGAGGCGACAGAACAAATTATGGATGAGCTGGATTTGACCCCTGAGGAGAAACTGAAAGGAATGGTGGCGCTGCTAGGCGATGAAGCATATCAATGGTGGTTAACAGTTCGGGATGGTGCCACAGCTGAGGATCTTACTTGGGATTATGTTAAGGCAGTGTATCAGAAGAAGTATGTCGGCACGCGTTACACTGATGCGCAGAGGAAGGCATTTCTGGGGCTGGTTCAAGGGAACAAGTCCGTGGCAGAATACGAAGCTGAATTTCTGAGGTTGAGCCGGTATGCTCGAGGGGTAGTGGCTACGGAGCATGAGCGGTGTGTCCGGTTTGAGGACAGATTAAGAGATGACCTAAGGTTGTTGATAGCCCCATATCAGGAGCGGGAGTTTTCTGCATTAGTAGAGAAAGCTAAGGTAGCGGAAGGGATTAAGGACTCTGTAAGGCAGCACTCTGATTGGAATAAGCAGAAAAGAGGATTTGGGCCGTCAGGGTCAGCTGGGAATGTTCAGAAGAGGCCTAGAGTTGATGGGCCACGAGGTCAGCAAGCTGGTACTGGAGGGCAATATCGTACTTGTGATCAATGTGGTAAAAAGCACTTAGGAGAGTGTTGGAAGAAGACGGGAGGATGCTTTAAGTGTGGGTCAAAGGACCATATGATTAAGGATTGTCCTATGAGGCTAGAGGGAAATCGACCAGTAGCTCAGAATGTTAATCAGCCTGGTAGAGGTGGACAGCAGCCTCAGCGGGGCCGTGGTCTGAATGGCCAAGGTAATGGTGCTGGAAGAGGACGTGGAACACCTGGCAGAGGTGCTGGTAATACAGAGGCAAGACAGCCGGGCTTGGTATATGCAGTTCTCCGTAGGGAAGATGGAGACGCGCCGGACGTTATAAATGGTACGTTCCTTGTTTTTGGCAAGCCTTATTTTGCTTTGATTGATGTGGGCTCGACCCATTCGTATGTTGCATGTAGAGTAGTGGAAACTCTAGACATAGCCTCTGAACTTTCTGATAGGGAGATGACTGTAGTAAGCCCACTAGGTCAAACTGTAGTGGTGAATAAAATGTTTTGGAAAGTACCTTTAGAGATTCAGGGAGTAGTATTTCCTGCTGACTTAACGGAACTACCTTTCGGGGAGTTCGATCTCATACTTGGAATGGACTGGCTAGTAGAGCATCAAGCCATACTGGATTGTGCGGCTAAGTGAATGGAGTTGAGGACTCCAGAGGATAAGGAAGTTGTTATGATCGGAGAAAGAAGAAACTACTTGTCTAACGTAGTTTCAGCGCTAAAGGCTGTTAAGATGGTTCGGAAAGGATGCAAGGCATTCTTGGCTTTTGTTAGTACGTTGGATACGAAGGAAGGAGGTGTTAGTGGAGTTCGAACAGTAAGGGAATTTGTGGATGTCTTTCCGGAGGAATTGCCTGGAATACCCCCAGATAGGGAGGTGGAGTTTGGAATTGATCTGCTACCTGGAACAGCTCCTGTGTCAATCGCTCCGTACAGAATGGCACCTAAGGAGTTGGTTGAGCTCAAGGCTCAAATCCAAGAACTGCTTGATCGTGGGTTTATCCGACCCAGTGTGTCTCCATGGGGAGCACCGGTCTTGTTTGTGAAGAAGAAGGACAGAACTATGCGTATGTGCATAGATTATCGTCAGTTGAACAAGCTGACTATCAAGAACAAGTATCCCTTGCCAAGGATTGACGACTTGTTCGATCAGCTCAAGGGAGCGGCAGTATTCTCAAAGATCGACTTAAGGTCTGGATATCATCAGCTTAAGGTGAAGGAAGTGGATATCCATAAGACAGCTTTTCGGACAAGGTATGGGCATTTTGAGTTCGTGGTAATGCCGTTTGGTTTGACGAACGCCCCAGCTGCGTTCATGGATATGATGAACCGGGTTTTTCAACCCTATTTGGATAGGTTCGTCGTTGTGTTCATCGACGACATCCTTGTGTACTCCAAGTCTGAAGAGGAGCATGATGAGCATCTCAGGATTGTGTTGCAAGTGTTGAGAGAGAAAAAGCTCTATGCCAAATTCAGCAAGTGTGAATTTTGGCTTAAGGAAGTTGCGTTCTTAGGACATGTTGTGTCTGCAGAAGGAATAAGGGTGGATCCTAGGAAGATTGAGGCAGTGTTGGATTGGAAACCACCTAAGTCGGTGGCTGAGGTTCGTAGTTTCTTGGGATTGGCAGGCTACTACAGAAGGTTTGTGGAAGGATTCTCATCGATAGCCGCACCTTTGACAAAGTTGTTGAGGAAGGAAGTACCTTTCGTGTGGACGGATAAGCAACAGGAGAGCTTTGAGAAGCTTAAGAGGGTCTTGACTGAAGTTCCGGTCTTGATTCAGCCTGAGGTAGGAAAGGATTTTGTGGTGTATTGTGACGCTTCTCATACAGGATTGGGATGCGTACTGATGCAAGATGGGAAAGTAGTCGCTTATGCGTCTCGACAATTAAGGCCACACGAGGTTAACTACCCAACTCACGATCTGGAATTGGCGGCAATGGTCTTTGTTCTTAAGGTGTGGAGGCACTATCTCTATGGAGAAAAGTCAGTAATCTACACGGACCACAAGAGCCTTAAGTATCTGTTGACTCAGAAGGAGTTGAACCTGAGACAGCGAAGGTGGGTGGAGTTACTGAAGGATTATGATTGCTCAATTGAGTATCATCCGGGCATGGCGAATGTAGTGGCAGATGCCCTAAGTCGGAAAGTAGTGTCGGATCTGAGGGCGATGTTTGCACATCTGAGTTTGTATGATGATGGAAGTCTGCTGGCAGAGCTGCAAGTTAAGCCGACGTGGCTGAATGAGGTGAAAGAGGGACAGTTGGCTGATGAGGATCTAAGTGCTAAGCTACAACAAGTACAGGATGAAGAGTTGGAAGGTTATGGTATTAATGACGAGGGAGTATTGTGCTTCAAGGGTAAGGTCTGTATGCCTAGGGATCAGGAGTTAAGACAGAGAATTCTTCAGGAATCGCATAGTAGCCCTTATGCTATGCATCCTGGAGATAGTAAGCTGTACAGAGACCTAAGAGAGCAGTTTTGGTGGCCTGGACCTAAGCGGGAAGTTACAGAATTTGTTGGTAGATGCTTGACGTGTCAGCAAGTTAAGGCTGAACACCAATTTCCGTCAGGGTTGCTTCAGCCGATAATGATTTCGCAGTGGAAGTGGAAGAGAATTACCATGGACTTCGTTAGTGGGTTTCCCCTTACGCCTACTAAGAAGGACTCGGTATGGGTGATAGTGGATCGGTTGACAAAGTCAGCGCATTTCATTCCAGTGCGGGTTGACTATTCTTTGCAGAAGTTGGTAAAGTTATATGTGGCAGAGATTGTAAGGTTGCATGGGGTGCCGGTATCAATCATCTCGGACAGGGACCCCAGGTTTACTTCTCGGTTTTGGAAGGCATTACATCAAGCTTTAGGCACCAAGTTGGAGTTCACTACGGCTTTTCATCCACAGTCAGACGGGCAATCTGAATGAGTGATCCAAGTGTTAGAGGACATGCTGAGGGGATGTGTGATAGACTTCAGAGGAAGTTGGGAAGAATATTTGCCTCTAGCAGAATTTGCGTACAACAACAGCTATCAAGCCAGTATTCGGATGGCACCATATGAAGCGTTGTATGGACGGAAGTGTCGTACTCCTACGTGTTGGACAGAATTAGGGGAACATCGAGTTTTGGGTCCAGAGTTAGTGGCAGAATCGGAGGAAAAGGTTTGGAGAATTCGAGCTCGGTTAAAGGAAGCATCTGATAGACAGAAGTCGTACACGGATCTCAAGCGAAAGGAAATAGAATTTGATGTGGGAAATCAAGTGTTTCTTAAAGTGTTGCCTTGGAAGAAGGTGATGAGATTTGGTCGCAAAGGAAAGTTAAGTCCAAGGTTTATAGGACCTTATAAGGTTTTGAAGCGAGTTGGACCAGTGGCATATCAGTTGGAGTTGCCACCGGAGTTGAAGCAGATGCACGACGTGTTCCATGTTTCCATGCTACGTCGTTATCGATCTGATCCATCTCATGTGGTACAGGTTGAAGAGGTGGAGCTAAGGCCAGATTTGTCCTACGAGGAAGAGCCGATTCAGATTTTGGAACGAGATGTGAAAGTATTGCGGAGGAAGTCAGTTCCTTTAGTCAAAGTGTTATGGCGAAATCATGGATCGGAAGAAGCTTCGTGGGAGCCAGAGGAAGCAATGGGACAGCAATATCCTCACTTATTTCAGCCAGGTAATTTCGAGGACGAAATTATTTTAAGGGGGATAGAACTGTAATATCCCAAATTATGGCTTATGCATAATTGCTTAATTGAATGTGAAAGCATGCTTACGTGTGTTGTGAAAGTGTTCTATGAATTTTTGTGAACCTTAGTGTGTAGTCAAGTGCCTTAGAAATTATTAGATTTTAATTCTAAAAGAGGGAGCTAAGCCTGAGAGGCCTTAAGAAAATAAATAGGGGAAATATGTCACACAATTGGGCTTGGTAAAGTGGTTGCAAGGCGCCACTTAGGGCCTAGTAGGTGACGCCACAAGCAAGGGAAAAGGGGCCTAGGTTCGAGTCACAAGGGGAGCAATTTATTTTTCAGCAGAGATGAGCAGCAAGGGATAGCACCAAGGCTATATTTTAGGAGTTTAAATTCTTTTATTTTTAAGAGATAAAAGGGGTGATAAAATAATTAAGATAAGTGATAAATGAGGGATTATTTTATTAATTTTGGATGAGGTGATAAGAGGAGAAAAATGAGGGGTTTGATAAGGGAGCATGTGATGGCCGGCCAAGGGATTCTCTTGGTGATAATTTCGGCCAAAGGGGGAATTAAGGCCATTAGTCATTCTTCTTCTTTTTCCTTCCTTTCTCTCTGCCGAATTCTCCCTGCAACCATTCTCTTTCTCTCTTCAAATCTCCAAACCGATTTCTTCATAGCATCAAAAGCCGAAACCTTGATCAACCTCTTCTTTTCTTCTTCTTCTCGTAATCTTTCCAAAAGCCGAAAGCAAGTTCTTGAGCCTTAGTCGAAATTTCTCTAAGGAGTTAAGCAAAGGTGATGTCGACTTGGTGACTAAGGGTAAGATCAAATGCAATTTCTTTTCTTTTTCTTTTAGGCTTGTCGAAAACTAGGAATCTAACCCCATTCTTGCTTTTGGCCGAAACTCTGAAGGAGGGTTTCGGGATTTGCCTATTGTCGACAGCAAGGAAGGATCTTTCGAGATTTCAAGGATCTAAGGTAAGTAAATATAAGATTCGGCCATAGGCCATTCTACTATGTTTTCATGTTGGAATAAATCTAACATGTGGCCATAGGAATTTCGACATCACTAAAGAAGCAAGGATCAATTGTGGAAATTGAAATCGCAAGGTAAGGAGGGGTTATATTCGGTCATATTGATTATGATGCTAGCCGAATCTAACTAAGGACATTTAGGGGCAGTCGACAGTGGTATACAAGGATTTCGAGATTTCAAATCGAAAGGTAAACACTTATGAACAATCGGCCAAGGCCCTACTTTAGTACTTAGATTTATTTCTTACCTATTCAAAAGCCGAAACTAATCATTTAGGTGATCTAGAGTTTGGCCGATTGCTGGGGGGGAAGTATCACGAACTTTCAGGATTTAGTTGGTAACCAAATCGGTGGCAAAGTAAGAAGTTGATTTCGACAATTCTATTGGGATTTGGTTTTTAGCCGAATGGTTTTCTAACATGTTAAGGTTGGCCGAATATAGGAATTAAAGATCTAAGGCAATAGATCGGGCTTTTCAGGATTTGGAGTGAATTCGATAAGTGTACCAGGTGTGTTCCCCAGACTAACTCTTACTAGATGTATGGCTATATTTTGTTATATGTGTTTATAAGAATGTGAATGTGGCTAAGGTACCATGTGATGGTACAAAGTATTCAGGTACGTTTTCCTACTCCTACTATGAGTGTGATAAATATCTGTTATGGCACATAAGTGCAGTTATAAGAATATGAATGAAATATAAGGCATAATATGGGCATGTTTTGTATGTCATGGGCATTTGGGTGATTGAGAAAGGGGAAGTGAATGTGGTGACTTCGGTCACATTATCTGAATATGGTGTCTCATGACACAAAATATTATCTGGTGGCTATGCCACGAATTTTATAAGGGTGATGAGCACGTCGACTGCAGCGACTGCCTTCGATGGTGTGTAGCGGATGGAGGGTTGACTTAGTAGTCCCCACGGTGTGCAGGTTGGTACGGGTGATGTGTAGCGGATGGTAACTAGGCTTGGGTTCGGGAATGCATCATTTATTGTGAATTATGATGTATATATATATATATATATATATATATATGTATGAGTTGATATGCCTGAATCTGTTTGGACTTAGTGTTTGTGTACACATTGAGTCTGTTTGACTCACCCCTTTGTGGGAACATTTTTTAGGTGACGATCAGTAATGGACCGGGCCGGCAGAAGCTTAGTGGTGGCCATGCTCAGCAAGGAATTTTATTATCTGAATATTTTATTTTATTTTAAGTACATTAAATTTATTTTGGGTTTGTTTATTTGATGTAATAAGGCCATAGTACGAACTATTTTATACATGCATGTTATTTATTTTCTTATCATACGAAATTTTTATCAAACTAAAGACTAAGTAAATTTTATATAAGAATGAATTCTACACGTTTTGACACTTAAAGAAAATGATTTTTAATCAAAAGATGAAACCTAAAACAAATTCGGCATACCTTTTAACTTAAAGTTTTGAAACTGAACAAAGGAATTTTTATAAAAACTTATGTTTCAAAAATCTAATGGGTTTCCAACTTGAGCCCAATCCAATTCGAGTTTTCTCCCAGAATTACTCAAAGGTTTTCAACAGATACAAATCCGATTTGAACAGTTTTACTCGAGGAACATACCAAATCTGGTCGAGACTCGTGGGCCGGGTTTGGGGTGTTTCAATGAATTTGTATTTTTATGAGCTAGAGACTAAATTGTAAATATGTTAAACTATTAGGGGCAAAAGTGTAAATTTGCCATAATGTGAGCTTTGGGCTAAATTGAATAGAATGGTAATTGAATAAGTTAAATTTTATATTATATAGATCAAGAAAAACGAAGTTCGGATCTAGATTGGGGGAAAAACAAAGTATTGGACTACTCGATCCATTTCGTTGTTTTTGTGAATCGAGGTAAGTTCGTATGTTAATAAGCATTAATATAATTGTGCTTTAAATGCCTATTTATTAAATTAATTGTGAATACGACCTTATAGATATGTTCGACGAAGATTCGGCAATTGGAAATATCGATTGAACCTTAGGAATAGATTAGGATACGAATGACTTGTCATTAGGGGTTATGTGATTTGGGTGTTGGTCCGTACATTCTATCGGTGGCAAAGTTTTCCGGCATGTGTTGCGGATTCTCGTTAGCTAGTGTAAGCAGCACCGTGTAGTTACGTCTTGACCGTCATTAGTAAAAGTTGTTTCCCTAACCATAAACATGCATAATCTACCATTAATCATCAAAATACACAAATATCTAACATAGGTTAAACCCTAGACCTTCATCATATCTCAAATAAGTGGTAGAAATAGGTAGATCATGATACAAGGATTTCAAAAACGTAAAAATCATTAAAAACGGGGTAAGAACGGACGTACTACGGAGCTTGGAAAGCTTGAACAAAACCCTAGCCATGGCTTCCATGGTATATTCGGCCAAGGGGTTGAGGATGACAAGAAATTTTGGCTTATTTTGCTTTTTAATTCATTTATTTACTAAATGACCAAAATGCCCCTAACTTAAAAATATTCTATTTTACCTATTTTATGTCCATTTTTGTCCAAAAATTTACCCAATGGTCTAATTACCAACTAAAGACCTCTAATTTAAAATTTCATAGCAATTAGACACCTCTAGCTTCTAGAACTCAAGTTTTGCACCTTTTACAATTTAGTCCTTTTGACTAAATTGAGTGCCCAAACGTCAAAATTTTCGAATGAAATTTTCAAAAAATCATCCCGTGAAATTGTAGACCATAAAAATATAATAAAATAAATTTCCTTACGTCGGATTTGTGGTCTCGAAACCACTATTTCGACTAGGCCCAAAATTAGGATGTTACAACTCTCCCCCCTTTAGGGATTTTCGTCCCCGAAAATCTTACTAGAAGTAGTTGTTTTCAACTCTCATGAAACACTTTCACTAACTTCTTAGAATCACAAATTGATTTAACCTCGTATATCTCTTTCCAATAACCTTTCAACTTTAGCACACAGTGCCGAATCATATCGTAAAAGATCTAAATTACTCTCTCAGGAACACATATACTCAGTTGATCTGTCATGTCGAAACCAATTTTTTGTAAAAGGGGTCGACTTTGATTTTGAAAACGAAAATGGACGTGGAAGTCACCACCAATCCTTTTTTATAAGGTGTGATCGGGTCACCTCTTAGTTTGATTGTTTTAACGAAATGTTTGATTTATCAAAGCAATATTTTTCGGTCTACAAAAATTCAGAAAATGGGTTCAGGAGTCAGTTACGCACGAGGAAGGATTAGCACCCTCGTGACGCCCAAAATTGGTACCTAATTGATTATTTGATGTCTTTATGTCAAAAGTGGAAAACTCGGAAAGAATTTAAAATACGATCCCTTTTTGCATTAATGTATATTTTGTTTTGGAATGCTTAAATAAGTCGAAAATATATTGAAGACGTTCTTATCTCGAGGCAACAAAACGTCACATCTCGTAAGTTAGGACATAACATTTCGAATCTTTGAGAATAATTTGGCCTTTGATTTTTATTTGAAATCTTACGTGTTTTAATTTTTGAAAGGATATTCAATTATTTGAATTCAACGAGAAAAATTGAAACCCCACAAGTTAGGGCACTATTTTATCGAATTTTTCAAATACAGAACATTGCCTATTTTTGAAAATTTTATTGATGTGTTCGGATAAAAATTAATGATATAAAATATTACGTTGATGAATGACGATACAAAACGATGATATACGAATGAAATGTCGCGTTTAATAAATGACAACAATGATATACTAATGAAAACAATATACGGTAATCACATAATGTACATTATTTTAGCGCTAATATGAACAATCAAAGAAAAAATAAAATAAAATAAATAATAACAATGATAATAATATTATTAGTGACAAAATAATGCACACAAAAGAAAATACCAAATTTTCAAATGTTATGAAGACAAAGAAATATATACGTACACAAATAAATATTAAGAAAAATAATTTATAAAATATTAAAAATAAAATATTAAATTAAAATACAAATGAGAGAGGTGCAATTTGTAATAAAGCACAATAGATAATAATAATAATAATAATAATAATAATAATAATAATAATAAATAATAATAATAATAATAATAATAATAATAATAATAATAATAATAATAATAATAATAATAATAATAATAAAGGAAAAATAAAATAAAGGAAAAAATTACTTTAAAGTACTAAAAAGTAAAGAAAAATAAATAATAAATAAATAAATAAAATAAAAAATAAAAAATAATGAATAAAATAATATATAAAAATGAATTTATAAATGGTAGAAATTAAGTGAATGAAGATCAAATTGAGATTAAATAATAATAAATAATATATTAATAAACGAATGATAATAATAAAAAATAAAAAAATAAATAAGAGTAATAATAATAATGATAATGATACCAGTAATAAAAATAAAATAATAATAATAATAATAATAATAATAATAATAATAATAGTAATTAATAGTAATAATGATAATAGTAATAATAAATATAATAGTAATAAAAAATAAAAAAATAATACTAGTAATAATAATAGTAACAGTAATAATAATAGTAATAATAATAATAATAATAATAATATATTATTATTACTAATAAAATTGCAAAAATAACTAAAAAGGACTAAATTGAACTTAAAACCGAAGTTCGGGGCAAATTCAAAATAAATAAAAAAGAAAAGGACCACATTGAACGCGCGAATAACAAGGAGGGACCAAAAGGGCAATTAATCCCTACCCTCCAAAACGATGTTGTTCGGATATGGACTTAATTGAAATCGTGACCAAATTTGGGGTAAAAATTAAAAGATAAAAAAAAAACCTAATTGTAAAGTGATTCAAAAGTGGAAGGGCTAAAGGTGCAGTTAGCCCTTTCGCTTAAAAACACGCGGATCCTAGGCCGGGTCAGGTCAACACGCAGGTTAAGGGGGTTAAGCGACACCGTTTCAGCGCCTAAATGCTCAGCCTAAAATGACGCCGTTTCGTACATGTATATAAACTACATAAACCCCCCAAACAATCATTTGAGCCTATTTTCAGAAAAGAATTTTCCTTCCCCCCTTTTATTTCCTCTGCAGACCCCCTATGTCCGGTGAGATTCTGATGGGCCACCGCCGCGCGCCGACGCCTCCGTATACGACGGCCGGAAGATCGTAAAGGTAAATTTCTTATTTTTTTTGCTATATATATGTATAATGTTTTTTAAGGAAAAATAAAGAAAATATAAGTGTATGTATGTATATTCGAAGGAGGAAAATAAAGAAAAAAGGAATAGAATAAACAAAAAAGAAATGAAAATAAAAAACTTAGCACGTTTTTATTTTCTTCCAATGCTTGCTATTTTTCGATTTTCTTTGATGTGTTTGAATCTGTTTTTTGTATTCAAAGTATGTTGCCCCCCTAAAGTTACATTGTTATTCGGGGCTTTATATAGCCAAAAACATATTATTGCTACTGTTTGCTGTCATTTTTTCTCTATTACTATTTGGCATCTGTTTCTTGCTTGTTGCATGCATTGACGGAGGCGAATATTTCGGCTTTTTGCCATTTTGGTGCAAGGGAGGCCACCTCGGGCGGTGGGCGCGCTGACACCACGTGAGGAGCGGCACAAGGTGCTGCTAGGGCTTGTTTTTGTTTTGTTCTGATTGTTTTAGGGTATTGGGCTAGGGTTTGTCATTTGGGCCTACTTGGGTTGTTAATTGTTTAGCTTTGTTTTGGGTTAATTTGGAGTTCTTGGGTTTAACTTGGGTTGGTTTGGGATTGGGCTTGAATTGGGTTTAGGTGTTTTATGTAACGCCCCAAAATATTGGGTCTTTAATTTTTCATGCTCTAATAAAAATTGTTTGTTTGCTTCAATGGCTAAGTGATTTGGGTGTGTTTGGGGGTATTTAGGAAGCCTGGGTTCAAGTATGGCCTCTGGCAAAATTTTGATTTTTACTCTTTTGGAAACCTGGATGTTAGCTTGAAAGGCATATATTAAGTTGAGTTTTTTTTATGACACAAAAGATCTTGTGTTGTGGTGGCAAGTGGCGTGTTGGGCATTTAAGAGGGAGTAGGTTCGAATCCCATTGCATGCAAAGAGGGGGTTTTATTTTATGTCTCTGTGGCGTGAGAGGTAGAGTTTGATTCAAACTCTGCAGAGGTGGTTGGAGACTTGGTCATCAAATTTGAAAGGATTTGAATGGGTGGTTGGGAGCAAATTGAGGAGAAATCGGTGGAGATTTTGAAGGAGTTTGGATGTGAAGGGAGTCATAGCCGAATGGGAAAGCTTGAGTAGGGGATTTGTCTATGGGCATTCATTTGGTACATTTTCAACATTTTTGTGAGAGTGTAGAAACTGAATATCCTCTCTGTTATTTCGAGTTTTTTTTTGTGCGTTTCGGGATTTTTTCTTTTTTTTTTGCCGTCTCGTGCAACATTCTTGACCATTCAGGTCTTTATCTTTTCAACTCTATTTCTCTTCTACTGTCCACTCTTTGCCGAAACTTAAACATCAAGTGCCGAGTTCTCCCTTGAAGGTTTTCTTCCTTCTTCATTTATCTCTCTGACGATTCGACATTCTTCTCTTTTTCTTCTCTTTGGGCTAAATCGAATTAAGTTCTTCTGTTCCTCTCTTTTTGGGTATAGCCGAATACCTTGCCTCCTCCTCTCATCTTCTAAAGCTCTGACAAGCCGAATATTGGGGTAAGTAATTGGGTTGTTTCTTGTTACTTTGCGATTTTCCCTATTAGGATTATCGTGGATGCTATTCAATGATCTCCTTTCGATTTATTCTTTTTAGATTGTACGCGATAACCCACTTACATGTGCCACCCCTCTAAGCCAACATTCGGTTCTTAGGGACTTGGTAAGTTGTTCTCTGTCTTACTCAGGTTATTGTTGATGGGTGTAAACTACATCCTTAATCAACCCTCTAACGAGATCTGTTGTCATACAGTGAGCAGTCAATCAGCAATTGTGGGGCTCTAGCCAAGCGATTTAAGGGTTAAAGGCTATACTCCTGTTTACCAAGGTTAATGGTAAAGACAGTGTAGAGATTTAGGGTTGTGAATCTTATGATCGATTTGAGGACTGATTGAAATCTTTTGGTTTGGATCTAGGTTGGTTCTTTTGGAGTCTCGCAAGTGGTCGCTAAAAGGTGTGTAATCATACACCCTGCATTGTTACTGTCAAAACGATGGACAATGGTGTGTAATCACAGTATCTCCGCTAAGAATCGGCACAAGCCGAAAAGCCGGAACTACGACAATTGAGGCCTCACGAGCGTGCGATTACTAGTGTAGAAAAATCGAGCCCACAACCAAGGGCGGTAGACTGAAGAGGTCACTACTCGTGCGCTTGGGCCGTATTGAGCCTCGTGGCCGTATGGGCCCCATGGGCTCGTGGACCCCACACGGCTAAAATTTGCGAAAAGTAGTAGAAATTATTTTGGGCTACGTAGAGCACATAACTGTGATAAGATTTGGGCCAAACGGGCCACATGAGCGTGTGGGCCCATTTGGGCCGAATATTGGGCTTTGAGCCTATTTACACTGTTTCAACCAAATGGATTATCTGTGTCGCTCAAGGCAACTGTAGGCCTTAGGAAAGGTTGTTAAATGACTAAAATACCCTTAATGGGTAAAATGACTAAAATACCCTAGGGAGTAAAACGACTGAAATACCCCTGGTGAGTAAAATGACCGAAATACCCTTGTAGGGTAGAATTACCGAAATACCCTTGAAAGGTGAAATTACCGTTATACCCCTAACCGACGAAATGACCATTATACCCCTAGTGGTAGTTTAGTTGATGTGTGTATGATATCTATGTGACAGGTTATGAGTAGTGTCGTAACCATTTTTTAAAACGGGCATCGACTTTTAAAAATAGGGAGTCGCCACCGATCTTTTATTCGAGGTGTGATCGGATCACCTTGTTTTAATAAAAACATTTTGGTTTATTAAAATAGAGCTTTTGGTCTACGAGTGTTCGAGAAAACAGGTTCGGGAGTCAGTTACGGGTGAGGAAGGATTAGCACCCTCGCAACGTCCAAAATCGGTACCAAATTGATCGATCAATGTCCTAATGCGGAAAACTTGAAAAGATTTAGGGTAAAAAGAATTAAATCGGGATTGAATCTCCAGATTAACTCGTTTCAAAGGAATAAGATTGTCATACCCAGCACGTTAGGATATGACGCATTTATACTCTGACGTCGAGATCATCTTTGATCTTCAAATCATGTGAAGGAGGATATTTGAATATTTAGTCGAACGAAAAAATCAACACCCAACACGTTAGGATGTGATCTTTCGAACATCCAAGCACACAAATATTACCTCACTTTTTAAAGAGTGTTTAAAAGGTATTGATTTTGCGAAAATGTATTTTTATTTTAAATGACGATTACATGCCAATATTCGTATTTTATAAATTATTGAACAAAATTATTTAAAAGCAATTATGATGTATTTTCATTTAAAATAGGCAATAAAGCAATAATAACACAAAATGTGATAAATGATAATTCATATACTAAAGTAATTGTAAACGCACGATGAAGCATCAACAAATATATTCGACAGCAAACAAACATGATCCTATTTAATGCATGCTTAGATAACGGATAAAAAGACACACATGATGGAGCCAATATAAACGTAATATATATAGTGATTTTAAATAAATATATAAAGTTACATATTTATAAAGAAAATAAATAGAATATATTATATAACATAAAATAGGTTAAAAATAATATATGATACGACATTATATGATATGCAATTTAAATACATATAATATTGTAAGAATAATCTTAGCTAAATAAAAGCAATAAATAATAATTAATAAAATACATATATGTTTATACTGTTAATATACAGGTATATAAATGGTAATATAGACAATTTAACATAATACGAAATAATAAAATCAAAGAAAAGGACGAAAATAAAATAAACAAAGAAAACGGGTCAAATAATAATTAAAGGAAAGAATTGAAAGGATTAAAATAAAACAAGCGTTAAATGACAGGGGGTTAAAGTTGCAATTATACTAAATTTTAAAACGGAATCGTTTTGACTTAAACCGTTGAAGACCCATAGGATTGAATTGAAATGAAATACGAGTTCTGGGGGCCAATTTAAAAATAAAGAATTTAAATCGAACTGGATTTAGAATAATAAAAAATACGGAGGGACCGCAATGGTAATTAGACCATTTGATGATAACACGCGGATCCCTTGAATGGGTCGGGTCGACGCGCGGATCTAAGGGGGGACTAAACGACGCCGTTTGGCCTCCAGTTTAAAAACAAAAATTTCCTTCTTTATTTCATTTGCAGACCTCATTCTAAAAAAAACAAAAATAAGAGAAACGTTCTCTCTCCCTCTCTCTCTCATACCCTACGATCGGGCTGCTTCCCCCTCCAACGCACTACCGTGCCACCAACGAATCGGTGGCCGGTGATGGCCAAGATCTGACCCTGAGATTCGGGTAGGTTCCCTCCCTTTCTTTTCGTTGTTTTTCTTGTTTGTTAGGTTTGAAATAATTTTAAACAGTCGAAATAGGAATGAGAATAAGATGACCATAAATAATATCAAAAACAGAAATAAAATGACCTCTTGAAATGGGTATTCCTGTTTTCGATTTCTGAATGCGTAAAAAGGGGGGATCTGTTTTGAATATTTTTGTTTTCTTTCTTGCTGATAGCTCTTGAAGTTTTCCTAAAAATCGAAAAAGAAAAAAAAAACCCTCTTTACATAAGTTTTGAATGGCTTTATAGCCAAATACACTATGCCTGTTTTTATTATTCAACTATTTTGCTCCATATTTCGTTGCTTCTCTGTTTCTGTTGCTCCCTGTCTTCCTTGCAGGGCATGGGCGATGGTGGTAACGGTGGAGGCCGAGGCGCCTAGGGAAGCTGTAGGCGTCAGGGGCACTGAAGAGGCAGAGGAGTGCGAGACCGAGGCATGGGGAAGGGCGCTAGTGGAGAGACGCGTGCGTGGGCGTGCACGAGGATCTGAACAGGCGCGCGTGTGGAACTGAAACGACGCAGGGGCGCGTGGGGGACAGATGAAGGGTCGACGGCGCGAGAATAGGCAGAAAACCTAGGGCTCCAAAATTTTGATTTTGGGCCATTGGGCCTTAGGCTCTGGGCCGATTCAATTTAGGCTAGTTGGGCTAGATGGGGTTTAGTTTCTAGGTTTAGTTTTGGGCCCTTGTAATTGGGCTCCGGTCTTTGTAAATTTGCTTGTTTAAAATGGGTTTTTTTGGTTTGTATATGGATTGTTAATCTGGACATTTATTTTGGTTTGGGTTTTAATGTTTGTTTTATTTGTATTTTATTGTTTGGACTTTATCATTCTATTTATTGGGCTTTAATGGGCCGGGCAAATTTGGTTATTACAGCTGCCCCTCTTTGCTTATTGTCGTGCAACGAGAATAGAGCAAAGACAATAGAAGAACCAATTTCGCCCGGTCTTGGCCAAGCCTTGACTTATTGGTCCTTGTCTTCCTCAAACATCTTCAAACTCTACTGTAACCTTGTTGCTTTGATCCATTCTGCCACTGCTTTCGAGAGATAAGACTCCAATATGACTCCAGGACACGAAGAGGTTTGTAGCTCCGATCTACTAACTGCTCCACTGGGACCTTGAGGAAATAAATTTGAACCTTTCGATCTGCTTCCTTACTATCTTCAGGAAGACTTCAATCTTCCGTTTGCTCCACTGCCGTCTTTAAAGAACAACATCTGGATTTTTCGATTTGCTTCCTTACTATCTCCGGGAAGATTGAAAATACCTCAGCGCGTGACCCAAGGCTCAACTCGCCTCTCGCAATATGAGTAGATGTTTTTGAAAGACAGATATATAAATTGAAAATATCTCACCTCTCGTAATATGAACTGATTTTCGAAAACAAAAATTGGAAAACAGAAATTGAAAATACCTCAGCGTGCGACCTGAGGAGTTGATTTGATTTTTTTGCAAACAGAAATGGAAAGACCGAAATTAAAAATACCTTAGCGTGTGACCTGAGGAGTTGATTTTTTGCAAACGGAAATTGAAAAACAGAAATTAAAAATACCTCAGCGTGCGACCCGAGGCCCAACTCACCTCTCGCATTATGAGTTGATTTTAACAAGAATTTGAAAAACAGAATTTGAAAAACACCTCAGGGTGTGACCTGAGGCTCAACTCACCTCTCGTATTATGAGTTGATATTTTGAAAAGAAATTGGAAAACAACTCAGGGTGTGACCTGAGGCTCAACTCACCTCTCGTATTACAAGTTGATATCTGAAAAATAAAAATTGAAAAACACCTCAGGGTGTGACCCGAGGCTCAACTCACCTCTCGTATTATGAGTTGATTTTAACAAGAATTTGAAAAACAGAATTTGAAAAACACCTCAGGGTGTGACCTGAGGCTCAACTCACCTCTCGTATTATGAGTTGATATTTTGAACAGAAATTGGAAAACAACTCAGGGTGTGACCTGAGGCTCAACTCACCTTTTGTATTACGAGTTGATATCTGAAAAATAAAAATTGAAAAACACCTCAGGGTGTGACCCGAGGCTCAACTCGCCTCTCGTATTATGAGTTGATTTTAACAAGAATTTGAAAAACAGAATTTGAAAAACACCTCAGGCTGTGACCTGAGGCACAACTCACCTCTCGTATTATGAGTTGATATTTTAAAAGAATAAAAATTGAAAAACACCTCAGCGTGTGAACTGAGGCTCAACTCACCTCTCGTATTATGAATTGATTTTTTGAAAAACAGTAATTGAAAACGTGTCATCTAGTGGAACTCGGATATCTTCTTTCTCCTTGGTTCGGTACAGCTATCGTCAAAACTTCTTGCTTTGCTGGTGTACCTGTATGTGTCATGCGTGATGTTATCGTGATATGCACGTGCTCATCTTAAATGCTTTTATGCCTACATGATTATGCCATGCGTCCTGGGCTTGTTTGTCGTATGTCTCTTCTTGTTACGACTCTCATGATGACATGTATTCATTGCTTCGACTCTTGACTTTCCTTTCATGTTTCGTGCCCGTCCTCGAGTTTTATGAGTGATCTGCGTTTCTCGTATATCACCCTTTTGCCGCCTGTTGAACTTTGTCTTTACCTTGAGGCTCTTGTACTTATCAAATTTTCATCCAGGTAATGCTCAACATTCCTTTTGTTTAGAGTATGTAATTTCACTATTTATCATTTAAATGAACCAAACATGAGATGTCTGAAAATGGGAAAGTAAGTATGAAAGGGGTACCTCACACCCATATTTATTTCAAAAGTGTTAAGAAAATTGACAAGGAATAATTCAATAAAGGAAATGTTATAAAAAAGGAAAGTAGATTCAATTGTCGCAAATGCTCTGGATATCTAACGCATGAACTCTTCGCGTTTCTTCATCCTGGATCTTTCCGAGCAAAGCTTCTTGTGTAGAGGATTTTGAGCTTCCGAGTCCGCTTCAAATATTAATATCTCGCCCTTTGACTCCTTGTTTAAATCGCCCTAGCTCTTTATGCCCGAATTCCCTTCATTAGGACGCCCTTTCAGGTTTTCATCCCAATTTTGTTTATCAAGACGCCCTTTTCGGGTTTTCATCCTGAATTTTTTTTTATGCGTAGTACTTCTTCACGGCATCTGAGTTTACCGGATTTGGTAACTCCTTCCCATCCATTTCAGTGAGAATCAAAGCTCCGCCTGAGAACGCTCTCTTTACGACGTATGGCCCTTCCCAATTTGGTGCCCATTTTCCTCGAAAGTCTTTTTGTATTGGGAGAATCTTCCTCAGTACGAGTTCTCCCTCGCGAAATTCTCTTGGTTGCACCTTCTTGTCATGGGCGTTGATCATTCTCTTCTGGTACATTTGTCCATGACAAATTGCCTTCAAGCATTTTTCCTCGATAAGATTTAGCTGGTCATATCTAGCTTGAACCCATTCCGATTCTTCTAGTTTTGACTCCATTAAGACTCGCAGGGAGGGGATCTCAACTTCAATGGGCAGCACAGCTTCCATTCCATAGACCAGAGAGAAAGGAGTTGCCCCCGTAGAGGTCCGCACACACGTGCGATATGCATATAGAGCAAATGGTAGCTTCTCGTGCCAGTCTTTATACGTCTCGGTCATTTTCCCAATAATCTTCTTAATATTTTTGTTAGCAGCTTCTACCGCTCCGTTCATCTTTGGACGATAGGGTGAGGAATTATGATGCTTTATTTGAAATTGCTCAACACACTTCCTTCATCATCTTGTTGTTCAGATTCAAGGCATGATCTGAGATGATTCTCTCAGGCAAACCGTATCGACATATGATCTCCTTTTTTAAGAACTTGCACACTGCGGTCTTTGTCACATTAGCAAACGAAGCGGCTTCTACACATTTTGTGAAGTAATCTATGACCACAAAAATGAATCGATGTCCATTAGAAAACTTCAGGGAAATTGACCCTATAACATCCATGCCCCACATAGAAAAAGGCCACGGAGAAGTCATAACGTGAAGGGGCGAAGGTGCTGCGTGAATTTTATCGCCGTAAACTTGACATTTGTGGCACTTTCGGGCATAACTAATGCAGTCACTTTCCATTGTCAGCCAGTAATAACCGAGCCTCCTAATCTGCCTAGCCATAGTGAAACCGTTAGCATGCGTTCCGCAAATTCCTTCATGGACATCTTCAAGTATCTTTCTGGCTTCAACAATATCCACACATCTCAGGAGCACTTGATCTTTTCCTCTTTTGTATAGGATGTCCCCATCAAGAACAAATCCCACTGCCATTCTTCTGATTGTTCTTTTGTTGTTCTCATTTGCTTGCTCAGGATATCTTTGATTCTTGATAAGATATCATGGAACCATGACTGTCCGTCCGCCTCTTTTTCGATGCTAAAACAATGTGCAGGGGCCTCGTATATGCTCATTTGGAGAGGCATTATTTCCGTTTCTCGGCTTGCTTTAAACATTGAAGCCAAAGTGGCTAGGGCATCAGCCAATTGGTTTTCTTCTCGTGGGAAGTAAATAAAGGTTACTTCTTCAAATTCTTTGATCAGCTCTGTCACGAGATCGCGATATTTGATTAACTTTGAGTCTCTCACTTCCCAATCTCCACGGATTTGGTAAATCACCAATGCCAAATCCCCGGATACCTTTAAGATTTTGATGTCTCGTTCAATAGCTGCACGAAGTCCCATGATGCAAGCCTCATATTCTGCTATGTTGTTGGTACAATTTAATCTGGCAGTGAATGGGTAATGATTCCCTTCTGGTGACACTAAGACTGTTCCAATCCCATGCCCCAATGCATTTGATGCCCCATCAAAGCTCATCTTCCATGATTTCTCTTTTGACGACTCACATTCTTTTTCCGTAATGCACATCAAGTCTTCATCCAGGAAGTCAAATCTTAATGGCTCGTATTCTTCTGTAGTTCGAGTTGCTAGGAAGTCAGCTATCGCGCTCCTTTTTATCGACTTTTGGTTAACATAAATGATGTTGTACTCCGATAGTAGGATTTGCCATCGTGCCATTCTTCCCGAGAGTGCAGATGATTCCATCATGTATTTTAGTGGGTCCAGTTTTGAAATCAACCACGTCGTATGATACAGCATATATTGTCTGAGCCTTCGAACCACCCAGACCAAAGCACAATAGAATTTTTCAATTGACGGATATTTCACTTCATACTCCGTGAACTTCTTGCTGAGGTAGTAAATCACCTTTTCTCTTTTCCCTGACTCATCATGTTGCCCCAGTACGCAACCCATGGAATTTTCGGACACAGTCAGATACAGTATTAACGGTCTCTAGGGAGTTGGCGGTACTAGCACCGGGGGGTTGGACAAATATTGTTTTATCTTGTCAAAAGCCACTTGGCACTCCTCGTTCCATTCTCTAGGATTGTGCTTTCGAAGGAGCCGAAAAATTGGGTCGCACTGGTTGGTAAGTTGAGCGATAAATTGAGCGATGTAGTTCAACCTCCCTAAGAATCCTCTGACTTCTTTTTGTGTGCGTGGAGGCGGTAGTTCCTGTATGACTTTTATCTTGTCTGGGTCAACCTCGATACCTCTCTCGTTGACGATGAAGCCCAGTAATTTTCCAGAGATAGCCCCGAAGGTACACTTGGCTGGGTTAAGCTTCAGCTGGAATTTTCTCAGTCTTTCAAACAACTTCCTGAGGTTCGCGACATGCTCTCTTTCCCCTCGAGATTTGGCAATCATATCGTCGACATAGACTTCTATTTCTTTGTGCATCATGTCATGGAACAGCATCACCATTGCCCTCTGATATGTTGCCCCGGCATTCTTTAATCCGAATGGCATCACCTTGTAGCAGAATGTCCCCCACATCGTCACGAAGGTAGTTTTCTCCATATCCTCGGGAGCCATCTTTATCTGATTATAACCCAAGAATGCATCCATGAAAGAAAATAATGAATGTCTTGCTGTGTTATCTACAAATGTATCGATGTGTGGCAAGGGAAAATTATCTTTTGGGCTTGCTCGATTCAGGTCGCGATAATCTACGTACATTCGCACCTTACCGTCTTTCTTCGGTACTGGGACTATATTAGCCACCCATTCTGGATATTTAGAGACTTGTAAGAAGCCAGCATCAAATTGTTTTCTCACTTCTTCTTTTATCTTTAACAACATTTCAGGTCTCATTCGTCTTAGCTTCTATTGAATGGGTTTGCATTCTGGTTTCAGTGGGAGTCTATGGACCACTACATCCTCGTTTAAACCTAGCATGTCCTGATACGACCATGCAAACACATCTTTGTACTCATGAAGCAAGGCAATCAAATCATGTTTGGTGTGCTCTGAAATGGAGGTCTTAATCTTCACTTCTTGCCTCTTTTCTTCGTTTCCCAAGTTCACCGCCTCAACAGATTCTTCATGGGGTAGAATCTATTTATCTTCTTATTCTATCATTCTCAGTAAGTCAGGGGATGAGACATAATCCTCAGCATTTTCCTCAGCTTCGAATTCTCCTAAACATAGCTTGCTCGAAATCGATTTTAAGACTTGTAACGGGATTGTTCACGTCGTCGATATCTGAGCACCTGAAAGGTAAATGGAAAAGAAACTATAGAGGAGCATCGAGGTACTGGAACCTACAAATGTGCTACTATGGCATGATATGAGATATATATATAAAGACAGACTATGAGAAGAGGGAATAAATATGAAGCCCATGAGAATGAGAGACCATGAAAAAATGCATCTTCATTAATGTTCATTTAAAAGCTAAATAGCCAACATAAACTCTTATAATAGATTCCCCTACAACTTAGGGGCATACAAGAAGTGAGCATTTAGCATTACTTTGGGGAAGACTTAGAAACTACGAGAAGGTCCACGGTAGTCCAGTTATTCAAAACAATTCTAGGGGGGTTAGGGCGTATCATTGAAATGTCTTTCTCTGCATCATTCACTCTATCAATGACGTTTATACCGAAGTTCTGAAGGCCCTTTTCAATCGATAACAACATGTTTTGTGAATTATCTCTCCCCGGGTATATCATTCCTGCAGATGTAAATGTTTTCGACAAGGGCGGATACATTATGGGCTCCCATTCCACTTCCCGACCTGAGGCTCCTGCAATCCTCCTTTCTTTCTCTTTCTGTAACTGTTTCCTTCTTTGTCACACGTCATGCTTGAATCCTAAACCGCATCGAGCCTTGTGGTGTACTGGCTTTAGTGCTCTGACTATTCCTTGCTGGTATTTTCCCAAACCTTTCTTCGCTCGGGCTCCTTTTCCCACAGCCAGCTTGATTCCCATCTTGGTATTCCTCGACAATTTGGGTGTGGGAATCTTATTTCCTTCAATGACAAATGTAGCATTGATAAATTCGAAGGAGCGGAAGGAGCATTCTACTGCATCTTTATTTGCTTCAATGTAGGGCGCGTCAGTAGAGACAGACGCGACAATGTCTTCTTCGCCAGTGACCGTGATCAAACGGTTATCCATGACAAACTTGACCTTTTGATGGAGAGACGAAGGGACTGCCCCGGCGGAATGGATCCAAGGCCTCCCTAAGAGGCAGTTATATGAAGGTGCGATGTCCATGACCTGAAACTCAATATCGTATGTACATGGGCCCACTTCTAGCAGAATCTCGATCTTTCCCATGACTTCTCGTCGTGTCCCATCAAACGCCCTTACTGCGGAATGACAAGGCCTTAGGTAAGACATATCAACCGGCATCCTGAACAGTGTAGCCAAAGGCATGACATTGAGTGCAGACCCGTTATCAATGAGCACATTCGGTATTATGTAGCCTTTGCAACCGGTCGTGATGTGCAATGCTTTTACGGAACCCCTACCGTTTGGTGGAATTTCGTCATCACTGAAAGAGATGAAATTATCCGCATTCAAATTATTCACCCACCGATCAAGCTTTTCAACGGGTACGTTGCTCGGCACGTATGCTTGGTTTAACACTTTCAGTAAAGCGTTTCAATGTGGTTCTGAGTTTAGCAGTAGAGATAACACTGAGACTTTTGCCAGTTGCTTGTTCAACTGCTCCACGATGTTATATTCACTGTGTTTGATGAATTTTAAAAATTTATGTGCATCATCCTCATTCACGGGTCTTTTAGTTTCTTGTTCAGACAGTATTTCAACATCGGCCTCAGCACTATGCATTGGTGCCTTTCATTTCTGATTCGCTTCAACAACGTTCTTCTTTGGTTCTTCCATTTCAGGGGAATAACATCTCCCGCTATGGGTAAAATGCCCCACCTCGCTAACACTTCCGGATGTAGCTTTGGGTATAGTAATGTTGACATTGTATTTCCAGGGCACCGTCTTGTCATCCTTGTAAGGGAAAGGAGCTGGTACATTGATTATCATTTTCGGTTTGACTTCCTTCTTCTTGGCCTCATAATAAATCACCAGAGGTCGATTGGCACTATAAGGGGTGGCTGATGGTTGATTATCAGAGGCGCATATTTCCCTTTCCTCGGCCTCGTCCGTTTTATCAAAGATCTTGACTTCCTTGTTGTTCATCATGTCTTGAAGTAACTCTTTGAATTTCTCGCAAGACTGGATGTGATGCCCTTCTATGCCATGAAAGATGCAAAAACTTTGACCCTCTGTACTTTCCTCCTTGAAACTTTTCTTGAACAAGCCCTTCTCGGTCATTATTTCCCATACTTTGTTCAAAGGTGTCTTTATTTCAGATACGCGATCTTTAGCTCGCCACCTGTCTTCCTTCATCACCACGCTCACGTTCCCTTCAGCATGGTTAGGGAGCGGATTTTCAGCCATATTATTAATACCATCAAATCGTAAAATGCCCGCATCAATAAGACCTTGAACCCATTTTTTGAAAGCTAGACAATTTTCTGTCGAATGCCCTCGGTTTCTAGCATGGTACATGCAACTCGCGTTGGGATCGTACCATTTTGGGTATGGAGGTTTCAAGGGTGCCATATAATGTGGGGATATTAATTGTTTTTCTAATAATTTCGGGCACAACTCTCCATACGACACAGGAATAGGGGTGAATTGAAGCTTTTCGGGATTGGGTTTTGTTGGTCTTTATTCATTTTTGGGCTGACTTTGAGCGGGTGTAATATTTGGCGGGAATATAGTGAATGGCATTTGGTTATCAGTGGCATAGACAGGGCAAGGAGGAGGTGTTTGATAGTAAGGGTTTTGAGGAGGAAAATAGAAGTTCGGAGGTGGGCGAAATTGAGGTCGTGGTTGGGTTGGGTATGGATTAGAAGCATAGCGACTTCCAGTCCCCACCATGTGAGTTTCAGGCTCTTTTTTCTTCATGGGTACTGGCCTTTTCGAACTCTCAGGACCTTCCATCCTTCCACTCTTGATGCCATTTTCAATGAGTTCCCCAGACATTACGATATCGACGAAGTCTTTTGTGGCGTTTCCCACCAGTTTGTCATAAAATGGCGCTCTCAAGGTGTTGATAAAGAGGACCGTTATCTCACTTTTAGTCAGTGGGGGCTCTATTTGCACCGAGACATCCCTCCACCTTTGAGCGTATTGTCTAAAAGTCTCTGTTGGCTTCTTTTCCATCATCTGCAGCGTTAGTCGATCAGGTGCCATATCGGAGACATGCTTGTACTGTTCAAAAAATGCTGATGCTAGGTCCTTCCATGATTGGATCCTCTCTCTGCTGAGTTGATTATACCATCGGAGGGCTGATCCGATCAAACTATCTTGAAAACAATGTATTAACAATTTGTCTTCATTCAAATAACCCGCCATCTTTCGACAAAACATGATAAGATGTGCCTTTGGACATCTCGTTCCATCGTATTTTTCAAAATCTGGCACTTTGAATTTCGGGGGTAGGACCAGATCAGATACTAAACTGAGCTCTTTGGCGCTCAGTGCAGAGAAGACTCCAGTACCCTCTACCGCTTTGAGTCTTTCTTCTAGACTCCTATACTTGTCCTCGGCATGATGTTCCTTCATTCTCAGCTTGGCTATTTCTACCGGATCATCCAAATCCAAAACTATTGGATTAGCGGAATAATCTCCGGAGTTTGACGCAAACATACCTTGCCTTAGATGAGCAGGTGGTGCGGGTCGTTGCTCTAGGCCTACCGGTTCCCCTTGAGGGTATCCTCTTTGCGTTGCAGGGACGTGGGGTGGAGTGAATCCTGAGAGATAAAACAGATCTTGATTAACTCTCGAATGGGGTTCTGTAACATCAGGACTTTGCACGGGCCCTTTTCCTTTGACCAGAGTTGATATCATCTCCATCATTTTGGCCATTTGATCCTTCTGCTCGAGCGATTCCTCTCGAGATCTTGCCATCAGATCCCTTGCTTCTTACTGCGACTTGGCTAACTGTTCTTGCAGCTCTCTCTAGATTCTTTCCATTCTTTCGATCCTCTCATTGAGTTCGGCGTCCATAGCTCTAGTTCTTAGACGTGTCTTATAGGGATGACGTGATTCCAGATTCGTAGTGTCGCAACTGCGAATTATACGATTTTAGCCTTAGTGAATAATTAAAGTGATATGATACTAATGTATGCAACGCAATGCAAATGCATGGTATGAATGCAAAAAAGGTGTCAACTCTGATTCAATTCCCCATAGAAAACTTTCTTAGAAAACAAAGCTCTTTACATAAGATAGATTACAAGAACAGCCCTGCTCTAACACCTAAGGCTTTAATCTTTGTCAGTAGGGAAGCTAACTCTCGTCAACGATCTGACCGTGTCTCGAACTGTACGCTCAATGTGTCAGCTTGTATGGCTAGAGTCTGTAAATACTCGGCTATCTCTCGTATCTGGGTTATAGCCTCCCCCACGAGGTAATCTCTATCTTTGACTTGATTCTGGGAGTACAGCTCCACTTCTCTTCGTTCTTCATTCTCTTTTAAATATCCAATATGATTCTGACAGTTCTGTAGCTCCATTTCTAACTCTTCGGTCTTCTTCTCCATTTCTTCGATTCTACTCAAACTTGCCTTTAATTCTCTTACCGAGTTACGGTTTTGATAATAGTCAAGGGACCTTTCCAACTCCGCCACTCTAGTCTTCAATTCATTTCTTCTGTTTTGGCCTTCTGACACTTGCTTTTCTAGGATCTCCTTCTGAGCCTTCATTTCTTGAAATTTCCTTTCCCATTGCTCGGTCTTAGCTCTTTCCTCTTGTAACTCTTGTCACCATTGACTCAAAGTCTTTCCTAGTCCCGCAGTTCTCATTGAGAGGCGCATCTTCTTGTAGTCCCTCTTTAAGCTATCCAACTCTTCTTCGGCTTTGCTCTTCCCCTTTTTTATCTTTTCTACTTCTCATTTCTGTATCTTTACATCCAACTTCAAAAGCATCTTCTCTTCCTCCAACTGCTCAATCTTCTTCTCAAGCTCTGAACTTCGCTTTACAAAATCTTGCTTTATAATTTCTAATTCCGTTGGTATCATTTGCAAATGTTCCTCTATAGATTGAGCATTATCTGAACTTGGTCTCGGGATATTGTCGTTGATTCTTTTGTTTAGCCACACTTTATACTCAGAAGTCGCCGTTTCACCCACAGTCAACCTCTTCATCCGGTAGGTTTGCTTCCAAGCATTTGCAATTTCCTTAATCTTCTTCTTATAACCCTCTCCTGTATAAGAGAATTCGCTTCGATCCAACCCATGTGTTGCTGGCACGAACTGTCTAGACTGGTATTGTCTTGCTGCTAGCAGAGGGGCATATCCAATGAGTCCCCAAATTCCGGGTAGAGGGACCCAAATAAAGTCTCCGCATCTGTAAAGGATCTCTCCAGGCACCATCCATGGAGCTCTCCACTCAATGTCTCCCTCCTGAAGATTATTCTGAAGAATTGTCCTCCATCCTTCTTCTGTTATATCTTCTCGTCTTGACACGGCTACTTCCTCTTTTATCGGTGAATAATCCTTATAAAAGGGTCGACAAGAGACCTTATCCATCTTTCAAAAATGCCCATAAAACCATACCATTAATAGCTGTGCGCATCCGATAAACCTTCCTTCTCCCGCTCTTCTGCATGCATTTAATGATCTGAAAGTCTCTGCAAGAATTGCTGGGACAGGTGTAACTTGTTTATCCAATCGATCGAACAAATCCACCACTGCTTCATCTATGTGTCTTAGGGCTTTTGGGAAGATGACTAGTCCGTAGAGGCTTAAGGCGAAGATATCAACCTTCCTCCTCACATCAGGGTGCATCAAAATCAGATCCCTTAAATTTACCCAAGGAATACATCTCCATTCACCTTTCTGTTGTATCTTGGTCGAGATCCACTGTTCACTCGTTCCCGTAATTTTCATCAACTTCTTTGCCAAAGGAGGGACATAGGCAGGCCTAATATAAACCTTGTCAACTTGCATCCCGGGAATATGAAGTAAAGTGGTATATTCTTCTATTGTTGGCACCAAATCCACTTTCCCAAAAGTAAAGCAACTGTATGCGGAATTCCAAAACTGGACCATAGCCCGAAACAGGTGTTTATCTATCTTAACATCTAATAAGTGAGAGATATCACCATAACAGTGGCAGAGCATCTGTTTAGCTTCATCTTCCCAATGGGTCCAGATATCCCGCAACTCTTGAAGCTCGTTTTGTGTCACGCTAACACGGGTGAAGTCCCTCAGCTCCGACGTATGACCTTCAACAAAGCTATCTCCTTCTTCTAACTGCAACTTTTCTGACCATGTGCGCACGGCCGCATTGTCCTCTACTTTATCAAGAAAGTCATTTTCCATAGCAAACTTCCTATCTCAGCAACCGAACAGAAATTGACACCTCTACTATATGGAATGTCATGCGACTCAGAAAAATCAACACAAGTTAGTATTGCATAATCAAAACAAGTAAAATATCATTAAACACTTATCTGGGTAACTATTTCGACATTCTGCCTAGGGCAGGCTCTAGGTTCCTATATGGGGCTTGGTTCTAAAGAGGGGTACCTAAACCAGCAGATTCCTCGATCCTCACCCATTATAGGCTCATGCGGACCGAGTTCGATTCAGGGGGATACATTGGCCATGAGGAGGTGAAAACCCCACGAAGCACATAGGTACGGATGTGTCCTGGAAGCAATCCACTAGCCCATGCGGAGGTGAAAACCTCACGAAGGCTTAGTTTCTTACTCCACTTAAAGGTGTGACCACAGCGGTCATGCGATGTAAATGCAAGTATCATGGGACTCAACAGTACTACAGTTATAACATAGGCAGATGCATCGACAGAAACATGATTAAAACAATTTTCCAAATTTTCAATCAAAAGGACAAAAATCAATCAATTTATGGCCTGACTCTCGAAGGTCCCCAGTGGAGTCGCCAAGCTGTCGTAACCATTTTTTTAAAACGGGAATCGACTTTTAAAAATAGGGAGTCGCCACCGATCTTTTATTCGAGGTGTGATCGGATCACCTTGTTTTAATAAAAACATTTTGGTTTATTAAAACAGAGCTTTTGGTCTACGAGTGTTCGAGAAAACAGGTTCGGGAGTCGGTTACGTGTGAGGAAGGATTAGTGCCCTCGCAACGCCCAAAATCGGTACCAAATTGATCGATCAATGTCCTAATGCGGAAAACTTGAAAAGATTTAGGGTAAAAAGAATTAAATCGGGATTGAATCTCCAGATTAACTCGTTTCAAAGGAATAAGATTGTCATACCCAGCACGTTAGGATATGACGCATTTATACTCTGACGTCGAGATCATCTTTGATCTCCAAATCATGTGAAGGAGGATATTTGAATATTTAGTCGAACGAAAAAATCAACACCCAACACTTTAGGATGTGATCTTTCGAACTTCCAAGCACACAAATATTACCTCATTTTTTAAAGAATGTTTAAAAGGTATTGATTTTGCGAAAAGGTATTTATATTTTAAACGACGATTACATGCCAATATTCATATTTTATAAATTATTGAACAAAATTATTTAAAAGCAATTATGATGTATTTTCATTTAAAATAGGCAATAAAGCAATAATAACACAAAATGTGATAAATGATAATTCATATACTAAAGTAATTGTAAACGCACGATGAAGCATCAACAAATATAATCGACAGCAAACAAACATGATCCTATTTAACGCATGCTTAGATAACGGATAAAAAGACACACATGATGGAGCCAATATAAACGTAATATATATAGTGATTTTAAATAAATATATAAAGTTACATATTTATAAAGAAAATAAATAGAATATATTATATAACATAAAATAGGTTAAAAATAATATATGGTACGACATTATATGATATGCAATTTAAATACATATAATATTGTAAGAATAATCTTAGCTAAATAAAAGCAATAAATAATAATTAATAAAATACATATATGTTTATACTGTTAATATACATGTATATAAATGGTAATATAGACAATTTAACATAATACGAAATAATAAAATCAAAGAAAAGGACGAAAATAAAATAAACAAAGAAAACGGGTCAAATAATAATTAAAGGAAAGAACTGAAAGGATTAAAATAAAACAAGCGTTAAATGACAGGGGGTTAAAGTTGCAATTATACTAAATTTTAAAACGGAATCGTTTTGACTTAAACTGTTGAAGACCCATAGGATTGAATTGAAACGAAATACGAGTTCTGGGGGCCAATTTAAAAATAAATAATTTAAATCGAACGGGATTTAGAATAATAAAAAATACGGAGGGACCGCAATGGTAATTAGACCATTTGATGATAACACGCGGATCCCTTGAATGGGTCGGGTCGACGCGAGGATCTAAGGGGGGACTAAACGACGCCGTTTGGCCTCCAGTTTAAAAACGAAAATTTCCTTCTTTATTTCATTTGCAGACCTCATTCTAAAAAAAAACAAAAATAAGGGAAACGTTATCTCTCCCTCTCTCTCTCATACCTTACGATCGGGCTGCTTCCCCCTCCGATGCACTACCGTGCCACCAACGAATCGGTGGCCGGTGATGGCCAAGATCTGACCCTGAGGTTCGGGTAGGTTCCCTCCCTTTCTTTTCGTTGTTTTTCTTGTTTGTTAGGTTTGAAATAATTTTAAACAGTCGAAATAGGAATGAGAATAATATGACCATAAATAATATAAAAAATGGAAATAAAATGACCTCTTGAAATGGGTATTCCTGTTTTCGATTTTTGAAAGCGTAAAAAGGGGGGATCTGTTTTGAATATTTCTGTTTTCTTTCTTGCTGATAGCTCTTGAAGTGTTCCTAAAAACCGAAAAAGAAAAAAAAGAACCCTCTTTACATCGGTTTTGAATGGCTTTATAGCCAAATACACCATGCCTGTTTTTATTATTCAACTATTTTGCTCCATATTTCCTTGCTTCTCTGTTTCTGTTGCTCCCTGTTTTCCTTGCAGGGCATGGGCGATGGTGGTAACGGTGGAGGCCGAGGCGCCTAGGGAAGCTGCAGGCGTCAGGGGCACTGAAGAGGCAGAGGAGTGCGAGACCGAGGCATGGGGAAGGGCGCCGGTGGAGAGACGCGTGCGTGGGCGTGCACGAGGATCTGAACAGGAGCGCGTGTGGAATTGAAACGACGCAGGGGCGCGTGGGGGACAGATGAAGGGTCGGCGGAGCGAGAACAGGCAGAAAACCTAGGGCTCCAAAATTTTGATTTTGGGCCATTGGGCCTCAGGCTTTGGGCCGATTCAATTTAGGCTAGTTGGGCTAGATGGGGTTTAGTTTCTAGGTTTAGTTTTGGGCCCTTGTAATTGGGCTCCGGTCTTTTTAAATTTGCTTGTTTAAAATGGGTTTTTTTGGTTTGTATATGGATTGTTAATCTGGACATTTATTTTGGTTTGGGTTTTAATGTTTGTTTTATTTGTATTTTATTGTTTGGGCTTTATCATTCTGTTTATTGGGCTTTAATGGGCCGGTTAAATTTGGTTATTAAAAGTAGGACATACTGCATATACATAATATTTATGACACGACATTCTGCATTGGGGTTGGGATTCTGATTTGGAGGAAGTACTGTACTAGTGGCTCTGCCACGTTTTAACTATTCTAGTGGCTTCGCCACGTATACTGATCTTAGTGGCTGGGCCACGATTACTGTCGTTAGTAGCTTTGCTGCGTTACTATTAGCAGCTATGCTGCGATATTGGTGTGTTGGCTGGGTGGGTCGACTTAGTCCCCACATGGTGTGCTGGTTGGTACGAGTGGTGTGTTGGCTGGATTGGGTTGGGTTGCATCTCGTTTCTGTACTGTTATTTTTTTGGGCTTAGGCCCACACTGATACTGTATAGGGCTAAAGCCCAGACTGATCTGTTACTGTATAGGGCTTAGGCCCAGTCTGTTTTTGGTTGCACTGATAGTGATTTGACTGATAGGGTATTACACATTGAGTTTTCACAAACTCAACCCTTTTTTTTAACTGTATAGGTAATCCCCAGCCTTAAACGATTTGGAGCCGTGAGAGACCCGGAGGTGGCCACGTCAACACTAATTTTTCGCTTGAGACTTAAATATTTTTAATTTATGCTTGGGTTTGTTTTTGTAATAAGGCCATTTGAGGTTTAACTTTTATTTGGTTTTCACTCCTTATTTTTACCTGCTAGATTAGGAAAAATGGTTTTTTCAAAATAATAACTGTTTCCAAAGAAAATCACGCAGTTCAAATTTAAATGTTTTATAATTAGAAAAGCTTCTGCGATTTTTAATTCAGATTAATAAACTTGTAACAAATTATGTGACCAATAATTAGTCAACGTGTTTTGATTTTACAACACCAACGTTTTCAATAACAATTATGTAAAAAAGGGTTTTAAAACTTTAGTCACGAACTTTCATCGACAATACTGGTTTTCAGTTTAACACTTCAATGTGACACGTCAGATCCGATCGTAACGTCTAGGCAGGGTTTGGGGTGTTACATCTAGTGGTATCAGAGCCAAGGTTACAAAACTTGGCTGTGGAATGGGTTCTTGAAAATTTTCTAAATTTTGGTTTGGAAAGAGATTTGGAAGATTGTTACTGAAAGTGTGGCACCCCTAGTCTCCAGCGCCAAATCTGTAAGTTCTCTGACACTGTTTACCGCTTTAACTAAGAAACTACTGTAGATAATAGTACTTTCCTGAAACTCTTTTGTTAGGGTAAACTGAAACTGTAGAAGACTGAAAACTATAGGGAGATATCTCGATCTGCGAAAAAAACTTTAAATATTGAATATCATAAAACATCCGTTAATAATTACTAGAACTATGAACTGATTCATAAGATTTTTAAAACAGAAAATACGCTATACCGATATGAGCACAAGAGGTACTTGCAGAAGGGCTACACGAGGCCGCCGTAGAGGTCGAGGTACTAGGGTTGGGTCTTCAGTATCAGGTTACATGCCTGCTATGAAGGCACTAGCCTCACCAATAATTGAGACAGGGTCTCATGACCGAACAGTTGGGGATGATGCTCTATCCTAAGCAATGCTACGTGTTCTTGAAAGGGTTGCTGGAGCGAGTATTGGGTTAGTGGGCCGGGGTTCAATTTCGGAGCGACTCCGGTCTAATGGAGCAAAAATCTTCAGGGGTGTTTCTGGTGTAGCCTCGAATGTAGCAAAGTATTGGTTAGAGGCTACCGAGCGGATAATGGATGACCTCGACTGTACTGTGGAATAGAAATTTAAAGGAGCAGTGTCCTTACTGCGAGATGAGGCATACCAATGGTGGCTCACTGTAAGAGAGGGTACGCAGGCCGACCGCTTGACGTGGGATTTCTTCAAAATGGTCTTTCAAGGGAAGTATGCGGACGCAAGTTATATGGACGCCTGAAGAAAGGAATTTCTGAGTCTGCCTCAGGGGTATAAGATAGTGGCAATATATGAGGTGGAATTCTTAGAGTTAAGTCGTTATGCTTGCGGTATAGTCACAACTCAATATGAACATTGTGTGCGATTCAAAGATTGCCTCCGGGATGAGTTACGTGTACTGATTACTCCACAGAGGGAGCGAGACTTTGTAGCCCTTGTTGAGAAAGCAAAAATTGTTGAGGATGTGAAGCGCTCTGAGCGCCAGAATCGCGAGAAATATAAGGGTAGATTTAAAAGGGGATTCAGGGCCCTTGGGTTCTTCTGGAAGGCCTATAAAGAAGGCCAGACTTGATGGGCCAGTACGAGCAGTTCCTGTTACTATGGTTAGACCATAGCCTTGCACGGATTGTGGGAGAGCTCACCAGGGTGAGTGCTGGAAATGAACTAGGGCGTGTTTCAGATGTGGGTCCATATATCATCAGGTTAAGAACTGTACTTAGAGGCCAGTTCAGATGCAAGCCATAGGTTAAGGCCATGTTCAGCCAAGGAGAGGTGGTCAGCAGCCACCGAGAGGCCGGGGTCAGGCCAGAGGGGTAAATGGTTTGGGAAGAGGACGTGGAGCATCGGGCAGAGGTACTGGTAACACTGAGGCGAGACAGCCAACTTTGGTCTATGCTGCTCGTCGTCGAGAGGATGGCGACCCCCGGACGTCATAACTGGTACGTTCCTAATTTATAATGTACCATACACTGTTTTAATTGATATTGGGTCTACACACTTGTATGTTGCATGCACTGTGTCTGAGACGCTGGGTTCTCAGTTTGAAATTACTAATAGTGAGATGGATGTGTTAAGTCCATTGGGACAGTCGGTTAGAGTGAATAAGTTGTTCAGAGACATTCCTCTAGAGCTCCAAGGGGTTGTCTTCCCGGCGAATTTGATAGAACTGTTGTTTGGCTAATTCGATCTTATATTGGGCATGGATTGGCTAGTGGAACACCGTGCGAATTTGGATTGCGCTGCTAAGTGTAGGGTGTTGAAGTCTACTGAGGATGAGGAGGTGGTTGTGTTGGGGGAGCGAAGAGATTATCTGTTTAATGTAATCTCAGCATTAAAAGCCGAGAAATTGGTTCGCAAAGGTTGTGAGGCATTTTTGGCTTATGTCAGTAGCTCTGATTCTAAAGGTCCTTCTGTTGGAGATGTCAGAACTGTTAAAGAGTTTCCGGACGTATTACCTGAAGAGCTTCCTGGGTTGCCCCTAGATCGTGAGGTCAAATTCGGTATTGAGCTCCTACCAGGAAAAGCTCTAGTGTCCATCGCCCCTTGTAGGATAGCGCCGAAGGAGCTGGTAGAGTTAAAGGCTCAAATTCAACAGCTACTGGACCGGGGATTCATTCAGCCAAGTGTGTCTCCATAGGGAGCACTAGTGTTATTCGTGAAGAAGAAGGATAGATCCATGTGCATGTGCATCGATTATCGTCAACTGAACAAACTGACTATTAAGAACAAGTACCCTTTACTGAGGATAGATGATCTGTTTGACCAGCTGGGAGGAGCTTCGGTTTTCTCCAAGATAGATCTTCGATCTGGGTACCATCAACTAAAGGTTAAGGAGGCAGATGTGTATAAGACTGCGTTTAGGACTCGTTATGGTCACTACGAGTTCCTAGTAATGCCGTTTGGGTTGATGAATACACCAGCTATTTTCATGGATATGATGAACTGAGTATTCCAGCCCTATTTGGATCAGTTCGTAGTTGTGTTTTTAGATGACATCCTGGTGTATTCTAGAACCGAGGAGGATCATGATGCACATCTTTGAATTGTTTTGTTAATTCTGAGGGAAAAGCAGCTATACACAAAGTTTAGCAAGTGTGAGTTCTGGTTGAGAGAAGTGACATTTCTGGGTCACGTGGTGTCCGCAGAGGGGATTAGGGTTGATCCTCGAAAATTGAAGCCGTATTAAATTGGAAACCACCAAAGACTGTATCTGAGATTTGAAGCTTTATGGGTCTAGCTGGGTATTACAGACATTTTGTTGATGGGTTTTCACTGATTGCTGCACCCCTAACTATGTTACTGCGTAAAGGGGTACCGTTTAATTGGACCGATAAGCAACAAGAGACTGAATAAAGTTCTGACTGAAGCCCCTGTGTTAATACAGCCAGAGTCTGGGAAGGAATTCGTTGTCTACAGTGATGCGTAGCACACTGGATTGGGTTGTGTGTTGATGCAAGAGGGTAAGGTGGTTGCTTACGCATCTCGTCAGCTTAAGTCCCACGAGGCGAATTACCCCGCTCACAACTTGGAGTTAGCTACGATGGTATTCGCACTGAAGATTTGGAGGCATTACTTATACGGTGAGAAGTCTATTATTTACACGGATCATAAAAGCCTCAAGTACCTCTTTACTCAGAAAGAGTTAAATCTTAGGCAACGAAGATGGATAGAGTTGCTTAAGGATTATGATTGCTTGATTGAGTATCATCTTGGTAAAGCTAACGTAGTAGCCGATGCACTGAGCCGTAGGGTTGTATCTAATTTGAGAGCAATGTTTGCTCATCTCAGCTTGTTTGAAGATGGTAGTTTGTTGGCTGAACTCCAAGTGAGACCGACCTGGATTGATCAAAATAAGGAGAAATAGTTGTTGGATGATTCGTTGGTTCCTCGTTTTTGATTGGTTGAGAAGGGGGAGACTATGGACTTTGGGCTGAATAGTGAGGGAGTACTATGTTTCCGTGGAAGAGTTTGTATACGGAGAGATTCTGAGCTGAGGCAGTCTATCCTACGGGAGGCGCATAGCAGTCCTTATGACATGCATCCTGGTGGAAACAAGTTATATCGAGACCTGTGTGAACTGTACTGGTGGCCAGGGCTTAAGGGCGAGGTCACTGATTTCGTGGGTAAGTGTCTGACATGCCAGCAAGTTAAGGCTGAGCACTAACTACCTTCTGGGTTACTGCAGCCAGTGAAGATTCCACTCTGGAAATGGGAGAGGGTAACCATGGATTTTGTAAGTGGGTTACCCTTAACGCCGACTAATAAGGACTCGGTATGGGTTATTGTTGATCGACTGACTAAATCTGCCCACTTTATACCGGTCTGCACTGATTATTCGCTGCAGAAGTTGGCTAAATTATACATGGCTAAGATTGTGAGACTGCATGGGGTACCAGTTTCTATCATTTCAGATAGAGATCCTAGATTCACATCTCTATTCTGGAAAAAGTTACACAAGGCTTTGGTTACAAGGTTGGACTTTATTACTGCATTTCATCCTCAAACTGACGGTCAGTCGGAGAGGGTGATTCGGATATTGGAGGACATGTTAAGAAGCTGTGTAATTGATTTCAAAGGCAGTTGGGAAGACTATTTGCTGCTAGCAGAGTTTGCATATAACAACAGCTACCAATTCAGTATTCATATGGCACCATACGAGGTGTTATATGGTCGTAGGTGTCGTACCCCTACCTATTGGACAGAACTTGGTGAACAGCGAGTGTCGGGGCCAGAGTTAGTTTCTGAAATTGAAGAAAAAGTAAAGTTGATCCGAGATCGGTTAAAGGAAGCATCTGATAGGCAGAAGTCGTATCCAGATTTAAAGCGTAAAGAGATAGAGTACTCTGTGGGGGATTATGTCTTTTTGAAAGTCTTACCATGGAAGAAGATTCTGAGATTTGGATGGAAGGGCAAACTAAGCCCTAGACTCATTGGACCTTACTGAATTTTAAAGCATGTGGGATCAGTCATCTATCAGCTTGAGCTGCCTCCTGAGTTAAACCAGATACATGATGTGTTCAACGTCCCCATGCTGAGGCGGTACCGCTCTGATCCCTCACATATGGTACCGGTGGAGGAGATTGAGGTTAGACTTGATCTGACTTTTGAGGAAGAACCAGAGCATATACTGGATCGTGATGTTAACGTATTAAGGAGAAAATCTATTTCTTTGGTCAAGGTGCTTTGGCGTAATCACGGTACCAACGAAGCCACGTGGGAGCCTGAAGAGGCAATGCAACAACAATATCCACACCTATTCTGACCAGGTAAATATCGAGGCCAAAAATTTCTTTTAAGGGGGTAGAGTTGTAATGCCCCAAAAATATAGGGTCTTTAATTTTTCATGTTCTGACAAAAATTGCTTGTCTGCTTCAATAGCTAAGTGACTTGGGTGTGTTTGAGGGTATTTAGGAAGCCTGGGTTCAAGTATGGCCTCTGGCAAAATTTTGATTTTTGCTCTTTTGGAAACCTGGATGTTAGCTTGAAGGGCATATATTAAGTTGGGTTTGTTTTATGACACAAAAGATCTTGTGTTGTGGTGGCGAGTGGCATGTTGGGCATTTAAAAGGGAGTGGGTTCAAATCCCATGGCATACAAAAAGGGGGTTTTATTTTTGTGGCGTAAGAGGTAAAGTTTGATTCAAACTCTGCAGAGGTGGTTGGAGACTTGGTCATCAAATTTGAATGGGAGGTTGGGAGCAAATCGAGGAGAAATCGGTGGAGATTTTGAAGGAGTTTGGATGTGAAGGGAGTCATAGCCGAATGGGAAAGCTTGAGTAGGGGATTCATCTATGGGCATTCATTTGGTGCATTTTCGGAATTTTTGTGAGAGTATAGAAACTGAAAATCCTCTCTGTTATTTTGGGTTTTCTTTTTGTGCATTTCGGGATTTACTCTTTTTTTTGTGGCGCATCGTACAGCATTCTTGACCATTCGGGTCTTTATCTTTTCAACTCTATTTCTCTTCTACTGTCCACTCTTTGTCGAAACTTAAACATAAAATACCGAGTTTTCCCTTGAAGTTTTTCTTCCCTCTTTATTTATCTCTCTGACGGTTCGGCATTCTTCTCTTTTCTTCTCTTTGGGCTAAATCGAATTAAGTTCTTCTGTTCCTCTCTTCTTGGGTATAGCCGAATACCCTACCTCCTCCTCTCATCTTCTAAAGCTCTGACAAGCCGAATATTGCGGTAAGTAATTGGGTTGTTTCTTGTTACTTTATGATTTTCCCTATTATGATTATCGTGGGTGCTATTCAATGATCTCCTTTCAGTTTATTCTTTTTAGATCGTACGCGATAATCCACTCATGTGTGCCACCCCTCTAAGTCAGCATTCGGTTCTTAGGGACTTGGTAAGTTATTCTCTATCTTGCTCAAGTTATTGTTGATGGGTGTGTAGCGGTCAATCAGCAATTGTGGGAGTGTAGCCAAGCGATTTAAGGGTTAAAGGCTATACTCCTGTTTACCAAGGTTAATGGTAAAGACAGTGTAGAGATTCAGGGTTGTGAATCTTATGATCGATTTGAGGACTGATTGAAATCTTTTGGTTTGGATCTAGGTTGGTGCTTTTGGAGTCTCGTAAGTGGTCGCTAAAAGGTGTGTAATCATACACCTTGCATTGTTATTGTCAAAACGATGGACAATGGTGTGTAATCACACTATCTCCAATAAGAATCGGCAAAAGCCGAAAAGCCGGAACTACGACAATTGAGGCCTCACGAGCATACGATTGCTCGTGTGGAAAAACTGAGCCCACAACCAAGGGCGGTAGACTGAAGAGGTCACTACGAGTGTTCTCGTGCACTTGGGCCGTATTGGGCCTCGTTGCCGTGTGGGCCTAATGGGCTCGTGAACCCCACACAGGTAAAATTTACAAAAAGTAGTAGAAATTGTTTTGGGCTACGTAGAGCACATAACTGTGATAGGATTTGGGCCAAACAGGCCACACGAGTGTGTGGGCCCATTTGGGCCGAATATTGGGCTTTGAGCCCATTTAGACTGTTTTGACCAAATGGATTATCTGTGTCGCTCAAGGCGACTGTAGGCCTTAGGAAAGGTCGTTAAATGACTAAAATACCCTTAATGAGTAAAATAACTAAAATGCCCCTAGGGAGTAAAACGACTGAATTACCCCTAGTGAGTAAAATGATCGAAATACCCTTGTAGGGTAGAATTACCGAAATACCCCTGATGGGTGAAATTATAATTTTACCCCTAACTGACGAAATGACCATTATACCCCTAGTGGCAGTTTAGTTGATGTGTGTATGATACCTATGTGACTGGTTATGAGTAGGACATACTGCATACACGTAATATTTATGACACGACATTCTGCATTGGGGTTGGGATTCTGATTTGGAGGAAGTACTGTACTAGTGGCTCTGCCACATTTTTACTGTTCTAGTGGCTTCGCCACATATACTGATCTTAGTGGCTGGGCCACGATTGCTGTTGTTAGCAGCTTTACTGCGTAACTATTAGCAGCTATGCTGCGATATTGGTGTGTTGGTTGGGTGGGCCGACTTAGTCCCCACATGGTGTGTTGGTTGGTATGGGTGGTGTGTTGGCTGGATTGGGTTGGGTTGCATCTCTGTTCTGTACTGTTATTATTTTGGGCTTAGGCCCACATTACTACAGTATAGAGCTAAAGCCCAGGCTGATCTGTTACTGTATAGGGCTTAGGCCCAGTCTGTTTTTGCTTGCACCGATAGTGATTTGACTGATAGGGGATTTCACACTCAGTTTTCACAAACTCACCCTTTTTTTTAACTGTACGGGTAATCCCCAACCTTAATCGATTTGGAGCCGTGAGAGACCCGGAAGTGGCCACGCGAACACCGATTTTTCGCTTGAGACTTAATTATTTTTAATTTATTCTTGGGTTTATTTTTGTAATAAGGCCATTTGAGGTTTAACTTTTATTTGGTTTTCTCTCTTTATTTCTACTTGCCAGATTAGGAAAAAAGGTTTTTCAAAATAATAACTGTTTCCAAAGAAAATCACGCATTTCAAATTTAAATGGTTTATAATTAGAAAAGCCTCCGTGATTTTTAATTCAGATTAATAAACTTGTAACAAATGATGTGACCAATAATTAGTCAACATGTTTTGATTTTACAACACCAACATTTTCAATAACAATTATTTAAAAAGGGTTTTAAAACTTTAGTCACGAACTTTTATCGACAAATCTGGTTTTCAGACCAACACTTTGATGTGACGTCAGATCCGATCGTAACGTCTAGGCCGGGTTTGGGGTGTTACATTTTAGGTTTCTGACGGGCCCGAGTAGAAATTGGGCTGTAAAGCTGCCCCTCTTTGCTCGTTGTCGTGTAACGAGAATGGAGCAAAGACTTTTAAGAAAGACCAATTTTGCTCGGTCTTGCCCAATCTTAACTTTTTGATGCTTTTTTACTTCGAGTAGCCTCCTTCCATTCCACCACATCTTCAGGAGGTATAGGAATTGGTGATTTGATCCGCTCGATTGCAATTTTAGGGAGTAGAGATTTGTAGCTTCGATCTACTCCGCTGGAACTTCATGGAGATAAGAATTGGTAATTTCAACCTGCTCCGCTGCAACTTCAGGGAGATAAGGTCTGGTGGCTTCAATCTTCTCCACTGCAACTTTAGGAAGATAAGATCTGATGTAACCTATAGCTTTAATCTGTTCCACTGTAACGCCAGAGAAATAAGATTCACTGTCTTCAGTCTGCGCCGCTGCAACTTCAGGGCGATAAGGCTAGTGGCTTCAATCCACTCCACTGCAACTTCAGGAAGATAAGATCCGCCTTAATTTGTAGCTTTAATCTGTTCCACTGCAACGCCAGGGAAATAAGATTCGCTGTCTTCAGTCTGCTCTGCTGCAACTTAAGGGAGATAAGGCTGGTGGCTTCAGTCTGCTCCACCGCAAATTTAGGAAGATAAGATCCGCCATCATTTGTAGCTTCAATCTATTCCACCACGACGCCAGGGAAATAAGATTCGCTGTCTTCAGTCTGCTCCGCTGCAACTTCAGGGAGATAAGGCTGGTGGCTTCAATCTGCTCCACTGCAACTTTAGAAAGATAAGATTCGCCATAATTTGTAGCTTTAATATGTTCCACTGCGACAGCAGGGAAAAAAGACTCGCTGTCTTCAGTCTGCTTTGCTGCAACTTCAGAAAGATAAGGCTGGTGGCTTCAATCTGCTCCACTGCAACTTTAGGAAGATAAGATCTGCCATAATTTGTAACTTTAATCTGTTCCACTGCAACGCCAGGGAAATAAGATTTGTTGTCTTCAGTCTGCTCCGCTGCAACTTCAGAGAGATAAAGCTGGTGGCTTCAATCTGCTCCACTACAACTTCAAGAAGATAAGATCCACCATAACTTGTAGCTTAATCTGTTCCACTGCAACGCCAGGGAAATAAGATTCGCTGTCTTCAGTCTGCTCCGCTGTAACTTCAGGGAGATAAGGCTGGTGGCTTCAATCTGCTCCACTGCAACTTCAGAAAGATAAGATTCGCTATCTTCGATCTACTCCACTGCAACTTCAAGGAGATAAGATCAATAACTTTAATCTACTCCACTACTACTTCAGGGAGATGAGATTTATGGATTCACCGATCTTGCTACACCATCCTTTGGGGGACATGATGTGTAGGACCGATTTCATGGGCCATTGCTTATGCCAAATGATTAGGATGTCATGATCAGAATGAATCAAATGCTCCTAACTAGATGTGTATGAATGATATTTGCATGAATGTAGAATGTCATATTGTGAGAATGATCCCTTTCTAATGCTTAGGTTGTCATTACTCGTTGTTCATCAAGTTTGTATAACTGACGTAATATCATGTCTTCTTGTTTAGCTGATATCTTTCACAGAAAATCTGAAGAAATAGTCACAATTTAGACTCTTCTTTCTCAAATGTTTCCAACCCTTAGGTTTGTTGAGTTCTAAATAATGATCATGTTTCAGTTTCTTGTACTATTTAGAAGCTTCTAGAGTAATATGAAGAACTTCTTTTATGAAATTATTATTAGTCCATTAATCGTTATTTCAATGCAAAATGCTTAAAAAATTATAATGATGGTCAAAACTGAAATTTATCAGGAACAAAGTTTGGAAAGAATAGATTAATCCAAGAAAGCAAACATTGTTGAAATACAAAATGAGTAAAAGGAAAGGTGCCCCAAATAGCGCAACATGAGCTTCTCTCCACGAACTTCTTGAGGACCATTTTAAGCTCAACATGTGTTTAGGAGATCTGGAGTACTTTGTTGATGCCTCAAGACGTAGCATCCCCCATCCTTGTTAATTCAGGCATAGCAAGACTACCGTATGCCCCACCTTTGATCAAAATTTGAATTGCACTTTTCTGGGTTTTCAATTCAAAACCCCTTTGGTTTCAAGGAGCCGTTTGCGGGTTTTCGCCTTGGCCTCTCCTTTTTCTTTTCCTTTTCTTTTCTTTCTTTCTTTTCTTTCCTTTTTTTGTGTTTTTTTTAAATAAAGTATTTCTTGACTGAATCCGAATTCACTGGATTAGGCAGGCTCTTGCCGTCCACTTCAGTCAAAGTCAATGCTCCTCCAGAAAGGACCTTCTTTACAACATAAGGTCCTTCCTGTTTGGCATCCATTTTCCTCTGAAGTCTTTTTGTATGGGAAGAATCTTCTATAATACCAAGTCCCCCTCATGGTGCTTTCTGTGTAACAGCCCGATTTAGGGCCTAGTGAGGATAGTGGTTTTGAGACCACAAATCTGAAGTAAAAATATGTGTTTTATGATTTTTATGAGGTTTATGATATGTTTGCATGATTGTGTGAAAATTCCATGAAGAAATTTTATGAATTAGTAAACAATTTGCCTATTAGGACTAAATTGCAAAGATTAGAAAATATGATATTCTAGAAGATTTAAGTATGAAATAGAATTATAAAAATTATTAGAATTCATTATTTAGCAATTAGACCATTAAATGTCAAGATGGACAAAAATGGGCATGGGAAGGAAAAATCTCAAGAAATGGGCTTTAAGGGCAATTTGGTTATTTGGTTAATTAATGAATTAAAAGGGAAAATAAGTAAAAAATGGTGTCCATTTTCTCTAAGCTTGGGTTAAAATCACAAGACCACCATAGCTAGGGTTTCTTCACCTTCCAAGCTTGATAGTAAGTGCATCCTAGCCCCATTTTTAATGTTCTTCATATTTTTAAGATCCTCGTAGCTCGATTTAGCTATTTCTAGCTATATTTTGAGCTAGGGTTTATGTTCAAAAATTTACCCACATATGACATGCATGTTTTTTGATGATTTATGGAAGAATATGAAAGTTTGATGTATGATAAACATCTTTTTTTCTAAGTGATTTTCATGAAAAATGCATAAAAGGACCAAATTGTAAAAAGTTATAAAAATGGTCATACATGAGTGAATTAGTGGAAATGTAGGGCTTTTGTAGCTAAGAAAATGATTTGGCTAGGCTTAAAATACAATAAAGTTAAATAAAAAATTTAACGAGCCTAGGGGCACAAGTGTAATTATGTGAAAGTTTAGGGGCAAAATATTAATTTTTCCAAAATATGATTCATGGGTCAATTTAGTCAATGAGAGTATTAAACAAGTGAAATTGTTATTATAGATCAAGAAACACGAAGCCCGGACCGAAATCGAGGCAAGAATAAGGTTGTGGACTAAATCGAATACCTATACATATTTTGAGTACCGAGGTAAGTTTGTGTGAAATTAAAGCTACATAATGTTATTATGTTTATAATTGCTTTATAATATGAGAAATGTATATTATTTCCATGAAGTTGATTAATGATGCCTTGATGAGATTATAATGAGATCATGTTAAGTTGAAGTCCCGGTTGAACGTTCAGAATAACAAGGATACCTATGTCACAACATGAGATAAGGAAGGTCCCGCATAAGACCATGTCTGGGACATGGCATCTGCACCAAATGAGGAAGGTCCCGTATAAGACCATGTCTAGGACATGGCCTCAGCACCAAAGGAAGATGTCGTGTAAGACCATGTCTGAGACATGGCATCGACATCTATATACGATCTCGTATAAGACCATGTCTGGGACATGGCATCGACATCGAGATATGAGATCCCGTGTAAGACCATATTTGGGATATGACATCAGCATCAAGAGGTGATCCCATGTAAGACCATATCTGGGATATGGCATTGTAATACATGTATGATGAGATTGAGTATCCTCCGATATTCCAAATAGTTCAACGGGCAAAGAGCTACATTTAAGTTAAGGATGATAGTGAGTTAAGTTTATGTTCAAGATAGCATAAGTGCTAAACTATGTGATGAAGTGATACAGGTACCCATTAGTAAAATACGAGTTATGAAACCGTAATGTGATATGTGATGGGTAAGAGTAAGTATAAGTAAGTATGTCAAAGTACTTGAGAACTTGCGTTGTTTTTGTTCAATGAGATGAATGGATTTTATTATGAGCACTTATGTTGCTATTTTAATTCATGCAAACTTACTAAGCTATATGCTTACCTCTCTCTTTTCTCTTTTCCTTGAAGTATCGCCAAGCTATGTAACAATCCAGTTTAGACCCTAGTCAGAATAGTGGTTTTGGGACCACAAATCCGAGTCAGAAAAATATTTTAATATTATTTTATGTGTCTACATTATGTGATTAAGCATGTGTGTAAGTTTCATGAATTAATTTGAACATTTGTGTGTTTAATTTAAAAAAAAGATTAAATCGCATTAAATGCAATATTAGCATGCTATTTGTTAAGGTACCTATTTGATGTGGTTTTAATAATAATGAGTCCTTATGTTCCAATTTAGCCATTGTAATATGGCATGGACGGTAATGGACTATTATTATGAAGTTTTCTTATTAAATTACAAAGGGCAATTTGGTAAAAGGTTTATTAATGTGAAATAAATAAAACATAAAATGAAAATCATGCATGTTCATCCTATCTTAGTGCCGAAATTAAAAGAGAAAGAAAAGAAGAAAACAAAGCTAGGTTCGGCCTTTGTTCATCTTGATTAAGGTAACAGTTTTGTTCGATTTTTGATAATTTCTACGTTTTTGTAATCGTTGCTTTGTGTTCTTCAAAACCCATGCTTCAATTTTGTGAATTGATGATTATTTTGAAATGTACCCTTGATGAACACATGAGTTTTGTGATGTTTGAAGATGAAATGTGAAAGATATGTGATAGATTAACATAGTTTGTCTTTGAATTTTTGATGAATTTGAGTAATTTGGACTAAATTGAGAAAATAATATTTTGAAGGACTAAATTGTGAAATAAATGAAAAATATGGGTTGCTAGGGACCTATAGAGAATTCGGCTAAGCATGGGTGTATAGAGATTATGTGTATTTTGTGATTTAGTGAAATAGGGACTAAAATGTCAAAATGTGAAAATATAGGGGCTAATTTGTTAATTTCCCTAAATATGTGTTTTTGGATTGAATTGAATGAACTAGTGAATAAATGAGTTAAATTTGAATATGTATAAATCAAGAATTGAAGAAAACGGACTTACATTGTGGGAAATTGAAAGTAATTGAGTAGCCAAGTTCGTTTCCGTTATCCGAATTCGAGATAAGTCTATATACAAATTAATGTATTACATTGATATATGTATGTTCATATGAAAATTCATAATGATGAATGTGTAAGAGATGATGAGTACATAAAATTCGAGATAGTATCGACATGGTGTCAACATCCGAAAAAGTCCTGTAAGAACCTAGGAATAGGTAGGATTGCGTATGTCATGACATAGGTGTCCGATTGAGATATTGTATAAGGCCACGTCTGGGACGTTGGCATCGATATGAAACATCGTGTAAGACCACGTCTGGGACGTTGGCATCGATCTAAGATTTACGTGTAAGACCATGTCTGAGACATTGGCATTGTATTGATTCGTGTAAGACCCTATCTGGGACAATGGCATCGATATTTGGTTACATGTAAGACCACGTCTGGGACGTTGGCATTGTACGACCATTCTGAGTATTCTGAGCTTCCTATTTGATTTCGAAAGGTTCAACAGGCAAATCTGAGAAATAAGAGACTACGTGGAATGTATAAACGAGTCAGGTACGTCTGAAAGGTACACTATGTATGTGTATGAAAGGTAAGTGTATATATATGAACTTACCAAAGTGAATATATGTATGGATTTGATGAGATAATATGTGATATATGATTGAATGTGTTATCAGCATAAGTGAAGCTTTGATAGCATTTTATGGATAAACAAATGAGCCAAAGAACATATTATGAAATTGCAAATGAGAAATATTAATGATATTGTATCAATATGATTATGTGTATTTTATGTTATGTTTATTTGTATATGGCTTACTAAGCTTTTGGAAAGCTTACTTTGTGTGTGTTTACTCTGTTTTACAAATCGTCAAAGCTACGAAAGGCTCGGGAATCGTCGAGGATCATCACCACACTATCAAACTCTACTTTGGTACTTTTGAATATGTATATAGCTAAATATGACATGTATAGGCTAGTTGTTTTGGGATATGTTTGAGATATGTATATAGCCATGTGATATGGCTAGATAAATGGTTGTGTTATGAATGTGCAGCCATGTCTTATGATGCTTAGTTTTGGTATGGTTTGATGGCTAATGAAATGGTCATAATAATGGTAAGCTTATGGATGCATAGTTAGCATATTATTGATGGTAAGTTGTGGATGAGTTATGTTTAGAAATGTTTGTGAATAAGTTGAGCTAAATGGCTTATAAGTTGGTGTGATTGTTGAGCTCATAAGTGGTTAGAAATGTGGTTAGAAATGATAAACATTTTGGTATGTTTTGGTTGCCTATGATGATTGGACTGATGCTTAATTGTGCTTGTAGGGATGACCCAAATTGTGGGTGGCATTTTGGCCTTGGAAATGGCCTATAATTGCCCATACGGTTGAGCACACGGGCGTCTGGCTCGACTGTGTCCTTCATGGTTGCATTTCAAAACAAGTCAGACTCGACCATGGGCAGGACACACAGGAATGTGTTTGGTCGTGTGGATCAAGTCAGTGTCGACCACGGGCTAGACACACGAGCGTGTGACTGGCCGTGTGGTGCAAGTCAGTAACGACCACGGGTGAGGCACAAGGGCATGTCCACGGCCGTGTGGACAATCAGTATGTATGCCCTGTTTTGACACGGCTTAGACACACGAGTGTGTCTGAGGCCGTGGGAGGCACATGGCCTACCCACACGGGCGTGTGACCTCTGTAACTTAGAAAAAATTTTAAATTTCTGAGAATTTCCATATGTGTCTGATTTAGTCCCGGTCCTTTTCTAAAGCATGCTTGAGGTCTCGTACACCTATTTAAGGGACACTTTGATGTGAGTTTTCAGAGAATGTTATGAAATGTCTGTAATAGTTTTTGAATGTCCGGTAATGCCTCTTAACCCTAAACTGGCGATGGTTATGGGTTAGGGGTGTTACAAGCTAGCTCAGGGATCGTAAAACATCGGAGCTCGGGTCACACTATCAATCATTCTTTGGGTATAGTAAAGTTGATTTATTTTGAGTATGGCATGTATAGGAACTTGGTCATCTTGTGTTACGTCATATTTGAAAGCCAAAGTGTTGGCTATTAATGTTATACACTCATTTTGTAAATGGCCATTGAGGATTGGCCAATATTTGTCAAGTTTCATATATTTAATGATGATGAGTTTTATGAGGTGAAAGTTCATGCAATTGATGGAGTAAAATGTGAAGTGTTTGAATGATGATTTAGTGATTCTTCATAGTGTATTATTTCCATGTTATGTGCTTCTTGTTGTGGTATATGTGTGTTTATGTTTCAGGGTGGCAATTGGCTTGGTAAATGGCCTTCTAATTGTCCACACGGGTAAACACACGAGCGTGTGTCTAGGTCGTGTGTGACACACGGTCAGCCCCATGGGTGTGTTGATAAGTCATGTGTCCCCTGCATCATATTTGCGACAATTCGATTCGTCACACGGGCCAGCACATGGGTGTGTGACTAGGCCTTGTGGCCCTTAAGAGTTTGCTAACGTCATAAACAGAATGCTAAGGTTTTCACACACGGGTGAGAACACGAGCGTGTCTAGGCCGTGTAAAGGACACGAGCCATAGACACGGACGTGTGTCCGGCCGTGTGAAAACCCCTATATGTTCAAAATGAAAAATAAATTCCACACGGGCTAGGAATATGCGCGTGTGTGACCACACGGCCTGCCCACACGGGCGTGTTCCATTTCACACGGGCGTGTGGCTCTGTTTTATGTAAAAAATTTCTAAGTGCGCAAAAGTTTTTGGTTTAATTTCGAAACCTCCCGTATGCATGTTTAGGGCCTCGTAGGCCCATAATAGGGATGTTATGTATATGAATGAAAAAGTTTTAAGTTGGAACGAAATTTGATAGCCCGACAATGTACGTTTAAGCAAGCTAAGTTCGGTAATGCCTCGGATCCAAATTTCGGCGTTGAATACGGGTAAGGGATGTTACATTCTGGGGCGAACCTTTTTATTGTGAGCTCACATCATCTGTTTTTGGTACATTTGACCATGACAGATAGCTCTCAACCTCTTCTCTTCGATAAGATTCAGCTAATCATATCGAGATTAGATCCATTCTACTTCGTCCAACTTCAGCTCTGATAAGATTCAAAGGGAGGGAATCTCAACTTCGATAGGTAAAACTGCTTCCATTCCAAAAATCAATGAGAAAAGCGTTGCCCCAGTGGAGGTCCTGACAGACGTTCTATAAGCATAGATGGTAATTTCTCATGCTAATCTTTATGAGTTTCAATCATTTGCCTCACGATCTCTTTTTTTTTATTATTATTTTTTGTTTTTTTAAGGTTTCCTCCACTACACCGTTCATTTTGGGGCGGTGTGATGTTAATCTTGAACAGACTGCAAACTTATGATATCGTGTTGTTGTTCAAATTTAGTGCACTGCCAAATATGATCCTTTTTGTCATTCCATACCGACATGTGATTTCTTTTTTTTTTTTTTAAGAATTTTCTGACTATCATCCTTGTGACATTGGCATATGAAGCAGCTTCCACCTACTTAGTGAAGTAATGGACGACCATAAAGATGAATCGATGCCCGTTAGAAGCCTTTGGTGGGATGGCCCACTGACATCCATTCCCCACATAGAGAAAATCCATGGAGAAGTCATAATATGAAGAGATTAAGGAGGCACGTGAATCTTGTCTCGATAAATTTGGCACTTATAGCATTTCTTGGTATAACTAATGCAATCCCCTTCCATGGTGGACCAACAATACCCGAATTTCATGATTTGCTTGGCCATTGTAAAACCTATTAGCATGTGTTCCTCAGACACCCTCGTGGACCTCTTTCAAGATTTTCTTAGCCCTAACATCGTCCACATGTCTTAGTAGCTCAGGCATATCTCGATACGATCATGCAAAAACATCTTTGAATTCTTGGAATAACTCAATGACGTCTAGCGTTGTTTCTGTGGTGATACTGGCTCCGATCTTCACCTCTTTCTCTTCTCCTAGGCTCACAATGTCCATTGACTCTTTGTAAGGTAGGATCTTTTTTTGATCTCGTTCTACCATCCTTAACAAATTAGGAGACAAGTTACCATCTCTGTCATCTTCAAAGTCCTGAGATCCCTCTAGACACATATCTCGCTCAAAAAGAGATTCTAGGTCAGTAGCAACGTCACTCATGTAGTTGATATCTGGAGACCTATTGTAGGTACGAAGGAATATCCAAAGAATAAATGAATCTAAGAACAATTATTTATGTGGTATGAATATGAATGAAATGAAGGAATAAAAGAATATTTGTTCAAAGTGAGACACAAAAAATGCATTTTTTATTGTAATAAAGATGTTGGACATGAGCCTATTTCACAAAAAGATTCTTATTGCTTCTAGGCTTAAAGCAACAAACGTGTTTTGAACATTACTCTGAATCAGCTCTAAAAACTACAAGAATCTCTTCCACAGTCCAATTGTTCAGAACACTTCCAAGCTCATAAGGGCAAATGCCTGATAAATTTTCTCTTCCAATTCCTTCTTCGGATATAGCATTGATGCTCCAATTTCTGAACATTCCTTCCGGGCCTTCAGTATACTCAAAGAATTCTAGTACCTTATGACCCTCTTCATCATAGAACTCACAGTAGTTCATTGCTTCTCCGGGTTTTCCCCTAAATCCTGTGTGATTAATCCACTTTCTACCATTTCCTATAAAACCCCTCTCAGTGGGGTTTTCACTTCTGCTATATTCATTCTAATTCTCTTCCCCGCATTCTCGATTATTCTGTTTACCCCTTTATCAGAATGGTTGGGTAACGGATTTTCTGCACCAAATGGATCATCGAATTTCACAATACCCATGTTGATGAGTCTTTCGATTATCTTTTTAAAAGCGGTGCAGTTCTCGATTGAGTGTCCTGTGATCCCCGCGTGGTACTCGCATTGGGTGTTCACATTGTACCATTTGGGGAACGAAGGTGCATAGGTTTTAGGTAGAAAAGGGAGACTATATATGCATCAAACAAACTTTGGTACAACTCCCCATACGTGATTGGGATGGGTGTGAACTGGAGTTTTTCTGAGTTCGGTCTTGGATTGGAATCTTGCCTTGGGGGACCTGATGGCTGGTAGTTGTCGTCCTTGGCTGGCTTACGGTAATCAACTTTGAATAGCCTTTGTTATACATACTCGTATTATTCACCTCATTTTCCTTCTTCCTTAGAGCCTTTAAAGTATTGATTTGGGAGCTCCTCTCTCACCTTTTCCATTTGTACCAATCTTCAAATTGTTTTGGGAGCTCCACTCTCACCTTTTTTGGTTTTGCTAGATCATCCAGATCAAGGACAACAGGATTGATTGGATTATCCCCTAGACTAGAACCTAAACCTGTTGGGAAGTTCACCGGTGTTGAGGTACCGGTCTGGTATTAGGGTCTAATGTTAACGGACACCCCTTGTGGATACACGTCTGGTTGTGCTTGGGTGTTCGCTGGGGTAAAGCCTGAATGATAAGCGGGGTCCTCGTTACTATCCTCGGAATTGACCATAGGGCTTTTTCCTTTTCCTAACCCTCCAGCTAGCATTTGGGTTAACTGGCTCATCATGTTACTTTGAAATTCTAGCATCTGATTCCTCATATCTTGTTGAATTTTGGCCAATTGCTATTGCATCTGTATTTGCATTTGCTCTAATCTCTTCAACCTTTGGTCCATTGCTTCAGTTTTTCCTCGTGCACTGTAACGATATGCAATGCTAATGCGTGAAATGACTGGAAAAAAGAGGCGTTGATTTTGATTCAATTCTATTAGAATAACTTTTCTAGAAAACCAACTTCTTTACATAAAACGGATACATATACGGCCTTGCCCTCAGACTCCAGGCGAAGACATCGATCCTTTTTTTCATATCTGAATGTTAAGATCAAATCTCACAAACTTTCCAAAAGATGTCTCTATTATCTCCTTTTTACTTGATCTGGGCTGACCCATTGCTCATTCCTCCTCGAGATGCTCGTTAGCTTCTTTAACTAAGTCGGGACGTTGACGACTCCCGAATAATCTTTGTTGGCTTGAATCCTGAACCAAAGTCGTGTACTCCTCCGCGGACTCTCACCCTTCTTTCGTTGTGTTTACTCGGACAATATTCGGACGGCCGTATTGTATTCCACTTTATCAAGAAATTCATTTTCCATGACAAGCTCTCTATTTAGGAATTGAGCGTGAATCAACACCTATTTTCTATGATAAAAATGCAATGCAATCATAACCAAAACAAAAGAAACACGTCAATACAAAAAACATAAATAACAAATAGAGCACCTATTTGGATGACCTCTAGGGGTTTGGTGTAGTTCTACCTAGGGTAAGCTCTTAGGGCTCACTATATGTGGTTTGGTTCTAAAGTAAAGGTACCTGAACCGCTAGATTCCTCGATCCTCACCCATTATAGGCTCATACGGACTGAGTTCAGTTCAGGGGAATACATTTCCCTATGGCTACACGGAGATGAAAATCTCACGAAGACATAGGTATGGATGTATCCCGAAAGCGGTCCACTATCCTATGCGGAGGTGAAAACCTCACGAAGGAATAGTTTCTCACTCCCACTTAAGAGGGTAAAATCGAGTGAGTATGCAATATGATGCGCGAAAGTATACTAAGAGACTCGAACCAAAAGCAAACATATCAAATGACGCAAACCACGAAGATGAAATGAAAAGATCGTAATTTTAAATCGGATTTCTAATTTTTGACAAAACGAAAAAAATAATCAATTTACGGCTTGACTCTCTTATTGTTCCCCAGTAGAGTCGCCAAGCTGTCGAAACCATTTTTTTTTGTAAAAGGGGTCGACTTTGATTTTGAAAACAAAAATGAACATGGGAGTCACCACCAATCCTTTTTTATAAGGTGTGATTGGGTCACCTCGTAGTTTGATTGTTTTAACGAAATGTTTGATTTATCAAAGCAATATTTTTCGGTCTACAAAAATCCAAAAAACGGGTTTGGGAGTTGATTATGCACGAGGAAGGATTAGCACCCTCGTAACGCCCAAAATTGGTACCTAATTGATTATTTTATGTCTTTATGTCAAAAGTTGAAAACTCGAAAAGAGTTTAAAATTTTGTTTTGGAATGCTTAAATAAGTCAAAAATATATTGAAGACTTTCTTATTTCGAGGCAACAAAACGTCACATCACGTAAGTTAGGACATGACATTTCGAATATTTGAGAATAATTTGGCCTTTAATTTTTATTTGAAATCTTACGTGTTTTAATTTTTGAAAGGATATTCAATTATTTGAATTCAATGAGAAAAATTGAAACCTCGTAAGTTAGGGCACGATTTTATCGAATTTTTCAAATACGGAACATTGCCTATTTTTGAAAATTTTGTTGACGTGTTCGGATAAAAATTAATGATATAAAATATTACGTTGATGAATGACGATACAAAACGATGATATACGAATGAAATGTCGCGTTTAATAAATGACAACAATGATATACTAATGAAAACAATATGCGATAATCACATAATGTACATTATTTTAGCGCTACTATGAACAATCAAAGAAAAAAATAAAATAAAATAAATAATAACAATAATAATAATAATATTATTATTAGTGACAAAACAATACGCACAAAAAAAAAATACCAAATTTTCGAATGTTTTGAAGACAAAGAAATATATACGTACACAGATAAATATTAAGAAAAATAATTTATAAAATATTAAAAATAAAATATTAAATTAAAATACAAATGAGAGGGGTGCAATTTGTAATAAAGCACAATAGATAATAATAAATAATAATAGTAATGATGATGATAATAATAATAATAATAATAATAATAATAATAATAATATAAAGTAAAAATACGATAAAAGAAATAAATTATTTTAAAGTACTAAAAAGTAAAGAACAATAAATAAATAAATAAATAATAAATAAATAATGAATAAATAATATATAAAAAATAAATTTTTAAATTGTGGAAATTAAGTGAATGAAGATCAAATTGAGATTAAATAATAATAATAATAATTATAATAATAATAATAATAATAATAATAATAATAATAATAAATACATTAATAAACGAATGATAATAATAAAAAATAAATAAATAAATAAGAGTAATAATAATAATAATGATACCAATAATAAAAATAAAATAATAGTAATAGTAATTAATAGTAATAATGATAATAGTAATAATAATAATAATATAATAGTAATAAAAAAAAAAAAATAATACATGTAATGATAATAGTAACAGTAATAATAATAATAATAATAATAATAATAATAATATAATAATAATAAAATTGCAAAAATAACTAAAAAGGACTAAATTAACTTAAAACCGAAGTTCAGGGCAAATTCGAAATAAATAAAAAAGAAAAGGACCACATTGAACGTGCGAATAACAAGGAGGGACCAAAAGGGCAATTAATCCCCACCCTCCAAAACAACGTCGTTCGGATATGGACTTCATTGAAATCGCGATCAAATATGGGGTAAAAATTAAAAGATAAAAAAAACCTAATTGTAAAGTGATTCAAAAGCGGAAGGGCTAAAGGTGCAATTAGCCCTTCTGCTTGAAAACACGCTGATCCTAGGCCGGGTCGAGTCAACATGCGAGTTAAGGGGGTTAAACGACGTCGTTTCGTACATGTATAGAAATTAAATAAACCCCCAAAAAAATCATTTGAGCCTATTTTCAGAAAAAAATTTCCTTCCCCCCTTTATTTCCTCTACAGGCCCCCTAGGTCCGGCGGGATTCCGATGGGCCACAGCCGCGTTATACGGCTGCCGGAAGATCGTAAAGGTAATTTTTTTATGTTTTTGCTATATATATATATATATATATATATATATGTATGTATGTCTACTCTTTTTAAAGGAAAAATAAAGAAAATATAAGTGTATGTATGTATATTCGAAGGAGGAAAATAAACAAAAAAGGAATAGAATAAACAAAAAAGAAATAAAAATAAAGACATTAGACGTTTTTATTTTCTTCCACTGCTTGTTGTTTTTCGATATTCTTTGATGTGTTTGAATCCGATTTTTTTTTATTCAAAGTATGTCCCCCCCTCAAAATTACATTGTTATTTATTGCTTTATATAGCTGAATACATATTATTGCTATTGTTTGCTATCATTTTTGCTCTGTTACTATTTGGTTTCTGTTTCTTGCTTGTTGCAGGTGTTGACAAAGGCGGATATTTCGGCTTTTTGCCATTTTGGTGCAAGGGAGGCCACCTCGAGCGGTGGGCGCGCTGACACTACGTGAGGAGCGGCACAATGTGCTGTTAGGGCTTGTTTTTGTTTCTTTCTCAGTGTTTTAGGGTATTGGGCTAGGGTTTGTCATTTGGGCCTGCTCGGGTTGTTAATTGTTTAGGTCTGTTTTGGGTTAATTTGGAGTTGTTGGGTTTAATTTGGGTTGGTTTGGGATTGGGCTTGAATTGGGTTTAGGTGTTTTAGGTTTCTGACGGGCCGGGGCAGAAATTAGGTTGTACATGTCAAATAAGAACTCGATAAACATTGAAACAATCATGCGAATTTTGTCATGATCAACATTCAAACAACACCATCCATTTTGGGGATAGAGGTAATCCCGATACTAAATTTATAGTGACTCTATCTCATAGCACACTAGTATTATCACTGACTACAATAGTCCTGAATGCTCTTGATGTTCGGCTTACTTGCTAACAAATAGACATCTGAACATAAATTCAAAAATATCATGGTACATACTTAATCACCAGAACATCTACTTCATATAACTGCACATTTTATCACTCTTGGATGAACAGACTTGCTACTACTGAGCCTCGTACAGAAAATTTTGCATAAGCTCTGGAATTATTTGCACGCAATTTCTATTTCAGAACAATAACATCAGTCATCAGGTCAGACTTGAAATTCAAAATCGAAAATTCAGCTCATACTGTACTCATTTAGCTTACCATTCACTAACACATTTCTGAGCTTCTCAAACTCGTAAAGAAAGCATTGATTTAGTTTTTAACTTAGCTAGAATCAGACCATCATCAATAAGATTAGTCATGTGACCAGTACTCACAAAATAAATAAAGAATTTTCAATTCAGACATCTGTAATTATACTTGCTTTCCCAAAGGTTAATCAATAAGTATTCACAATCCTTTAACATCTCAAAACCTTCACGCTGTCTTAAATTCAGATATTTTTTGCGACATTAGATACTTAACACTTTGGACCAGGAAGTACGTGACATTTCCCGTTGAACACATGAATTCATCAAATTCACAACACAAGCATAGAAGTTGCCGTCTCTAAATCACCAGTCGAACAGTTCTCTTTTAATGTGACTTTAATCGTATGAAAATACAAACTATCACTTTACATTTTTGTATTAAAACTTATTCCAATCTGTTCAATAGTACATCACTGAAAAATCGCAATTTCTTTTCTCAATTCAGACTGAACTCAGCACCAGTGCTTCAGTTAATAATACCTTCAACTGTTTTCAACTTTGCTAACATGCAACAAACCATTCAAATTTTCATATATGTGATAACCATATCATTCAGAACAGCTTTAACTTATAATAACATCATCAGATTAGAACAAATCTAATAGGTATATTTCGGTATCATACTCTCTAGGATATCAATCCTTCATTCAGATTGTCCATCGATATACTCGTGAATGCACAAAATTTATTACCATAACTGAGGATACTTTAACTACATATAACTCAAATCACATTTCAAATGAACAACTCACTCTGATAAAACCAACTGAGTCGATTTTGACTATCAAATAATAACATAACAAAATGCTCCTTTCTTCATGCTATTAAAACAACTCAAACACACAATCTTTCAAAATTCTCTTATCATGCTAATCAAAGACCTTTACAATCGCATTAGCTCAAAGTAACACGGATATCCCAGTTGAATGCATTGACTTTAATTAACTTACCTGAAAAAAAGAAATCCATCATACAAATTGAAGCTTGCGATTTCACCACTTATACCTTTGCCGATGTCAACTCCTTATACGAAAATTAGAGAAATCCAGAATCTAGAATCACCACGTTTCTATGATCGAACTAAAAGCATAATCATAATAGACATAGTTATCACAAGCTAAAGAACACACTTTAAAGATAAGCCATGGTTAATAATTCACGAAATAAGAATGATAGAAAAATCGAGATATAGATATCCAAGATACGATACCATACCGGCAATCCGAGAACATAACTCACAAGAAGATAATAAAGATCTTGATAATTCCTCAGAGAAAGTCAGAAGAAAAATACTGCTTACCGACTCTGGACTTCCATCATAACATAGATAATATATTTCCTGCATATATAAAACAAAACCATAATCAGTAGAAACATAAGAATAGTCTCACATAGATTTTTACCACCGACTTCATTCCAACTTATTAGAATAGAATTCTGAAGAGATAAAGAAATGTTGATCATGAACCAACCAAATCAACAGTACTTTCGTCTAACTTTATAGTCAGCTAACATTCTCACTCGATAAGAATTTCATCAAAAAACAGACAATCACATAAATCCATGAATGAGTCGTTTAACTGAGATTAACTTCTTCTTTAACCGAGACATTGCGTAATCTGAATAATCTTTAAAAAAATCTGATATTTCTTCCAAACTGAGTTCATTTTCCAAACTACTCTCAAATCTGTCTGCATTATTAGTTATTCCTCTATTGAACTCCTTAATCTCAGACTTTTGAGTTCATTCAACATAAATCTCATGAAATCTTATTATAAAATACCACATTGGTAAGGGAGTGAGGTCGTAAAGCCTCTAATTTGACTCTCATAAATACACACATATGACTTAGCATTCGTCATCCAAATAATATCGTCGCAATCACGTAATTCACTTCAAGCAAATTAACATACATATTTATGTTGCACGAACTTTCCGATTATCTTATTCAAACAAGCGCACACAAACACATATTCCACCGATTTGAGTAAAATTACTTATCATGTTCACTTAATCAAATAAGTTAGGCACATAACATCATATGGATATTGAACAAACATGGGTGAGCTTATACAATATAAACTTTCATTTCATTTCATTTTTCCATATTTCTCAACTTATGTCTATTTCATTTTATACGTAATCACATACATATCATGAACTTTTATTCTTACCTTTCTGAGTTTCGTCTCATCACAACCACATTTTCAAACATATTAATCTCACTTTTGGCCTTATCGAAAGTAGCTCGGTTGGAAAGCATTTTTGTCTCAACAGAACAATTTCGTCAGGATCGGGAGATATCACGCTATCACAAGTAGTAATATGGCATGTATAGCTAGACTCACACATGCTATGTTTGTCCAAGAATAGACTAAATCATAGCTCTGATACCACTAAATGTAGCACCCCTTACCCGTATTCGATGCCGGAATAGGGTACGAAGCATTACCGAACTTAAACATAAGCATTCATTCAAAATCGAGACATGGATTTCCATCCAAATTTAAAACTTTTCACGTGCATTCATATCGTCCCTATTACGAGCCTACGAGGCCCAAAACATACATTGGGAACGGTTCGGGACTAAACCGAGAACTTTAGAAACTTTCAGGAAACTTAGAAATTTTTTCATGAAAAAGGTCCACACGCGTGTCTGGGTGAAAGGACACGCCCGTGTGATATATCGCACGCCCGTGCTTCTGGCTGTGTCCAAAATAGGGGACATTCTATTTATGACGTCATCAACCAAAGAAGGTCACACGGCCAAGGCACACGCCCGTGTCCTTAGGCCGTGTGGGGAATTAAATTCCGAAAATCAAGTGCAGACTTATATGGCCTTGGCACATGCCCATGTCCTATGGCCGTGTGAGACGACCATGTCTCGTGGCCGTGTGTTTACTACTAGGCATTCTGTTTCTCAAAACTAAATTGCAGGGGACACACGGCTGGAACACATGCCCGTGGGGTAGACCGTGTGTCACACACGGCCTAGACACACGCCCGTGTGTCTACCCGTGTAGACAATACAAGGCTATTTTCCAAGCCATTTTGTCACCCTTACTTGCACACATTCACACAACATCACATGGCACAAATCATAGCATATAAATGCCTTCATTAACAACTACAATTAAGCAATAACGTATCATTTTCATACCATAACCTATCATGCATTATAACCTTAGGCCTTGCCAAATCATTTCATGCTAAATTCATACTCAAAGGGCATTAAGATATGAATAAACACCTAACCACCCTATATCAAGCAAATATAAACCACATCACAAAACATTGACATATGCACATACATACTTATTTGGGCTTACAACCTTTTAGCCAATATAAGTCAATTTTGCATGGCTACCAATTTACATCCAACTTTTAACCATCACAAGCTAATACATTTAGCCAAATCATAACGATTCATACACCAAATGACTAAGTCCCTATACATGCCATAAACTCAAAGGGTTTTGTATTCACTTATACCCAACATGATAGCTTGATAGCGTGATAGGATCTCCGGCGATCTCCAACCCGGGCTAGCTTAATAACCCTATAAGACATGGGAAAGGAAGGGGGTAAGCTATATAGCTTAGTAAGTCCGTATGAAAATAATGAATGATTCATGCTAATCATATACCATGCTTGACAATATAAGCACAAATCCATATATAATAGCTGTAAATCTCGAGGATTGTAATATAACCAATTCTCATGTTTATTCTTTTTGATTTATCAACATAATTTAACATAACTTTACTTTAGCATAACAACCATAATCTCTTCGTTGTAACATGTTTCATAATTAGCAAATCATTTTAAACATCATAGTAAAAGTACACATTACTTATGTGTATTCATGTTTTCATGCATATAGCTTAATACATTTCAAACTGTCTAAACTCTTTCTACCCATACTTTCTTGACCATTTTAATAGGAAATTATGTCAATATTTCCCTTTTCTCATAACCGATAAATCACAATTCAAACGATAAACATTCACTATCTCACAAATCGATTTGGCCCCAAGGCCTTACACATGTCCGTCAACCGAATCTACCATGAATTTACACATCATAAACCTAAACACTTAATCGCAAGATTTCATAAATATTTTTAATAGATATTAATACCAATCTTTCCTTCATTTCATATTCATTGAGCCACAATCAAGGAAATAAAACATTTCATATATCAATTCCATTTGGCATAAAGCCCTTTTTCATAAGTTTCAATCAACTTTATCATGTATTTATTCATCACACACCTAAACCAATAGTCACATGGTTAACTTAAAGTCACTTTCATAGTGATCATGAATTCATAATATCATGAAGCCAATGCTTATAAACTTTTCGTACATACCTGTACCAACTCGTAACATAGTCATTTACTTTGTCATCTTTGGCATAATCCTTGAATTTCCTGTTGAACCACTTGGAATACTAAAGGATACTCGAGAATAACGTACACATAGAATCATACCAATGCAATATCCCAGACATGGTCTTACACGAAATCTCGTAGCGATGTCATATCTCAGATATGGTCTTACACGTAAACTCATAACCCTAATGTCATGACATTTGTATCTTAACTATTTCTAAGGTTCAACCGGGAGTTTCGCCGTATTGAATCTTTGCCGAACAAATCCATACTGATAATTGTACAAGTCAGGCAATAACAAAATATTAAATGCATAATATAAGTTGCATTATTTACACACTAACTTACCTTGGTACAAAATATGGCTAACTAATTCAATTTAGTCCACAACTTTGTTCTTTCCCCGGTCTAGGTCCGGACTCTGTTTTCTTTGATCTATAATATCATATTTAGCTTACTTGTTAGTCACATCATTCAATGTGACCGAAAAATCACATTATGGAAAAATTATATTTTTGCCCCTAAAGTTTCACATATTTACATTTTTGCCCCTAGGCTCGAAAAATGAAATTTATTCAATTTCTTTAACATACAAGCCTAGCCGAATAATTTTCATAACTATAACAGCCCACAATTTCCATTAAAACACACTTTTACTACATATTTTATAACTTTTACAAATTAGTCCTTTTAAGCAATCACTTAGTAAAAGTTGTTTCCCTAACCATAAACATGCATAATCTATCATTAATCATCAAAATACACAAATTTATAACATGGGTTAAACCCTAGACCTTCATCATATCTCAAATAAGTGGTCGAAATAGGTAGATCATGATATAAGTATTTCAAAAACGTAAAAATCATTAAAAACGGTGCAAGAACGGACTTACGGAGCTTGGAAAGCTTAAACAAAACCCTAGCCATGGCTTCCATGGTATATTCGACCAAGGGGTTGAAGATGATAAGAAATTTTGGCTTATTTTGCTTTTTCATTTATTTACTAAATGACCAAAATACCCCTAACTTAAAAATATTCTATTTCACCTATTTTATGTCCATTTTTGTCCAAAAATTTATCCAATGGTCTAATTACCAACTAAGGACCTCTAATTTAAAATTTCATAGCAATTAGACACCTCTAGCTTCTATAACTCAAGTTTTGCACTCTTTATTATTTAGTCCTTTTGACTAAATTGAGTGCCCAAACGTCAAAATCTCCGAATGAAATTTTCAAAAAATCATCCCGTGAAATTATAGACCATAAAAATATAATAAAAATAAATTTCCTTGCGTATGATTTGTGGTCTCGAAACCACTATTTCGACTAGGCCCAAAATTGGGCTGTTACAATTTTTGTCCACACGGGTAGAGACACAGGCATGTGTCTCAGCCATGCGTGAAACACATTCTGGTGACACGGTCGTGTGTCCCCTGGTGTTTAATTAGAAACAAGTCAGTATGCTCCACACGGCCTAGCACACGGATGTGTGACTTGGCCGTGTGGCATAAGTCAGTATACCCTACAGTTTTGGCACGGCCTGACACACGGGTGTGTGTGACCATTTCGATGGGTACACGAGCTAGTCACACGGGCGTGTGGTTGGCCGTGTGACCCAAGTCAAGGAGTTACACGGGTTGGGACACGGTCATGTGATCCCATTTCGAATGTCCACACGGCCTGTGACAGAGGCGTGTCTTTGGCCGTGTGAGACACACGGCCAGGCCACACGGGCGTGTGTCCCCTGTATTTTTTAAAATTTTCTATGTTTTCCAAAAATTTCTTGAATTATCGGTTTAGTCCCGAACTACTTCTAATGCATGTTTTGGGCCTCGTAGGCTCGTATTAGGGACATTGTGATTGATTGTGAATGCATTTTATTGGATATGAAAAGTGTATGAGAAAAGTATGATTGTTTGATTGTTAAGTTCGGTGATACTCTGTAACCCTATTTCGGCGATAGATACGGGTTAGGGGTGTTACAAACACGGCCGTATGTCCCTAATTCGATTGTTACACGGGCGTGTGTCTCATCCGTGTGAGGCACACGGCCTGGCTACACAGTCGTGTGACCCTGCAGTCAAAATTTTCTAACTTTTTCTTGAACTTTCCAAATGTTTCCAATTTAGTCCCGAATTATTTCTAATGTGTTTCTAGGGCCTCGATGGCTCGATTTAGAGACAATATGTATGTGAATGAATGTATTATATTGTGTTTTTAATAATGTATGAAATGTATGTTTTAATGTTTCGTTTGTACGGTAATGCTCTGCAACCTTAATCTGGTGACGAATGCAGGTTAGGGGTGTTACATTTAGTGGTATCAAAGCTATAATTTAATCAATTCTCAGACTGAATGTAGCATGTGTGAGTCTAGAAATACATGCCATTATATAACCTGCGATAGTGTGATAACTCCTAACTCTAATTGAATTATGTTTTCATATAGATAAGATGTCATCCAATTGAGCCGATTTCGACGAAGTAGAAAGTAATGCACAAGCCTCCATTCACGAGGCAGCGTCCAGTGGTAGTAGGACTGTATTTGAGGGTCGAGGAGGAGAGGCTAAGGAAGCCTTCTTCCAGATGATGTCTAAATGGTTTTTTGGTTCGTGCAAACGAACCCAATGGCTCAACGACGTCCACCCCCACCTGTACCCCAATCGGTTCCAGTAGTTCCTCAGGGTTTGGAACCAATACGAGCGAGAAAGCTACTAATTGATAAAATTTGAAAGTATGAGGCTGAAGAGTTTCGAGGTATAGTTGAAGATGACCCAGAGAGAGCTAAGTTTTGGTTAGAAAATACATTGAGAGTTTTCGATGAATTATCATGTACTCCTGTGGAATGCTTGAAATGTGTTGTTTCATTGTTCAAAGATTCACCTTATCAGTGGTGGAACACCTTAGTTGCTATTGTACTGAGAGATCAAGTAAACTGGGAGTTCTTTCAGACTGAATTCCGAAAGAAATATGTGAGTCAAAGATTTCTAGACAAGAAACGTAAAGAATTCCTTGAGCTGAAACAAGGCTGTATGTCAATAGATGAATACAAGAGGAAATTTATACAACTCAGTAAATATGCCCGAGAGTGTGTGCCTACAGAGGTTACTATGTGTAGTTGATTTAAAGACGGACCAAATGAAGAAACGTCGATTTAGCTTTTAATTAAACTAAAATAGAACCATCATCAACAAGCGTCAAACGAGTATTTAAAGCTCTCAAAGAAAATAATGATTTCTGACTCAAAGCATCCACAACAACATTTTCTTTACCCAGGTGATAGTCGATAATCACATCACAATCTTTTAGCAGCTCCAACCATCTACGTTGTCGCAAATTCAATTCTTTTAGAGACATCAAGTATTTTAAACTCTTGTGATCCATGAAAATATGGCATTTTTCCCAGTATAAATAGTGTCGCCAAAATTTTAAGGCAAACGCAATAACTGCAAGCTCCAAGTCATGAGTCGGGTAATTTTTCTCGTGTATTTCAACTGTCGGAAGGCATAAGCTACAACTTTGCCCTCCTGCATCAAAACATAGCCCAAACGGTGAAACGAAGCATCACTGTAAATAACAAATTTTTTGTTCGTCTTTGGCTGAATTAACACATGAACTTCAGTTAAGATTGCTTTTAGTCTATCGAAGCTTTGCTGACATTCATCGGACCAAACAAATTTCACATCTTTCTGAAGTAGCTTTGTCAACAGTGAAGTAATCATCGAAAACCCTTTTATGAAATGTCGATAATATCCAGCCAAACCTAGGAAACTTCTGATCTTGGTGACATTTCTCGAAGGCTTCCAGTCTAAAATAGATGATATTATACTCGGATCTACTCTAATGCCTTTTGCAAACACCACGTGACCCAAAAACCCGACCTTACAAAGCCAGAACTCACATTTACTGAATTTTGTAAATAACTGCTTATCACGTAAAGTATACAAAATAATACTCAGATGCTGGGCATGTTCAGTTTCATCTTTCGAGTAAATCAATATATCATCGATGAAAACTACCATAAATCTATCTAAATATGGCCTAAATATTATGTTCATCAAATCCATAAACGCGGTGGGGGCATTCGTTAAACCAAACTACATAACCAAAAATTCATAATGCCCGTACCTGGTTCTGAAAGTTGTTTTCGGCACATCTGAATCTTTAACTCAAAGTTGATAATATCTGGAGCGAAGGTCAATTTTTGAAGACACCGATGCATCTTTCAACTGATCAAATAACTCATCACTATGACGCAATGGATATTTTTTCTTAATTGTGACTTTATTTAACTGTCGACAATCTATACACAACTGCATCGATTCGTCCTTTTTCTTAACAAATAAAACAGGTGCACCCCAGGGAAAAAAATTAGGCCGAACAAATCCTCTATCTGACAACTCTTTTGTAACTATGCTTTCAACTCCTCTAACTCAGTCAGTGCCATTCTATACGGAGCAATCGATATTGGAGAAGTTCCCAGTACTAAAATAATAGCAAATTCAATCTCTCTTACTAGCGGTAACCCTGACAATTCTTCTGGGAATACATTTGCGAAATCACAAATGATTGAAACTGATTCCAACTTTGTTTTTGAAGTTCTAGTATCTAAAATATATGTTAGATATGCCTCACACCCTTTTCGAACACATTTCTGAGCTGACAGAGCAAAAATAATATCGGTGGCATTGTCAAATCACAAACGATCGAAAATGATTCTAACTTCGATTTTAAAGTTCTAGCATCTAAAATATATGCTAGATATGCCTCAGACGCTTTTCAAACACAATTCTAAGCTAACAAAGTAGAAATAATATTGGTGACGCTGTCAAATCTATCTAATTCAACTTTAATTATTTCACCATTCTAACATTTCAATACAATCTTCTTTCATCTACAGTTCACAACGACGTCATGCAAAGTCAACCAATCCATGCCAAGAATTAAATCAAAATCATCGAATGGTAATAACATTAAATCAACCGAAAAGTTACAATCTTCAATTTTCAATTGATAATTTTTACACAGTTTATCAACTAACACATACTGGCCTAACGGATTAGTTACTTTGACTAAAAACTTAGTTGACTCTACTAGTATATTATTATCTGACACAAGTGTAGTGCATATATATGAATGCATTGACCTCAGGTCAATTATAACATTAAAGAGAGAAAATGTACCGGCAACCATATCAGGTGTTGAAACAACTTCACATGCTCGAATTACGTAAGCCCTAGCTGGTGCATGTGTCTCAGACTGAGCCATAGAGTCTTTCGTCCCACTTCTACTATTTCTCACATTGCCACTATTCTTTAGCAGTCTACCTTTAGATGGCGTACTCCCAGATCGAACACTTTGGGCTTTTTCTCTACAGGATCTTTCAGGGCAATCTTGAAGGAAATGATCAAATGAACCGCATCTAAAGCATGATCCAATTTTCAAACGGAACTCCACAAAATGCCTTCTATTGCAAAGTTAACATTCGAGCTTGTTAACATTGCAGACACTGCCCACACTAGCTACAGAGGTAGCCTGGGTCTCGAACTAACTTGTTTTCCTCAGTCTCTCCCTGAAAATTCTGATGGAGCTGACATACGGCTATAAGATTCCTTTACTTTCTTCATTGGAGAAGAAAAAGATTTCCCCCAGTCATTTACCCGAGTTTCAAACTTCCAAATCTGCTTTGCTTTTTACTTTGCTAAATTCTTCAGTTTTATGTGCTCGATCAACTAAAACCACAAAGTATCCTGACAAGAAATCTGATATCTTTATTCAGACTATCTTCAAACCGGGTATACATAATAGCTTTATTTGGAATACATTTACTAGTATATTTACTAAGTCGTACGAATTCTCTTTCATTTTCAGCTACAATTTTACGACCTTGTTTCAATTCCAGAAACTCTTTCCTCTTCCTATCAAGATGCCTTTTGACTAATGTATTTCCTTTTGACTAATATATTTCTTTTTGAACTCTATTGAAAGAAATCCCAAGTTACACGATCCTTCGGTACCATTGCTATTAGGGTGTTCTACCACTGATATCCTGAGTCTTTTAACAGAGATGTCGTACATTTTAAATAGTCACTAGACGAACAAGACAACTCATCAAAAACTCTACTGGTATTCTCTAACCAGAACTCACCTTTTTTCGGGTTGTCATCAACTATACCACAAAATTATTCTACCCTATATTTACAAATCTTATCAATCGGAGGTTTGCTCACACGTATCTGCTCCGAATCTTGAGGAATAGGGGGAACTGGTTGGGATACGGGAGGGGTTGGAGGTCGTTGAGCCATCGAATTTTCTCTCATGAATTCAGTAAATCACTCAAACATCATATGGAAGAAGGCTTTCCGTGCCTCACCTCATTGGCCCTCAAAAACGAGCTCACTAATGGTTGCCCCTTAAACACAAGCTTGAGCATTGCTCTCAGCTTCATCGGAATCAACTCAGTTGGACGACATCTTTCATCAAAATGAAAATTAGAATTAGTTTAAGTCAGGAGACATAACACTATCATAGGTTATAAAATGACATGTATTTCTAAGCTCTATACATGCTACATTCAATCCGAAAACCAACTAAATCGTAGCTCTAATACCACTAAATGTAACACCCCAAACCCATCTTTGTCAGTGAATTGAGGTTACGGAACGTTACATTACAAATCAGGACTTTTATGATCAAACAGAAACAAAATATAAAATAAATGATAACATTCAATAGCTTAAAAAATCATGGTAAAAATACACTTACGGGCCCTTAAATCAAGCTTACAGGGCCTTAAAAATAGTTTGGGAACAATTTGGGACTAATTTGAATTAAAAAAGAAAAGTATGCAAAAATTTGAAACTTTTGGAAACAGGGGTTACACGGTCATGTGGCCAGGCTGTGTGGTATAGCCTAGGCCGTGTGGCCAGACCGTGTAACTAAATGTGATCGTGTGAAAAATCTTGCACCCAAAAATTAAAAAGACACATATTCGACACCCAAAAATTAAAACAAGGCAAACTTTCATCCAACACCCAGGTTCCAAGCCCAATCAAAACTAATCATATCCATTCTTTAAAAATACATTTAAACAAGCCTAAAACATGCCAAAACAACCAATGCTATTAACTTTCAAAAGGGCATGCATAAGAATTTAACATCACATATCTATACCATGTTTACAAAACAACCTCAAAAAGGGCAATAAACACAAATAGACCTGGCACCTAATCAAAACTAACCAAGATAATATGTAGGCCCTATTACATGCCATTTATAACCTTAAACAAAGTAACCAAAAGCTACCAAAACGATGATTGGATAGTATGATTGTGCTCTCACACAATTCCAACCGATCGAGCTTTTCGATGATCTACAAGAAAAGTAAGACAAATACATAAGCATATAATGCTTAGTAAGCACATATAAAATTTAAATAAAACTTACCAAATAGGCTCAAATTTATAAAGTTAATGCATTATTCCATTAGCATGCTCATATGTATAACTGATTCCTAATTTCAATCACCATTCTCACCAGTTAGTGAACTGGTACATAACATTCAACATATATCCAATGTAACATTTATACATCTCAAACGTTTGCTTAAACTTTAATACCCATTGAACCAAATGAATTTACTTACGATACACGAGAACCATGCTCACACGAAGTGTGCCTGTACATATAAGTATAATCATATCATGCAATGCTCACATGAGCTATGAAATGGGCCTACACACACGAGCTGTGGAGAATTTGCAACAAATGCAAGACCTCAGCCATCGGCAGGACACCCAAGACCAATTCTCGAAAACTTATAATCTCTAATGACGTGTCATTTGTATCCTAAGTTTTCATAAGTCTCAAATGGAGCATGTTTCCATATCATTCCCAAATCCTCAATGTTTTACACACATTATCTTAAATTACACGAACTTACAGTATCGCCCAAATAACAAATGAACAATTTATGTACAAAGAAATTATACAAAGCGCGACATAAATAAATTTTCCATCAAATTACAAAATTGGTTAGTTTACCATTAAACGAACCTACCTCGACTACACGATCGCACACAAAGGTACCGACGACTAATCTGAAACTTTGGCCTTTCCACAATTCAAGTCCGATTATTGTGTGTCTTAATCCAAGCTTAGAAAGGAGTTTGACCGAACTTTCTTGCTCCAAAAATGAAGTTTCTCACGTTTAGGATAATGAACTTAAATGAAAAAAAATGTTTTCCTTCCTTTTTATCACTTAATACCTAATATTAATATATTAATATTATAATTTCATCATGAAAATATCAAAGGTTTGGTCACCAAAGCGTCCACTAACCATTGACATGGCATAATTGCAATTTAAGTCCACCTATTTCTCTTTTCATGACAATTGAATATGTTTAACTAATAGGATTTAACTTTTGTTGCTTTTATGATTTAATCCTTTTTGCTTAATTAGCATTTTAAACATTTAAATTTCCTAACTAAAGTTTAATGACTTTACTAAATGTTTGTAAATATTAAATTAATAATATTTACTGACTCCCTTCTCAGAAATTATGATATCAAAACTACCATTTTCGACACCACTGAAATCGGGCTGTTATAGAATCCATGGGGTTAGAGTGTCTTAGTTAATATGATATGTAAGAAGTGTCCACTGAAAATTCGAGACTGCATATTTCCAACTAATTTAATGTTATTACCATTTGATGAATTTGACGTTATTTTGAATATGAATTGGCTGACTCTACATAATGTTGTGGTAAACTGTAGACAGAAATACATTGTTCTAAGATGCCAGAGCAGTATGATGATTACCATTGAATTCGACAAAACTGATTGTACTACTAATGTTATATCAGCGATTTCTACTCAGAAACTGGTCTAGAAAGGTTGTGAAGTATATCTGGCTTATATTTTAGATACTCGAGTATCAAAATCGAAGATAAAACAAGTTCCAACAATTAATAAGTATACCAATATGTTTCTAGAAGAATTGTCTGGGTTACCACCAAAATGGGAAGTTAAATTTGCTATTGATTTAGTACAGGAATTGTTTCGATATCTTTTGCTCCATATAAAAGGGCTTCAACTGAATTAAAAGAATTAAAAGCACAGTTCCAAAAGTTGATTAATAGAGATTCCATTCGACCGAGTGTATCATGTTGGGGTGCTCCGGTTTTGTTCGTAAAAAAGAAATATGAGACTCTGAGATTATGTATTGATTACATATAGCTAAACATGTGACTGTAAAGAAAAAATATGCGTTGCCTATTATTGATGATTTGTTCGATTAGTTGAAAGGAGTCACCGTATTTTCAAATATTGATCTTCAATCCATCTATTATTAGTTGCAAGTTAAAGAACTAAACGTACTGAAAATTGTCTTCAAAACTAGATACAGTCACTACGAGTTCCTTGTATTGTCGTTTGATCTAATTAACACCTCTTATCATGTTTATAGATTTGATGAACCAGATATTTCAGTCGTATTTGGATAGATTTGTTATTGTATTTATCGGCGGTATTCTGATTTATTCGAGAGATGAGGCCGAGTATGCTCACCATTTGAGAATCATATTACAGACTTTGCGAGATAAACAATTATATGCAAAATTTAATAAATGTAAAATTTGGCTCTAAGAAGTTGAATTTCTGAGACACGTGATTTCTGCAGATGGTATCCAAGTTGATCTAAACAAATTTATGCAATTCTAAGTTGGAAACCTCTGAAAAATGCTACTGAAGTGAGAAATTTCCTAGGATTAGCCGGATATTATAGACGATTCGTTAAAGGCTTTTCGATGATTACTTTACCATCGACAAAGCTATTATAGAAAATTGTTGATTTTGTTTGGTAAAAAAAGTTCTAACAGAGATTCGATTGGTTGAAAGCATTGTTGACAAAGCTCCAATTTTAACTCAGCCTAAATTCGAGAGGGAATTCATTGTTTACAGTGATGTTTTGTTGAACAAATTGGGTTACATGTTGATGCAGGACAGTAAAGTAATAACTTATGCCTCCCGACAGTTGAAACCACACAAGAAGAATTGTTCGAAACACAATCTAGAATTAGTAGCTGTTGTTTTTGCTTTAAAATTTTGGCGGCATTACTTATACGGTGAAAAATGTCATAGCTTTACTGATCACAAAAGTTTAAAATACCTGATAACTTGGAAAGAATTGAACCTAAAACAACGCAGTTAGCTTGAACTGTTGGAAGATTACGATCTGGTCATTGATTACCACCCGGGTAAAACAAATGTTGTAGCCGACACATTGAGTCGAAAATCTCTATTTGCTTTAAAAGCATTCAACTCTGACGTACTTTACAATGTAATGACTCCATTTTACAATGTAATGACTCCATTTTAGCTGAACTGAGAGCTAGATCGTTATTTCTAAGCGAATCCAAAATTTTCAAAAAAATTACTGAAAATTGGGGGCAAAACGAAAACTAATTGAAAATGCACAAACTATTGAGTTCAGCATTAGTGATGATAGCAGTTTATACTTCCGTAACCAATTGTATGTACACATAGCAGTACTTCATTTATACATTCAGGCAGCAACAAAATGTGTAATGATTTGAAGCAAACATGCTGGTGGCCGAGAATGAAATGTGAGATCTCAATATTATATGCTGGTATAAATGTCTTGGATACAATTATAGACATTGCAACTACCTCTATAACATCCAAATTTTAGCATACAAATGTGTATACAAATGAGTCTATATATAAAGAGAATTGATCGTATAATCAAGAATAAATTCCTTTTTCTTTTTTTTTTTTTCCTTGTAAAATAGTAGTGCAAACATGTTATCAAACAACAGGGAAACAATACATGGTACAGGTTTGCTGGACATGAACTGCGCATATATACTCGTAACAACTTTGAAAATCAAATCGGTACAGATAAAATGCATTACACTGAAGAACCTTTTTTTTATCTGAAGGAAGATTGAATCTCTTCCAGACTTCTCCCTTTGGTTTCAGGGACCCAAAGTGCCACGAAAACAACAGTGAATGCCGCCACAACTGCGTAAATAGTGAATGTTCCTGCTCATAAGATGCAAGCATGTTAGTTTATATAGATCCTTCTTAAGTTGTACATTGCAACTAAACACAGATATTGGGAGAGACAAAGACCTCCACCACTCCAGGTCAGAAGCAAGTTTGCCGTCATAGTAATCACCCATGATGTCAGCCAATTTGCTAATGTTGCTACACTCCCAGCTAGGCCCTTAATATTTACTGGAAGTATCTGAAATGATGCAAGTTTAGAAAAATAAGCACCTCACCCAGACGACTCCAACATTGTGAGCAACTTATTCATGTGCACAAACACTATAACTACTCTACAAATAGTAACAAACTACTTAAATGCATACATGCATGCTACCAATGATAAGGTACATGATGGTATGAAGTACATACACCTCGTTCAGCAGCATTACCAGATAAACATGTAATATAATCGCACCAGATTTAATATCCGTCACTAGATATGTCATTACCTTAACCATCACACATCGGCTTTATCTCTTGACAAAGCCATAATGCTCACAAAAACAATTCGGTTTGGTTTTGTTGGGAAGATGTATGCCTCCAACTAAATATGATAATAAGGGGGTTCGCTTAAAGGATTTCTTCCTTTTTCTCATTGGTCTCAGTTGCTTATATCATCCAAGTTCAAACAAGTTCATGTATAATCACTCATGAGACAGACTGTCATCCATCATATCAAGTATTTCATACAGAATCCTACAACAGCAAAATTAAGAATGGTTCCGATTTATGTTAAGGTGGAAATACAAGAAAATTTGAATACCTCAGACATTATAACCCATGGAATTGCTCCAATTCCCAGTGAGAAGGCAATCACAAAGGCCTGGATGGAGAAAGAAAATCAATCAGACTGAAATTACTTGACAGAAGTAGAGTACATGAGATATATATTTTATTTATACATACAAACTCCCCCATGTGTAAAAAAAATCTTACCACAAGACCGACCAATGACAGTATTCCCATTATGCCATATAAGTCAGAATCTTTAGCGACGATGCCCTGGTATCGGTGAAGAAAAAGAAGCGGGAGAAGAAGGTATCAAGAAGCAGTGCCAAAATGTTTAAGAAAGAGTTTCTTGAGTGGGATTGCTTAAGTATTCACAATTGCATTCTATAAGATTTCGGAAAAGGAAGATAAATTAGAAATAAATGGACCTAACTTCACCAACCTCAACATAAAAGGCAACTGCAACAATTAGTAGACTCAGTGTCATTCCAGCTGAGGATACCTGCAAAATCATTTCAGATTATTGATCCTCTTCATTTCTATCACTTTAGCTCATTAACAAATATGGGGTGAACGGTTAAACACACCATAAGAAGAAGCCTGCGGCCAGTTTTGTCCACCAACCATGTAGTCACCCCAGTTGCAATGACCTAGCAGAATACAGACTCCTATTAGACCAATCAGAATAAAGCTCCCTCACAATATATGAACTCCTGCATGGCAAAATAAGACTGCATATGTTACCTGAATGGCCCCAACCCCAAATGTCGCAACATCACTAGACGCAACCCCTAAAAAGTTTTATAGCACCATCAAATTAGTGAAACAGAAGGCAAAAATAAATAAACGATACCTAAAGCTGTTGCAACCTTAAGAACATACACCAAATTATGACAATAATGCATGATGATGGTTATGGAATGGGAGCCTTGAGATGGGAAGGGGTAATTCATTTTTTGTTAAACTTGTGTAATTAAACAATTAATACGATTCCCCTCAAATTCTTAAGAGGATAACAACATCAATAAGATGTACAAATAGAAAGATTAGCTAATCTCCAACAGACCACAAATGCATTCTTCCTGCTTTATTTGAGACATCCACTAAATAAGTTTCGAATGACAAGTTTGTCTTACCAAATTTGAATTTGTATAATTCATGGTATCCAAATGCAGTAATGAGGTTCATACATGGTGAAGTATCCGTTTCTTTGGGAATTTATTTATCCACCATCTACAGCTTCAATTAATAGTACAATTAAATATCAAAGAAATATGTTCTAACCAGCACTTGCGAAGATATTGCTGGAATAGAATAAAACACCGTTGATGCCACTGAGTTGCTGAAGCACCAGTAACCCAATCCCTATCTGCAACATACCAATTACCACTAACAGGGGGGGGTTCAATCAACGTTAAGGGCAAAGGGGGAAAAACTATAAGTGAAATAAGAAAAAAGAATATACCGTCAAGGGATACCAATATCTTTTTCGCTTGAGATCTGCAAATCGAATTGTTGTTCTCCTGCTTGATGATGCTACAGCCCTCTGCAGAGGTGCCAATTAGAGCTTAACTTTTAAGAGTAGAATAGGAAAAAAAAATGCCAATAAGAAAAAACCTTATGCTAACCAGCTAAAGCTTTTGCATAAGAACTTAGGTTTGCAGTACAATCCAGAAAGCATGAGCCTTGGCTGAATCATGAAAAAGACATATTGAAGTGATTCAGTTCAATACCTTGATTTCATTAACTTCAACAGAAATATCTGTATCAAAGCCCCGCAAAACTTGCAGAGAGGCTTCAAAATCTTCCATCATTCCCATTTTTGCCTGGATGCAACCCATTCAGAAGACATAGACAAAATACTAAATAGAAAAGAAAAGAGGAAAAAGTAAGAAGTTTTAAAAGGTCCCCTCAAATGATAGCAGGTACTTGTTTCTTACCAGCCATCTAGGAGATTCTGGTATGAAGAATAGGCCAGGTATCAATATTGTACAAGGTAATACTCCTACAAAAAAGAAACATAGCAGCTTGTTAATGATAACTGTGCATTTAATAACAAATTTTATTGATTATTGATACACAATGGCCATAGTTAAAATTCAACAGTACCATGGTGATCTAATGCATATGCAAATGATGCCATAACTTCATTGTCATGGGAAAAAGTAGTCTCCTTAGAGCCTAATAGCCATCTATCTCTATTAAATTTAAAAAAGCTTTAATTCCCTTTAGAGGAAATATATTTCCACAAGCACTACTAATTTTCTACAGAGAGGGGGGGGGGGGAGAGAGAACACAGTTAACTTCAATTACACGCAAGGGTTCAAGTCTTCACATGCATGCGGCCATGCACAATACGAAATCTTCAAAGAAATTTGAATTTGTTCGAATAAAAAAAATAATACACTGTTTCTTCAACAGCATTAAGTGCTTCTCTTTCTGGAAAGAAGGGCTAGGTGAGCAAAGTTTAATCCGCTTACCCAAAACTGCAAGTACTCTCCAATTTGTAAAGAGTCCCAACAGGTACGCCAGCATTATTCCAATAGTAACCGATAGCTATCCAATAAAGATGTTCACTTGATTAATCAGTAGACAGAAGCAAATAAGGGATACCGAAATGGATACTAGTGTACAACAAACCTGGTTCACTGATCCAAGGCTTCCTCTCATGTTTTGGGGTGCTATCTCAGCTATATACACAGGCACCTAGACATATTTTTTTTTTAAAAAAAAAATCTTGGAACTATTCTATTTTAAGTATTACTTGTAAAAGGAAAAAAAAAATCCAAGAAACGTAAAAAAAAACAGCTGAAAGCTTTCAAGGTACCGTATACGAAATAATACCAACACCGAACCCTTCTAACAACCTTCCCATAAATAAAAACGAAGAATCCTACAAATGCCCAATGCGTACGAAGTTAGCAACATGCTTTGCAAAGGAAACACGATTACAAGTACAAAAAATTACTAAAAGTCACTCACTTTGGCAAATGATATGGCCAGCCATCCTATTATGTTTGGAATCGCAGCAATCATCAACGACTGCAGATTTTAACACCACAAACAGCATTAAATTGTTGAAGTGAAAAAAGAAAGACCAAAGGATTCGTATTTGATGCAATATCAGCGCAATTACATATATAAATTTGGAAGATTAATGGATTAAATTTATAATTTCTCATCTCCAAGGTTAAAGAATACATTAATCAAAGGGTAAATCAGATTACGAAGTAAAGAAGTTACCCCTTTTCGGCCAATATATTCAGCAATCTGACCACTGGTTATTGCCCCAACCATTGCGCCCACATTTGACAACGAACCAAAAATAGAAAACTGGCCCCCCAAAAAAAGAAGAAAAAAGGGGTTGATTTAATGAAAAGAACAACAGAATAAAATCAATTCAAATTAAAAAAAAAAAAGGAATTTGGGTGACTCAAAAATCAATACCTCTGAAATCGAAAGCTTAAGATCACTGATAATTTCAGCTTGAGTAGGAGAAGAATATCCACACTATATATTCAAAATTTTTTAAAAAAATACAGTTAAAAATGAAACTGGAAAAGCGAAAAAGACCAATAATGAGAGTGAGAAGAGGGGTGTAGAATTATTATACGGTAAAGCCAAATTGGATAGGGCCCAAGGCAACGATGAGGACACAAAGAACGACGGAGATAGATCCATCGCGAAGGACTTGAGCGGAAGAACTCATAATACTGGACTGCCTCGAACTCATCCGATACCAACTTCCGGTATGTAAGAAGGGCTTCTTGAGATCCCGACTTTCATCATTATCGTCCCGGAAACTCATCGCCAATTCGCTCTAAATTAAACAACGGAGAAGAAAAAGGATCAAAATTTCCAGGAGAAAAAAAAAAACTTAAAAAGCTTTAGAGCAGAAATGAAAATAATGAAGATTAGTATGATGACGAGGATGATGAGTTTCGAGTTGTTTAATATTCAATATTTTGTGGGAGAAAAACGGCACGTGGGATGACGTAGTTTTTTGGTCGGGGGCTTATCCATTCGTTTGGTTGAGGGTTGTCTGTTTGGGCAACAACCCATGATTTTCGCATACATCGGCCTGATGTTTAGTTTTCTTGTATGGGTTCAAAGTGTTGCCCAACCGGCAACCCCATTGCAATCGGAGCTACTTTGTAAGAATTTGGATCAATTAGCCCTTTTTTAAGTGCTCTCGTCTATTGGATCCAACCCCCCCCCCCAACTGAATGTCCCCTTTTAAGTCCAAGAGACAATGACCATTAACTTAATTTAGGTTTGGTTAAGAAATTCAATTAAAATAACATTTCAAGTAGTAAAGGTAAATAGTCTGCTCTTGGTAGCACGTTTGATTTTATTTTGTCTTTTGGTATTCTTGTGTTTGTTTTTTTGAAGTTTTGTTTCGTCTTTTTTAAGTTTTCTTTATGTTAGTTCTGGCGAGAAGACAAGATGCAGAAGGAAATGGAAGACTTAAATCTTGAAGATGAAGAAGATGCTGGAATTTCGTTGCCAATAGATCAGGAGGCACAAAAATCGACTTACGAGTTTTGGTTGGTTCGTTGTTTCTTAACAACGAGTACTGGTCATTTTTCGACTATGAAAAATACTATGGCAAATATTTTGCATCCATTAAGGGGAGTACTGATCTCAGATTTGGGAGAAAAAAAGGTTTTTTTTCAAGTTTTTCAATAAAATGGATATCAAGCGTGTAATGGATGGGGGCCCATGGACTTTCAATAACCACATGTTGATTCATCATCGTTTAGAGAACAATGAAGACCTGATGCAAGTTCCTCTGGTATTTTCGTATTTATGGGTTCATATTGATATTCCTCTCAGTTTCTATTCGAAAAGTGTGGCAAAACAATTGGGGAATTTCTGTTGGACATTTTGTAAAGTACGATGCGAAACTTATGAGTAAAGGATTCATGAGTTTCTAGCATTTTAGAGCAGAGGTGGATATCAGGAAGCCATTGAAAAGAAGAAATAAGATCATGTTATCCTTATCAAATTCAACTTATGTCTCATTTCAATATGAAAAGCTGACTTTATTTTGTTTTCTCTGTGGGCAGTTGTGACATAATGGTAAATGTTTCCTGTCCAATTAGCAAAAGGGGATGAGTTTTTGGAGTCGAGATGGAACTCAAATCTAAAAACGCAATCTAGAAGAGCTATGGTTGAGAATAACGTCTGGCTTCGGGAGGTAGAAGATGACGAATTTTGGGAAAGAAATCTAACAACAATGATTTGGGGAGAAATCAATGGGAGGATGTTAAGAGAGATTTAAGAAAAAAGATAAATCCAATCTTGGGATTTAATTGGAAGGAATTTCATAAAAAAATAGAAATGAATTCTATGGGATCTTCCAGTGGTGTGGGCCAATTTGAAATGGACCATGATCTTGAGGAAAGCCTTGTTGCATTGTTGGACGAAAAGAAAAGGCCCAAGATATCTTTTTGGACTTTAGCGTTCTGGGAATAGAAGATTCGCTGGGTACCACGAATGAACAAAATAATGTTTGTTCCCTTATGATATTGGTGGCAGCCAGGACGCCTGTCGACCGGGAACCATGAAAATGATAAGTTGGAATGTTCACGGATTGAAGAGTACGCAGGAGATTTGAAGACTTCAACACATGCTGAAGATCTACAATCACCAAATTATCTTCTTAATGGAGACTAAGATGAATAGTGCTCGAATGAATAGGGTTTAAAAGCGATGTGGATTTTCTAATGGAATTGTTATTTCCGCAAATGGAACGAGAAGTTGGCTTAGTTTAGCTTGGAACGAAAATGATTTGGTCCAACTGCGAAGTTATTCTCAGAATCAAATTGATACTAAAATTCTGACGGATGACAATAGTAGTAAATGGAGATTAACCGGATTCTATGGTATCCCGGATGTGCACTTCAGAGAGGAATGGTGGAATTTATTACAAAGTTTAAGTCAAAATCAAGACTTGCCATGGCTTGTATGTGGAGATTTCAATAAAATTTTGTATTCTTTCGAGAAATCTGGTAGGCTGCCAAGAAATGATAGACGGATGAAATGTTTTCAGAGAACGTTTAGTGATTGACGATTAATGGATGCGGGGTCTTCTGGACCTCGATTCACTTGGGAAAGAGGTAACCTTCTTGAAACTAATATTCGAGAACGACTTGATATGGGGTCGCTAATGTTAAGTGGTTTGATATGTTCCCATTTCTCAATAAACCCCTAAATGCATTCTTTTTTCGATCACAGTCTCCTTCTAATCAAAATTTAGCAAGGGGATCAACAGAAAAGTCGAAAAAATTTTAATTTTGAATCGCAGTGGGTCTTGGAGGAATCTTATGAAGAGGAAGTAAGGCATATTTGGGAGGTTGGTTCTGGAGAAACTTGAAATGCTTTCAACTAGGCTTTTTGGGAAAAAGGTATAAAAAGCAAGCAAATCGAAATTTTTAAAGGCTTGCAAGACAAGTTAGGTTGGTTGCTGGAACTTGACAGGGATGATGATACATTGGCTGAGATAATCGATATGAAAATCCATCTTAATATGGAGGTTGAGAAGGAAGAAGCTTATTGGGAGCAAAGAGCCAAGACAAATTGGTTAAAAATGGAAGATAGAAACATCAAATTCTTTCACAGTTTTGCATCCCAAAGAAGACATTCAAATTGTATCCAGAAGCTGGTGGATGAAGCGAGTAATGTAGCCACGTCAGAAATCGAAGTGGAAGAATTTGCACGCAAATACTTTACTAATATTTTTGCATCAAAAGGAGTGGGCAATATGGAACATATTCTATCAAGAGTGGATACTTGTATAATAGCATAAATGAATCAGATACCATTGGCTAATTATACAGATGTTGAAGTGGTTTCGACATTGAAATCAATGGGTTCAACAAAAGCTACTGGTTTTGACAGATTCCTAGCACTATTTTTCTAGAAATTCTGGAATATTGTTCGAAGAGATGTAAGCGACTTCTACCTGGGAGATATAAATAGAGGTACGAATATGGAATAGTTTAATGCTACTAATATTGTGCTTATTCCTAAAATTTCTCAATCGTTGAATGTGAATAATTTTAGGCCTATAAGTCTTTGAACGATGCTATATAAAATCGTTTCCAAAACTGTTGCGAATCGATTCAAACAAGTTTTAGATTATTGCATTGACGAAGCCCAAAGTGCGTTTGTCCTAGGGCATATGATAACTGATAATGTCCTTTTTTTCTTTTGAAGTCTTACACTCCTTTAAGCAAAAAAAAATTAGAGGAAAAGACTCTTTCGCCTTGAAATTAGATATGAGCAAAGCCTACGATCGAGTTGAATGGGGTTTTTAACAACAAATGATGCTGAAGATGGGTTTTGATAGAGTATGGGTGAATTTTATTATGAAGTGTATCAACTCAGTTTCGTACTTCATTGTGATTAACGGAAAAAAAAGGACAAAAGTTCTTCCCCACAAGAGGGCTAAGACAAGGGGACCCATTAAGCCCTTATCTATTTATGATTTGTAGTGAAGGTTTGTCTTCCTTAATGAAATTGAGGGAAGGAGAGTTGGGAGGTGTCAAAGTGAGTAGACGGGGACCAAAAATTTCACATCTCTTGTTTGTTGATGATTGTATTATTTCCGGAGAGGCTTCAGATAGGGGAGCGAATGTCCTCAAACGACTATTCCAAGAGTATGAGGAAGTTTCGGGTCAATGTGTAAATTATGAAAAATAAATTATTTTCTATAGTTTGAATACTTTTGAGTAGGCTAAACAGGCAATAGCGCAAATCTTACATGTTCGTGTTTCTACAAACCTGAAAAAAGTATTTGGGGTTTCCTAATTTGGTTGGTAGGGAGAACAAAAAGGCCTTTCAACTACTCAAGGATTGAACGAAATGTAAAATTGATAGTTGGAGCACCAGGTTTCTATCTCAAGGAGGTAAAGAAATTTTTAGAAAATCAATTTTACAGGCCATTCCGACTTACATGATGGCTTTTTTTAAACTTTCGATCTCTCTTTGTAATGAAATGGAAGGCATAATTGTGAAGTTCTAGTGGCAAAAATGGGCGTGGAAAGAGAGGTATTCATTGGTGTGAATGGAGAAAACTTTTCGATTTAAAGGAAAATGGTGGTCTTAGGTTTCGGTGTTTAGCAAAATTTAATATTTTGTTACTTGCAAACAAGGATGGCAGGTAATTAATTATCCGAATTCTTTGTTAGCTCGAACATTAAAATCTAAATACTATCCTGAAATTGGCTTTGTCAATGCATGATTAGGGAGTATATCTTCATATACTTGGCAAAGTATTATGGCTTCAAAAGGAATTCTCCAAGATGGAATGTGTTGGCGAGTGGGAACAGGTACTAAAATCTCAGTTATGGAGGTTGCTTGGGTTCTAGGCTCTATTAATTACAAAGTACAAATGAGTAATCATATCCCAGATTCAATGATGGTGGCAGATTTAATTGAAAGGGGTTCAAGGCAGTAGAATGAAGGGCTAATTCATAATACCTTTTCTTGATTGATGCTAAAAGAATTTTAAGAATTCCTTTGGCGAGGGTTGCACATGAGGATTTTCAGCTGTAGAAAGGAGAGGCCTTTGGTGACTATTTTGTCCGCAATGATTACAAATTACTTCTACAACAATCAATGGACCCAAACCATCTACTTGAATAGACAACATACAGATAGTTTTACAAAAAATTATAGCGCTTACAACTGCCCACAAAATTGAAAATTACATTCTAGAGATGCTCGAAAAATTATATCCCTACTCTATGCAGTTTATATTACAAGCGGTTATCAAATGAAATTGTTTGTCCTAAATGTGCAAATTCAGCGGAGACTTTAGAGCATGCTTTTAGGGATTGCCCAGCGATGAAGGAGATTTGGTAACAATTGCAATGTGTAGGGCCTAGCTCAATTGAAAATCTAGGTTTTCTAGACTGGGTTACCTGGTTCTTTGAAAATAATTCCTCTAGTCAATATCGTCTATTTTTCTGCGCAATTTGGGCGATATGGATCAACAGGAATAAATAGGTACATGAAAGACAACGAAAGACTGGGTTAAGAATTGTGCATTTTGTTACAGCGTATATGTAACACCCCAAACCCGGCTTGAACGTTATGGCCGAATTTGGCGATGTCACATGGAAGTGCGTTTGAAAACCGTATCATTGTTAAAACCATTTTCCGTTTATAACTTATCATTATCTTTCATTAATTCTCAAATCGTGATTCATTTCCAAAACGCTATACTTTGCGTGTGCATAGTATTTTGATAAAACATCCATTTCTTTTAAAAACCCGAGTTTTACCTACTTCTAGCAGATATAAATAAAAAATAGTATAAAATCCAAATTTTAGGTAAAAACCCATAGAGGCCATTATTACAGAAAGATACCCCAAAATAAAACTTAAAATTGTAAATAAGTATCAAATAGCAAAAGGAGTCGTGTGGCCACCGCTGAGTCCTCCGCCGCACTGATCTGCCTATGTCTAAGGATTACCTGTATAGATTAAACAAAAGGGGGGAGTTTACATAAACTCAGTGTGTAATCCCCATGCAAACAAACAGACAATAACATATAATCTCAGTTTAGGCCTAAGCCCTTTTCAATATCAGTATCAGTATCAGTTTGGGCCTTATCCCATTTCAGTAATAGTAAGCATTAGGGCCTTAGCCCATCACAGTACAGTAACAGTGACAGTTATGCAGTTACAAAATCCTACCAAACCAGCCTCTACACTTCATCTCTGTCCAACCTTACACTCCATGTGGGGATATAATCAACCCACTCATCCCTATACTCCAAATACTACCGAATGCGGTACTAAACAGTAGTTGCAGCTGATCTGCCAGTAAGTTAGGCTTGAAGCCTTTCAGTACACTTCCTCCAATCAATATCAATCCCCAACCTAATGCAATGCATCATACAGACATGTCATGGTATCATGTACAATCAGTACAGTCTGAAAAACATGCTTAACATATAGACATACAAATCTATCTCATATAGGCATATAACAGTCTTTCAGTCAATTAGGGGTCTAGGTAAACTTACCGACCCTACAATAGGTTCACAGTCGACTTGGGCAACCCGTGCAACCTTGGCAAACAAATCAGTGAAATTGGGCTCACACGCCCGTGTTGGTCTACCCGTGTGACCCGCACGGCCCAAATTGGCCTTGGCCATGTGGATCACACGGCCTGGCCCAGAATCCCACACACCTATGTGGATACTCTCGTGTGGCCCACAAGGCCCAGTTGGTTAAGCCCGTGTCTCGCACACAGTCTCCCCAGGCCATCACACGGTCTTGTCATGCACCCGTGTTGTGCGCGCACGGCCTGGCTCATCGATCACACACCCGTGTATCGTCACACGGCCTACCACACGGGCTACCACACGCCAGTGTGGTGTCGACAGTGAGCTTTTTCGGCTTTACACTAAGACGCATTTTTAGTGTTTTGGGTACACACCTGGTTCGTTTTCGATGCTTAATCACTCCCGAGCACTCCAAAACCTATATTTGACAATTGGAAACTCAAACTCAGTCACTTAATCTGAATTACTTACAACAGTCAATTCCCAAAACTATCGACAACCTTACCTCGCTTGAGCAACCCCGGTTCTTTCCATAATCACGGCATCAATTGGGATATACCAACCCCTTAATTTGCGCCTAATCAGAATATGGCTCATATCAAACAAAGATTCATTGAATAATATAGAGAAGAACTCACTTACTAACTTACCGACTGATACAATCGCACATTTGCCTAAATGGTGAAAAAGGAAAAGAAAAGGAGAGAACTACTATGAGATTTTTGACAGAGATAGGATCAAAAAGAAAAAGAAATAGATAGTAACACGGTGACGAAGAAAAGAACAGAGAAGACACGAAAGAATCAAAAGAAATTTGGCAGGGAGTTTTTTATGAAAATTTCAGAATTTGAGAAAGCCAATATTCTGAGAAACAAAATTAATCCCGATTCTGATAACTCCTCTATCCAAGTCTCCTTAATTATCTCCATCAACCTCTCCATTATCAGAATTTTAGTCCATCTCAAACTCTCACACGGCACAGGGAGCAAAAATAAATCCTTTGTTCGCACAGAGCCTCAAACCCCAGATCTCCAACCACTTAACACTCCACTTAACTATCAGACCAGCATGCACATTCTGACATATTTTACCAACATTTATTTATAAGCCTACTGATTAGAGAGAGGGATTTATTCATTTAAAAACAAAAATTTGCCCAAGCTAATCTTGAACTTGGGACATCTCAGACACTTCTCAGAAAACTTAACCACTGAAGTAGATACACACTTGTGTCACAAACATACGAAAATAAATATATAAGAGATTTTTGGGGTGTTACAACTCTACCCTCTAATATAAAATTTCGGCCTCGAAATTTTACCTGATTAGAACATATGAGGATACTACTGCTGCATCGCATCCTCAGGCTCCCACGTGGCCTCCTCAGAGCTATGATTACGCCAAAGAACATTAACTAGTGGGATGGATTCTCTACTTAGAACCTTTATATCTCGCTCCAATATCTGAACTGGCTCCTCCTCAAAGGTCAGATCTGGCCTAACCTCAATCTCCTCAACAAGAACAACATGCTTGGGATCAGAGCGGTAGCGCATCAACATTGAGACGTGGAATACATCATGCATCCGATCTAGCTCTGGAGGTAACTCCCACTGGTAGGCAACTGGTCCTACACGCTTCAGGATACGATAAGGTCCAATGAATCTAGGGCTCAACTTGTCCTTACGACCAAATCTCAGTACCTTTTTCCATAGCGAGACCTTAAGAAAAACGGAGTCTCCAACAGAATACTCAATCTTACGTAGCTTCAGGTCTGCGTAGGACTTCTACCTATCAGATGCCGCTTTCAACCGGTCCTGAATTAGTTTAACTTTATCCCCGGTATTAGAAACCAGTTCAAGGCCCAGGGTATGCCGCTCGCCCAACTTAGTCCAACATGAAGGTGTGCGACACCTACGACCGTATAATGCCTCGTAAGGTGCCATCTGAATGCTAGCCTGATAGCTGTTGTTATAAGAAAACTTTGCTAGGGGCAAGTAATCTTCCCAACTACCTCAGAAATCGATCACGCAACTCCTTAACATGTCCTCCAGTATCTGAATCACCTTCTCTGATTGACCGTCTTTCTGAGGATGGAACGTAGTACTGAAGTCTAATCTAATACCCAGAGCTTTATGTAGCTTCTTTCAAAACCGAGACGTGAAGCGAGGATCCCTATCAGATTTTATTGAAACCGGTACCCCATGCAGTCTCACTATCTTAGACACATACAGTTTAGCCAGCTTCTGTAGAGAGTAGTCAGTACGAACAAGTATGAAGTGCGCAAACTTGGTCAATCGATCCATGATGACCCAAACAGAATCCTTCTTAGCAGGTGTGAGGGGTAACCCACTAACAAAGTGCTTAGTTACTCACTCCCACTTCCAAAGTGGAATCTTAACTGCTTGCAACAATCCCGAAGGTAACTGATTCTCAGCCTTAACCTGCTGGCACGTCAGACACTTAGCCATAAATTCAGTAACCTCTCGCTTAAGACCTGGCCACCAGTATAACTTACGAAGGTCTCGATACATCTTGTTTCCACCAAGATGCATAGCATAAGGGCTACTATGCCCCTCTCTCAGTATCAATTGCCTCAAATCAATATCTTTCGGTACACAGATTCTCTCACGAAAACAGATTACCCCTTCGCTATTCAGTCCAAAATCTCCATTATTCCCACTCTCAACCTGTCGGAAGCGAAGACTCAATGACTCATCCTCCAACTGTTTACCTTTAATCTTCTCAATCCACGTAGGCTTAATCTAAAGTTCGGCTAACAAACTACCATCGTCAAATAAACTTAGGCGAGCAAACATCACCCTCAGATCAGTCACAGCCCTACGGCTTAATGCGTCGGCCACTACATTAGCCTTACCAAGATGGTATTCAATCATACAGTCGTAGTCCTTAAGCAGCTCAATCCACCTACGCTGCCTAAGGTACAGCTCCTTCTGAGTGAGGAGGTACTTGAGGCTCTTGTGATCAGTGTAAATGATACACTTCTCACCATACAAGAATGCCTCCAGATTTTTAGTACGAATACCACTGCGGCTAACTCTAGGTCATGCGTCAGATATTTCGCCTCACGAGTCTTAAGTTGACGAGACGCATACACTACCACCTTACCCTCTTACATCAATACACATCCCAAACAACATGTGATGTATCATAGTAAACATAAACTCTTTTTCAGACTCTGGCTATATCAAAACAGTGGCCTCAGTCAGTACGGTCTTGAGCTTTTCAAAGTTCTCTTGCTGCACATCAGTCCAATTGAACGACACACCCTTGTATAGCAATTTAGTCAAAGGTGCTGCAATTAGTGAAAACCCCTCTACAAATCATTGACAATACCCTGCCAGTCCCAGAAAACTACAGAACTCAGATACAGTTTTAGGCTGCTTCCAATCTAAGACAGCCTCAATCTTTCGAGGATTGACTCTAATCCCCTCAGCAGAAACCACATGTCCCAAAAACGTTACTTCACGTAACCAGAACTCACATTTACTAAACTTGGCATACAGTTGTTTCTCTCACAGAATCTGTAGAACCACTCTGAAGCGTTCATCGTGTTCATCCTTAATTTTCGAATACACTAGTATATCATCAATAAATACCACTACGAATCGATCCAGATAAGGCTAGAACACTCGGTTCATTAGATCCATAAAAGCTGCTGGAGCATTCGTTAGTCCAAATGGCATCACTAGGAACTTGTAATGACCATAGCGAGTCCTAAATACCGTCTTATGCACGTCGGCTTCCTTAACTCTCAACTGGTGATATCTTATTGGAGGTTAATCTTGGAGAAAATCGAAGCACCTCGGACCTGATCAAACAGATCGTCTATCCTCGGTAGGGGGTACTTATTCTTTATGGTTAACTTGTTCAGTTGTCGGTTGTCAATACACATACGCATGGATTCATCCTTTTTCACAAACAGAACTGGTGCTCCCCACGGAGACACACTAGGGCGGATGAACCCACGATCCAGTAGCTCTTGAATCTGGGCCTTAAGCTCCACAAGCTCTTTTGGTGCCATTCTATAAGGGGCGATGGACATCGGATCTGTACCAAGAAGGAGCTCAATCCCAAACTCTACTTCACGATTCGGAGGCAACCTAGGTAGCTCTTTAGGAAAAACGTCCGGAAAGTCCTTAATCGTCCTGATATCCTTAACTGAAGATCCCCAGAATTTGAAACACTGATGTAGGACAGATACGCCTCACATCCCTGGCGAACCAAGTTCTCGGCCCTCAATGCAGAATTCACATTCGATAAGTAGTTTCGACACTCCCCAATTACGACTACCTTGTGTCCTCCTCAGTTCTCAGTACAACCCTTTTTATGGTACAATCTAAGCCCACTCGCTGCTTGACCAACCAGTCCATTCCCAGTATCAGATTAAATTCTCCAAAAGGCAGTTCCATCAGATCAGCCAAAAAAATAGCCCCTTGAACCTCTAAAGGAACATCTCTAAATAGTTTGTTAACCCTTAATGACTGCCCCAACGAACTCAGTATAGTGACCACACTCGTAGTGCTCTCAACCAGTATACCCAAGTTTTTAGATACGGTACAAGCTATATATGAGTGAGTGGATCCTATATCTATCAGTGCAGTACAAGGTACATTATAAATAAAGAACGTACCCGTAATGACGTCTGGGGCATCTCCATCCTCTCAACGACGTGCAGCATAAACTAGAGCTGGCTGCCTCGCTTCAGTGTGATTAGCACCCCTGCCTAGTGCTCTCTGACCACGTCCCAATCTATTACCACCTGTGGCCTGACCGCGACCTCTCAATGGCTGCTGAACTACCATTGGTGGATGTGCAGTATTAATACCCGGAGCTTGTATCTGATTGGCCCTCCGCGGACAATCCTTAATACGATGCTCCAAGGAACCACACCTCAAGCATGCTCTAGTTCTTTTCCAACACTCGCTCTGATGACGTCTACCATAGTCAGTGCACGATGGCAGTCCAGTAGCAGCAATAGGAGCCCCAACTCTGGTCGGCCTATCAACTTTGGCCTTTTTCTTAAGCCTCTGAACGGAACTCGAGGGCTCCGAATCCCTTTTGTTCCTACGAAATTCAGCCTCATACTCGGCCACTGATCTATCACCCTATGTCAAATTTAGGAACTCTCTCCTATGGGTATCCACGTAACTGGCCCCCACATACTTCACTTGGAAGGCGGTCTTAAAGAACTCTCAGGTTAGTCGGTCGGGCTGAGTGCCCTCCTTAACCGTAAGCTACTAATGGTAAGCCTCATCTCTCAGCAGTGACACTACACCCTTTAGTTTCTGCTTAGGGGTGCAGTCCAAACCGTCCATAATTTTTTCTATGGCCTCAATCCAGTACTCAGCCACGTTAAGGGCAACTCTAACAATACCCCTGAAAATCTCAGCTCTATTAGACCAGAGTCGTTCTGTAACCGACCCTCGGCCTCCAGCTCCAGTATTGGGCCCAACGACCCTCTCTAAGATTCATAACATGGCTTGAGACAGTGTATCGTCCCCAGCCGCACGATAATGAGACCCAGACCCAGACCAGGTCTTTGTAACAAGCGACACCGGTGTCTCGCTAGTGTCCAAATTTAGTATACTGCCCAGTGAAGAGGATTCAGCTCGAGCCCCTCTACGGCCTATTGTACCCCGTCCGCGAGTACCTCTAGTGCTCATTATCTAATTGTGTTTATCTGTATTAACAGTTTTATGTATCAATTTACAGTTTCAATCATTACTAACAGATATCTTATGTGAAACAATTATAGAAGTATAAATTTTGTTTTCATACAACGCAATGTCTACCAGTGTCTATCGATTTTACTACAGTATCATTATACACTAACTTGAGTGTTTTCAGTCTTTCTATAGTAGTCTTTAGTATATGCTATCTATAGCAGTTTTAGTTTACAACACATGACAGTTTCAGTAAACTTACAAGATCGGCGCTGGAGACTCGGTGTACCACACATTTGGTAAAAGCATTTCAAATCATTAGAAAATATTTCTTAAAAAGTCAAATCTTAAAACCCAAATCCACCGCCGAGTTTTGTAACCTAGCTCTGATACCACTAAATGTAACACTCCAAACCCGACCTGGATGTTATGGCTAAATCTGGCGATGTCACATGGAAGTGCGTTTGAAAACCGTTTCATTGCTAAAACTGTTTTTCGTTTAGAACTTATCATTATCTTTCATTAATTCACAAATCGTGATTCATTTCCAAAACGATATACTTTGCAAAAGCTTTTAAAATAGTTTGCATGTGTGTGGTATTTTGATAAAACATTCATCTCTTTTGAAAACCCTAGTTTTACCTACTTTAAGCAGATATAAACAGAAAATAGTACAAGATCCAAATTTTAGGTAAAAATCCATAGAGTCCATTATCACAGAAAAATATCCCAAAATAAAACTTAAATCGTAAATAAGTATCAAATAGCAAAAGGAGTCGTGTGGCCACTACTGAGTCATCCGCCGCACCGATCCGCCTATGTCTGGGGATTACATGTACAGATTAAACAGAAGGGGTGAGTTTACGTAAACTCAGTGTGTAATCCCCATGCAAACAAACAAACAATAACAAATAATCTCAGTTTGGGCCTAAACCCTCTTCAATATCAGTATCAGTTTGGGCCTTAGCCCATTTCAGTAACAGTAAGCATTAGGGCCTTAGCCCATCACAATACAGTAACAGTGCCAGTTATGCAGTTATAAAATCCTACCCATCCAACCTCTACACTCCATTTCCGTCCAACCCTGCACTCCATGTGGGGATATAATCAACCCACTCATCCCTACACTCCAAATAGTACCGAATGCGGCACTAGACAGTTGTTGCAGCTGAGTTGCCAGTAAGTTAGGCTTGAAGCCTTTCAGTACACTTCCTCCAATCAATATCAATCCCCAACCTAATGCAATGCATCATACAGACATGTCATGGTATCATGTATAATCAGTACAGTGTGAAAAACATGCTCAACATATAGACATAAAAATCTATCTCATATAGGCATATAACAGTCTTTCAGTCAATTAGGGGTCTAGGTAAACTTACCGACCTTACAATAGGTTCACAGTCGACTTGGGCGACCCGTGCAACCTTGGCAAACAAATCAGTGAAATTGGGCTCACACGCTCGTGTTGGTCTACCCGTGTGGCTCGCACGGCCCAAATTGGCCTTGGCCGTGTGGATCACACGGCCTGGCCCAGAATCCCATACGTCCGTGTGGCCCACAATGCCTAGTTGGTCAAGCCCGTGTCTCGCATACGGTCTCCCCAGGCCATCACACAGTCGTGTCATGGGCCCGTGTCGTGTGCGCACGGCCTGGCTCATCGTCACACGCCCTACCGCACGGGCTACCACACGCTCGTTTGGCATTGACAGAGAGCTTTTTCGGCTTTACACTGAGACGCATTTTCAGTGTTTCAGGTATACACCTAGTTCATTTTTGACGCTTAATCACTCCCGAGCACTCTAAAACCTATATTCGACAATTGGAAACTCAATCTCAGTCACTTAACCTGGATTACTTACAACAGTCAATTCCCAACACTATCGACAACCTTACCTCACTTGAGCAGCCCCGATTTTTTCCACAATCACAACGTCAATTGGGATCTTCCAGCCCCTTGATTTGCGCCTAATCAGAATATGGCTCACATCAAATAAAGATTCATTAAATAATATAGAGAATAACTTACTTACCAACTTACCGAATGACACAATCACACATTTGCCCAAATGGTGAAGAAGGAAAAGAAAATGAGAGAACTACTATGAGATTTTCGGCAGAGATATGATCAAAAGGAAAAGAAAAAGGTAGTAACATGGTGACAAAGAAAAGAACAGAGAAGACACGAAAGAATCAACAGAAATTTGGCAGGGAGTCTTTTATGAAAACGTCAGAATTTGAGAAAGCCGATATTCTGAGAAACAAAATTAATCTTGATTCTGATAACTCCCCTATCCAAATCTCCTTAATTATCTCCATCAACCTCTCCACTATCAGAATTTTAGTCCATCTCAAACTCTCACATGGCACAGGCAGCAAAAATAAATACTTTGTTCGCGCAGAGCCTCGAACCCCAAACCTCCAGTCCCTTGACCACCAGACCAGCAAGCCCATTCTGACACTTTCCAGAACACTTAACTACAGAAGCAGATACACACTTGTGTGACAAACATAAAAAGAAATATATAAGAGATTTTTGGGGCATTACAGTATATCATAGAACTAGATGGTCTGAAAATACTATTACATGTTAAGTGTGTGGAGGATACGAGATGGAAGCCACCAAATAATCCCTTTGTCAGAATCAACTTTGATGCAGGTTACAAAACAACAAATAAGATGTCATGTTCAAGGCTAGTGATTCGGGGTGCAAATGGAAGAGTCTTGGGTTCTAGAACCATTCTCAATGAACCATACCTTCGGTTTTTGCAACAGAGATTCTCACTTGTGTTTAAGGTTTTCAAATAAGACTAGATTTGGGTTTCACTACCGTAGAGATAAAAGATGATGCCTTGTCTATCACCAAAAAAGCATAACGGAGGGATACTGACAAATTGGAAATCCATGCCTACATAAAAGACTATCAATGGCCTAGCAAGACTTTTCAAATATGCAAGTTCAAATACGGGGAACGATCAAAAAATGGAGTGGCTCATCTACTTGCGACGGAGGGTTTGAGACAAACGGAACAGTAAAATGTGAGCAGAGGAGTACCTGTTTTTGAAGAAGAAGAGGTTGAGAGAGAACGATTACGCAGCTTGCCGGTCTGATGGATCAGTAATCTATCATGCAAATTGGAGAGATGGGGGATCTAAAGAGATGGAGGAAGCAGATAAACAATTCTTGAAACTTTGAAAAGAGAAACAATTAAAGTTGGAAGCTTTTTTTGTTTTTGTTTTCAAGAGTCGAGCTAATATTAATTGTACCTGTTACATTTTGGAGGCTTCTAGAGCATCTTCTGCCTTGTCGCTGGGTTGGGTCATATAATTGGGCCTATTTTTTTTTCCTTTTATTGGGTTGTAGTATGTTTGGTGTTCTAATAATAATACTCAGTAGATTATTTCAAAAAAGAAAAAAGAAATTCAATTAAAATATGTTAGTACATAATTAATTTTATATATAATTCTAAAATATATTCACGAAACTTAAATCTGGGAACATAAATTTCATAATTTGAATTTGAAATTTATTTATTATGTGAATAATAAGAATGAAATTGATAAATTATGGATAAATTAATTGAGATTCAATATAGTATATATTTTAAATATATAAAAATTAATAATATTTTACTACTCAATTTACCCTATTTTTAAAATTAAAATTCTAAAATATTCAAGTTCATAAGCACTACTCTATAATACTTATCAAATCCAAATCTATTAACATTTAGCAACAATAAAAAAAAATCATTAGTTTTCCTTTTTTTCAATTAAATTAAGTTGTTATTATTATTTTGGCGTGCTAAATTAATATCTTTCGAAACATGCCTACCAAACTAGTAGATGATAAGATTTGAGTACAAAGAAAAAATTAATCAACAATTAAGTAAACTTTTAATAATTAATAAATAATTATGTAAAATTCTGCATCATATTTTTTAGTTTTTTTCTCCCAGTAAATTTTATTTTTAGTTTCCCACTTAAACTCTGATTAGTATAGGTTTTTTGAATATTAGTTTCCCACTTAAACTCTGATTAGTGTAGATTATTGTAATATTATTTGACCAACAAATTTAGCCTATAAATAGGCTCTTTTTCCACCCTAGAAAAATAACTCATTACATATTTAGGTATTAGATTTTACAAGCTTTCAGAGAATTTTGTATTTACATTTTGTGGGTTCTTATTTCAAGTTTCTGGGTTTAGTTTTATCTCTATCTTTTGTACTTTTCATTTTTTTCATTTTAGTGAAATTATATTTTCTGTGGATTTTTATCCTTTTCAAAGGGGGTTTTCCACGTAAAATATTTGTGTTCGGTCTTTTTAATTTATTCATTATTTTACTTGTTCGTTATTTAACTGGGTTTATCTCCAACAAACTGGTATCAGAGCTAGTTCAATTTACGTAATTAACTCGCTCAGATATGGAAACAAGAAGGTTTGATATTGATAAGTTCGATGGCATCACAAATTTCAATCTGTGGCAAGTTAGGATGACGACAATTTTGATCCAAGGCGATCTTGAGAAGGTCTTTATAGAGAAGAAGCCCGCAGACATGGATAAATCAAAATGGGATAGGTTAGATAAAAAGGCTCTATCCACGATTCAATTATGTCTAACAAATATTGTGTTACAAGAGGTTTTGATGGAGAAAACGACATTCACCTTATGGAAAATGTTAGAAACCCTCTACGCGATAAAGTCTCTAGCTAACCGATTAGTGTTGAAACAACGTCTATACACGTTCCTCATGGACGAAAGTGAGCACCTTAGAGGTCACACCAGTCAATTTATTACTCTTTTTAATGATTTAAAATATGTTGAGGTTTAGATTAACAATGAAGATCAGACTATGCTATTATGATGCTCTTTACCCCCTTCATACAATTCGTTCAAAGAGACCCTAATTTATGGTGGAGATAATCTCTCATTCGAGGATGTGAGGGGTCATCTATTGAGTAAATACAAACTTGACAATAAATTTGGTTTGGATAGCAAGTCAGATAGGCAAGCCTCGATTTTGGTAGCATCAAAGAAGCGAGACAAAAGATGTCGCTATTGTAAGAAGTTAGGTCACGTCAAGGCAAATTGTTACAAAATGTGAAATAAAACGGTTGCTGAGATTAACAAGGAAGATTTAGCTGGTGCTAATTTAGCCAATGACAAGAGTGACTGTAACAGCCTGTTTTTAGTGAAATTGGAATAGTGATTTCGAGACCACAAATTCGAGTTCGAAAGAAAATTTATTTTAATATTATTTTATGGTCTACTGTATGATAGGAATATCGTATAAAAATTTCATTAAAAAAATTTTACCCATTACATGTTTAATTGATAAAATGACCAAATTGCACAGAATGCAAAAGTTGGGTTCTAGTAGCTATACGTATCAAATAGCTATGGAATTCAAAATTGGAGGTCCTTGTATGGAAAATAGACCATTAAGAGGAGTTAGTAGATAAGTATGATGATTCATCATAGGAAAATTAATTAAAGAAAATGACTAAATTGGAAAATAAAAATAATAAATGATGATAAATGATTAAATAAAGAAAATATCATCATTTTATATCATCTTTCCCAAATTAAATACATGGAAACCCTAGTTAGAAGAGCTTGAAGATAACAAACTTATTTGGCTCAATTACGTAAGTTTTCTTGTCCCGTTTTTAGTAATTTTCATATTTTTGAGGTCGTAATAGTTTAATCTAGCTATATCGGGGATTAATTTGTAAAGTTATCAAAGTCTTAGGGTTTTTCCATGGATGAGTATGCATGAATTATGGAGTTTTATGGTAGAAAATAAAAGGTTGTTAATAGATAAACAACTTTTGTAAAGTGAATTTTGATGAAATTATGATTTAGGGACTAAATTGAAAAGATGTAAAGTTCATGGAAAAATTTTAAATTTTTTGAAATACATGGGCTGCTATTGTGATATGTGAAAATCGATTAGGCTTGGAATAAGGATTAAATTGCATGAATTTCATTTTCCGAGCCTAGGGACGAAATCATAATTAATCAAAAGTATAGGGGCAAAATGGTAATTTTGCATAAGATGTGAATTGGATTGAATTGAGTATGAATTGTATTAAATTAATGATAAATTCATTCATATAGATCCAGATAGACCAAATATTGAATTAGATCGTAGAAAAGAAAAAAGTGTCGGATTAGTAGATTTTGCGTACACGAACATTGTTATGGTAAGTTTATGTAACTAAATTGTATATTTATATGTTTGAATTGAATGTTGTGTATGTGAATTGAGAATTTTCTATGTATGAAATTAATTATATATTCAACGATGATCAACAAGTATTAAGTCCCGTTTAAATAAATGGAATTCGATGGATATAGGGTTCCTGAATTTGCTGTGATTTTACATGTGTTACGGACACACCACAGCTTGAAAGAGCGTCCCATTATTAGCTATCATGAGCTTTCTGTTATATGGTTCTTGCGAGCTTTCCGTTAGTAGCTCTTTGGAGTATCCCGATTGGTTGTGATCCTGCGTGTGATGTGGACACACCGTAGCTCTTATGAGCGTCCCGATATATGGCTTGTCGTGAGCTTCCCGATTAAAGGCTCTTTGTGAGCTTCCCGTTAATGGCTCTCTAGAGCTTCCCAATATTGGCTTACTTGAACCTTCCCGACATTGGCTCGTATGAGCTTTCCAATAATGGCTATCCGGAGCTTCCCGTTACATGGCTCACATGAGCTTCCTGTTATATAGCTCGAAAGAGCTTCCTGTTACATGGCTCATATGAGCTTCCTGTTATATGGCTTGAAAGAGCTTCCCGTTTATGTGTTCATACGAGCATTCCCGAATATGAATTGATGGATTTCAAACTTGTACACTTCATGTGTACTACCCAGGTATCCATCAATATTTTAAATGATTCAACGAGAAAAAAATCCTGATATGAGAAAATAAATGAATTACAATAAATCGTTACAATAAATGAATTAAAATAAATCGTTACCTGTATATACACGGAATACATGGAAATTTGATATTGATGAGATCATTAGCAATTCTTGATATTTATGTGAAATGATTAATTAAACATGTTTGGTGAAGTGGTGTGTTTAGGTTATTAGCCTAATCGCTTGGATGCATTTTGTATATTTATTTTAATGAAAATGAATGGTAAGTAAATTTCTTGTTATACAAACTTACTAAGCATTAAATGCTTACTCTGTTTTATTTTCTCTGTTTTATAGTAAATTAAAAGCTCGTAAAGGTTGGAAGCCAATCGGAGCAACATCACACTATCCTTCAACTTGTTTCGGTATAAATAGCAAAATTTCTTTTGGGTATAATGGCATGTATAGGCTAAGTTTGGCCAAATGATGGCATGAGTGTGTTTGGTTGTGATTTGCCAATGGCATGGCTTATGTTGAATATATTTTGATGAAAATATATATGTGTGATTTTATTATGCTTGATATGTGTTTGGTGTGGTGGAACAATAGGTAGTTTATAAGCATGTTGATGAAAATATTGAAATAGTATGTTTGGTATAAGTAAGCAAATATGTGTTTTAATCATCATGGTAAATGAGAATACTAAGACATATGTGATAAAATGATTTGTCTAAGCCTTGATTTTGGTTTGATTTGAATGATTGGTATTACTTTGTGAATGTATCAAAGTGTTGATGTTGACAACTTGGGTGAGAAATGTGGCTTGGAAAATAGCTTATTTTTGTTCACACAGACAAAGACATGGGCGTGTGGATTGGCCGTGTGTCCCTTGCATCTTAAAAATTTAGAAACAGAATGCTTAAAATTATCCACATGGGCGTGTGGCTTGGTCGTGTGACCCCTGCATCTATTTTATACAAATTAAATTACTCACACGGGCGTGTGACTTGGCCATGTGATCCAAGTCAAAGAGTTACACAGGCACGGACACGGGCTGGGATACGGCTGTGTTGTAACATCCCATTTTTTAGTGAAATCGGAACAGTGGTTTCGGGACCACAGATCCAACCCAAAATATAATTTATTTTTATTTTATTATATGGTCTGTAATATGATAGACATGACATGTGAAAATTTTGACATGAAAATTTTATCGATTTAGTGCCTAATTACGAGAAGGACTAAATCGCATAAAACGTAAAAGTAGAATTCTAGTAGCTATAAGGATCAAATAGCTATGGAATTCAAAACTAGAGGTCCTTATATGGTAATTAGACCATTAAGAAAAGTATGTAGATTTTTCATGGTGACTCATCCATGGAATTATAGGGCGACGAAAATTTGCCGGATTAGAGTCAAATATAATAAGGGAATCCATAGATCGAGTTAATACGACAATAGGGGTTTTAATTAGAAAGAGATTTCAATTAATCAACCTAGAGTCAGTTGTTTTTATTCTTGAAAGAGATATTAACATAATTCAGGGATTTCTACGGATTATGTCAAGTGAAAAAATCATATGAATCAAAAGTAATAAGTGAAGTCTAGGTGGATTCTTCCTTGGTATTGTCTTTATCATATAAGTTGTCTAAAAGTATTTTCCTAATTCATTCTTTGTCGTGCTCTTAATTAGTTTTAGTTTAAAAGAAATCACTCTAATTCTTAGGCTAGATAATAAAAAGATAGTAATTACCAGTACTCTTGGTCCTTATGGATACGATATTACCGGTCTTACCATAACTATACTATATAATGATAAGTGCGCTTGCCTTATTGTGGTCATAGTTAGTTAGAGACACATCAAGTTTTTGGCACCGTTGCCGGGGACTGAGATATTAGGAACACTAATTTTTTATTAGTTTAGCCATTTTTTCTATTGCAAATTATTTTTTTATTTTTATTTACCAACTTTTCTTTTTTTTTTTTTTGCTTCTGATAGGTATTCTAGTTTATGACTAGAAGGAACCCATCAGGACCATTACTTTTTTATAGTGATATAGAAGGTACCGCTCGTAGAAACCGATGAGAAATAAGGCGAAGCCTACAATACATAGAAGAAGAGCAAGAGAACGACACTGATACTACCGAGGAGATGGCTGATAATAATCCACTTCCTCCGGTGGTTGCCGGAAATCCTTCCCCTCGAACTATGTATGATTATGCTAAGCCTACTTTAACAGAAACTGAATCAAGTATTGTTAGACCTGCTGTTGCTACAAATAATTTTGAACTGAAACCTAACACTATTCAGATGATTCAGCAGTTTGTTCAGTTTGATGGTTTGCAGGATGATGATCCAAACAATCACTTGGCAAATTTTCTGGAATTCTGCGGCACGTTCAAGATTAATGGCATTTCTGATGATGTCTTTCGCCTTCGGTTGTTTCCCTTCTTGTTAAGGAACAAAGCTAAACAGTGGTTGAACTCGTTACCACGAGGGTCAATCACTACATGGAAACAAATGACCGAAAATTTATTACTTAAATTTTTCCGCCGACTAAAACGACTAAGTTAAGGAATGATATCTCTTCTTTTGTACAGATGGATTTAGAAACACTTTGCGATGCATGGGAGAGATACAAGGACCTACTGAGAAGATGCCCTCACCATGGGTTACCATTGTGGCTACAGGTTCAAACATTTTACAATGGTGTGAACCCCTCAACTAGGCAGTTGATTAAGGCAGCCGCCGGCGGTACACTAAACAATAAAACACCTGAGGCTGCTTACGAATTCATTGAAGAGATGTCACTGAATAACTATCAGTGGCAAGTTATGAGAACGAAGCCAACAAAAGTCGCTGGCGTTTTTAACCTCGACGCAGTCACCATGCTATCAAACCAGGTAGAGCTTTTAAGTAAAAAGATTGATGGTTTGTGTGGTTCTTTGCAGGCACATCCAGTGATGCAGTACAATACAAATGGAGGAGAGACGAACAATACAGAATATCCATCCTACAACCCTAACATAGAAAACGAACAGATGAACTATATGGGTAATAATTCTAGACCTTAGAATAATCCCTATAGTAACACTTACAATCCAGGATAGAGGAACCACCCAATATCCTCATGGGGTGGTCAAGGAAATCAGAGACAACAGCCCTCCCCCGGCTTTCAACAGCAACCCTACCCACAAGAGAAGAAGCAGAACCTTGAGGAGATGCTAACAAAATTCATCGCGGTGTTAGAAACCCGTTTCCAAAACACCGAAACAGCACTAAAAAATCAGCAAGCATTGATTCAAGAGCTCGAGAACCAAATAGGACAACTTGCTAAGCTGATCTCTGAACGACCACAAGGCAGCTTGCCAAGCAACACTGAAACTAACCCAGAGGAGCAACTTCATGCCATTACTGCTCACGATAGTGAAGGGTTAGACGAACCAAACCCGAGGTAAGAAAACATGATAGGTAAAGGTAAGGTTGAGATAAGCCATAATAAACCAAAATTGGTAAATACAGAATACAAACCTTGTGTACCATACCCCAACGCGACGAAGAAAGACCGCACAGATAAATAATTCGGTAAATTTCTTAAACTTCTAAAAAATTACATATTAACTTATCGTTTATTGAAGCTCTTTCGCAGATGCCTAATTTAGTAAAATTTTTAAAAAAAATTGACAAACAAACGGAAGTTAGACGATGCATCACATGTGGAGCTAAATGCAGTGTGCTCAGCAATTCTACAGAATAAACTACCCCGCAAATTAAAAGATCTAGGAGTTTTACGATTCCTTGCTTAATTAGTAGTTTATCTATTAATAATGCTTTAGCTGATTTAAAGGCAAGCATCAATGTTATGCCTTATAAAATGTTTAAATAGCTAGGTCTTGGGAAACCCAAACAAACTAGGATGAGCATTCAATTGGCTGATAAAACCATTAGAATTCCTAGGGGTATAATTGAGGATGTACTAGTGAAAATTGATAAATTCATATTCCCAGTAGACTTTGTTGTTTTAGACATGGATAAGGATAGTAACGTTCCTTTAATTTTAAGAAGACCCTTTTTAGCAACTGCTAAAACTAGAATTGATGTTGGTACAGGTGAGCTCACACTTCGTGTAGGTGACGAAATGATCACTCTTTAGGCTCGTGACTCGGTTAGGACGTCGAGTAATAAAGGTGAGTACATGAATTCTATTAATAACCATTCGGTTCAACCCTCTTTTCAGGAAGCACCTCAAAAATACTCAATTAAGCCACGTCATAGTTCTCGTGCCAATAATGAAATAACTCATGAGGAGCGAAGGCTTCAGATTGAAGAACTAGATGAATGGCGAACACAGTTCAAGGAGAAACCGAGAAAACACGATGAACCAAAGCGACTCCATGAAAAGCTTAAGGATGGGACAAACCAATTTAAGATCGGAGATCAGGTATTGCTGGATAAAACAGACCCTCGAATCGCCACTTCAAACCTTAATACAAACGGAGCGATCCCTTTCACGGTACTCAGTGTCTTCCCATATGGAACAATCGAGGTAACTAGTCCTAGGTTCGGCACTTTTAAGGTAAACACTACTTAACTCAAACTGTATAGTGATCATAGAACTAATAGCAGGATAGAGGATTGTCAACTCCTCGAACCACCATGATTATGCGAATGAAAGGTGAGTCGAGCTTAGACTCTAAATAAGCGCTTCTCGATAGGCAACCCGAGCACTAACCCCATTAATGTCTATATTTTCAATTTTTAGCACCTAATTAAAAACTAACCAAATTAATAAAGTGCGGGTTCCCTACCCACATGGCATTGCACACGGGCATGGTCGTGGCCGTGTGGACACCACAAGTAGGTACACCGGCGTGGCGGAGACCGTGCGAGAACAGGACAAAAATTTTCCCCAACACACGGGTTATGATAAAATGCCACAACCGTGCGATGTGGCCGTGGTCGATACTGATTCAAGAACACGGGATGCGATAAAATGCCACGCTCACGATGCGACCGTGGTTGATACTGAGCAAAGTAACATGGGCGTGCGACACGCTCACGACCATGTGTCCCAATCTCTATTTAAACCTATTTTTTTTCACTTTCTTCCCTAAATCTCTTCCTCCCCAACCCTAGCCACCACAGCTTTCCTCCCTTTCCACCACCGGCCACCGCCTCCTCACCTACTTTCTCCACTTTCTCACTTCTTCTTCAAGCCCAAAAACCCCTTTTTCCCTTTTCTTTTCCCATTGTCTTTCTCCCTTCTTTTCCATTTCCCCCTTTCCCTTATTCCTTCTTTACACCGCCACCACACCAACCGCCATCCTTGCCACCATACACAATGACTAATACTAGAGGCAAGACCAAGGCCACCGTCCCCGTGTCGAAAAAGCGAAAGGATCCTGGCGCGGTCTCCCCTTCGCGACCACTCTACATAAGTTCATACCAGCCGCTTCATTTACTCGACAAAATAATGACCTTTAAGTCCATTCATTTTTTTCTCTTTCTTTTCTCTTCATTTTTAAATTCTTTCCCTTTATCTTTCTTGTCTTTAATTTATATTAGTATATTTTGATTTCTTTTTATCTCTAGCTATTTTTTATTAAGGAACGACCACACCACCGGAGTATCCTTCCTCACGTTCACCTCTGCCCAAATTTATTATGTTTCTTTTCATTGACTCCATCCAAAATTCAGGAAGTTTCACTTCTCTCCCTATCTTATGATTTTATTACTATATTACTGTTATCTATCTTTGTACATTGAGGACAATGTACATATTAAGTGTGGGAAGGTTAATTACAGTATTATTAGAAAATCCCTGAATTATGTCTTGTTCTTAAGTAAATTTTCTCATATTACTATTAGAATAAAACTTCTTTTGACTTATGATTTTCACTGATATGTTTTGGATTAAGCCATAGGTAATTGTGCATTTATGGTTTAAACTTTAAGACATCAGAGAATCAAGCATGATAAGTCTATTTGCAGAATTAAAAATTTGTTAGGTTGTTTCCCTAAATTTAAATATTACTTTGAAGTTTGAAATTTGCAAGGTTGACATAAAAAACCATAAATTTTGTGAGATTTTGAGCCTTTTAGAGCATATTATTTTCTTGCTCACTTTATTGTTGGTTATGAGTGTGTCAATATTGATTTGTTATTCTAGAACTTGCTTCGATTATGCATGTCGAGACCACACTTTTGATTTGATATACTGAGATGATAAAGGCACCTAGGATCTAACCTACTTACTCCATAAAAAGCCTACCCGCATAATTAAACTCTAGTAAACCCCTTTGATCCTAATAAACCGTTTCTTGATTTATCCTTAATATTAACCCAAGACCTATTGTTTTTCATTCATTGAGAATTTTTCCTATTCTTTTAGCTTCTTTTTGTCGATTTGATTTGATCAGTTGTCTAACTATGTTTTCTATTTCAGTGTAAATTCTTACTTGTTCCTATTCTAAAATAAAAAAAGTTGAAAGTATATTCATTATTAGTTCTATGTTATTTGAGCTTAAACGTTTAATTTCACACTTTAAGAAGAAGCTCGTGTTATTGTAATTATCCAGTATTAGGTTATTTTTCTAGTTAGGTAAATGGTCAATTTGATCCCGATTCTAACCCTCTAAGTCAGCCTTTATCCACACCTTTAACCCAAGCCCCGTTACAACCTTTTAAAGACCTTTTGATTTGTGTATCATCTCATTCTATAGTGGTGGAGATTTGATTTTCATGCAAGCCTATGGGATTAACTTTTCATGTTTGACTTCTGAGTGCTTAAACTTGAACCTTAAATACCTTGAGTGATTTGAGTGAATCTTTAGTGAGGATGTCAAATCTTGTCAGTTTTGAACCAAAAGGTAATTATTTAGGTAAGGGGAAACACCTATGTTTTCACACTATAAAAATTTATGACTTGGATTGTTTGAATCTTTAGGACTCTTTTAGTTAAATTATCAATGTATGAATTATCTGTGAATTATGATGAGACATTATTGATGAGAATTATAAATTGAGAAAGTTAATTTTAATTGAGAGTTGAGGATTTTACTTGAGGACAAGCAAAGGTTTAAGTGTGGGAATATTTGATAAACCATAATTTACACATATTTTAACCCTATGCTTGGCCTATTTTTTTTGATGAATTTTCATTAGATTTGATGAATTTAATGCTCATAATCCTTTAATTTCATGTTTTACACTCAAGAGAGCTTAAGAAGCCGAAAAGAACGAGAAACGGGCCAAAAAGGGACAAAATGGGCCTTCCTCGAAAATCAACACTGCCTGAACTTTCGCACACGGGCAGACCACACGACCGTGTGTGACGAGCAGAATTAAGCACAGCCCAAGCCATCACGCACGGGCATGTCCCTGCCGAACCCAAGTCTAATTCTATTTGAAAAAGGCTGCTTGTGGGCCAAGAAAGACGTCCCAAAGCCTATATAAACACCCTATGGGGGCAACCTAAAAGGGGGGACGCTGAGTAGAATGCAGAAAATACTCGAAGACAGCCATCGGGAGCAGCTTGGAAAAAGGATTTCCATCAAAACTGAAGATCTCCTATTAATTTCTCTTGAAGTTTTTGGGTTTTCTTATGTTTTGTTGTTTTCCTTATTTTAATATGTTTTCCTTTATCATTATGAACTAAACCTCTCAAATACCTGAGGGGATGAAACCTAAGATAGATCTTATTATTATTTGGTTTATAAGATAAATACTTGTTCTTATTCTTATTTGGTTTATAAGATAAATACTTGTTCTTATTCTTAATTGTGAGTTCTTATTCTTGTTTTGATAATTCAGGTTATTAATTCAAGTCAAATATGCTTATTCAGATGAGCAAAAGTCCCTGTTTAAGAGTAGATCAACACAATTAAGCAGAGTTGATTGCAACCCTAGAAATAGGGCGACAAAAATCTGCCGGATTAGAGTCAAATCTAATAGGAGAATCCATAGATCGAGTTAATGCGACAATAGGGGTTTTAATTAGAAAGAGATTTCAATTAATCAACCTAGAGTCAGTTGTTTTTAGTCTTGAAAGAGATATTAACATAATTCAGGGATTTCTACAGATTAAATCAAGTGAATAAATCATATGAATCAAAAGTAATAAGTGAAGTCTAGGTGGATTCTTCCTTGGGTATTGTCTTTATCATATAAGTTGTCTAAAAGTATTTTCCTAATTCATTCTTTGTCGTGCTCTTAATTAGTTTTAGTTTAAAAGAAATCACTCCAATTCTTAGGCTAGATAATAGAAAGATAGTAATTACTAGTACTCTTGGTCCTTGTGGATACAATATTACCGATCTTACCATAACTATACTATATAACGATAGGTGCGCTTGCCTTTATTGTGGTCATAGTTAGTTAAAGACACATCAGTGTCTTGGCCATGTGAAACATGAACCTAATTCAAATTAATTAATTAACCACACGGGCATGTGGCATGGCCGTGTGGCGCAAGTCAGAGAGCAACCTAAATCGAACATGGCCTGTAGCACGGGCGTGTGAGCCCTGCACCTTGGAAAATTTTTGTAATTTTGCAAAAAATTCTTGGAGGTTTCAATTAAGTCCCGACTTGTTTCTAATGCTCGTATTGGGCCTCGAGGGTCCATTTAAGGGACGTTAAGAATGATTTTGAAATATGAATAGTAACTTGCATGATTTATCTGTAAATGTTTTCGAATGTTTCGGTAATGCTCTGTAACCCTATTCAGATCACGGATACGGGTTAGGGGTGTTACACGTATGCCCTACTTCGAATGCCCACACGGCCTAAGACATGGGCGTGTCTCTTGGCCATATGAGCCACACAGGTGTGTGTCCCTTGCATTTTGAAAAAATTTTAAAATTTTGCAAAAAATTCTCTGAGTACCCGGTTTAGTCCCGACTTGTTTCTAATGTGTAATTTGGGCCTCGAGGAGTCATATAAGGAATGTTATGATTGTATATGATTATTTTTTGATATGTATGTTAAATGATATGAAAATGTCTAAAATTGATCTGTATATTCTCGTAATGCTCTGTAACCCTGTTCCGACGACGAATATGGGTTAGGGGTGTTACAGTGATGATTTCTTGTTGGTGTTAACAAGTGAAAACTTCAAGCATACTTCCGAGATAATCTCAGATTCGGGGTGTTCTTTCCACATGTATCCCAACAGGGATTAGTTCTCCACATACAGTTCAATTTAATGTGGAGTTGTGCACATAGGGAATGGTTCACCCATTAAGGTAACTAGTATTGGCACTTTCAGATCAATATGCACGACGAGACAATTAGGACACTGTCAGATGTCAGGCATGTGCCTGACTTAAATAAAAATTTCATCTCCTTGGGAATTTTGGACCCAAAGGATTGTAGAATTAACATCGAGTCAAACAACATTAATGTATCTCATGGGGCTCTCGTTTTGATGAAAGGTAAAAAGATTGGCAGTCTTTATGTTTTAGAATGATCAAAACGGTGACTGGTGAAACAAGACTGTAACTGCCCGTTTTCAGTGGTGTCTAAAACAATGGTTTCGAGACCACAATTCCTACCAGTGAGCCAGTAGTTTATTATTTATTTATTATTTACAGAATTATTACAAGGTCGCATAAAATTTTTGTTAGAAAATTTTATCGTTTAGATAGTTAATTAAGTAAAAAGGACTAAATATTAAAAGCTACAAAAGTTAGTTTCTATTAGCTAAAGGTGTTAAATAGCTATATAATCATGAATATATGGACTTATATGGTAAATATACCATTAATATTGATAGTGGATGGTTTAGGTGAGATATTTCATGAAATTTTATTAATTTTAAAAGGTTAAAGTTGTAATTTAATAATTAAATAAAATTTAAAAAAAAGCCTAATAATCATCATCTTCTTCGTGGGTACAAAAAAAAATCTATTCACCATTGTTGAGAAACAAAAATTTTCGGCGAAGCTTAGTTGTTATGCATGGTATGTAAAATTTTGCCCCTTTTTAATGATTTTTATGTTTTTGTGATCATTTTAGTTTAATCTAGCTAACCCGGGGGTTTAATTCGTAAAATTTTTAAATGTTTTGAAAAGTGTCATTGATGAGTTTGATGTGTTTTTGAAGTTTAATGGTAAATTATTAAGTTTGGTTATTAAATAAAACTATTTTGTAAAGTGATTTTAGGTAATTTTAAAGTTTAGGACTAAGTTGTTTAAATTGTAAAATATCATGTAATTCTTGTGATAAAATGATAAAAGTGGACTATTTAGGGACCATATAGAATTCGGCACAAGTGTTCTTAGGCTAATTTGTGAGAATTGTGAGAATTTCAATTTTAGGGATTAAATTGAATAAAAGGTAAAATTTGAGGGTAAAAATATAAAATTTCATTAAAGGGTTAATTGCCTAAATGTAAGTGTTTTAAGATGTTTAATTTGGTTAATTGAATTAAACTATTATATTTAGATCAAGAAACGGACCAGTCTGTTGATAAACATGGGAAAGGAAAAGTCATCGAGTAATCGTCATCGCATATCGTTAATTATCGTGTTTTGGTAAGTTCGTATTACGTTTTTTACGTTTACAATGATTTTACTTATTACGTGTTTAATAAAATGGAATTGGATGTTGTTATTATCTATTGAATGATTAATGAAATGAAAGAATAACTTGACTATGAGATATACTGGAAAAGCAGGCCCTGAGTCGATGGTTATTTAGAAGGCCTTGAGCTGGTGTTTATTTAGCAGGCCTTAAGCTAGTTTTTATTTAGCAGGCCTTAAGCCAGTGGTAATTTAGTAGGAATTGAGCCGGTGTTTCTTTAGCAGGCCTTAAGCCGATGTTTCTTTAGCAGGCCTTGAGCCAGTGGTTATTTATAAGGTACTATGTACCCGTGAAGGATATCGTACCGATGGCTTGAGATCCTACATGTGTTGCGGATTCTCTAAAGCTTGTATGGGCATCATCTTGTATCAGTTAAAGTCCTTAGGTTAGCTCGTATGATCATTATCCTCTTATGTATTCGAAGTTGATTTACTATCGTTCTCCGAGTAAAATAATTAATTATTAAAAGGAAAATGGAATGGTATGATATGATATGATATGATGAATTGTATCTTTGTATGTAATTATTTGATGTGTTGTATTTTGATGATATGAATCATCCAGATTTAAGTATTTCAGGCAGTTGAAACGATGATATATGGTAAGGATCATTAGTTTCATGTTTTGTATATTTTCTAATTAAGTTAGCAGGTATGTGTTGTTTTGTTTTACGAACTTACTAAGCCTTATGAAAGCTTGGTTTATTTGGTGTGCTTTATTGCAGATCGTCTGATTTTCACTATTGATTGGAATGTCATTGGAGATCACACTATCTGACAACTTATTCGGTAGCCTTTTTGTTTACTTTGGCTCGATTATAAGTAGCATGTAAATAGGGTTTTGGATATGTAAATTATAAGTATTTTGGTCATATGATAGGCACTTGAAAGTATGGTATGCTTATTGATGTAAATCCTATTTGGTAACTTGGTTGGTTGTGGTTTGTGATGGTGGTTGCATAAGTTGATATTTAGATGCATTTAAATGGTTGTGTTTTTAGTTTAAGATAATAGGCAACCTTGAAATGCTTTGTGTTTGAAGAATGACTAATTTGGTCATGGTAAGATATGATATTACGATAAGTTGAATGAACATTTAATGGTTTGAATGATGATTGAGTATTGGTCTGTGTTTTTTTGCATTTGAAGGATGTTTGAAAGAATTTTTACTTGTAGTACATGTTTGTTTGGATGATGGGTGATTATGTTTCAAATTGAGGTATCATTGGAGGCGTATTGGTTAGGCATTTAGGTTGGATGATTTTTGTATGTTTTGGCATGTTTTAATGTGTTTTGAATAGGTAAAAATGATTGGAAATGGTTTGGTTTGGAACTTTAGAAATGGTAGATGAAAAAGCTTGGTTTTGAAGTTATTTTAGATTCATACAGCCTGAGATACAGGCTGTCACACGGTCGTGTGCCACACACGGTTTCCTACATGGTCATGTGGTTGTTTGATTTTAGGTGCAAGATTTTTCATACAGTCACAGTTAGTTACACGGTCTGAGCACACGAGCGTGTGGGGTGGCCACACGGCCGTGTGCCACACACGGTGTCCTACACGGTCATGTAGTTGTTTGATTTTAAGTGCAAGATTTTTCATACAGTCACAGTTAGTTACACGGTCTGAGCACACGAGCGTGTGGGGTGGCCACATGGCCGTGTGACCTCTATTTACACTTTTGTTCAAAATTTTCATAGAAATTTCAATTTAATCTAGAATTGATCCCAATTTGTTTTAATTGTTCCGTAAGCTCGAATTAGGTCCCAAATTGATTGAAAAGCATGGAAATGATTGATGACGAATTATGTTGATTATCTTTAAATAAATTATGAAAAATGTTAAAGTTATATAGTTGTAACATCTTATAGCTCAGGTTGGTGACCGGATTGAGTATAGGGTGTTACAAAGACGTCCCTTGTCTATTAAGGATTCAAAGTCGACTTGTTTGAAGTGGAGGCAACTTGGTCATAGATTGGAAAAAGGTATGACCGTTTCGTATAAGAGATGTTCTCTTTTGGATGTTGGTTTCAAAAAGATAAGGCATTGCATTCATGAAAATCAGACCCGAGTCAGTTTTGATTTAACAGTGCAAAAGTCGAAGACTAGAAGACTTCCAACTTCTAAACACAACTTCGACTCAGTTAATATCATGCATAGTTCGAGATAAGCTCGTGGCGGGCTTTGGCAAAGAAAGCGTTGTGGAAACGAGTCAAGGTGGAGATTTGTGGAGGTATGCCTCGTATTTTTCGGCTTTTCTTCTCCCAGTTAAATTCTATTTTTAGTTTCCACTTAAACTCTGATTAGTGTAGGTTATTTTTTGACCTACAAATTTAGCCTATAAATAAGCTGTTTTTCCACCCTAGAAAAATAATGCATTACACATTTAGGTATTAGCTTTTAAAAGCTTTCAAAGAATTTTGTGTTTACGTTTTGAGAGTTCTTATTTCAAGTTTCAGAGTTTAGTTTTATCCCCATCTTTTGTACTATTCATTTTTGCCATTTTAGCGAAATTATATTTGCTCGTAGTTTTTTATCCTCTTCGGAGGAATTTTTCCATGTAAAATATTTGTGTCCAATCTTTTCAACTTCTTCGTTAATTTACTTGTTTGTTGCTTAACCGAATTTATCTCCAACAAATTACATTCCAACTCAATTAAATAATTGGGAAGTTTAAAGAAATTATTATCAATTCATTAAATATTAATTCATTATAAAAATACTAATCATTTTATACATTGAAAACAGAAGAAAAAATCCACAAACAAATTTAAAATACTAATATAAAGTTTTTTTCTTCTACTAGAATATTTTTCTTTTAAAAAAATACGAGTCAAGTAGGATTAAATGTTAATTCAAGTGTTCATGTGGTTTCCCTGCAACCAATTAAGTTTCAAAAATTTATTCTCATTCAATAGGATAAAAATTAGTTAATGATGTCATTATCACATGACCTACAGAACTGGTTTTATTACCATTTATACCTTGAAACTAATAATAATATGGTACTGCTCTGTGTATTAACACTTAACCAAATAAATAGTATTATTTTTATTAGTAATTAATATCAAAATTAATGTCTGCATCAATCCAATTCATGGTTATCGTTGAACGACATCTTCTTCTTGCTTTCGGCACCAGCAAATCAAGACACGCATGCTGCTGCTGCTGCTGCTGTTGCTTCTTCTTTTTCATTTTTAATTTTATTGATAGTATATATTTTTGAATATTTTTAGTAGAATTGGATAAATGAATGTGTAATGGCGAAATCTATATAACTCTATGTTAAAGGAAGGCCTTTGACTCGTGTCCAATCGTCTTTTATTCATTATTTTTTGCCATTATAATTATAATGGTAAATTTTCATTGTTGGTCCCTCTATTATAATACATTTGAGATTTTATTTTGACATAATTTGGTTATCAAATTTTACAATCAAATTAGTTAGTCCAAATAATTAACATCTTACCTCTTTTGATTAAATTTATGTTGATTTTTTAAAAAATACTATTCTAATAAAAAATATTTTAACTTGATGAATTGGAATAAGTGTTATAAAAAAAAATTACATCCGCTATCAAAAATATCAAGGTTGCTAAATATTTGGACTAACTAATGGCACAAGTCTTTTTTTAGTCATAATATAATGGAAAAATTGCAGTTTCAGTCTCTCTACTATGCGCACATTTGAGATTTAGTCATAATATTTTAATTTGACATAATTTGGTCATCTACTTTTGTAATAGCATTAGTTAGTCCAAATAATTGGGCTTAAGGGTATAAAAAGCCCTCAAATTTTTCCAAAAAAAAAGAGCAATTAAGTCCTTCCTTTTTTTTTTTTAACTCAATTGAGCACTTGAACTTTCAAAATGTACCAAAAAAGCCCTTAAAACTTCTTCAAAAAAAAAAGCAATTAAGTCCCTGCTCTTATTAAAAATTAGAAAAAATAATAATAAATAGTATATTTTAGAAAAAATATTAAATTTTAATAAAAATTTAAAATTTATAAAAATAGAATTTTTTTATAAAATAGTAAAAAATAAAAATTATAAAAATTTTATAAAAATCATAAAAAAGTTAACCACCCCTAGGTTTTTTTTTCAATTAAAGTCATCATGCCTCGCAACACAACATGACATGTAGCGAAAATTAATAAAAAAATAAAAATAAATGAAAGTTATAGAAAAAATATAAAATGCTTCTTTTGGTACGATAATTTTTATAATTTTTTTTACGAAATTTATATTTCTTTACATCTTTTATAATTTTCTAACGACTTAATAAAATTTTATAAAATTTTATATTTCTATATATTTTATATTTTTCTAATTTTTAATAAATTTTTAATATTTTAATATTTTATTAAAATTTAATAATATTTAATAATATTTATAGCTTTTATTGATTTTAATTTTTTATAAATTTTTTGTTCTAATTTTTAATAAAAGCAAGGGCTTAATTGCTTCTTTTTTTTTTTTTGAAAAAAGTTTCAGGGTCTTTTTGATGCATTTTGAAAGTTTAAGTACCTAATTGTGTGAAAAAAAAAGAGTAGGGGCTTAATTGCTTTTTTTAAAAAAAGGTTTGAGGGGCTTTTTGATGCATTTTAAAAGTTTAAGTGCTCAATTGAATGCAAAAAAAAAAAGGAACTTAATTGCTTTTTTTGAAAAAGTTTGAGGGCTTTTTGCACCCTTAAGCCAAATAATTAGAATCCTTAACTATATCAATTGAAATGATTATGTGAATTTCTCTTAAAAACACTTTCCTAACACTAATATATAATGCATGAAGTTAAAATGGATAGTTTTAAGAAAAAAAATCAAAATAAACATTTTGACTAGAATAATTAAGGGGTATCAATTATTTCAATTAACTAATAATATTATGCAGACGAACCAATTTATATCAAATTAAATAATATATATTAAATTTTAAATTTAAACGTAATAAAGAGATCATAACCATTATTTGATCTAAAACAATCCATTAATGCTTTATTATTGATATTAATTACTTTTGGTACATACAATCATTATTTCTAAAATTTTAAGAAAAAATATAAAAGGATTTTCCAGTCGAATACACTAGTTAAAATATAGAAGATAGTTTGTGCCAGAAATGTGGGAGAGTTTGGATAAAAATATAGGCCCCAAAAAATGAGCTTGGGCAAAAAAATAAGGTCCGTTTAGAAAATGGACCAGGCCTTGGGTGAGACTTTTTTGGCCCGGCTAAGCCCAAATATACAAAAAAAAGAACTTCTTGCTGTTTTTTTATTACTTTTTTTTGCTATTTTCTTTCTTTTTCACTATTTTGTTACCATTCCACTACTTGCTACTATTTTGTTATTATTGTTTGGATATTGTATAACTTTTGTTTTATTGTTAATTTTGTTACTATTTTAGAGCCATTTGCTTGTTAAGTTGCACCTATCTTAGTGTTATTTGAGTGTACATGCTATTTTTTAATTTATTTTCAATCTATTGGGAAATATTTATTTTAATGTTTTTAGTATTTTTGATGTATTATATTTTTTATAAAATTTATATAAAAAATAATATAAAAAAATTAATACTGATGGGCTAGGCTCGGGTTTCAACATTTTTTATCTAGGTTAGGCTTGGGCAATATTTTAGACCCATTTTTTCGGGTCGGGCCCGAGTCCGGGCCTAACAAGCAGACCTAAATTTTTGTTGCATTCGACCCAGCCAATAAACACCTTTAGATTATATACTTTTTGATTAAAAATAAAAAGAAGAAGAAAAGAAAATCAATAATCCATGCAAAATATCTAGGGTAAATTACCAAATAATGCCCCTTTTTTTCAAAATTTACGGAGAAGGACATTTTTTCCAATTATTTACCGGAATGGGCCATTTTCCCCGAAAGCGCGTCCACGTCAACTCGATTTCAGGGGATGTAGCAGGAAAACACGTCCTTGAGAGAGCGTTTTCTGCCACATCAGCAAAAATCGCGTCCTTGAGGGCGTGCTTTGCTGATGTGGCAAAAACGCTCCCTCAGGGACGTGTTTTGCCCTGTTAGGGTTTTCAATTGTTTTTAGAGTTAGGGTTTTTAGGGTTTTAGGGGAAAATTAATGAACTAGATTTAGGGTTAATTAATTAAAATAATTTTAGGTTTAGGGTTTTGGAAAAAAAATATACCAGCAATATAAAAATTATTTTTTTTACAGTAATATCTGGTAAAAGAATTTTGAGAAGACGTTTCTGAACAAATAGTGACCAAAACGCTTCAAGCAGGATGCACTGTCAGCAAGAGTACTGAAAAAAGCTCCCACGTGGACGCTCTTTTGCTACAGTAGTTCCTGAAAAGATAATTTTGAGAAGACGTTTCTGAACAAATAGTGACCAAAATGCTTCAAGCAGGATGCACTTTCAGCAAGAGTACTGAAAAAAGCTCCAACGTGGATGCTCTTTTGCTACAGTAGTTCCTGAAAAGATAATTTTGAGAAGACGTTTCTAAACAAATAGTGACCAAAACGCTTCAAGTAGGATGCACTGTCAGCAAGAGTACTGAAAAAAACTCCCACGTGGACGCTCTTTTACTACAGTAGTTCCTATTTGTCCTTAGACTATAAATGAGTCAAATTTCATTCTCAGGTTGCATAATAGAAATTGAGGCAAAAGTATAATAGAAACTGAAGATGAGTGAATATATTAGTGCTGTTATTTACTATGATTGTGAGGTTCGTGACACCAAAAACAGTGTTATTTTTTTATCGGAGAACACAGTGCGACTGGTTTTTAACCAGAACATAGATTTGATAGAACTTCGCAAAAGAATTAGGCTTAAAAACTTAAGAACAATGCTAATGAAAGTTCAGTCTATTAAGTATAGATTTTGTACTTCGGTTGATCCCGCGAGATATGACTCATTCGACATCAAAGATCCTCAGAGCTTGGAGGCAATAGTGGAGACTCATTTTGCCAGTGGTTCACCCTATCTTGAGGTATATGTACAATTTTCATCGCCAAGTGATATTTCTTCGACTTCAACATCTACTGCTGTTTGAGGGGAATAAACGACCCCAAGCCAACACTCTGTTAGTGGGAGGCAGAATACGGAAGCGCCCATGTTCGGTGGTAGTATGGAAAACACAACCCCTGCACAACACTCGGTTGGTGGATGGGACATGCATATCGGTGGGTCAACGTTAAATGCTAGAAATAAGTATTGGGGAATGTCATCAACTTCTAGTGGTTGGTAATCCACATATGATTGGGGACGTTATGAAAGTTATTTAAGGAGGGATAATGTACTCCCCACGACATCCACCGGTGAGGGGACCTCATTCGTTGCAGATGATGATGGGTCGGATAATGAGTCTGATGTGGATCCACCTCGAGAGCCCAGCCCTGATGGTGCAGAAGTTGCATTATTTTCTGAACCGGAGCCTGTTCCAACCATACCTGAAGATGTTGAAGGGGGTTCAGATGAAGAAGAAGAAGATCTGCGATTCAGGGTGTACTCGCCTCCAGCCTACATGCATAATGTCGATCTATCTCAAGACGATGTGTTGGAGTTTCCTGAACTACCACACAGAAGGCGTGACCGTACAAGTTCGTCGTTGGATTCGGGTGAATTAGAAGTTGGTAAAGAGTTTTCCAACAAGGATAGTTTTCTTGGTGCATTGAAACAATATAGCATCAAGAACGGGGTTAACTACAACGTGGTTAAATCCAAACTCGATAAGTACGAGGCCAAGTGTGCAGTGCAAGACGATATATGTTCATGGAAAATCATGGCCTCGTTGAGAAAATGACAGGCTTGTGGGAGATTAAAAAGTACAAAAGTCCACATACATGTCTTGCCGGTACAGTATCACTAGGTGTTTAGGGTTTTTGAATAATACTGATATTACGTAATGTTGCATTATTTAACTTATTTCGTTGACAGGTGTTTCACAAGATCATCCCAAGATGGATTCAGATATGTTGGCTAGCTTAATAATACTGACGATGAAGGCAGATCCCAAGACTTCAATGCCAGTATTAATTGCCAATATTCGTAGCCAATTGGGGTACACGCCCTCTTACCGTAAGACTTGGATAGCTAAGTAGAATGCGTTAGAAAAGTTGCATGGTCGGTGGGACGCTTCATATAATGAAGTGTGGCAGTGGTGTCAAGTGCTAGAGAGATATGTCCCAGGCAGTATAACAGACCTTGAAATGGTACCTGCGTACTACAACGATAGATTGCTTCGTGGATATCAAGTGTTCAAGCGTCTGTTCTAGACATTTAAGCAATGCTGAGATACATTTCTATACTGCAAGCCATTGGTACAAATTGACGGTACCTTTATATATGGTAGATATACGCATCGGCTATTGCTAGCTGTGGCATAGGATGGCAGTTGGAGAATCCTTCCAATTGCGTTTGCAATAACACCGTGGGAGTCAGCTGATGACTGGGATTTCTTTCTATCTAGGTTAAGGAGGCATGTCTGCCCCCAACCTAATATATGCGTTATATCGGATCGGGGCCCTGGAATACTAGCCGCAGTAGAGCGACAGGGAAGCCTATGGCATCGCACACACCATCGATATTGCCTAAGGCATGTTGCGTCCAACTACCATGGGCAACATCGATCTACAAATGAACGACGACAAGTGACCAACATGGGTATGTAATATCTATTAATATAATTTCATTTATAATATTCAATTTATTCTTAATTGAATAGTGGTATGTAATATTCGCTATCAACTTATATTGGCAGGGTACGAGATCAATAAAGACCGTTTTTACGAGATGTTGGCGATTTTGCTCTCAGTTAACGAAGAAGGCGCAAACTACCTATGCAACATACCTTTCGAATAATAGACACAAGCATACGACGGCGGCCTACGATATGGTCTTATGACCTCAAACCTGGCTGAATTCATAAATTCTATTCTAAAAGGAACACGTCATTTGCTGATAACATCGGTTGTGCGAGAGACATATTTTCGTTTAGCGGCACTATTTTTGAAGCGAGCAGCAAGTTATAAAGGCCAAATGCAGGGAGGCCATGTATGGTGTGTGAAAGTATTGCGAGAAATTAACAAGGCGAAGGCACGGGCCAACACCATGCACACAGTATGTCACGATCGCGACAACTTATGGTTTCATGTGACGGAGTTTGATAGACCGAACCAAGGTATTGTTGGCGGGTAATATCGTGTACACTTGAAAAATAGGACCTACAACTGTGGGATATTTGACGCACTTTTGTTATCCATGCACTCATGTAATTGCAGCTTGTCAGAATCTCCGTCTGGATCCCATGAGCTATGTCGACGAAGTGTACAAAATAGAATACATGTACAACGTGTGGAGACACGTATTCCCACCAGTCTCAGATGAACGTAAGTGGCCGTCTGTATCGCTTGCTCTGTTTAACCTGTTACCGGATAGAGAACTACGTCGCAAACCAAAGGGTCGACCGTGCTCGACTAGAATACGCAACAATATGGATATCCGAGAAACAGCTAACCAACGGAAGTTATGCGAATGGTGTAGGAACCCAGGCCATACATCTCGCTCATGTCCAAATCGGAATAGTTGATAGTCTCCTTATCATTTTTGTCTCTTGGTGGCTATGAAAATTCTTTTAATTTCTTGATGAAAATGGTGAACTTTTGTAGAAGGACTAAGTTGCAAAATAAAAAAAAGTTATTCAATTAATCTAAAATATCACCATCATCATTATTCTTCAAAATTATCTTTCTTGCTAAATGATTATTTTGCCCCTTACGATCCTTCAAAATTCCTACATTGGATCAACACCCATCTTTTCAAAATTACCAATTAACCCATCATACTTTTTCACTTATTCAATTTAGTCCTAATTCATTCATTTCTTCTTAGTTTCTAGATCCTTCAATTTAGTCCTAATTTAGTCCTTGCAGTTTTTTCATATATGCATTTTAACCCCTCTAATTTTGAATATTTACTATTGAGCCACAAAACTTTTCTCACATTTCCGATTTAGTCCTTACTTGAACCACTACAATTAGGATATTAAAAACAACTTTTATTTTATTAAAATAAAAAATTAAATTACAATTAAAAAATTAAAATCAAATTTTATTAAATGTAACAATACAAAAAAGTTTGTAGAAATATAAAAAATAAAATTAAACATATTGCCTTATTAAAAAAATTGATTTTATTAAAAATAAAAAATTAAATCACAATAAAAAATAAAAAAAACAACTTTTATTTATAAAAAATAAAAAAATAAATTACAAGAAAAAAAAAAAAATAACTTTTATTTTTAAAAAATAAAAATTAAATTACAATAAAAAATAAAAACAACTTTTATTTTATAAAAAATAAAAAATAAATTAAAATAAAAAAAAAAAACTTTTATTTTATTAAAACTATAAAAATTTAATTACAATAAAAAATAAAAAAACTTTTATTTCATAAAAAATAAAATTAAAATAAAAAAATAAAAAACAACTTTATTTTATTAAAAATATAAAATTAAATTACAATTGAAATATTAAAAACAACTTTTATTTTATTAAATGTAACAATATAAAAATTTTTTGTAGAAATATATTAAAAATATAAAAATATTAGCAATACTTTTGCCTTATTCAAAATAAATTGATTTTATTAAAAATATACAAAATAAATTACAATTAATATATAAAAAACAACTTTTATTTTATTAAAAATATAAAAAGTAAATTACAATTAAAATATTAAAAACAACTTTTTTATTTTATTAAATGAAACAATATAAAAAAGTTTATACAAATATATTAAAAAATCAATGTTGGTGCCGGTTGGAATTAGTACCACATGGGGGTGGTCGACGATTACGCGCTGGATTCCTCCTTGTTCTAGCTTCCAACGGGAGTTGTGGTTGCTCCGGCGGGGATTCTGGTTCCTCTGGCAAGGGGTCTGGTGATGGGTTTTGGAAGGATGACCCACCTTGATAAAATAATGACTGCGGAGGTGTTTGCATCACCCATGGCGGAGGTGTTCGAATCCCATAAGGCATCGGAGATTGGTAAAAAGAAGAGCTCCCCGATGATTCCTCGTGCGATCCCTCATGCGACGGAGGCCTATAGATTGGCGGTCCACTCGGAGTAGTCGGGAACTGACACGAACTGGGCAATGCATTCCAACCTGCCATAGGACCGGGAAAAGGAAACATATAAGGGTTAGGATACATATAAGGGCTAGGATACGCACTTAACATAATCGGAAAAGGCTGTGATGTGGGTGTCGTCGGCTGAAGTGTTGGGCTCGGTGACTGTGTGGGCACTGTTGATGGGCCCGTGATTGTGTCGGCGCTGTTGATGGGCCCATCCCATCATCCCTTCTCCTTGGATTTAAAGGGCCCCGTCGTTCCCTTTGTACACGAAGTTGCCATCGCCTCTCCTCTTCTGACAATAAATACGGCTTACCATGGATCCTAAACTATGGCATGCATTCCGGCACGCACGCTAACTTAGGAACGATGATTGGTTCCCGAGTAGGTATATAATCATACTGGTTTTCCCACAATTCGATATATGATGACCAAAATCTTGGCCAATCCGTATGCAACTGTCGTAACTTGACTTTATGCTCATCATCGAGCACCTCAGGTGCCACGGGAATCGGTTGTCAGAATCTAAATTGATGCAGAACCCGATCTGACTGGTGCATCTCCACGGTGGCATAGTTGACCAATGGGACCTTCACATGCCAAATGTTCGGATTTTGAAAGAACACATCTGGAATTACTGCCCGAATTGACAGATCCTCGTCTAGTGTTCATTGAAACTATATTAACATGATAAAAATATTAGTTATATACATAATACTAAATACTAAATACTAAATATAAAACAGCTATTTTATTACGAAAATATATTTTATTTAATACTTACTTGTGCTTCCAACTGTTGGTCTAATAGAAGCCGTATATCTTCAAGCGAGGTAGGTATTCCAACATAACTCGCCGAATGGTTCCACCTAATTAAATAAATTTTTAGCATACAATTATATTTTAAATCTACGTAATAATTATAAAATCTAATATTAAATTTACCTCGTAATGAGTGGGAATGTATATCGGTGGTCCACTCGATGATGTAAAAATGGAAATTGAAATCGTGCCCATGATTGCAGTAGTGATAGGCAACCTCCAATTTTGGCTTTGTTCGGTCGCGTCGTCCCGCACATCTCTCGATACAATTTTGCTAGCACGGCAAACCCCCAACTCAATTCATCGGTTGCACTAAAATTAACGAGTTTCAGCAGTCATCTCAGATGTACGAGGTTTCATGACAAGTTCGGCATCAGATAGCCTTCAATCATCTTAATAATGTATGCCCGAGCATACTGTATCTTTCTAATTCAGTCGAATCATTATCCGGCTCTAGGAATGTGTCTGGTAACCAGCCTATCTCGATCCGACCTCCGTTAATGTTATCTGGAATAGCACCCAAAAGCTCGTAGCATACGGCTTCCCAATCACAAGAAGTTGAGGACCCGGTGACTACGTACCCATCCACCGGCAATCCAAATTGCAACTGCACGCCTTCCAGAGTGATAGTACACTCTCCGCATGGAAGATGAAAAGTGTGCGTCTCGGGCCTCCACCTCTCTATCAACGCACTGATTAGCTTAGGGTCCAACTTGTGCCCCCAGCCTATCGTGGCCACGTACCAAAAACTCGTTTCTCGCAAGTAAATATCGATCAACAGGGATGGCGGACCAGACATATTGCGAATATAGCATTGCAACACTGATCGCTGAAATCAGAGCTTTAAAAATTTATAAAAGAAAGATCGAACCTGGAGACTAACTCTGACAACGATTAAAGGTAAGTGTACCTATCGAACAGTAGTATAGCTGGATTATCGAACCCAAAGGAACTAAAAGTATTAATACTAACTTTCTTTTTATTATTTAGCCTTAAAATTAGAGTGAAGATTGCTTTAGACTAAATTGACAAGAACTAAACTAAGGACACAAAGACAAAAAGGACAATTTGGAAAATAACTTGAAGAAAACTAAATTGATCACAACGATACCCTCAAGAAGAATCCACCTAGACTTCACTTGTTATCTAACCCTGAATTATATGATTTCTTTACTTAGCTTGATCCATAAGACTCCCTAACCTATATTGATCCCTCTCTCGAGGCAAATAACGTCTAACCCTAGGTTAATTAGTGGAACTCTCATTCGCTTATAATAACCCCCTAAGATAGCAATAAATCGATCAATGGACTCCCATATTAGGTTTCACCCTAATCCGGAAAAATCTCGTAACCTTATCTCTAGGCGTTCGATCAACTCCGCTTAATAATGTTAGATCTACTCTTAGGCAGGGTCTATTCCTCCTCCACCTAAGCACATTAGATTTGGATTAAGCAACATAATTAAGAACAAACTAAGTAATTCATCATATAACTTAAAAATCAAATAACAAGATTCGTCTAGGTTTCATCCCCTTCAGGTATCTGAGGGGTTTAGTTCATAATGAATAAAGAAAACATCGCAAGAGAAAAGATAAAACAAAACATAAGAAATCCCTAAAACCCCCTGAAGGAATTGAAGGAGAATTCCGCCGTCTTGAGTATAGCTCCGGCTTGTTGGGATGGATCAACTGGCTATCCTCGCGTTATTCCCTAAATCTGACCTTCTCAGTTTGGCTCCTTAGCCTAGCTTTGACGCTGGTTTTGGCTTCTGCCGAACTCCCCTTTCAAGTTGCCCCCTTGGGTGTTTATATAGACTTTGTGATGCCTTACTTGGCCCCTAAGTATCCTAATTCAAGTAGAATTCCTAATAGGGTGTTTGAATAGGCTTTGGAATGTGTTTCTTTGCCTCCAAGTATCCTTTCCCGCATGAAATTTCTCTTTCCAGCGACAGGAACACGGCCATGGCACACGCCCGTGTGGATCATGGCCAGGCCGTGCTCGGATTTTTAATGAGGCACGGTTGTGTTAGTTTTGGGCCAGGCCATGTTGATTTCTTTCTTGGCCTAATTTGGTCTGTTTTAAGCCCGTTTCTCGTTCTTTTCATCCTTGGGTGCTTTCCTGAGTATAAAACATGAAAAGAAAGGATTAAGAGCACTTTTTTACATAAATTGGGGATAAGTCATCCAAACACAAGCTAAATGTGAGATTAAAATATGTTATGATTACGGTTTATCAAATACCCCCACACTTAAGCTTTTGCTTGTCCTCAAGCAAAATTCTCAACTCATAATTAAAACGGGCTCCCTCGATTCATAGTATTCATCAATAATGTTTTATCATAATTCAAAGATAATTCATACATGGATAGCTCAACTCAAAGAGTCCTAAAGATTCAAACAATCAAAGTCATGATATTTATAGTATGAAAACATAGGTGTTTCCCTTTACCATGAATAATTACCTTTGATTTGAAATCAACAAGGATTGACATCATCTCTAAAGATTCACTCAAATCACTCGAGGTGTTTAAGGTTTAAAATTAAAACTCAAAAGTCGAACATGAAAAGTTAATCCCATAGGCTTGCATGAAAATCAAATCTCCACCACTAAAATATGAGATGATACACAAATCAAAAGGTCTTTACATGGTTGTAACGAGGCTTGGGTTAAAGGTGTGGATAAAGGCTGAATTAGAAGGTTAGAATCGAGATTTACCTAACAAATTACCTAACTAGAATAATGAACTAATCCTAAATATTTACATCAATTGAAAACTAATAATATGAGCTTTTTCTTCAAGATTTGCATTTTAAACATGTAAGCTCACTTAGCAAAGCTAATAATGAATATACTTCGTTTTTTTTAAGAACAAACTAATAATAAAGGATGAATACTAAAATAATATAATTAGGCAGCTGACCAAATCAAATCTCGATATAAGGATAGTAAAAAAGAATGGTGATGACAAATACAAAAGGTTTTGGGTTAATATTAGTGGGTGAGTTAATAAAAAAAAGGGTTGTTAGGGTCAACGGGGTTCACTAGGGGTTAATTGTGAAGGTAGGCTTTTTAATGGAGTAAGTGTGTTAAAACCTAGGTGCCTTTATCATCTCGGTATATCAAATCATAGGTGTGGTCTTGACATGTATAATCAATGTAAGTTCTAGAATAACAAATCAATGTTGACACACTCATAATAAAAAGTGAGCATGAAAGGATGTATGCTCTAAAAGGCTAAAAAAATCTCACAAAAATTATGGGTATTTTGATGTCAACATCGTAAATTTCAAACTTCAAAGTAACATTCAGATTCAGGTAGACAACCTAAATTTTTTTTTTTAAAAAATAGACTTTATCATGCTTGATTCTCTAGTATCCTTCAAATTTAATCATCAATGCACAATTATCAATGACTCCAAACATATCAACAAAGATCATAAATCATAGGAAATTTCATTCTAATCATAATATGATAGACTTTATTTTTTAACAAGGCATAATTCAGGGATTTTCAAATAATACTATAGTTAACCCCCCACGCTTAATATGTACATTGCCCTCAGTGTACAAAGATAGATATTAGCAAAATAATCATAAAAATCATAAGATGGGGAGAGAAGTGAAGCTTCCTGAATTTTGGATGAAGCCAATGAAAAGAAATCGGATAGGATTGGAGGTGAACGTCGGGAAGCTTCTCGAATCGTTTGAAATTGAATCCTCGAAGCAGCCGGTCTGATTTTATTGTATCCTAAGCTAAATCTAAATATTATAAAGAAGAAGAAGAAGAAAATAAAATAAAGTAAAAAAATAATGAAATGAAAATAAAATAAAAATAAAAATAAATAATGGAAAATGAAAGACAACTAGAAAAAAGGAGAATGAGGTTTAAATAGAGATGTAGCCCGTGTTTTGAGATTTTGAATTTTGGCGCGTTCAGGGTGTTCGGGCACGGCCATGGGTGTAATGGCACGCCCGTGTCTTTCTTCACACGGTCATTTAATACGGGCGTACTCCTCCCGTGTTTGATAAGTCAGAATGTTGGCACGGTTGGAAGGCATGGTCGTGTTTAGCCCGTGCTTAACAAGTCAGTAACCTCGCACGGGATGTCGGCATGGGCGTGGACAATTATCACCACCCGTGTTGGGAAAAGAAATTTTTCTATGTCGTGCACGGCTACTGGCACGCCCATGGTTTATCTCCTGGCTTCCACACGGCCACGGGCACGCCCGTGTGTAGGGCCGTGTAGCCTAGAAATCTGCTCTTTTGTTAGTTTATGGTTAGGTGCTAAAAAGAAAAAGAAAAGAAAAAAATAAAAAATAAAAATAAAAAATGTAAAAATGGGGTTAGTGCTCGGGTTGCCTCCCAAGAAGCGTTCGTTTATAGTCTTAAGCTAGACTTTACCTCTCATTCATATGGTCATAGTGGTTTGAGGAGGTGAAAATCCTTTCTCATGTGATCACTTCGGTTATGGATATATAGTTTAAGTCGAGTAATATTTACCTCAAAAGTGTTGAATTTAGGATTGCTTACCTCGACTGTGCCGTATAGGAAGACATTAAGTACCTCAAAAGTGATTTCTTAGTTTGTCTTGAGGTCTGAATTGGTGATTCGAGGGTCTTCCTTATTCAATAATACCTGATCTCCTACTTTGAAGTGACTCGTTGTTCCTATCAGCTCGTCTGGAGGCTCCTTTAGTTTCACTTCATGTGGTTCCGGTTCTTCTTTAAGTTTTGTTTTCCACTCTTCTAATTTGTCGACCCTAAGGCTTCGTGCCTCATAGGATTCTTCTTTGTTGGCACGAGGTCTAAGATCTAGCTCAGCTAGGTGATTTCGTGATGCTTCTTGTAAAGAAGGTTGAACCAAATGATTATCAATAGAATTAATGTTCGTACCTTTATTAATCAATGTCCTAGCTGAGTCAAGAGCTTGAAGAGTGATTGTTTCATCGTCTACACGAAGTGTGAGTTCACTGAATTCTTCCTCTGTGTGGTCTTTCTTTATTGCATCGGGATATGGCACACGAGGTTGGTACTCTGTAATTGCTGGTTTTGGTATATCATGGCACACCTCAACTTTACCTTCACTTACCATAGGTTCTCCCATTGGGTTATAGTTCATCTAGCCCTTCACTATCGTAAATGGCTTGATTTTGCTCTCTCGGGTTAGTTTCAGTATTGCTTGGCAAGCTTCCTTGTGGTAGTTCTGATATTAGCTTTGCGAGTTGTTCGACTGCATTAGTGACTTCCTTGACTGACTTAGTAAGTTCCCCGACTTGGTTCTCGTTGCTTTTGAGTGTTTTCTCAGACTCTTAGAAGCGATTTTCTGTGGCTGCCACGAGTTTTGTTAACATCTCCTCAAGGTGCGACTCCTCTTCCTGTTGGTAAGGTGGTTGTTGAAAGTTTGGAGGAAGTTCCGGTCTTTGGTTATTTTGATCATCCCACGAGAAATTGGGATGGTACCTCCAACCTGCATTATAAGTGTTACCATAAAAATTATTTTGAAGTCTAGGATAGTTACCCATATAGTGGACTTGTTCGTTTTCCATGCCATATCCGTAGGGTGGGTACTCAGGATTCGCCACGCCTCCACTTGGTTCGTACTGCATAACTGGATGTACTGGGTCGAGGTTGTAGATATCGGCTGCTTTTGTTGGCTCTGTCCTCATGAATTGCCACTGATAATTATTTAGTGCCATCTCTAAAATTATCTGCCAAAAAATTAAAAAAAAATTAGCAAAAAAAATGAAAAATAAAAAATAATAATGAAAATAAATTGCAATAATAATAATAATAATAATAATAATAATAATAATAATAATGGCTAAAGTAATAAAAATTAAGCGTTCTTAATATTTTAGTTCCCCGGCAACAGCGCCAAAAACTTGATCGCTGAAATCAGAGCTTTAAAAATTTATAAAAGAATGATCGAACCTGGAGACTAACTCTGATAACGATTAAAGGCAAGTGTACCTATCGAACAGTAGTATAGCTTAGGCAAGACTGGATTATCGAACCCAAAGGAACTAAAAGTATTAATACTAACTTTCTTTTTATTATTTAGCCTTAAAATTAGAGTGAAGATTGCTTTAGACTAAATTGACAAGAACTAAACTAAGGACACAAAGACAAAAAGGACAATTTTGAAAATAACTTGAAGAAAACTCAATTGATCACGACGATACCCTCAGGAAGAATTCACCTAGACTTCACTTGTTATCTAACACTGACTTATACGATTTCTTTACTTAGCTTGATCCATAAGACTCCCTAACCTATATTAAACCCTCTCTCGAGGCGAATAACGTCTAACCCTAGGTTAATTAGTGGAACTCTCGTTTGCTTATAATAACCCCCTAGGATAGCAGTAAATCGATCAATGGACTCCCATATTAGGTTTCACCCTAATCCGGCAAAATCTTGTAACCCTATCTCTAGGCGTTCGATCAATTCCGCTTAATTATGTTAGATCTACTCTTAGGCAGGGTCTATTCCTCCTCCACCTAAGCACATTAGATTTGGATTAAGCAACATAATTAAGAACAAACTAAGTAATTCATCATATAACTTAAAAATAAAATAACAAGATTCATCTAGGTTTCATCCCCTTCAGGTATCTGGGGGGTTTAGTTCATAATGAATAAAGTAAACATCGCAAGAGAAAAGATAAAACAAAACATAAGAAATCCCTAAAACCCCCTGAAGGAATTGAAGGAGAATTCCGCCGTCTTGAGTATAGCTCCGGCTTCTTGGGATGGATCAACTGGCTATCCTCGCGTTATTCCCTAAATCTGACCTTCTCGGCTTGGCTCCTTGGCCTAGCTTTGACGCCGATTTCGGCTTCTGCCGAACTCCCCTTTCAAGTTGCCCCCTTGGGTGTTTATATAGACTTTGTGATGCCTTACTTGGCCCCTAAGTATCCTAATTCAAGTAGAATTCCTAATAGGGTGTTTGAATAGGCTTTGGAATGTGTTTCTTTGCCTCCAAGTATCCTTTCCCGCATGAAATTTCTCTTTCCAGCGACAAGGACACGGCCATGGCACACGCCCGTGTGGATCGTGGCCAGGCCATGCTCGGACTTTTAATGAGGCACGGCCGTGTTAGTTTTGGGCCAGGCCGTGTCGATTTCTTTCTTGGCCCAATTTGGTCCGTTTTAAGCCCGTTTCTCGTTCTTTTCATCCTGGGGTGCTTTCCTGAGTATAAAACATGAAAAGAAAGGATTAAGAACACTTTTTTACATAAATTGGGGATAAGTCATCCAAAAATAAGCTAAATGTGGGATTAAAATATGTTATAATTACGGTTTATCAAACACCCGATCTACAGACTGTTTAAAAAATTATAAAATAAAAATTAATTAAAATTGCATAAACCTAAAAAATATTAAATAGTATTAAAAAATTAAAATTATAACTTACCATTACCATTTGATCGATGAAGATGTGTTTATTGTCGAGACGAATTAATTCTTCGGCCATTGCTAATACGATCGAATATTTTTAAATTTAAAAAAAATCTAATTCAAAAAATTTTAAACAGGGCTTTTTTGTAAAAATTAAAGGACTTTTGTGAAATTTGAGAGGAACTTTAGAGGAATTTGAGAGAAAGTTGAGAGAAAATTGAGTAAGGATCTTTGTGTGAAAAAAATGAAAAGGGGGAGAATTTTATAGTTTTTTTTTTTACCATTGGAGGCCCAACGATAAAAAAAAAATGGCCGTTGGGGAAGGGCAAAACGCTTCCCTGAGGGAGCGTTTTCTGCCACATCAGCAAAGCGCGCCCTTAAGGACGCGATTTTTGCTGATGTGGCAGAAAACACTCCCTCAGGGACGCGTTTTCTTGCTGCATCCCCTAAAATCGCGCTGACGTGGATGAGCTTTCGGGAAAAATGACCCATTCCGGTAAATAATTAGAAAAAATGTCATTTTCCGTAAATTTTGAAAAAAAAGGTATTTTTTGGTAATTTACCTAAATATCTACGCTATTTAGTATTTAGAGGATGAGTTGCTAATGAGAAATTTTAAACTAAAAATTATGAGAATTAAATTGTTTTTTATATTTAGATTAAAATGAATAAATTTATGTCTTAAATTTAAGATTTAATTTAAGGGTAATAAAGTTTTTATTTTATAAGTCGGTTGAGATTTTAATACATGTTTCTTTTTTAAAAAGAAATTATTTAGTACACTGTTAGTAAAATTTTTGGACTCTACAAATAAGATCAGGGGTCAATGTTTTATTATTATAAAAGTATAATAAAATATTAAAAAATAAATATTATAAAAAAAGTGATACATGTAAAAGTTGTTTGTTGAATAAAGAATTTTCCTTTTCACCGTATAATACTAGTATTAGGCTAATTTTTTATTTATTTTTGGATAATCTCTTAGTTTCAGATTTAATATTTTTAAGTAAAAAAATTAGAAGCAAATTCACAACAAGATCAAAAGTAAGAGAGTAAGGTTATCAAGATTATGTAATTTGAATATTTAATATTTAATATTTATTTTTCTTTTCGAATTTGTTTTTCTTCCCTAAAAAAATTGCAAAGCATTTCATTTTAAAGAAATTAGGATTTTTTTTTCCTTGGTTAATGTTGATGAAAAGCACTCAAAGAATTTTAAGCAATATAGTCAAGTACCAAATACCGAATACCTAAATTTTTTAAAGTTAAAATCTCTATTTTTTCAAGAAAGAAAAATAAATATTAAATACTCAAATTGATTAATCTTGATGATCCTAATTTCTTACTTTCCAGGATTGTAAAAAAAAATTAAATTTAAAAGTAAGATATTATCTAAATTTTTTTCACCTTAAAACTTTATTACCCCGTGAAATGAAATAAAAAAAGGGAAAAGATTGGATATTGTGCTCTTTATTTTGGTGAGGCATATTAAATCTTAAGTCTAAGGTTTAGATTTATTCATTTTGATATAAGTGTTAAAAATGTTTTGATTCTCATGGTTTTCATTTTAAGAGTTTTTTTTTACATTTTCAAACCATTCATGATAATTTGATTTGGTTCGGTTCTTGATTTTATATATAAATTTTGGGTTTATGTTTTTTAGATTTATTTTGACAAAATAGACTTTATTTTATGGCTTTTGAATATTATTTTTAGTAAAACAATTTCAAAGTATTTTCATAAATATTTCTAAAATAAATTATATTTTTTAAGTAAATAAAAAAATCAATAACTCTTACATAGTTTTTAAAATAAATTCTAGTACAAAATTAAAAATTAAATTCTAATAAATTCTAATAACTCTTACAATCACTTTTCATTATGTTAAGCGATATTAAAAATATTTATTTCCATTAACAACACATTTTCAAGGTTTTTACGCTCTCACATATTTGATCACCGTTAATTGGTTCAGCAACACCATTTTTACCCTCCACAAACCTTTTTTTGATCAATTTGATCGCCTGTTAGCACGAGCATTAAAGGAATTTTACTTTTGGGAATTTATATAATTCTACCCTTGTTCCATTATAAATGAATCACATTTCAAAATTAGAAAAATACAGAATTTTGAGTTTGTTAGTATTAAAGTTGTTTGACTCAAATTTCTATTAAATAAAATAAGAATTGTTTGTAAATATATATATATATTTTAAAACTTTAGTATTTATTAGTATAATATATTTAACATTTATTAATATAATTTATTTGACTTACGAATTTAGTCGATAAATAGGCTCACTTATTAAAGATTAAAACTCATAACATTTTTGAAAAAAATTTTACGTTAAATTTATTTGTTCAATTTTTCAATTTCTTTTACTTGTTCATTTCTTAATCGAGTCGATCCCTAATAATTAGATATCACAATTTAAAAATAATTAAATAAATTTAAGTAAAATAAATTTGCATTTATAATTTTATAATTCAAATCATCAAAATATTGAACAGTAGTCATAAATTAAAACCAACTAACCATTAACTTTATGCATATCTACATGGAGTTGAAAAGAAACATTTGATAAAATAAATATATAGTAAAAGAAATTTAATTACATTGGGGGTTGGTTCAAGATCTAATCTATGATCTCTCATTCCAAAAAGCGTGTTGAAGGAGGTAGAAAATGTAGCAACTCCGTTTATAACACTTCTTTCCATAGATTTAGTAGCTGCATTTATGTGAAATAATGTTGCACACGTTTCATGTCTTGCCCACATTTAAGTGTTGATGACATAGACGTAGCACCTATAGCTAGCTACTGCTCCCTGCCCTCTCCCATAATTGAGTGGGGAGTTGACTGCTGGACTTTTGTTCGCAATTCATCAATACTGTGAATGAAACCAAGTTAAACAAAATCTCTTTTTCTTGATGTTTTGTTTGTGTTTGATTCGTGTTTATTAAAAATTTTGAAGTGTATTTTTGTGTTCATCTACTTGTTTATATTTGTTTGTTTAACATTTATGAATATGTTCTAAAAACTATTCATGAATATATAATTAAAAATAACAAACAAATAAACAATATATTATTTTTTAGATATAAAATAATCAAATATTAATATTAATAATTATATTATTCTAAAAAATTAATAATTATTATATAAATAAAAAAAACATACAAACAAAATAATTTTATTAACATATACTAATGAAACAATAAATGAGCTTTAAATAACTTATTAAACGAGTTTTAAATGAACATAAATGAGCTTGTTTATGAACATAAATGAGCTGAACAAGCTTTGTTTGTATTTGCTTCGTTTAATAAACAAGCCTCAAAATCTAGTTCATGTTCGTTTAACAAACTTAAATGAACAAAAACCGAACTATTCATAAATTGTTCACCAAACGCTTTGTTCATTTACAACCTTAGCAATGGTTGGCTCCTCGTAATTTTACTTATCGTTGCTAACCTCGTTTGTAACACCCTAAAACTTGGCCTAGAAATTTAGACCGAACCTCGGAGGTTACATTGATTATCGAAGTGATCGTAGGAAAATTTTACAAAACAAATTATCTCATTCCATCACTAACACATTTATCTCTTTTCGAACCAAAAACATTTAATCTTTTAGATTTCAATAAAAAAAATACAGTTAAGTTTAATTTATGAACAAAGTAAGATTTACGAGAAAAATCAAAAACAGAACTTGTACCACAGATTTTATAAAACCTTTCAGTTCGTAACAGTATACCAAAACGGGAACTGAAAGGAAGAACTGTTAACTTATTTTTAACTATGACTGTTCGAGATCTTCACATACCGAGTCCAGCTACCGAAATCGAGCGTACTTACAAAAGTACACAGAAACAGAAAGTAAACATGAAACTAACGTCCTAACAGAACGTAACAATACAAGCACTGTAACAACCCTAACTGAACCCGTCGCCGGACTAGGGTTAAGAGGCATTACTAATCAGTTCTGAACATTTCATATCATTTTCAGCACAAAGTCATTCAAACAACATAATTTACAATCATATAGTCCCTTAATAAGGTCTACGAGACCTCAAACACGTGTTAAAAAGGGGTCGGGACTAAACCAAACTCATACGATTATTTTTTGAAATTTTAATATTTTTCTAAGTTACAAAGGTCACACGCCCGTGTGGGGAGGCCGTGAGCCACGCCCGTGCATTCAAGCCGTGGCAAAACAGTGCATACATATTGACTTGTTCACACAGCCTGAGACACACTCGTGTGCCTCACCCGTGGTCGACACTGACTTGCACCATACGGTCAGTCACACGCGCATGTGTCCAGCCCGTGGTCGAGTCTGACTTGTTTTTTTTTTTACACAACCTCGAAAGACACGGTCGAGCCACACGCCCGTGTGCTCAACCGTGTGGGCAATTATAGGCCATTTTTAAGGCTAAACTTGCCACCTACACTTTGAATCACCTACAAGCCCCAAATCATATGCATTTATACCACAAATGGCAACCAAAACATACCAATATATGCACCATTTAATCATTATCTAGATCGTTTACTTCCACACTCAATTCCTACTCAAATAAATCCATCCAAAACACCATTTTCACAACTCAAATATTATAAGCCAAGCATCATGTAATTCATACTTCAAGTTCACATTTTATGCATCATTCTCATCAACCAATTCAATTATAAAACATACCATTTCCATTCTCACTATTTCATAACTCATTCATCATTTTCATAGCCTATATATATGCACCTTCAACATTCAACCATCTAGCCATATCACATGGCAAGGTCCAACATTACCAAAACATACCATAACTTCTAGCCTATACATGTCATATACCAAATATGTACATCTTTCAATAGTACCGATATAGATAGCCGATAGTGTGATAGAGATGCTAACGATCCCCAGATCCGAGCTAGCTTTACTGACACTGTAAAATAGAGAAACACATCACACAGTAAGTTTTAAAGCTTAGTAAGTTCGTAATATAATACATACTACTCAATAATGCAACATCAATACATAATTAAATCATCACATAGATAGATGCACCATTAAAACTATCATATGCTCAAATATGCTCAAATATTCATTCATTCAACCATTAAAACTATCATCAACCACATAGGTTCAATCATACCTTTGCCAACACTTAGTTAATAAACGTTCTTGCTATTCGATGCTCGATACCATATCTTTTCAACTCAATCGCACACTTAGTGCCCAAATCATAGCCGAAGCTTAATTAACATCGCACACTTAGTGCCTAGATACAAAACCGAACTTAATTCGGCATCGCACACACAGTGCCAATCAGTAAAGCCGAAGCTTCCATTACTTCGCACATACAATGCTATTCAACTCTATCTCGATTTCAATTACGCACACTTAGTGCCACATTTCTCAATCTTATATATAACATTTCTAGTTCAATAACTATACATTCATTCATTTTACATCACATAGATATAAATTTAACAACTTGTACTATATCCGAACTTACCTCGGATGTCGAAATATCAAAACTAGCCGATTAATCGAATACTTTGTCTTTGCCTCCATCTCGATCCGAATCTCTCCTTTCTTGGTCTATACATCAAATTTAGCTCATTCAATCACCAATTCATTCAATTTAATCCAAACACACATATTTAGGTCAATTTACAAAATAGCCCCCACATTTTCACATTTCGACACTTTAGTCCCTATTTCACAAAATCACAAAATACACAAAATTTCTCTTCACTTATGCCTAGCCGAATTTTCCCCATGCTAATACAAGCCCTTATATTTCATTTATTTCACATTTTAGTCCCTTAAAATATTATTTTCACAATTTAGTCCAAATTACTCAATTTCACTAAAAATTCAAAGACAAAACATGTTCATCCTTCACATATCTTTCATATTTCATCATCAACTATCACAAAGCTCAAACATTCATCAATAGCATATCTCAAAATCACCATCACTTTCTAAAATTAAAGCATGGGCTAGCTAAAGCACAAAGCAACGATCACAAAAACGTAGAAATTATCAAAAACCGAGCTCAAAACATACCTTGATTAAAATCAACAATGGCCGAACCCTAGATGGCTTTTTCTCTTTTCTTTTCTTCCAAATTTTGGCAAGGGTGGATGAACAAACTACTAACATTTTTCATTTGTATTATTTAATTCATGTTATTATATTATTTACTATTTTAACCTTTAAAATTAAATAAGTAAACCATATAAATCAAGCCCCTAACCATCCATCCCAAGGTCTAATGGCCAATTTACAACATAAAGCCTCCACATTATAAAGACATCAACAATTAGGCACTTATAAATCAGCACACAGCTTTTGCATTTTATGCGATTAAGTCTTTTTTCATAATTCGACACATAGACGATAAAATTTTCACACAGAACTTTCACACATGCTCAATCACATATCATAAGCACCAAAAATAATATTAAAATATTTTTCTAACCTCGGATTTGTGGTCTCGAAATCACTGTTCTGACTAGGGTCTAAACTGGGCTGTTACAAGAACACCATGTCATACACAGACACTCAGTCACAAATGTTATTCAATCAAACAGAATACAGTCAATAATCTTACACCCAGTCACTTAAAACAGATGCGTATAAATGCAATCAAGTAATAAAAAGCCCACCTATCCAGCCAAAACACATCTCCGTCCCTCGATTCCACCCCAAAAGAGCTGTTTAAGCTCATCCAACCAAAAACACCACGTAGGACCTCGAAAGGCTCATCCAACCCTGCACACTATGTATGTGGACTAAGCCACTCAGATAATAATACGTAGCAAAGCTGACGTATATACCGTATAGTGCATCGTAGTAAACCGCTGTACAGTCATATTGCAATTTAAACTGCTAGATCAGATCAGAGTCAGTCTCCATTCTCTTCACAGTCAAACCCCAAATGTTTTATGCAAATGTATGCAGACAGGCGTACAGGAACAAAATACAAGATTTCCAGACAGTCATTCGGATATAGAAACTCACATCCAGTCAATCAGTTACAAAATTCCAGTGCAGTCACAGAATGCACAATACACAAGCACTCACACCCAATCACTTAGAATCAGAAATGTGTACATTCATTTACCCGAATTCAGTATCAATTGCATAGCAACCTCAAACAACAATCAAACAATCTGTTATACAAAACACACCAGTCTAGGCCGAATCAAAGTCCCGATCACCCTTGCTAAGTCATCGCTAAGAGTCGAAACACACAGAATCACGATCAAGCTTTAATTTAACACAAAAAATTTTGATGAGATAGGGCCACACGGCTATGTACTCTGGCCGTGTTGAAATGCCTAGGCCGTGTGAGGGTCAACACACCCGTGTGGGATGAAGCACACGCCCGTGTAGGCCAAGAACATGGCTATGTGAACAGGCCATGTAACTCTTTGTCCATTTGTGCTAAAATAGAGTGCAGGGTAGACACGGTCGTGTGTCCAAAACACACGCCCGTGTGGGATCCCTAAATCCCCAAATTAGCCACACGGTCGTGTGACACCAAATTGCTAAATCCCTAATTCCCAAATACACATGCCCGTGTACCCAAGAGACACGGCCGTGTGAAAAATGACTAATTTCCCCAAATCAGCCACACGACCGTGTGGCTAGGCCATGTGGCACCCAATTTAGCTTGGAAACCCTAAATCCCAATTGCACACGGCCGTGTGAACCGCCCATGTGGGGGTATACGCCTGTGTAGCCACCCGTGTCGTCACGAAACCACACCAAAATTGACTAAAAGTCTCATTTTCCGGTCACGAAAACATCCCCTAATCAAAGTATTCTAGAAACTAACCACAACACACTAAATTACAGGTAATTGAAATGACACACAAGCCCCAATTACTCACTTATCGAAGCATACAAAAGACTGTCGAAATCCACAGCAAATCAGCACTAAATTACACAGTTCAGAACACATACAATATGTCGAATTAACTAGAATCAATTCAGTATGTCAATAACGAAAAAAAAGGAGTTCAGAACCCACACCAGATTCGCAATCAACATGCCTCGAACTCAATCGACACTGGTCGATAACTTAACCTGAGCTTTATCGACGAAAGAAAAAGATGTAAATGAACCGATGCAACAAAAACAATCCAAGTAGAAAATGAAAGAAAATTGTTTGTGTGAAAAAAAAGATTAAGAGAAAAAGAATAAGAGCAAAGGAAAAACGTTTGATAAAGGAAAAAAGAACGTGGAAAAAAAAACTCTTCCTTTTTTTCTTTTTTTTTTCAGAATCCTGATAAATAAAATGAATAAATAAATAAGTAAATATCTTTAATTTAAAAAAATTGAAGTCACATAAAAATAATTCTTCAAAACATGCTCGAGGACTTAAACCCATAACCTCAAGGTACACTAACACTCATCCAACCACTAGACCAACAGGCCCATTCTGACATAATCGCAGAAACTAACCCAATTGTCCGATTTAGCCACTGACCCTACTTAAAAACCTTAAAACTCCTAACCCTAAAATTCGGGGTGTTACACCGTTGTCATATAAGGACTAGTTTTTAATTGTAAAAATGAATAACATTTTTAATAGAAAGATCGATTTGCTCTTTATTTTAATGTAAAGAGACTAATTTATCCATTTTTTAGTAGAGATAGTGAAATGAAATTTGAATCTAATACAGGAACTTCTATAATATTTTTATGAATTCGACTCCTAATTTATGGATGTTGATAAGTGCTAAAAGTGACATGTTTTAAACCCATTCTTAATGCGATTTTGGGTGATTATTCGATGTTAATAGTGAATTTTATGCTCCTAATCCTTTAAATTCATGTTTTTATACTTAGGAGAACATTTGGAAGCAAAAAAAACGAAAACTAGAAAATCGGAGTGAATTACAGGAGCTTACATAGTCTGCGCACATGGCTATGTGAGCCACACGGTCTGCCAGATGACCACATGGCAAGCCATGTTGATTTCGTGAATTGCACTCCAAACAATGGAAAAACACAATTTTTAGGATTTTTTGGGCATTCTGAGACCTATATATGACAAAAATAAGAAGATAGGAGTTAGCCGTCATAAAATACTCAAGAAAATAACTCGAACAATATCATTGATGCGGATTCTGAAGCGGATTTCCATCAAGATTGAAGATTTCATTTTGATTTATTTGGAAATTATTATGAGTTTCTTTGTTTCTTGTGATTATACTGTATTTTTGATGTTTTTATTTAAAAGCATGAACTGATTTTCTAAATACCTAGGGAGATGAATCCTATATTGAATTTTGTCATTTGATTTTTATTTTACACAATAAAGACTTAGATCTTGTTCTCAATTATGTGTGCTTAATTCTTAGTTTGATACTTCTAGATTATTGATTCATGTTTGATGTACTTAAATTAGAGGAGGAATAGACTCTGGTTAAGAGTAGATCTAATGTAATTGAGTGGAGTTGCATGCAATCCTAAAAATAGGACGACATAAATTTACCAGATTAGAGTCAAATCTAATAGGAGAATCCATATATCGAATTAATGATATAATAGGGGTTTTAATTAGAAAGAAATTTTAATTAATTAACCTAGAGTCAGTTGCTCTTATTCTTGAAAAGAGATATTAGCATAATTTAGGGATTTCTACGGATCAAGATACTAAGTGAAGAAATTGTGCAATTTAGATCGATAATGACAGATGAAATCTAGGTGAATTCTTTCCTGGATATTGTTTTGCTTATTGGTTCTTAATCAGTTACTTTCTTGAATTTTTCTTTGTCGCGTTCGTAGTTAATTAATTTAGTTAATTTTAATTTTTAATCAATCACTCGAATTATTCGTTAAATAATAAAAATACGGTAATTACTAGTACTTTTAGTCTTCATGGGAACGATATCTTTACTCACCATAACTATACTATTAATTGATAGGCGCACTTGCCTTAATCAAATTTTTAGTTGAGTTCATGGGCATCAACTGTAAATATTAAGGGTAAAAATATATATTAAGATTTTGAAAATAAAATTTTTTGGAACATTTAAATTTTAATTTTGTTAGTGTAAAAATTAAACATAAAATTTAGCTAAAACATAGAGTTTGAACTTATATTTGGATGTTGATTTTACCTAAAAAAAATAAAATATATATATATATTTTAAACTAGTTGATCTTTCATGCTAAATAATTCATATGTCAGAATAAGTCATTCAATTTGATTCGATTCAATCAAATGCTCACCCCTAAATGAAATTAAGAAATGGCTACCCTATTAACTGTTCGGGTAGGGCCGGATATAATTAGCATGCCATAGGATAGGAAGAGTTCAGGGTTACTTCGACTTCGAGTCGATGAGGCACTAGGTGCCAAATTACTTCAGTTATACCGATGAGGGTTGAGCGCAACTTATTACTTCAGATTTATCTAATGAGGCACTGTGTGCCAAACTAGTGTGTTGGTTGGATCTACATATCCGTCCAAGTTCGAATCAGGTTAACAGGGAGTTAAAAAGTATAAAATTTGAAAATGAATTGTGAATGTAATAGTTGTATCAGTTAATTGAGTTAAATGACATGGAATATTCGAAACTGAATGAGAAATGTGGCATCACATTGTTGAAACGTCAAATATGAGTTTAAATAAATTGAAGTCATGATATTTAATAGTTATATGTGTATACCTTACTATATTAAAATTGTGATTTTTTTGTGTTCTATATTATAATTTTGAATTTGGATTATAGAAATACTACTAAGTTATACTTAGCGCGCGATTTTTGTTTTCCATGCGCAGGTTAGGTTGTTATTTTGTTCGAGCGTTAACATCAGTATCCAGCAACGATCCCGTAAAATGTTGGTGATGTTTATGTTGTTAATGGCATGTATCTAGGAGAGTCTTGTGATTATACAATGTTGTTGTTAAGTATGGCTCCTAGTTCAGTCAAATTTGAGAAGTAATCTTCTAGTTAAACTCTCTTTATTTGTTTCAATCAAACACTAATTAGTTTAGATTATTTTATTATTATTTGACCTATGAATTTAGCCTATAAATAGGCTCTTTTACAACCTTAGAAAACACACCCATTAGATATTAGAACTCATAACACATTTAGAGAATTTTGTGTTTACGTTTTGAGGGTTCTTTGTTTTCAAGTTTTCGGGGTTTAGTTTTTATCTCTATCTTTTGTACTCTTCGTTCTTTTGCCATTATAGTAAAATTATCTTTGCCCGTGGTTTTTTGTCCTCTTTGGAGGAGTTTCTCCACGTTAAATTTGTGTGTTCAATTTCTCAATTTATTCCGCTATTTTTTTAGTTGTTGCTTAATCGGGTCGATCCTAACAAGTGGTATTAGAGCTAGTTCAATTTTCATAGATCAGCCCATTCAGATATGGTAGCAATAAGGTTTGAAATTGAGAAGTTTGATAGTGAGACAAATTTCAATCTGTGGCAAGTTCAGATGATGACAATTCTAGTTCAATCCGGTTTGAAAAAGGTTGTTACCGGGAAAAAGCCTGAGAATCTAAATAAAACAGAATGGGAAGAGCTTGATGAAAAGGCTTTATCTGCAATCCAGTTGTGCCTCGCGAATACGATATTACAAGAGGTATTGATGGAGAAGACCTCATCTGCCTTGTGGAAAAGGTTAGAAACTCTTTATCCGACTAAGTCTCTAGCTAACCGTTTAGTGTTGAAACAACGTCTATTTACGTTTCGCATGAACAAAGGTGAGCTTCTTAGAGATCACATCAGTCAATTCATTACTCTTTTAAATGATTTAAAGAATGTTGGGGTTGATATTGACGATGAAGATTAGGCTATGCTATTATTGTGCTCTTTACCCCCTTCATACAAGTCTTTCAGGGAGACCCTGATTTATGGCAGAGACAAACTCTCGTTCGAAGATATGGAGGGTCATTTGTTGAGTAGAGACAAACTCAACAAGGAGCTTCATTTGGATAGCAAGGCAGATAGGCAAGCTTCCCTTTTGATAGCATTAAAGAAACGAGACAAAAGGTGTCGCTATTGTAAAAAGTTAGGTCACGTCAAAGAAGATTGTTATAAACTGCGAAATAAAAGAGTTGCTGAGAGTAACGAGGAAGATGTAGCTGGTGCTAATTTGGTCGATGAAAGCGGTGATGATTTCTTGTTAGTGTCAACGAGCGATAACTCCAAGCTCACATCCGAGTGGATCCTAGATTCGGGATGTTCTTTCCACATGTGTCCCAATAGAGAATGGTCTCCACATACAGTTCGGTTGAAGGTGGAGTTGTGTGCATGGGAAACGATTCATCTAGTAAGGTAATTGGTATTGGTACCGTTAAAATTAGGATACACGATGGGATGATTAGGACACTCTCAGATGTCAAGTATGCACCTGATTTATGAAAGAATTTCATCTCCTTAAGTATTTTAGACTTGAAAGGATGAAGAATCTACATCGAGTTGAGCGGCATTAAAGTATCTCGTGGAGCTCTCGTTGTGTTAAAAGGTAAAAGAACTAACAATCTTTATATTCTGGAAGGTTCTACAGTGATCGGTGAAATCGGACGTCCCTCGTCCGTTACAGAGTCGAAGTTAACTCATTTAGAGCAAAGGCAACTTGGTCATAGGAGGGAAATGCAGGTTTCGAAAAGTTAGGGTATTGTGTTCGAGAAAATCAAACCCGAGTTAATTTTGATTTGGCAGTGTACAAGTCGAAGGCAAGAAGTCTTCCAGTTTCTAAGCATAGATTCGACTCAGTTAATTCCCTACATGGTTCAAGATAGGCTCGTGGCGGGCTTTGGCAAAGATGGCATTGTGGAAATATGAGTCAAGGTGGATATTTGTTAAGTCTGACTCCTATTTCAGTCAAATTTAAGAAGTAATCTTCTAGTTAAACTCTGTTTATTTGTTTCAATCAAACACTGATTAGTTTAGATTATTTTATTATTATTTGACCTATGAATTTAGCCTATAAATAGGCTCTTTTACAACCTTAGAAAACACACTCATTAGATATTAGAACTCATAACACATTTAGAGAATTTTGTGTTTACGTTTTGAGGATTCTTTGTTTTCGGGTTTTTGGGGTTTAGTTTTTATCTCTATCTTTTGTACTCTTCGTTCTTTTGCCATTATAGTAAAATTATCTTTGCCCGTGGTTTTTTATCCTCTTTGGAGGAGTTTTTCCACGTTAAATTTGTATGTTCAATTTCTCAATTTATTCGGTTATTTTTTTTAGTTGTTGCTTAATCGGGTCAATCCTAACAGTTATAGTTGTTTATGATGTTTTGATATATTTGGTATTTTGGTATATTCTATGTGTATATTATAGTTGGTTGATCGTGAGATGAGTTAATGAAGGTCCAATTGCTATGTTTTATGATGGTAGTGAAATAGTTGAAAAGTATATGTTAAATTTGGTTAGTAGATGATGTCTTGATAAATGAATGCTATATTATGGATAGGTTTTGACATTATGTCAAGTAAAAGTTGAAGCATGAATGGCATATTTTGTTGGTAAAATGGTTGATTTTTTATGATTATGAATTGGCCAAACTTGGATTGAATTGTTATTGATATGCTAGTGGAAAATGTTAGAATACAACTTCTTTTAAATCGATTGCTCTTATTTTTAAATCGATTGTCTATTTTTAAATTGATTGTTCTTATGTTTAAATCGATTGTTTATGTGTTTAAATTGATTGTATTTTTGTTTGAATTGATTTTTTTATGTAAGAATCGATTCATTAATGTTTCAATCGATTCTTTGCGGTTTAACCCAATTCACACCCAAACATAAATGGTTGCATGTTTATGGTAACTTGATTGCAAATGTTTATTTTTGTGCACACGAGCTAACACACGATCGTGTGCCATACACGAGCAAGTGACACGGTCGTGTGCTCTATATGATCAGGGTGGTCTGGTTAAACATGGCCTAGTTACACAGCCTGGTTACACGGTCGTGTGAATATTTGTAAGAATTTTCCATTTAAGTCTATACGACATCAGTTTGTTACACAGTCTGGAGACATGGTGGTGTGATTCTATTTTGCATGGCTTCAGTCTGTGACACGAGTTTGATACACGACCATATCATTTAACACGACACGACCTCAGCCTGTCACACGGTGTGTGACCCTATTTTATGATTTTCCCCTAGTTATTTAAAATTTTATAATTTAGTCCTAATTTGTACTCAGGTCAATTTAAAGGCTTTTGTATGCTCGTTTAAGACTCGGAATTGTTGTAATTCATATTAAACATGAATCTTGAATCATAATTATTGAATTGTTGAATGCTATTGCGATAAATGTATGAGTTTGATTCTGTTGACTGTTGTAGCATCCTATAATTCGGGTTTGACAATCGGACCGGGTAAGGAGTGTTACATATTTGGCTTTCGTGTACTATTGTCTTGAGACCTTGATGGGATTGTCTTGAGACTAACTTATCTAGTCTCGAGACATTAAACATATGAGTGTACAATATGGTAAATTTTATTATAAAGGTTTTGAAACATGTACTTCCTGTCTCGAGATCAATTGGAAAAATGACCTATAACACACATTTTCAAGCATCCAAACCATACCAAAATGTACCTAAAATATACCCAAACATAACACCAATACAAATCCAACAATTTAACACAAGTAAACACAACCACACTATATCAAATCATAACATCCAATTTATCAAGACTTAACCTACTAACTAGCACATTCGAACTTATATAAATTAACATAGATAACTAACAATTAAAAGATGAAATTCAACCATCAAAACATTATTGTAACAACCGGTTTTTCAGAGGAATCGGAAATGGTGCTTTTAGGACCACAAATTTAATGAGTAAGTTCGTATAATTAGTATTTAAATTATACGAGTCAACAATAATTTTTATATTGAATTTTGATTTGAGGAATTTTAACTAATTGAATTGAAAGTTTATAATGACCAAAAATTCACGGGCATCGGAAAAGTACATTATCGGGCCTCCGTCTTAACGAAATGGGTTTGTAAATAATTATTAGAAATATTTATGAGTCTAGTGGTGTGTTTACTTAGGTTTTAATTAAGTGAATTTAGCTTAATTAAGGGAAATTAGGAAAAAGGACTAAATTGAATAAGGGGTACAAGTTGAATTATAGATTAATTGAAAGTAAAAAGGATTAAAATGGGAAATATGCCATTTAGCTTAAGTTGAGGCGGTATACAAAGTAAAAATCTTTGATTTTAATTATAATATATATATTAGTAATAAATTGTATTAAATTAATTTAAAATAATTATATTATAAGATATTTATATGATAATTAAATTAAATTCATGACAAATGTATGGTGGTGGTTTAATACAAGTGTATTAATAAAAATACATACACTTGTAATACTATAATTAATTATTAAATAGATATTTATTAAATGATTATATTATTATATTATTATATTAATAAATAAATAAAGCATGTAATAAAAGAAACAAAACATAAAAGAAACAGAAAGCACTCGAAACAGAGCAGGAAAGAAGGAAGGAAGAAAAATAAAAAGAAAAAAAAACTAGGGTTTAAGGTTTTAAAACTTTAAAAGGTAAGACAATTAAGTCCTTTTTACTTAATTTTGATGTTTTAGGAACTTTAGAACAAAGTTTTGTTGAAATTAAGTTGAAGTTTTGAAAGTTCTTAGGTTTTTTAATATAGTTCATGTTGAACAAATTGTTGTATTAGGGGTTTAATTAATAGAATTTCTAGTTAGAATTGATTAAGGGATTAAATTGTAAAGTAAGCTATAAGTTTTGCATAGTAGGGATTGAATTGAAAGAATTTCGAAATTAAGTATTTATGATGAAATTTAAATAGTTAAGTTAAATTTGGTAGGGAATTGAGTAGAAATAAAGCATGAATTGAGATAGAAAAGTAAGTGAATTTACTTAAGATTAAAATTGAAATTAAAGTAGAAATTGAATAGAAATTGAATAAGAAATTTAAATATTAAATGTAAATTAGTATTGTATTAATGATTATGAAAATTATCTTAATTTTTCATAGCAAACATCCCGAGGCATCTACGAAGAAAGGAAAAGAAAAGGTGGACGAGGAGTAAACTCGAGAAAATTCACGGTTTTATTACTATAATTCAAACTACTATTTATTAAATGTTATATTTAAATTTATGTGTATGGTAAGTAAAATTATAAGGTAAGTATCAATATTAAATTGAATGAAATTGAGATGAAGTATGATTATGTATGAATATTTCATAGTATATTGTTGGAAAGTGGAAAATTGTATCAAATTGAATTGTACATTGAAAGTGAAATTGAAATTGAGAAATGATTTGAATACCCTATTGACTAGTCGGGCTGAGTCGGATATAGTTGGCATGCCATAGGATTGGAAGGGTATGGGAATTTATCGGCTTTGCCATTTTGCCGATTAAGCACTATACGTTTCGTATTAGGTACCACGTGTGTCGTTTCAGGCACTTTATGTGTCATATACTGTTTTTGATATATTGATCAGATACTGAGTACTGTTTTTGGGCACAATGTGTTGTACTGGTGTGTTTGGTTGGAATCCATGTATCCGCCAAGGTCCGGGTTTGCTAATAGGGTGAATATTCGAAATGAGTGAATTGAATAAATTTGATTGATCGTATGACTAAAAGTATGAGAAAGAAATTGTTAGTCGAATTGTGAATTGAAATTGTATGTGAGATTTGGAAACATGAACCTAAGGTTCATGAACTGATCAAGTTATTAAGATATGATATTGTTGATGAATTATTATATATGAAATATGAAATTGAATGTAAATTAATTCTTATGAGTTATAAATTTTACATGTTTAATGTTATATAATTAATATTTTAAATTCATTAGAGTTATATAGTTTGAATTATGGTAATACCACTGAGTATGAAATACTCAGTGTACGGTTGTTTCCGTGCGCAGGTCAGTAGAAATCAAAGGTTCCGTTTCAGCATCCAGATCAATCCCGACTTCAGCACAACTTTGGTGATGTATTTTCTTTTCCTTTTTGTAAATGTGGCATGTACCTAGGTTATATATATATATATATATATATATATATATATATCGTATGATTTTGGTTATAAAGTATGGATGGTTTGTAATGTTTGAACTTAGTTTTAAGTGAAATGGTAAAGAGTATATTATAAAATTTGGCATTAAGTTTGAATGGAAAATAAATGAAGTTATTAGTCAATTTGAATGATATTATGAATGTTTAATTATTAAATTACTATGTTAATGAATTGGTTATGATATAAGTGTATTTGAGTATAAATTGTTTTTGGTTGCAGTTTGAAAATTGCAGGGAAGGTTAGATGTTTATAAAGGGGATTATATTGAGTGTTTTTTAATAAAAAAAATTTGTGAAAAATTTCTGGAGTACTCAAACAAGTTCCGTTCCACTTCTCATGCGTATTCTAGGCCTCGAAGGTCCATGAAAGGGATTAAATCATTAAATTATAATATGTATGTTATTTATTTGTGAATTAATTGTAAATTATCCGATATGTTTGGTAATGCCTCGTAACCCTGTTCTAGCGACGGTATGGGGTTAAGGGGTGTTACAAAGTTAGTATAAGTGATTCGGTTCAAAAGTCAAATGGTTATTGAAAACGAGGTATTATAACCTCGTTTCTGTAATTTAAGGCCATAAATATTTTTATTAAATATTTAGAGAGTCTTATTATAGGCGAATGGAAGTTTGGCCCGGTAATTTTTACGATTAATTGCTTAAGTAAGGTAAAAGGATTAAATTGTAAAAGAGGTAAAAGTTAATTGCTATAGATTTAAAATACTAAAGGGACCAAAATTTTGATTAAACCATGGTCAAAAAGTCCAAGCGGTGGTGACATGATTAAATCCACTAACTTTTGGGCTATTTTCTCATTTAGTCCTAATTAGTTTAGGGTTAAATTAAAATAAAGCTTAATTAATCAATAATTTGGAACAATTAAAGGACTAATTATGCAATTAAACCTTCCTTAGATGGTAATTATACTATATACTTATATATTGGACATTTATGGATATGTTTTATAAATTATATATGTTATAATTAGAAGGTTATAATAATTAAGCTAAATTATAATGTAATTTCTTCGATTCTTCTCCCAAAAATGACGAAACACCATAGTTGAAGGTGAAGGAAGCTTTGACCAAGCTTGTCCTTAAATTTGGTAAGCCAATTTTAATGGTTTCTTATAATTTTTATATTTTTGAGATTGTTACAACTAGGTCCAGCTAAATTGTATTTTCGTTTTCAAAACAATTACAGATTATGGATTATGCCATTGATGAGTTTTGGATATTCTTGAAGTTTTATGGTAGATTATAAAGCTTGAATGCTAAATAGGACTATATTGTAAAGTAATTTTTGGTAATTTTAATGTTTAAGGACTAAATCATTAAAGTGATAAAATTACAGGGGATTTTTGTGAAATAACAGAAATTATGCGCTGTATGGAGGCCCTATACAATTCGGCTGAATTTAAATTTGGTTAAAATTGGTTAATTTGCAAGTTTTGAGCTTAGGGACTAAATTGCATAAAAGTAAATGTCAGGTGTAATTTTGTAAAAATGTCAAAAAAAGGATTTAATTGCATAAAATATTTAATTATGTTGCTTGAAATTGATAATTGAATGAAATTATCATTTTGATCAAGGACGAGCTAATAATCGAGGAAAAGAGAAAATTATTAAATAGTCCCTAAACTTCCATTATTACTATAGTTAGTCTGGTAAGTTCATTCAGTTTAATTTTAGTACAATTTTTAAATGTAATATATGAAACTAATTTCATAATGTTAGATTATATTGATGTTTGTAATTGAAAATGGAAATAATGAATTGATATTACGTCGATCACTAATTAAGATACTCTGAGTTGTTACTACAAATCAATCTTGTAAGTTCGTACGATTATTTATACTTCTAATGATTTTTATATTCTATGTTAATATAATTTTTTTAAATTTTATAATGTATGACAATATAATCTTGATAAAAATGAGATATCAATTCTACTGAAAGTCTGCTCAATCGAGTCATAACTACTTATTCTACTGAAAGTATGCTCAATCGGGCCATACCTACTGATTCTACTGAAAGTATGCTCAATCAAGCCATACTCACTAATTCTACTGAAAGTATGCTCAATCGAGCCATACCTACTGATTGTACTGAAAGTTGCTCAAACGAACATTATCCACTGATTATACTGAATAAAATCTCATTGTACTGATGATTCAGAAACAAATACTGAAATAATGTATTTATTATCACTTCTCTGACTAAAGTTGAGATTTACGGGAATTTCATTGTTTAGTTACAAGTTGATTATTATGTTTGGTTGGAAAAGTATACCGATTAATTAAACAAACTTACTAAGCTTTATTCAAGCTTACCTGTATTTGGTTCATTTTTGCAGATTACGTTCTGTGGGCTTGGAAGTTGGATCAACATAAGAAATCACACTAGGTAGACTTTGAATTTGGTTTGGTATATATATAGCATGTAATAGGACCATTTTTGTATAGGTGATATTAGTTCCTAGTTTTAAGCAAGCTATATTTGAGCTTGTGATGTGTGTTTAAACAACAAATGGAAATATGCATGTTTTACCTAAGTGACCTTGTTGGTAAAGAATGAAATAATTTGACATTAAATTAAATTATGGCATGAAATTAAATAGATGATTATGATGTGTAAATTGTGTCCTGTATATGCAACTTTGAATGTGAAATGTCATGAAATGTATTGTGGTGTCAATGATGGCACATTGGTTAGGTACATACGTTGATTTCTTTGACATGTTTAAGTATTTTGAAAGGTGGTTGTTGGCTTATAAAGTTGTGTATTTGAAAATGTATTTAGTTACCTAAGCAAATGGGTGAAAATGAGCATGATTTGGGTCAATTATGAGCACACACGGTCTGGGACACAGGCTGTCACACGATCGTGTGCCCTGAGCATGTATAGATGTAGTTTTCAAAAAAGCTAACACATGGCCTGAGACACGGCCTTGTGACCCCTGTTTTGAAATTTTTTTATTTTCCCTGAATGTTTTGATTTGTTCCAATTTGGTCCCTGAATGTCGTAACTTACTTTTAGGATTTCGAAAGCCCGATTTAAGGCCCATAATTGGATGTTTTATTTCATTTTGAATATTAATGTATTTATGGAATTTAATTGATAATTGAATGTTATTTGTTATAAAAGGTTATTACTCATTCGATAATACTTCGTAACCCTATTCTGGTGACAGATACAGGTTATGGGTGTTACTATTATTAACCAAATTTACTAAAACATTACTTCAACATCAACCACGACCAACATAGAGGTACATGCTATTTAATCCAAAACACACATATACATACAAAATAGGCAACTAGTTGTTTTTCAAACTGAGCTTTCGAGTTGGATTCTTGATGACCTTGAATCTACTTTAATTTTCATCTGAAACCTGGGCACAAAAACAAAAATAGTCGTACGTTGAGTAATGTATACTTAGTGGTGCTAATGTAATTCAAATTCAAATAAACATAGAAAAAATCATATAAACAACTAAGTATCAAGCATAAACATATTAATCAACAACTAATTCAATTTCAATATCTCTAGCATATAATATCATTAAACTAATGATCCATTATTAATCAATTACTTTTGTTTCATATAGATGCCTATTTATGTATTATAATTTTTCGATGCACCCTTAGGGAATTCACAATTAGTTTCACCGATTCAAAGTCATATATTACATCATTTACAGATAATATCAACAGTAAGTTTTATGTTCTATTCCCTACTAACATAATCGAATATCTTATTTCATATTAAATTTAATTTATTAGTTTAGCCCTTATTAATTGACTCGGGTTAGAGGACGGATATACAGATCAATCCATCAATACACCAATATATGCATCAAAGTACGATTTAGGCATAAATGCACTAATCCCACCAATCACACCAGTGTAATGTGCATAAAGCACTGAATACAACACACACAAGGCGTTAAGTATAATACACATATAGTGCTAAATGAAACACGCACAAGGCGTTGAATATAACACACATAAAGCGCTAAAATTCTCACCTATTAAGCAGACCTTATGACATGTCAACTATACTCGTGACTCTATCCGACAACGTTAATAGAGCAAATTCATGATTAATGATCATATATCACCAAACAAGCAATATACATATGTAACAACCAGTTTTTAGTGAAATCAGAATAGTGGTTTTGGGACCACAAATCCAAAGTTAAAATACGTATTTTATTATTAGTTTGAGGTCTACAGCATGATAGTATGATTGTATAAAAATTTCGTTAAGAAATTTAATCGTTTGCATGCTCAATTTGATAAAAATGACTAAATCGCGTAAAGTGCAAAAGTTGGGTTCTAATAGCTAAAGGTGTCTAATAGCTATGGAAACTTAAAGTAGAGGTCCTTATGTGGTAATTAGTCCATAAATGAGATGGTGGAATATGATGGCTTGGTATTGTTGAAATTTGGTTGAAATTAAAAGGTTAATTAAGTAAATTAGTAAATAAAGATAAAATAAATAAAACAATTAAAGTTGTCATCTTTAGTTTTGTTTCTTCTACCGATTGTGAAGAAGAAGAAAACCATTGTTGTCTTTAACATTCGGCCAAGCTTCCATTGTCCATTTAGGTATGGTTTTTGTCTCGTTTTTAATGATTTCTATGTTTTTGGAGTCGTTGTAGCTTAATCTAGCTAGCCCAGGGACTAATTTGTGAAAATGTTAAAAGTATAGGGTTTTACCATTGATGACTGTGTATGTGTTTTGATGTTTGATGATAGAAAATGAATGGTTGTTGTTAGATAAACAACAATTGTTAAATGATTTTGGTTGAAATTGCAAATTAGGGATTTATTTGTAAATGTGTAAAATTCATGGTGAAATGTGTGAAATAATGAAAATTTTGGGCTGCTATGAGTCTATATAGAATTCGGCTAGCATGGGTGTGGATTAAATTGCATGAATTTGCATTCTTGTGAGCTAGGGACTAAATTATAAAGAAGTTAAAATAATATGGGTAAAAGTGTAAATTTGAAAAAAAGTGTATTTTTGGACTGAATTGAATAGAATGTAATCTAAATGGATTGAATTTGATTATTTAGATCAAGTTAAGCCTCATATGGAACTAGATCGAGGGAAAGATAAAGTTTTGGACTAGTCTATCCTATTACATCGTTTTTGCGATCGAGGTAAGTTCGTATGTTAATAAACATTAGTGTAATTGTATTTTAAATGCTTTATTATTGCATCATTGATAAATACGACTTCACGGAAATATTCGACAAAGATTTGGCGACGTGTGAAATCCCGATTGAACCTTAGGAATAAATAGGATACAAAATGACATGTCATTAGGGGTTATTGTGTTTTGGGTGTTGGTCCATACGTTCTATCGGTGGCTGAGCTTTTCAACATATGTTGTGGTTACTCATCATCTTGTGTGAGCAGACCCGGTGATATCTCGAGAGTGAGCATTATATGAGATATGAGATTGAGATGGTTTTGACCATGTAATGACACTTAGTGTGCGAGATTTTCGAGTATCCGATATTATTCCAAAGGGTTCAACGGGTATATTGATGATATGAAAAGGTAAGAGGTTGATACGTATCAGTGCAGGTATGTACGTAAACCATGTAAGCATTGAATTCATGAAATTCGTGAGTTTCATGATTTACAATGAGGATGAATATATGTTAGCCATGTTATTAAGTTGATTCATAGCATATTATGTTTCTATTACTTAAATTGTGAATGAATGGCAAGTTATATTTATTAGCATATGAGCTTACTAAGCTTAATAGCTTACTCTGTTTACTTTTCCATATTTTTTAGTGATTTCAAAAGTTTGATCAGATTGGGAGTCGTCGGAGATCTCATCACACTATCCAACTGTTGTTTTGGTACTTTTGAATTTGTGTACTTGGTTATATGGCATGTATAGGTGTTGTGGTTAATATGGCCTATATGTTTGTAATGTATATAGCCAATTGATTTGGCTTGTAAATGGTGTATGTTTTGGTTATGTGTATAGCCATGTGATTTAGCTTATTTTGGTATACTTGGTTATGTAAATATGTGTAAATGGCCTTTGATATGTGGTTCATAATTGCTATGTGAATGTCTTGTTGAGATATGGTATTGAAGGTAGCAAATAGTTAAATTTGAGAGTGTGGTATGCATGTTGATTTAGGCACAAAGTCTAATAAGTGAGTTTGATCATTTAGGTAAACTTTAGAGGCATATTGGTATGTTTTTGAATGGTTAATTGTAATGCTTATGAGCCTTGTGGTTGTTGGTATTGAAATTGCATGAAATGGACTTGGTTTAGATTGGTTTGAATGTCTATTGAAGATATGGTCATATGCTCTTTGGTATGTGTAGGTTGGTGCCAATTTGGGTGAGAAATGTGGCTTGAAACATAGCCTATTTTTGTCCACACGGGCAGCGACATGGGCATGTGTCTCAGCCGCGGTCAGCTGACACGGCCGTGTGTCCCCTGGTACTTAATTAAAAACCAAGTCAGTAGCTTCACTAGAGGTGTGCATGGGCCGGGATGGGCCAGGTTTGGGCCGGGCCCAACTAAAAATTTAGGCCCGTTCATTGGGCTCGGGCCGGGCCGGGCCCAAAAAATGGGCTTAAAGTTTTGCCCAAGCCCGACCCATATAAAAATGCTAAAACCCGGGTCTGGTCCGGCCCGCCCGTATTAATTTTTTATATTATTTTATATAATTTTTAAATATATAATACATCAAAAATACTAAAACATCAAAGATACTAAAAAATCAAAATAAATACTTTTCAACAAATTAAAAATAAATTTTAAAAAATATGTAAACTTAAATAACACTAAAATAGATGCAACTTAACAAGCAAATGCATCTAAAATAATAACAAAATTAACAAATGTCTTTAAAATAATAACAAAATTAACAATAAAATAAGTTTTATATAATATCTAAAAAATAACAGCAAAATAATAGAAACATAATAGTAAAGTGGTAGCAAAACAAGGAGAAAAACAAGAAAATAATATTAAAAAAACAATTTTTTTTCCTTTAATGAATTCGGGCCGGGCAGGGCCCAGGCCAAAAATACCTTACCCGAGCCCGGCCCATTTTTAAACGGGCCTTATTTTTTTGTCCAAGCCCATTTTTCGGGCCTATATTTTTGCCCAAACCCTCCCATATTTCGGGTGGGCCTTCGGGCCGGCCGGCCCATGCACACCTCTAAGCTTCACACGGCCCAGCACATAGGCGTATGACTTGGCCATGTGGCATAAGTCAGTATACCCTCTAGTTTTCACATGACCTGGCACACGGGCGTGTGAGGCCATTTGGAAGGGTACATGGGCTAGTCACACGGGCGTGTGGTTGGCCGTGTGACCCAAGTCAGTGAGTTACACGGGGTAGGACATGGGCTGGGACACGTCTATGTGATCCCATTTCGAATGTCCACACGGTCTGTGACACGGACGTGTGTCCCTTGTATTGTGAAAATTTTCTATGCTTTCCCAAAATTTCCCTGGATTCTCAGTTTACTCCCGAATCACTTCTAATGCTTGTTTTCTGGCCTCGAGGACTCGTATTAGGGACTATACGATTGTATTTGAATGATGTTTGTTTGGAGGTGAGAACTGTATGATTGTTTTATCGATAAGTTCGGTAATGCTCCGAAATCCTGTTCTGACAATGGATATGGGTTAGGGGTGTTACAACATATACATATGCAAATCACATATCAATTATCGCAAACCACATAATTAAGTATATATGTACCACCTTTCAAATACAATCACACTGATAGTTTACCATTATGGAACATTTAACGAGTCAAACATATGCATATAAATATATAATGAACTCGAATTATCAGAGCAGAAACCAAATTAGTTATTCGTCGACAACTTTGCATTTCCCTTTGCTTTTTGATGTCCTAACATCGTCTTTAATTATGTAACCTACCTTTACCTCGGTTTGGAGCTTCTGTTTCAATTGTCCTTCCCAATTTAGCAGCAACAAGTGCTTAAAACATCATGAAATTTCCATTAGAATCCTTATTTACAGATAGTTTACTAACGTTCCAACTACATGCGACCTCATATAGGGTCTTCCACTTACACCCTACTATTCTTAAACCTTTTAACACCCTTACTCTTCAACAATCGTAACATATAGAGCTACAAGACTTACTAGAAGGTTTAATCATCCACTGAATAAATGAAATCTTAGCTCTAGCTTAACGAAGAAGAAGAGAACATTTAGGTTAGGAAGAAAGACCAGAATGTCTAGTAGAAAGAAAAACCGTCTGGGGTGCCCCTCTTCCTTCACTTTATATACTCTCGGCCCCTCTGATTTCCCTACCAAACCTGGGGCAGGTAAAAGAAAATCCAATGAAGATTTACGCTATTGTTTGACCAGTCATGGGGAGTGTCAAAACAATCCAATTGACTCCCAATTAATCTTGTTACCAGAACCAATTTGAACAATGCTCATGCAAATCGAACGTACTACACCTTGGCGATGACTTGTGTAAGGCATGGTCTTAAATACAATTAAGTCTCTTACAGCTTTCTCATTCACTTGGTAGATTCTTCGTGTTCAGCCAAAAACTCTAGGGCGTACTTTTTCTTGTGCTTATTCTTTCTTCACTTGAAGTACATTGTAGTTAAATCAGTAGATACCACTAATGGGTGGGTACTTAAACGCTAGTATGCACCAATACTCTAATTCGTGGACAAGTCAGGGTGGCAGATTATACGATTATAGTGCGCCAAAATAGTTTACATACATACCTTACTCACCTTTTTGGATTTGCCGCTTTTGGGGTGTGACACAAACCTAGTGGCTGTGACACAAACCTAGTGGCAGTCCACATGTACTTTATATTGATATGACATTATTTATTTTATATGCCACATCAAAAAATAATTTTAAAAATTATGAAAATATTGAAAAATAAAATAAAAGTTCATAAAATTTTTAATATATAGTATAAAGTACATATGATTACCATGTTGGTTATAATGTTTAAAAATTTAACATTTTAGTCAAAAGAATGTTCCTCTTTTTTTATACAATGCTTAAAACTATTCATAACCCCTACTTAACCCTCAAATAGAAGAAGAAACACGCTTAAGAATGCTCGAACCCACATATTCCTACACTAGCAACAATGGTATTACTAACCAAGCTAAAACTTAATCAGTAGTCAATATTCTTGTAAGAAAAACAATTTGACTTTTTTCAAAAGGTTGTTAAGCAAATTTGACTATTTTTTGAAAGGCTAAGAGCCAAAGTTAGCTAAAAAAATTAGGACAAAATTGATAAAAGATATAAACATTGAGAGTTAACTTTGACATTATGCCAAAATAAAATATTTATGCAAATTTTATGTATACAACACTCATTTAGAAAAATCGTGTAAAGTTGGCAATGAAACATTGACATTATCAATTACAATGGAGACTTTAAATCCTTCAATGTTTAGGTTCGAATTTTATCATGTACAATTAGTATGCATAATACTCTAGTCTCATTATATTCGTAAATCATGTATAAACTTTCTTCATGTTTTTCTCAATTCATTATTTATTATACTCTATACTAATTTAATTCTATTATCCAATCATATATGTTGGGTCGAACCCGAATTATGCAAAGAACACGAACGAAAATCGAGAAAATTAGACACAAATATTTACGTGAAAAAACATTTATGAAGAGGATAAAAAATCATAGGCAAAGAGAACGTTTACTAAAATGGCAAAAAATCGAAAAATGGAGTACAAGATGGTGAGACAAATAAACCCTGAACCCAAAATACAAAGATTTCACAAAATTTTCACAAACTCTCTTATAATTTTGTTGTTGTTATTCTAAACTGTCTAGAATTACTAAGAGGTCTATTTGTAGGCTGAATTTTATGTACAAATATAACTAAAATATTCTTAGAATAATCAAAGTTAGACTAAAAAAATATAACAGAATTTAACTAAGAGAAGAAACCTAGTTAAGTAGAGAACACGTCGCCACATCGTGATGTAACATGCTACCTCATCGTGACGTCGAGATATCAACTCTTCCTCATTCCAATGTCAATCCCATTTTGTCCAAAATTAAGTACACGCTCCACAATATATTTATATTTGTATTATGCTTATCCTCTAATTATAGTTTAGAATAGCATTTTAAAAAAAATCGTATAGAGTTTAGAAGAAAGATTTGGATTTTGGACGGAGTGGGCAAGAAAAAAACAAAGGGCATTGAATATTAATGGTATTTTGTGTCCACATGCAGAAAGGTCAAATCAGCCACTGAAATGACAAATCATGTACGTACCTGCGCCTCGGTGCAGGTTTTGATATGACTCAGGACTGAGAGAAGAGACCCCCCATTCCATACTCCAAATATTGATGCCCTCGTGTTCTTAATTTTTAGCAATAATAATAGTATAATAAAGACCTGAACAATTATAATTTTTATTTGAAATTTTGGTTTATTTATTTTTTAAGTTAAATTTAATCATTAATTTTTTAAAATAATTAAATTTCAGTCTTAATATATAAAGAGGTGTAATGTTGTTAATATCTCATTGCAGAATAGGGCGAGTTTATTCTGAATTCGATCTGATTATTTTCTAAAAGAACAGTTGGATCCGACTTAAACTTAAATCAACCATCATTTTTAAGTTTGCTTAGATAAAGAGTCTCGCATTGATAACCTTGACCAATGTAGCAGCAAAAGAGTTATAAATTTGGTTTAGTATTTCAAGATTAATGCTACACAAACTTATAAAATATATCAATATTAATATAAAACTAATACCTTTTTATTTAATTAAAAAAATTGACATTTTTTTATTAATATGTCATCAATTCAAATAGAGTTTTAAACAAGCAAAAGGGAAAAGAAACTTTAGTCAAACTCAACTTGACGGATCAATAATGTGTTTTTACGAGTAATGATAAAATTAAGAGTGGGTAAGCAGGAAAAATTAAGAGTATAACATCGGTCTTTATGATTCATAAGGATGAATAATGACCTATTTTCAAATTTCAATCGAAGTAAAGATTGAATATTGACCCAATAAAAGGAAAATTAAATAAGGTTTAAATGGTCAAAATCATCAGGCAACAGCGAAAAAAAGGTCATAGCTAATGTGAAGGATGATATAAGAAAATGAACAGAATAACCTAAAAAAGTGGCGTGAGTCAAATTAATGATTTTTTTTTTAATTTTCTAACTTTATAAAAAATTATTTTAATTCATTATTTATCTTTTTAGTTATTGAATTTGATTGTTTATTGAATTACTTCAAAACCCACCATCTGCTACATTAATAATTAATTAATTTTAAAAATTAAAAAATTAAAAATATTTTTTATACTTTTTATTTTTTAAAAAATATGTTCTATATTTTTAAATTTAAAAAATTAATTAATTACTAGCATGACATCCACGTGCATGTTACATAAGTAAAGATAACAAATATAATTTTTTTATCTATTTCGATTAATTTAACAAATAATTTAAATTCTAAAACTAATAAATAAATATAAAAAATATTTTTTAAATTGGGGGAGACAACTAAATCAGTATTCCTATAAATAATAGAGTGCAACGTGGCAATGCATCAATTAAAAAGCCACACCTCATTTGCACAAAATGGTGAAAAAGAAGAATCAACAAAAATTCCATGCCAAACAGTCATGATATGTATATTTATATTTTTAATTGATTAATTTTATGTATTTATTTAATGTAACATACAATGTTGAGAGTATAAAAGGTAATTTTAATATAATAATCTCTTTATATCTACGTAATAAATGATTAGATATTGTTTATTTATAGATTTGAATAGCTTAAATTACAATAAAAATGTAATCCAATATTACAAGTTTAATTTATTAAAAATTATCAAATTAAATATAAAACTTTAGATTTTTTTTGGGTGAAAACTTCAACTTAAACAAACAATCCAAAACATAAGCAAACCTCTATGATTCTTCTAATATACTAGATTCTAAATTAACTCTTTAGGCGATTTTCTCATAATCATTGTGTTGTAATGTTTTGTCCAACTAATTGAAATCTTAATTGTGTCCATAAAATTTTAAGATATGCCTTGAAATATAAAAATGTTTCTATTTTTCCATATGCACCATACTAATAATTCAAAAACAGAAGTCCAATTCACCTCATTACCTAGTGTCCAATCAAAATTTTCCATATTCACTCTGATCCATTTTGCAAGGTTTCTGTTGAAGAATTGTGGTTGATAATTCCTGGGCACAAGGTATTCTCAAATTTTTTTAGTATCTAGACAGTCTCTTAGGACATGTAGAATATCTTCAATCCTATGGTGGCAAATTGGGCAAGCCATGTTTTGTCCAATACCTCTTCGTAACTTTTCTTGATTAGTAAGCAATCTTTGTTTGTAGACGAGCCATAAGAAGAATCGAACACGATGTCGTCCTTTGTACTTCCAAACAATTTTCCATTTAGCCTTTTCTGCATCCCACGTTCCCGCTTTCAGCATATGGTAGACACTTTTAGCCGAAAATCCTCCATTCGTTGTGTGTACCCAAAAAATTTTGTCTGGGCCAGCAAGAAGGAGAGGTGGGGGAATATTTGCAATCCTTTTGACAATATCTTCCAGCAATCGTTCCTTAAAAGGCTCCATATTCCAAGCTCCATCCTCAACGACCGTATCTTTAAAAAGACAATCCATGATATGCCTTGTCAGTATGAGTTACGTAAGCTTTTAAAGGCCCTATTTTTGGCATCCAAGAATCCTCCCAACAGCGAACTGAGTTTCCAACTCCAATATTCCAACATAAATTTTCTTTAAGTAATGACCACACCTTCATAATCCCTCCCCAGATAACTGAACAACTTTCTCGCTTGATGTTTTCAGGGATCCTCTCTTATTTTATATTTGGTGTGCAGAACCTTTACCCACAAATCTTCTTCTTTGGTAATAAGATTATACCCTGGTTTTAGTAAAAATGAGGTATTCTGATCCTCTTTTGAAGCCCTAGTCCACCACATAGGTGAGGTTGGCATATATAGCCCTAATCCACAATTACCATTAGTAGATCCCCTTATGAATTGCCTTGCTAACCGCTCTGTAACACCCCAAACCCGACCCATTCACTAAGACCGAATTTGAAATGCCACTGCGGAAAACGTTTGAAAATTTTTTTTTTGACTTGAAGTAAAAACATATAAATTTATTGTCTTTAGAAGATCATTGTGTAGTTAAAATTCCGAAATAAATTAAGTTATTATAAAATATTCCGATTTAAAAACTTTAATATAAAATTCTTATGATATGAGGTGTTAAAATTTAAAACATAAAAACATTCCCAAATAATAATGTAAATGTCGCTCCACCTTAACATAAATAAAATTCCCAAATATTTTAATTGGCCCTTATTACAATAAATACTCATTCATAAATACTGAAAATATAAAATATTTAAAACAAGTAAAACATCTTCTGCATGGGCCACCTCGTATCCACTCCAACCCGGTCCAAGCTTTATGCGTCACCTGCGATGTTGGTAAAAATTGGGTGAGTCAAACAGACTCAGTGCATAGCTATTTCACATGTCTCCACATATGGGCTTGGCCCATGTCCACACAGTTCACATACAAAAATTATGCAATTATGAAGCCCATCCCAACCTAATGTCCATCCATCACACCTACCTTGGCAGACCCACTGCCCAAGGCCGTGGCTAATCCACCGATCAACCAAGTGATCCCACATATCTTACCTTGGCAAACCTGCTGCTCAAGGCCGTGGCAAAGCCACCGATCACATAAGTGATCCCACATATCAATCAGTCTACGGTAATGCACACAGCTATCAACCGCCGAGATGGGCACCTAGCCAACACCTCCCTTGATGAAGCACATAGCTACCATCAAGCGCTAATGTAGCACAAGGCTATCATTAGACCACGTACATAATGTACACCCTTTCCTTCTTTGTTCATCCCAAATCCCATGCATAGATATGTCATGCCACAATATCATTAAAATAAGCATACATCATATGCTATCACAATTTCATACGTATACCATAGGAAACTTATTGTCATAAAGTACTAACCTGTTTAATCGCTTACCCACCATGGGTATCCACCCTTTTAGCCTTTAATTCGGCTACCATGCACATCATATACATATAATAACACATTTAAACATTCAAGAGACAGTGCGATAACTACGCACCTTTTTGGCACAGTCTACTCAATCCCGAATACTTGCCCTACTTCTGTCGACTTGCCCCCTAAATAACCATAATAAAAATCGGTCACATTTAAACCCAAGATATAGCCTTTGACCGAAAGTCCTAGATCACTTACCTTGCTAACTAGATCCCAAAATGTCGGCTTGTTCCTAAAGTTGTCGAAATCCCCATCTAGCAAATGTTAGAATCGACTAACTTAATAACCAATAAAGTTTATGGCCGAATAGTACATATAGGCTTACCTTGCTGAATCGAATCCAAGAGACTCCCTTAAGGCTCCTTCACGTTGCTACATAAAAGAAATACTTATTATGGCAATAAGAACATTCGGCCATCCCTTAGAAACCAAGGCCATCCCTTGATCCGGCACCTTTTAAGAAAAGAATCCAAAACCGACTTCTAAAGGAGAAATACTTACCACCCAAGACACTTTCGGCTTCTCAAACTAGCGACAAGTGTAGGAGAATAATACCACTTGAAGATTCGGCTAACAATAAAAAGGAAGAAGCTTGAGACAAAGAAGTATATTCGGCCAAGAAGCAAATAGGTTCAAAGTGATCAAAATTTCGTCTTTAATGCTCTCCACAAGGTTCGGCTAAGCTTTTAAAAAGGGTAACTGCATATTCGGCTATCAAGAGGAGTAGGTATGGAGTTGAAGAAGAATAAAGGAATGGAAGAGGCCTAGGAGAATTCGGCAAAAGGAGAAATAAGTGAAGAAAAGAATTTCCAAAGGATGATCCCCCTTATATATACTACTCAAATTCGGCCACTAGTTCACCCTCCATTCATATCCCCTTATTCCTTTCCTATATTCTCTCCATACCTCTCATTCAAAATAAATTAAATAACCCCCATTCATCCACTATCTCACTATTTAAAACAAATAAAACAAAATCCTCAATTATCTACCCACTTAAAATAAATAAAATAATCCACACTTATTCAAGATAAATTAAATAACCCACATCCATCCACTATCTTAATATTTAAAACAAATAAAACAAAATCCTCAATTATCTACCCACTTAAAATAAATAAAAATAAAAACACACTTATGCTGCCATCAAGACTCGAACTCCAGACCTGCACCAAGCTTATGGCGTCATTTCCAGGCCCTTAAGTAGCGCCTTGCAACCACTTTACCAAGGCCTGTTTCTTGTCCAAAAGCGCCTAAAATTTTCCTTAAGGCCTCCTTCACCTAGCTTCTCCTTTAGACTTAAAATTCTAATATTTTTTCAAAACTTCCTCCTACATCGTTGGATTCTCAAAACCCTTAAAACACTCCCAACTACATACTAAGCCTTCTCTTACATGGATTATGCACTAACCGCATAACCCCTAATCTAGGATGTTACACACTCAGTCTCTTAAGGTAGCGTTAGTAATTCTTTTGTGGAAAAGCGAAATGCCTAAGTAGGAACCCCAGGAGGCTGCTCAAACTGCTACTCAAGCTATCGTCAACTCTGCAGGAGAATAAAATGTTAGTTTTCCGTGCATTCACTCGATGTCCTGAAAAGTTACAGAATAGGTCGAGGATTCTTTTGAGAAGTAACCCATGCTTCAAATCAGCTCTTGAAAAGATAACCAAGTCATCCGTGAAGAAGAGATGAGACAAATGGGGTCTCATTTTTGAAAGTTTAATAGGGATCCATTCATCAGAGGCCTCGGCTACTTTAATGCTATGCCCCAGCCACTCCATACACAAAACAAAAAGGTATGGGGATAGTGGACAACCTTGATGCACTCCTCTTTTCGATTTGAATTTTGCTGTGGGCACTCTATTCCATAAGGTTTGCATTGTAGACGATGTGATTGTAGACATAATCACTTTTCATAAAAATTCCTGTATACCAACTACCTGGATAGATTTGTCAATGAAATCCAACATACCCTATCATAAGCTTTTTCTAAGTTAATTTTGATGGCCATCCACTTTTTGTTCTTTCCTCGCATCAGAAATGCTTCTGCCTACGATGAAGCCCACCTGTTCTGGCACAACAAGTTTGGCAAACACTACATTGAATCTATTAGCTATAACTTTCATCACTAGCTTGTAGAGAACAAAATAGAGACTAATAGGCCGAAATTGCGAGATCTCTTCGGGTTGAGAAATCTTTGGAATAAACACAATAAGTGTGTTATTTAAATCTGGATCAATGGGCTTGCCCTTGAATATTTTTTTAACCCAGTCGCAAATTGTGCTCCCAATGTTATCCCATTGGTTCTGGAAGAAAACAATATGAAAGCCGCCATCACTATCGGGAGCTTTTAAAGAGACTATGTTGAAAAGTACTGTTTTAATTTCCTCATCTGAAATTGCTTTTAATTTATTTTTTTAAGATGTGTGTTGTACTTTAGATTTAATATCAACATAATAATTTTAAAATTTTAGATGTATGTTGTAATTTAAAATAAAAAAATTAAATTAAAATTGGTTGCCACAAATTTCAAACACTAAATTTTAACTTGGTTATCAGTAGGAACGAAAAAAGATATCAACTTGGTGAAGTTCACACGTTGAATTGTGCATCACGAAAACACGGGCATGAATCCATAAAAATGAGAAAAATAAATTAAAGTTGATATAAATTTTATGAATCATGTTGGAAATTTAATTAATTTAATTATCGTAATATTTTTTTTAAAAAATTATAATACTTTTTTGTAAGTGAAATAATTATTGATGTTATATCATTTAGTTTTTTTATTAAAATATAAAATAATATATCTTCCTAAAATTATTATTTTTTAAATTATAATAATTTTTTCATAAGTTAAATAACTATGAGATTGATTCATTTAATTGTTTTGCAAAAAGAAAAAGAAGCAATTTTATCTTTATAAAAAAATCTAAATAAAAATAAATACCAATAATATTAGAAAAATATTTAACTTAGCTCCTTTCTCATTTATGATTTTGTTTGTCTAACTTATTTAAGATGTTTCAACTTTATCATAAATCATTAAATATCATAACTTAAAATTTAAAAAAGTATTTTGAACCAAAATTAAATTTAAAATATAAATTTACATTGTTATCAATTAAACTCATCTCCCACCTCTTTGAATGCCATTTTCATTTGAATATAACTTACTTAATGTTAAAAATAAAGCCATAATACTAAAATTTATCTTTATTTTATTTTATTTAAATGCTTATTGAAATTAGTTTAATATTATTACAATTTAAAAATAATTTATATTAAGATGATCCTAAATTATTATTATAATATTTTTTTCTAATTTAATTTAACTTTAATTAAATTACTTAAAACACTTATAAAATAAATAAACATGTTTTCTTCTTTTTCAATGTTTTAATCATTTATTCCTATGCAACCAATTTTTTATTTGGGTTTTTAGGAAGTCAAAATTTTCATTTTCAATTCCAATTTCATTTTTAATTTTTAATCAAATACCAATTTTTGATAACACCACCCATGGTTTTCAATTTTCAAATTTTTTGCTGAAGGTTTTTTTTTTTCTTAATTTTTAGTTGTTGGTTTCGATTTTTTGTTTATGCTATTATTGAGGTTTAGATTTATGATGAAGATCAGACTATGTTATTAGTGTGCTCTTTACCCCTTTCAAACAAGTCTTTCAAGGAGACTTTGATTTATGGCAGAAATATCTCTCGTTCGAGGATGTATCTGTTGAGCAAAAATAAACTCAAAAATGAGTTTGGTTTAGATAGCAAGTCAGATAGGCAAGCCTCGATTTTGGTAGCATCAAGGAAGCGAAACAAGAGATGTCGCTATTGTAAGAAGTTAGGTCACGTCAAGGCAGATTATTACAATCTGCGAAATAAAAGGGCTGCTGAGAGCAACGAGGAAGATTTAGCTAATGCTAATTTGGTCGATGACAAGGGTGATGAATTCTTGTTGGTATCAATAAGTGAAAGCCCTGAACTTACATCCAAGTGGATTATGGATTTGGGGTGCTCTTCTCATATGTGTCCCAACAGGGATTGGTTCTCCATATACAATTCAATTTAAGATGGAGTTGTGCATATGAGGAATGGTTCATCCAATAAGGTAATCATTATTGGTACTGTTTAGATCAGGATGCACGACGGGACAATCAGAACACTGTCAGAAGTCAGGTATGTACCTAATTTAAAAAGAAATCTCATCTCCTTGGAAAATTTGGACTCGAAGGGTTGTAGAATTAACATCGAGTCAAACAGCATTAAGGTATCCCGTGAGGCTCTCGTTTTTATGAAAGGTAAAAAGATTTACAGTTTTTATGTTCTAGAAGGATCAACGGTGATTAGTGAAATCAGACGTCCCTCGTCTGTTAAGGAGTCAAAGTTGATTCGTTTGAAGCGGAGACAACTTAGTCATAGTAGGGAAAAAGGTATAACCCTTTCGTATAAGAGAAGTTCTCTTTTGGATGCAGGTTTTGAAAAGATAAGGCATTGCGTTCGTGAAAATCAAACCCAAGTCAATTTTGATTTGGTAGCGCACAAGTTGAAGGCTAGAAGTCTTCAAGCTTTTAAGCACAACTTCGACTCTGTTAATATCCTGCATAGTTTGAGATAGGCCCATGGAGGGCTTTGGTAAAGAAAGCATGTGGAAATATGAGTCAATGTGAAGATTTTTAGAGTATGTCTCACATTTCGGTCAAATTAAGACACAATTAGAGAGTGATGTCGCAATGAGGAGGAGCTCTTTGTCCCGATAAGCTGCCGACGTCACGACACGACACCATCTCATCTTGACGATGTGAATTCCATGTCGACACCACCTCGTCTTGACGATGCGAATTCCACATCAAGACATGGCGACGTGTCATGCAATTTACTCAATTTTCTTCTCCTGGTTAAACTCTAATTATTTGTTTTAGTAGAACTTTGATTAGTGTAAATTATTTTAACATTATTTAACCTACGAATTTTGCCTATAAATAGGCTCGTTTTCCACCCTAGAAGAATAACACATTACACATTTAGGTCTTAGCTTTTACAAGCTTTTAGAGAATTTTTTGTTTATATTTGGAGGGTTCTTATTTCGGGTTTAATTTTTATCTCTATCTTTTTAGTCTTCATTTTTTCTGTTATAGTGAAATTATCTTTACCTGTGCTTTTTTATCCTATTCGGTAGGGGGTTTTTCATGAAAATATTTGTGTTCGATCTTTTTAATTTTCTTTGATATATTACATATTCGTTGCTTAATCGGATTTATCCCTAATAATATGCAAAGGTGAAGCATTCAATATATTCCTTAAGTAAGGTTTGGAACTTTTGTCTGAAAAATATCAGATGAAGTTATACCTATCCAGAGGTTCCATCATTCTTGACTTCAAACTTCTAAGGGTGAATTATACAATTTGATCACCTACCTTTCATAAATATTTGTTTTAGAAACCAAAAATAAAAAGTTTATAATATGAGTATTATTGTTAATTATATACATTTATTATTCTAGCCATTGTCATTATTTACTTTTACCATTTTAGTTATCCGTTGTTAATTTGTCACCACATATGCTCATTTAAGTCACTCAACTTTGATAAATTTCTATTTTGATTATTCATTTTATTTTTAGAATTAATTTTTAATTGTTAAAAAAAACCTTGAGTTTTTACAGGGAAGTGAGTTATTTAGTTGCTAAGATTAAATCCAAAATTTTCACTTGTAACTCAATTTCATATAAAAACTCAAATCTTTCCTTGCAGTAAACCATAACTTTTTCATTTTTATTGAAAAACTAATGGTGTGTTTGTTTGCCAGTATTTCAATTTCTGGAAATTGTTTTCCCAATTTTCTAGTGTTTGTTTGCTGGAAAACAATTTCTATTTGGAAAATGAATTCCAAAACACGGGTAAAATGGCTTACAATTTGGGAAAATGTCTTACCGTTTTAATTTCTATAAGACATTTTCCTAAAGCTCTCAGGCAGATCCCCTTTTTCCTTCCTTCTTTATTTTTCCTTCTTCCATTCTTTCTCAGCCAATTTCTTTCTCTCTTTCTCAGAAAATTTCCTACTCCTCTTCGGTTGAAAGCGTCAGAGATTCTACCACAAGACTGGTAATCTTCCTTTCTGTTGAAACGAAAAACCAGTAAATTTGCACTCCAATCGTTTCATTTATCGCTTCATTCGCTCCTCCAAGCACACTTCTTCCCCTATCATTGTTAACTCATCGTTTAATAATCTCTCCTATTTTGATTTTTTAGACCCCCGAAATTAGAGCTTTTTCCAATTTATTGCTTTGCATGTGTTAATCAAATCGGAATATATATATAAGAATTTATTGTTTTAATTCACGTTTCGAATGGTCTGATTTTGCATCCTATCTTGTTATTCTTTGATCGGGTTCTCGATTAAACTGTGAAAGGCTTTTTTTGGGTGGGGGAGGTTTTGAGCTTGATATTTTTGGCTGTATTCGAAGTTAATTTTATTTGTTAATTTTGGTACAGGAAATTTAGTAATTGAAGAGCTTATACTGTGAAATGTGAAGCTAAAGTCCTTAAATCTTCGCTGGTAAGCGTCGGGTTAATCTTGCTTGGCGGGGGGGGGATGCTGGAAAATATAATGGCGGATACTTTGTGGGTATTTTGGGGTTTCATGTTGGCAGTGCTTTGTTTATGGATATTTTGATCTTGTTCTAGTCTTAAAGAGAGTAGTATGACTGACCCAAATAAGCAAACATATGGGAAACAATATTAAGGTTTTTCAAATTGATTTGGAGTTACAATTTGCTGAATTTGGTTTAAGGACTGGTGAATAAGGAATAAGATGTTGCAAGGAATGTTGAGTTAGCTTAAGATATGGTGCCATATAATGCTGTCAAAAGTGGGTTGTTAGGGAGAGTTTGCATTTGAATGGAAGTGGTTTAGGCTATTTTAGTTGTTTAAATCATGTAGGGTTTTTTTGTGAACCAATCTAGCTATAGTGTCCAGTGAGTTCAATTGAAGTTCTTATAATGTGAAATGTGAAGTTAATTCTTTCAATTTTCATTGTTATAATTGGTGGGGATTTGAGATAACATTATTGTTAAGTTTCTGTGCTGAGGATTGATAAGTTCTCTATCATGTCAAGTTACTTGTTTGGCCAGAAAATAAAAATATGTTGGACTATGTAATGGCGTATGGGCATTTTGTGTTTTATGTTGGAAGTGGCTTTGTTTATGGATATTTGGTCTTGTTCTAGTCTTAAGACAATAGTATGATTGACCCAGAGAAGCAAACTTGAAAAACAATATTATGATAATTTTTTAAAAAATTTGATTTTGAGCTACAATTTGCAATAGAGACCTATTTCCTGAATTTGGTTTAAGGCCTGGTAAATGTGGAATAAGATGTTGTAAAGAATCTTTAGTTAGCTGAAGATATGGTAAATTGATTTTGACCCTACCTTTGACTTCTTTTTATGTCTGTATCTCATTACTACATGTATAGGAGTATAAGTTGAATTTAGGGGGAGCTGAGCTTGTAATTTTGAAGTGCTTACAAGCAAGGAGGAGAGAAAATGATGAATAAGTTCAAAATAGTTAAGAGAGGCCAGAAATAAGGGGGAGATTGGTTTGCGAATCATTAGAAAATGATGAATAAGTTGCAAATATAACTTTTGGTTCTCCGTTTAGCTTGGAGAAAATTGGTTTCTATTCGGATCTAGCAGCAGATTGATAAACCATATGTAGTATATAGTCCATGCTTATTAGTCGTTAACATTGAGAATATGAGTGGTGCTAGTGATGAGCTTTCCTCATTTTGCATAGATGTGATCAAACTTTGAGAAGATGCGGTGAAGTAATCTGTAATCATAATCTGACATGGATCTGCAATTGTGATAATGTGATCGCACTTGTATTTGGTGTCCTTTTGGTTTTAGTATTATAATTAAAATAGCAAATATCTGAACCAAGCCATGTAGCATATCTTTTCAAGAAAATTCAGTTCTTAGAGAATGAAATTATGCTGGTTGAAGGATTAAGTTAACTAGGACTTTATTTTTCATTTTTGTGGATTCTACATGCTTCAAAATAAATGATAATGCATTCCATCTGCTACTTTTGAGTGTCTAAAAATTATCTTTATGGTTACATTATGCAGAGATTTTCATAGTTGAAGGAGATTCAGCTGGATCTGAAGCCAAAGCTTTTTCAGTTAAAAGTAGAAGCATAGAAAAATTTGACTTCAAAAATTTTCTCAAGGTTGAAGATATTGATACTTTAAATGTGGTGTAATATTAGTTATGCACTTGGACAATGTTATTGTTATTATGTGGTGTACTACTAATTATGTATTTGGATAATATTATTAATTTCTAGTATTAATTATGATTTGGAAGCTAATTTATAATTATTCAATCCTTGTTTTTTATTTTGTTATAACACAATTACAAATAATTTATTTGCCTTTGGATGTTTTCAATTTATGACGATTAATATTCTAACTTAATACTTGAGTAATATTATATTTTTAATTTGATTTATTTATTTATCCATAAACCATTGCAATATATGTAAAAAAAAATTTAAAATATAAATTTATTAATATATATATAAATTTATTAATATATGTAAAAACAGTTTTTCCGGAAAATATTTTCAGGAAATCTACCAAACAACAGAAAATATTTTACACAGATTCATCCAAACACCTGAAAAGTAAATCATTTCCGAAAAAGTAAATCATTTTCCAGAAATCATTTTCCGGAAATAATTTTACTGACAAACAAACGGAGCCTAAATTTTAAAAAAAATAAAAGAAATTAACTAGATAAAATAGTTTTTCCTGCAAAAATCTAAGTTTTTCTCCAGATAACTTTCTCTAAAGCCCTAGATATTTTCCTCTTATTAAAAAACTAAAATTAATTATGAAAAAGAAGAAAAAAAGAAATAAAAAAGATAAATTGATTTTTACTATAAAAACTAAAGTAAATCTCAAGTTTTTTTGCTTCCCTTTTTCTGAGAAAAAATTAAAATTAATTCTAAAAAAAGAAAAATAAAGACAAGAAAAACAAGAAAATGAGGTTCCTGATCTAGATTTTCATTAGTGAAAACTCGTTTTTTCCTATTAAAAAAAAAACTAAAACTAGTTCTAAAAAAATAAAATAAGTGATAAAAATAAAAATTTACTAAGTTTGGTCACTATATAAGATCAAATTAATACTAAAATAATTAAAATATCTAACAACAACACTCATATTGCAAACTTTTTATTTTTTATGCTCAAAGTAAAATTTTATTAAAATTAAGTTACCAACTTAATAATTTACCTAAACCTTTTAATCGAGATAGGTTTAGAACCATAAAATTTGCTGCAGTTGGACTGAAACAAGCCATACTTCAAGAGAGAAAAGAGAGAGAAAGCGAATCCAAGACACACTAAAAGGACAAGTTCAGTGCTGTGGACACCATATCTTCACTTTAATTCCTGCAAGCCCACAAAAGATAATAAAAGGGGGTCCTCTCCTCTCCTCTCCTCCTCTTTATTTTTTGTTTTTTCCTCCTCTTCCTTGCTGATTATCTCTTTAAGAGATTCCGTAATCAGCTTTTGTTTCTCATGGAACTGTCTTAGTGTGGCCAACCAAACAACCCTTTCAATTCAATTCAGTTCAATTCTATCAACACACACCATATATATATATTGCCTCCATAGAATCTTACTTTGCCTTGCTTGTTTGGGGTTTGTTTAGGGTTACAAAGAGTGGGGATTATATCAGATAGAGAGGAGAGACTAGAAGATGTCAGTTGCCAAAAAAGAAATGTGTTGGGCGAGGCAATAATTAGGAGCTGGACCAGTGTGCAAACTCGGAGAGGGCTTGTCGATTGTACCATGTCTCTCAGTGTCACCATCCTCTAATGCTCATCACTGGTTTTTGAGAGTACAAACCAAACCCACCTGTTTCCTTTTGATTGATGGATTTTGGGTCAATTGGGTGATGGGAAACACAAACCCCTTCACAAATCTCTCTTTATCCCTCTCTTCTCCTACCAACCATCTCCTTAGTTCACCTTCCTTAATCTATGCTAAACCAACGCTTTCCTGCTTGGTTTGGTCTTAAATAGAGTTTCGACGACTCTTACAGAAAAAAAACCTGTGATCAAGTTTTAACTCATCAAGGTAAGCTCTTTGTAAACTTGTCTCAGCTAAGGGGCCCCATATCATAGTCCTCTTTCCTGTTTCAGCTTCCAAAACTATATTTTTATCACTTTTCTAGGGTATTTATATATATAATTAAATTTATTTTAGTCACTTCAAAATTTTCACTTGTCTCTACACTGCTCAAGCACTTGGGTTTTGTCTCCAGGAACAGGAAATCGGGATTTAGTGAAACGAGTTGGTGGGTTTAGCACTAAAACGTCAAAGTCAGGGATAATTTTGTCTTTCCCACTAATTATTTCTTTGATCAAGTGAAGAAGTGGTGATGAATTAGGGTTGAAATTATTGCATGTGGTCATGATGATGGGTTTGAGAACATACAGATTACTAGTTCATTAATTCCCTAATAATAAAAAACTGAGATCGAAGGCTTAGATCAAGGTTTTAATGGAACTGAAAGGCCAAGATATTAAGGAAATGGGGATGCCAAGCTCTTTTAGTTACAAAAATCAACTCAACAAAGACTCTTATTCTTCAGCACCTGTAAATTCAGCTACGGGAGAAAGAAGAAGAGATCGAACGGTTCATGGTGACCCCAACCTACCTCAAACCCTAGATGATCCACTTTCAGTACCAAACCCCAGAAGAGATCCGGACCCAGATCCAGTTTCAGCTTCCACAGCTACCACCGGTGAGATAGCAGCTGCGGCAGATAGCAGATCACCGCCAACACCGGAGCCCCAACCAGACGCTGGTCCAACGTCGGCAACCTTCAGCTTCACTCCTTTGATTAGGTATAAAGAATGTTTGAAGAACCACGCCGCCAGTATGGGCGCCCATGTGGTCGATGGTTGCGGGGAATTCATGCCGAGCGGCGAAGGAGGCACGCCGGAAGCGTTGAAATGTGCGGCCTGTGAATGCCATAGGAGTTTTCACAGGAAAGAAATAAACGGGGAATCACAGTATGCACCGAGCAGCTATTATTATACCAACAACAACAACGACACAAGGAGAAACGCTGTACGTCCTCCTCGACGAGCAACACCCCTTCACCATCAAAGATTCTCCCTTGGATTGTCTGCCAGTCCTGCTGCTATGTCGGTTGCACCACTGATGATGAGCTTTGGTGGCGGCGGCCCGGCCGAGTCATCGAGCGAAGATCTCAATATGTTCCATTTCAGTGAAGGAGGGCAACAACCTTCACACCCATATTCATCAAAGAAGAGATTCAGAACCAAGTTCAGCCAAGAACAAAAAAATAAGATGATGGAATTTGCTGACAAATTGGGGTGGAAAATCCAGAAACAAGATGATGAACAAGTGCAACAGTTTTGCGATCAAGTGGGAGTAAAGAGACAGGTTCTCAAAGTTTGGATGCACAACAATAAACAAGCCATGAAGAGAACAAATGTAAGAGACATCTAATTTCTTCCTAAAACACATAACAATTTCATACAGAATATATATATGCATTTGATTTAGAGAATAATTTTTGGATATAAAAATGTGAATAACAAAATAGAGATGGAGGAGGACATAGATTCTTACTATATTTGCTTATTTTTCCTGATTTGTAAGAAATGTTTGCTTACCAAAATTAAACAGTCTTTCTTCTCTAATCTTTCTTATTATCTACAGTTCTTAGAAACTTTTGCAGATTATAAAACTGTAGAAATCACAGCTTAAGCTCTCTTTCACTAAACCACAAAGTTTCATATACTACAATTACTTTTCTCCATGGAAAAACTAGGAGAAGAAAGAAAAAGAAAACATATGTATTAACAAAATATAATGTATGCATATCTTTTCCCCCCTTTTTTCCCCCTCCAAAATGTTCCAATTGGCCCATTAATCATAAAAAGCCAGAGCAAACGGAATATGATGGGGTTTTTCGATACTGACATGATTAACAGGCATCATAAAAATCCCATTCTTTCAAATCCTTTCCCATTTTTTTGCATTTTCAAGTTGGGTCATAGACTCAAACTTTGAATATTTCCTTGTTTTGGTGTTGCAAATTATTCAGTTTCTGGGCCATACATGTTATACAATGTATCTAAAACAGAACCCCATTTTGTCTACTTGGCCAATCAAAGGTGTAAATATGGGAAATGTTGCCAACACAGTTTGTTGCATGTATAGACAATAGATATTTTATAAATCATAATCATAAGCTAGTGGAATTAAGCTTAATCTTAAGCTTCTTTCTTTGTTTTTATCCCCTTTTCAATTTGATAGATGTAAGATAAAAATAATATAATATAATAAATTTCCTATGCATTTTAAATGATTTGAGAAGTCTATTCATAACAATCACATGCATCCAAAGAGGACATTTCAAACAATTTGACAAGTATATCCATATTCAAATCAATCAACCATAAAAGTAACTACAAAGCTGAGAAATTGCATGAACATGGCAATAAGGAACATGCAAATATAAACTAGTATTGAAGCATACAATATAATTAATATTTAAATATAAAACAGGAGATATACTAACCAAACGTGTAGAGCTATAATAACTAGGTGATTGAAGCCAAGTAGGGTTAGTGTTCAAAAGATTCAGCTTCATAAATATTAAGTAGGGGTTTACGTGCACAGCTCAACAATGTAAAACTCTAGTCTAGAGGGACAACTAGTTGAATGAAGAAATAGAAGCATTGGGAGGAAAACAAATCAAGAAGGTAATTAAGTTAGTCCACATATAAATGTTGGGAGAAAAGCTAACCAAGATCCACGCATAAACCGTAGGGGAAGGTCATAACCTCTCACAGGCATTTAAGAACAAATCCATGCATTCACTTAAAAAGGGACATCTATAAAGAAAAGGGTGGCATAATGAAAAGCCTAGCCATTTATTTATTTATTTTTAGACAGAGTTACATATGCTAATATTTCAATCTCAAATTTAATAAATGTCATATCTTAAGGAAAAACTTATCCATCTCTTAGAAGAGACTACATGAATGAACTTTGTTCGCTATGAAGTCTTCTTTAAAAATGAGAGGAGAATTACTCAAGCTAAGTTCAAAACTTACGTAGATTAACCCTCTCACAACTTCGAGTTCAATCCAATTTTTGAAAGGCCTGATCAAGAAAATAACAAATTATAAATTTTTGAAAAAGCCAAAAATAAGCTTCTATTTTTTTTTTCTTGTCATTTCTCGGTAAGGTTAAGAACTTAACAAATTTGAAAGTGTAATGAGACCAAGACCTCTACCTACACCTCTTGTCAAATACAAATACTCTTCATAGGTAAACTCAAACTTTGGGATGAAAAAACTAATTATATTCATATCTTTCCAATAGGTAAATAGTACAATTTATAAACACCATTTTCATCAACTCCTAATCCTAGATCTGTTGAAATTTCTCATATACGTAAACAACTATGCTATATACACATGTATCACTTGTAGCCCTTTTTATAAATAAATAAACTAATAAACTAATTCTAATTGTGTAACTGATTAAAAATTGATCAAGTATTTTTGGTTCTATTTTCATGTTTTTATTCATGTGCTATAATTGTGTAGATTTACCAAACAACCATACTTGATATTTACATCCCCCCCCAAAAAAAAAGGTAAAATCCTGGAGGAATTTATGGGGAAAATGACTACAATATTTGATAAACTACAAATTTCATTCATTTCCCCTCATATCAAGCAGACAAGTTAAAATATGTTGCTAAGTGACACGAACATGATAATAAAAGTAACTAAGATACAAAATAAAATAAGACAAAATAATAATATGAACACAAATACACGAATTGTTGGGTCTAATATTTAGGACGCAACAATTTATGGAAAAAATCTTCTTGCAAATGGGCTTAATAGTCCAGTTTCCAAATATCAAGGATAAGCCCAGGTCACTACATTGTCAAACTTACACAGCCCAGGTTCACTTTGCACTACACTTTTGATATGGGGTTGGAAAAACAGAAACATGAAATTTGTCATGTGGAGAAATTATGTTTTATGCTTCCAATACCATTTTTGTTTAAATATACTACCAAAATGAGCAAAAGACAGTGCACAAATTGTTTTTTATAATATCTAAATGCCTATATCTGCATGTGAATTTCTAGATAATAGGAAATAAAAGGAAAGGATTAACATTCCTCAAATACTATACTTAAGGGGAATTTTTTTTTTTTGAAAGATTATGTTTCAAGAACGGAAAAAGTAATAATAATGACAGTGACTCACAGATTGGTTCACTAAGTCGGCAAGTAGAAAATGAAGCATATGTTTCTCCTACCTTATTCTCCATCATCTCTTTAGCTTCATCATAGGTGTTTGATGCTTTATCACTTCCATAATTTACAGCTTGGCAGTATTCTCCTTGACAACAATAACATGATATGAAGCTGTATTCATTTTTTGATTGCCTTCTTCATAGGCATTGGCTACTTTATCCCTTACATATTGCATAACTCCTGTCATTGTTTCTTTTTGGCATCATCAGCTTTATCAGAAGTCACACACTTCTCTTCTGACAAGTATTGCCCAAGGCATCGACTGTTTTGTCTTTCTTACAGACCATTGTTCCTGCCATTGTATCTAAAACATTAACAAACTTATCTGAAGCAACATATGCAACTATGTTAAGCTTCTGGTTAGCATTATCAACTCCATTATCACCAGCCTCCTAATAAGTGACATTTGCTCTAGCTTTATTAGCAACATAATTAAGAACATAAGTAATCATCCATCATACATACCGACAACAAGAAGAAAAAACAAATCCGAATAATTAGAAAAGAAAAAGACGAATTAATTGTTACCAGTGAAGACAAACGGATGTGCATCCATGGTCCTTGAGGCAGGATCTCCGACTCTATCCTATATATATACAATTTATCAATGTTTATATTTTGTTTCATGTTCGGGGTTCATGATTATTTTTCTTGACAATATCATCTTTAAAATTCAGAGTTGCATCTCCACTTAAATGTAACATGTTTTACATTGCATCCAATACTAGTATTATTCTATTCAAGTCCCACTAATAAACTAAACTAAACCAAACCGATCTCCAATTGGCCTGATCAATCATAATAATGTAACATTTTTTGCGGCTAATTTGGACATGATATGGTCGACAGATCAGGAACAAGAGACCATTAGTGGTCTTTTAGTTTCTCTCCTTCCTTAAATTAAGAAAAAAGGGGTCGAACATGCATGAACCATATTTCATTCATAAATATAATTAAGCTAACTGATTCATGGAAATAATTAAAGGGAAAAACAAAAAAAACAACCCTCCATCTAACCAATTCAATGTCATAGATTTTTTTAAACTTAAACCCTAATTACAACGAGTGACTAACTAATCTCGCATCAAGCTTATAATTTATCCTAATGACGCACATTTCATTTTCCACTTTTACAAACTACATAAGTGGATCCACTATAGCTTTCTCCAGTCAAGAAAATACACAATATAGATAGAAATTTCAAACTTAAATTTGAGTAAAATCATAATTACTACAAATTCCAATCACGTTCATTCACCTATATTTTAAGATAAATATCCTAGTAAAATGAACCACATTAAACAAAACCTAGCCATAAATCAACCACATTAAGTTCTAGCAAAATGAAACAAAACGCCAAAATTTAGATAAGGATTGATCCCTAACATTTGGCCTATCGGTTTCATGGGCGTCCATCGCACTGCTCATGTCGTGAATTTGAGTCACTACTTGTGACGTGTAACTATGATATGTGCGTGTGATTTGTTCATGACATGTGACTTGTAAGACGAGTGTATGTATCACTAGGTTCTAGGCAACCACCTTTCCTATCCCCTTCCTACCCCGTGACACTAGGACCTCATTTGCACTTAAAATGTTGAAGTAAATTGTATTTCCTCTAATTTGCAAAAAAAAAAAAAAAAAAAAAATATAGTTTAACATTTAATTAACTAGTAATATCGAATTAGCAAACATTTCACGTTGTAATTATTCCTTTCTCTAATAGGAGACTAACAAATCAGTTATTTCCTCCTGATTTTCAGTTATTTCCTCCTAAATAGATTAGGATCAATTCTCTTTAAGCAAATGATCTAAAGAGATTACAGACGCACTTTTTCTACATATCGTAGGATGGTTTAAGTTTATGTATTTGATAATTACTCAGGGATCTTGTGAAGCAGGTCGGGAGTCCTCGACATCTTGCATGGGATAAGCGGCAATGCACATTGCTTGTTATTTTTTCTATACTTCGATTTCGGCATTCTCCATTGCAGCATTCACCGTCTCCTCTGTTCCTCTAGCCAACCTGATCCCGGAAATCCCCACCGATAACACACTAATCTATTACCATCACCGCCACCACCATTTTCTTCTTCTACATCTTTTTCTTATTCTCTTTCTAGAATACTGTGTTTTTTTTGTCCTTGGAAAAAAAGTGTTTCAGTAACAAAAACTAGACAGGAAGGAAAAAAGAAAACAACAGAAAATTGAAAACCCTACATGATTGTGTCGGCTATTGCTCACAAGCTGTTGATTATAGAAGGGAAAAGAAGAGAAAGGAAAACAAGGGTGATAGGAGGAAGAGAAAGAGGTGAGTTTTAGAAACGTGGCGCTGTGAGGGGGAAGAAATGGTGCCAGCAACATGCGACGTGTATTTAGGGCAAGGCAAGCAAACTGTTGACGGAGAAATTATTTTATGAATTTTTTTTATTACATCATCCATCATCCGTTTAATTAAAAAGGAATATATATATATTATATATATTATCTGGGTTAGCTACTTTTATTCTATTTTATGGCCCAGAAAGGAATATATGGTATAAAATCTTTTAAATCTCAAACCCAAACAGGCAATCCTTTTTGCTTTGTTCATTTTGTCGTTTGTGACGCTTTCTTGTTTTTTTGGGGAAAGTATGGGTCATTTGGGATGATTTGCAAAATTGTCGGGTCACAGTGCAAGACGTCAATGCCAACATTCACTCGGACAAATTGTGTTTCAGTATTTTGTTGGAATAGTAGCCAAGCAACCTATACACAAATCCATGTGTAATAAATATATATTTCTCGAAATGATTAATAATGGTTACAACAATCAATTAGAGAGTGAATAAATAGTGTCGGTTCCACAATGCTGGTTATAACAATCAATTAAATTATGTAAGGTCTTGGGTTAGACAATATTGGTAGTTCAAATCATAGGTAATGCAAAAAAACCACTAACAATGGAGTTTTAGAGTTGGATGATAGGATACTCAAAGGGGAGGCTGGTTTGGCATATATCTCAACTATTGAGTATTCTATTTTATAGATGTAAGTGTTAGGTAGTGAGCAACGGCAACAGTGTAAAATTTTTTAGGGTTGAAATTAAATTTTAATTCTTATGATAGTAAAAATGTAAGTTTATCATTTGAATAGTCTATATATTTAAAATTTTTAGAGGATTAAATCAAAATTTTATATTTTTAAGGGATAAAGTGTAATTTTACCTTTACTAATTTAAAATTTTAAAAAAATTAAAGACCCTAAATGAAAAATTTTCCATTTTAGGGCAGGTCGGGGCTCCTGCCAAACCCCTGGCTACTCCCCTGGTGGTGGGTAAAGTCTATGTGAGGTAACTAGTCGGAGCAACATTAAACTCAATAAGTAATGGATTGACAAATGTTGACAAGTGTTATTTATATGTCATTAGAATTGCATGAGCTCACTTCATGCGACTTAGTGTTTGCCGAGGTTGAGACTAAGTGTTTGGTTAAGAATAAGGTCGAAGTTTGCCAAAATTTATGCTTAAATATTGAGTGATTCAAAGAAGGTATAAACAAATACAAATGATAATGAAGCTATTATTTTCATAAAAGAAGGAATAATATAGCCTTATAAGGCAAATTATTCTTTATAGTTTTGGAAATGGAAATTGATTAGTAAAATATAATTGAAGCAACCTTAATATTTTTTTATAGGAAATGCTAGTGTTGCCAAAAGAAAAAATATCAATATGAAACTTCACAACGTGTAATTCATAATTAGTTGATTTTTTTTTAAATGAAAAATTATATAATATTCTTAAAAAGTATAAAAAAAATTAAAAATCCAAAAGTATATAATTTTTTAAATATATATTATATTTTGAAAAAAAATGTTTAAAACATTATAAAATTTCAAAAAATTTAAAATCAAATTCTTTAAATTAAAAAAATTGAACTATTTATCTATTTTTTCTTTTTGTAATTTTTTAAACTCAACAAATCATAAATGAATACGTGAGTTAACGTCATATTCAATTATATTTATTTGCTCACTTTTGAATAGTATAGGAATTAAATTGTCCCCAAAATAATACTAAATTATTTATCCACTAATAATTTATCAATAGAAGTAATAAATGTAATAATTAATAGTCATTTTTGCTCACTTTCTATTAATAAATGATTGTTGATGATGCTATAGTGAAAAAATATTTGAATATTTATTTCCACATTTCTCTAACATTATAGTGTCATGAGGCGCAGGTCAAAACCTGTGATGAATGCACACAATACGTCTCATGGAAGACAATTTATTAAATGTGGCTCATTTAATCCACTTGAAACCTATCTACTTGAAATTTTGGTGGCCTAGTAGAACACTCTAGTAAAATTAAAGCTACCATGGTGAATATTATAAATACTAAAGGATAAGATTGTATAGAGTTTAAATCCCTTAGGACTCTCATCTTGTAGATAGGCTTTAATCTTGATTGTCGATTTAATTTAAACTATATCGTTGGATTTAGTGGAGCTCAACTATAATAGAGGCATTCCCCCTCATTTATACCCATCCCAATCATAGTCATTAAATATATATGAGAGCATTTACTCAAAATTTGGTGTGCATTGTTTTCTTGTGACTTTTCTGTTCGATTTGAGCTCTTTTCTCTTTTGTGTTTGCTTTCGTTTTACTTTGGTGCCTTAAAGAATTTCCTTTGTGAATTATCACTTTTGAGAGTAAGGTTGACTTATGCAAATTCAAAGTAAAGGAATTGCCTAAGGTCGCGCGATTTGCGAGACTAAAGTTCTAGCCCATGATAATTGGTATCAGAGCTAAGGTTCTAAGGTATCAGCCAAGATAACAAAAGGAGTAGACGAGCATATTAAGTTTAAAGAGACCTGTGGTGGGGGTATAAAAGTTAACAAATCAAGAGATATGATGTCAACTTTAGAAAGTCAAGTGGTCAATCTCGAGGAATCCATGGGGGATGTGAAGGAAACATTTGAGGTAGTTGAGGGACGCCGTAGAGTTGGATTCGATGAAAGAGGAACTCAAGGAATTTGTGGTGGAAGCTCTCGATTCCAATGTGGAAGTAATACAAGGGGTGCTCAATTCCAATATGGATAAGTTGACAGTGAAGAATGATGCTCTCAATGCTATGGTGATGTCTTTGAATGAGGAAACTAAGGCCACGATGAACGCGTTGAACACGAGAATTAAGGAGCTCGAGGGAGAGCTCGTTGTGTGTAGAGCCATAGCGGGTAATAGGTTTTTGAGTGCAATAGTAAACTGTGATATGAATGTCGCCAAACTAGAGAAGTTTAAAGGGGCAATGTTCACAAGGGATGTGGACAACTTCTTGTGGGAAATGGAGCAATACTTCTATGTCATGGGCATCAAGGATGATGATGCTAATGTAACTACTACTGCTAGATATTTTACTAATTTCGCTCTTTTATGGTGTCTTCGTAGGTCTACAGATGAAAAACGTGGTCAAGTTATAATTAGGACTCGTGAGGAGTTCCAAAAAGAGTTCAATGAGAGTTTTACCCATAATATATCGAGAAGGAGGCTCTGATTAATTTGCGCCAGTTCTCGGAACAAGGCACAATTAGAGAGTATGTGAAGGAGTTCAATTAATTGGTGCTCCAAATCACATATTTGAGTGAGAAAGAGGCATTCTTTTTTTTTTCATGGATGGGTTGAAGTCATGGGTTAAACTTGAATTAGAATATCGAGGGGTCTAAAAACTATCCAAAGCCATAATCATGGTAGATTCCTTAATTGAGCTTAATCTGAGGAAAGACAAGTTCGAGTTTTCCAAGCCCAAAGAGAAGAGAAATTATGGGAGAGATGAAGGACAGGTTGAGTATAGAAATGGTAATTGTGGCAATAGAAAACCACGAAATAAGAAGGGAAAATTGTTGAACTTGCTTTATTTACAAATTATTTTGATATAACAAACAAAAATATTTTTCAATAAAGTTTGTTTTTCAACAAAGAAATTATAAAGTTCAAAGCATAAAAATTATTTCAAGGCTTCCAAACATCTTAGAAGATGTTTTGAACACTTAAAAAAATTTTAGATAAAGTTAAAAAACGGTTTAAACTTTTTTAACTCAGTTGAAACATTTTTAAATCAATTGAAAAACTGCTACCTACAAAAAATATCTATATCATTCAATAAGTATCGATACTCATACAATTTTTATCGATACCTTTTTCGAGATCAATATCAAACTTGCTTACTAACTTGAAACAAAAATTGAGCAAAAGCAAAAAGTATCGATACCTATTGTATTTTTATTGATATCATCTTTGATGCTGATATTGTTTTTGCATTCTGACTTGATGATTTTTCAAACAATCAAAAAAAGTATCGATACCCTTTTACCAGGCATCGATAAAATGTATTTGGTATCATTGTAAACTAACTTTAACATTTATTGCATCAAACATTAAATGTTGGTAGTATCGATACTCGTAGAAAAAGTATCAATACCTTTTGTTGCAGGTGAATTAAATGAACTGGTATTTTCATCCAAAGGGTCTTTTAACTTCCACAACAACCACAACGGCTGGAATTAAATTAGAGGGTATAACTACCATCTTCTAAAGGTCCTACAACAAAAAGAAAGAGAATCAAAGCTAAAAGATCAATCAAAACAACATTTGTGCCAAAATTCTGTCATACTTTTCTTGTACACACTTGTGAACTTTTATTGTTATTCTTTTAGCTCAAGTGTATTCTTGTTTATTTGTGCTTAATTGGAAAACATCCTAATCTTATGATGATTATTTCTTTTTTTGCTTATTTGTTATTCTCTTTGAGTGGGTTGAGTATTAAGGTTTGGGTAGAAACCTTAAGGTAGTTGCAATCTTAAGATTTGGTAGAAATCTTAAAGGAATTGTAAGGTTAAACCTTGTCCTCAAAGGTTGTCAAATTAGTGAATTTGAGAAAATCCTTAGTTATGAAAAGCTAAGGTAGTAGAGTAGGCAAGTGGGACCAAACCACTACAAGTCATTATGTTCAATTTTTCTATCATTTCTTTCAAGCTTCCACAATTTTTTTAAAGGCCAATTCACCCCCCCTCTTGGCTATTTTCGGTGATCAATCGAGCTAAAAATAGGTATTAGAGCTAGTTTCTAAAAATGATTTAACAACCAAGAGAAAAATCTTCAAAGAATCTCAAACGATCATCAACACATTCTACAACAATGAGGTCCACTCCTGGATGAAATTTTTATGAAGAATCTCAGTCCATCTCAAAGCCTCTATACTTTAATGGAGAAAATTACTCTTATTGGAAGACAAGAATGTTATTTTTCATTCAAGCGAATGATCTTGCAGCTTGGGATATCATCATGGATGGTCCCTCCATTTCTTAAAAACAATGAGAGCAACTAGTGTCAAGGAGTAAGAGAGAATGAAGTGAATAAGATAAAAGGAATGTACAACTCAATGCTAAAGTCATGCATATTCTATTTTGTGCACTTGGTCCAGATGAGTATAATAGGGTGTCATCTTGTTCCAATGCCAATGAGATGTGAGACATGCTTGAGGTCACTTATGAAGAATAAGAAGAAGCCTAATTCTTCTTTATGGTCATTGATGACTCTAAGGTAACTTCTAATTCTTATTAAGTTGATGAGTTACAATATGTCTATGACGAGTTAGGTTTGGAATTTGAAGTTATGGTTTCAAAACATAAGAAAAATGTTTCAAAATTGAAAATTGAAAATGACTTTGTAACAGCCCGGTTTTGGGGTTAGTCAGAATAGTGATCTCGGGATCACTAATCCGATGTTAGAAAATAAAATTATTTTTATGTTATTTTATGTGTTATGGTATTAATATGTGGCTATATGAAAATTTTTGTGTTTTAATTTGAGTGATAGCATGCTTAATTGTGAAAAAGGACTAAATCGCATAAAGTGCGAAAGTTCTAATTTTCAAGGTAGAGGTGTCCAATAGCCATAGATTACTAAATTGGAGGTCCTTAAAGTGCAATTAGGCCAATAGTTTAGTGTTGGCCGACCATATGGTGTAGGGAGACAAGAGCATTTAATTTTTGGTCAAAATTGGGTGAATTAGGTGAGAAAAGATGAATAAAATATGGTAAAAAGAAAAACTATCATCTTTCCCCATTCACTCTTCATCTCCACTGAAAATTTCAAGCTTAGAGGGGTTTTGAAAGCTTTAAAATTTCAGCCAAGTTATCTCCCTACAAGCAAGTGATTTTGGTGGTGTTATTTAATATTTTTTGCACTGTTGGACCTCAAAGCTTAAGCTAGCTAATGAGGGGACTAATTTGTGATATGGTTGAAAGCCTAGGGACTTGCCATGAGAATGGTTATGTTGTTAGCTAAGTTTTTATGGAAGAAAATGAATGTTAGGGAGATGGGAAACAACTTTTGTGAAAGGTGTTAGCATGAAAACACCTAATTAGGACTTGAATGCAAAGATTGACTTTGTGTCATAAATGCATGAAATAGTTGGAATTGTGAGTAGTTGAAAGAGATATAAATTTTCAGCTAGGCTTTTTTATTGAGAAAATGAGTTGAAAAATGATTTATGTGCCTAGAGGCAAAATCATAATTTTGCCACAGTACAAAGGTAAAATGGTCATTTTTGCCTAAGTGTAGATTTTGATGCATTATGATCATAGAATGATCTAAATGGGTGAATTTTATTGTTATAGATAAAGAAGAGCGCGAAATTTACCTTGACCAAGGAAAAGGCAAGGTTACGGATTAAACCGCAGATTGAAACGTTTTGCACCGAGGTAAGTTTATGTGCAAACGACACATTTTATGTACACATTGTTGTTACTAATTGGTGCATGGCATGATTGAGAACATGTATGAATCAAGTGGATTGAATTTGGTAGTTATTGAATAGTTTTCGTATGAATGATGAATTAGATATGTAAATGTGTAATAACAACATTTGACGGTGGGCTATGTGCGATACCACCGTAATTATCCTTTTTGGTGGGCTATGTGCGATACCATCATAATTATCCTTTTTGGCGAGCTATGTGCGATACCATCATAATTATCCTTTTTGGCGAGCTATGTGCTATACCACCATAATTATCCTTTTTGGTGGGCTATGTGCGATACCACCGTAATTATCCTTTTTGGTGGGCTATGTGCGATACTACCCTGTTAAAGATTGAAGGTGGGCTAAGTGCGAAAACACCAAGTGATTGTATTATGAATGGTTTATTAAGAAATTATGATGTGATGAATTATGTGACATTGTGGTGCTAAGTGCAGGGAAGCATGATTATGGTTGGGATGTGGTTGGGATGTGGTAAAAGAGGAAATGAGTAAGCATGATTATGAATGTGGATTGTACTTGTTTAGTATGTGATGCTATTTAATTGTTTAACACATACTATAATGTTATTTGCTTACATGTAAACTTACTAACCTCAAAGCTTACTCCCCTTTTCTTTTCCTTTGTCTCATAGAGTTAAAAAGCCGGGTAGGGATATGAAGATAATTGGAAGACCGCCCACACTATCAGCTCATCTCGGTATATCTAGACTTAGTGCTTTTGGAGTATGACATGTATAGGGGCTAGACTAGGTACATTGTTTTATTATTTTGGCTAAGAGGGTGTTGGCCCCCTTAATGAGAACTCTTGTGTAGATAGCCATATTTGTTGGATCTTTGTAATATATATGAAAAGATGAAGTTATTCATGGATATATATATATATATATATATATATTGCAAAATCTAAGTTGTTTAGTGATATGTTGAATGGATTCATGTTGTGTGAGTTAGAGGGATGAAAAGAGCTTGGTAAATAGCATTGCTCTCGTCCACACGGGTAGGCACACGAGCGTGTGTCTAGGCCGTGTGTGACATACGGTCAGTCCCATGGGTGTGTGACCAGGCCATGTGTCCCCTGCTTGAAAATTTTACAAGCCAGTAAGCTTTGTAGTAAACATACAGGCAGAGACACGACCGTGTATCTCAGTTGTGTGGGAGTCATGGCCTATAACACGGGCGTGCGCCCAGGCCGTGTGAAGTCAGCATATTAAATGTGAAATTTAATTCGACACACGGTCTAAGGACACGGGCGTGTGCCTTGGCCGTGTGGTCATAGTGAAGTGACGACGTCATAAACAGAATGCCAAGGTTTTGGCACACGGGCTAAGACACGAGCGTGTCGAGGCCGTGTGAGGGACACGGGCTAGGGACACAGGTGTGTGTCTGGCCGTGTGAAATAAGTCAGTGTCGACCACGGGCGGTGAACACAAGCATGTCTTAGGGGTACACGGGCGTGTCCCTAGATCAACACGGGCGTGTGGCCCTTATTTTGATGAAAAATTTCCAGGTTTGTGAAAGTTCCCGATTAAATCCACAAATCTTTCGGAGGTATGTTTAGGGTCTTATAGGCCGAGAATAAGCAAGTGAGGGGTTTAAATGAAATTTTCTTAGCTTAATGTGAGATGTTTAAGCGAGGTAAGTTAGGTAATGCCTCAAACCCGGTTCCGGCTTTAAACTCGGGTAAGGGGTGTTACATTTAGTGGTATCAGAGCTATGGTTTAGTCGGTTCTCGAACTACTATAGCATGTGTGAGAGTCTAGCTATACATGCCATAAGCATATAATGATAGTGTGGTGGCTTCTGACAATTTCAAACTTTGTTTTATATAGTAAATGGATCCTGATCAAGCGACTGTTGATCACGCAGCTAGTAATGCACTGGCTCCCGCACAAGGGACCACGCTTGTACAGAGTGGACTCGAGACTAGGGGTCAAGGAGAAGAGGCTCATGAAGCCTTTCTTCAAATGATGAGTAACTGGCACACAGAGTATATACGAGCAAACCCTAATGCTCAACCTCCTCCACCCCTTCCTATACCTTAGCCAGTTCCAGTGGCTTCTCAAGGTATAGATATTGTGAGGATAACGAAGCCCTTAGTAGACAAGATTCGGAAGTAAGGGGCTGAGGAGTTTAGAGCTAATATAGATGATGACCCTGGGAGGGTGGAGTTCTGGCTTGAGAACTCGATAAGAGTGTTTGATGAACTCTCTTGTACATCTGAAGAGAGCTTGAAATACGTCGTGTCTTTTCTGAGAGACTCGGCTTACCATTGGTGGAAAATATTGACATCAGTAGTTCCAAAGGAGAGAATGACGTGAGACTTCTTTTTGGAGGAATTTCGAAAGAACTATATAAGCCAACGATTTGTGGATAAAAAACGGAAAGAATTTCTTGAATTAAAGCAAGGAAGAATGACTGTGGCAGAATATGGGCATGAGTTTGTTAGGTTCAGCAAGTATGCACAAGAGTGTGTGTCTACATAAGCTATCTTGTGTAAGAGGTTTGAAGATGGGCTGAATGAGGACGTTAGATTGCTAGTTGGGATTTTAGAGTTAAAAGAGTTTGTGGTGTTGGTTGACCTAGCATGTAAGGCCGAAGAATTGAATAAGGAAAAAATGAAGGCCGTGAGTGAGTCCCGAGATGCAAGAAAAATGCCGATTAGTAAATCCTACCAAGCTCAATCGAAGAAGTCCAAGGAGATGAATCATCGGACAACTACATCAGTTGGATATTCACAGCGAGACCGAGGTAACACCTACTCGGGCTCGAGAGTTCAAGCCGCTTCGATGGCAAGTGTGGGCAATCCGAAGTCCAAATCGAAGTGTCCAAATTGCATTAGACAGCACACTGGGAGTGTTGGGGAAGCAATCGAAATTGCTATAAGTGTGGTTCCCCCGATCATTTTATTCGAAATTGTCCTGAGAGGGATGACAAAGAAAAGAAGCAATAAGTTAGATCAAGCAATATATCTGCAAGGGGTAGGCCACAAAAGAACCCGGGAGGTGGGACTAGTGGTAGAAGTGCGTCACGAGACTCTGCTGTGAGACCGTAGAGTCGGGCACCTGCAAGGACCTATGCCATTCGCGCTCGCCAAGAGACATCATCTCCAGATGTAATAACGGGTACTTTTTCTCTTCATGACACCTTTGTTATTGCTTTGATTGATCTGGGGTCTACCTATTCTTACGTTTGCATGAGATTGGTATCTAGTTTGAGTATGATTGGTGAGTCTACAAAATTTGTGGTAAAGGTGTCAAACCTGTTAGGTAAACATGTGTTAGTTGACAAGGTGTAAGAATTTTCCTTTGACAATTAAGGGTTATTGTTTTCCGGCAAACCTTATGTTGTTGCCGTTTGATGAATTTGACTTGATTCTTGGTATGGATTGGTTGACTACTCATAGTGTTTTAGTGAACTGTGGTAGTAAATTTATTGAATTGAAATGTGAAAATGGAGATGTTATTCGGGTTGAATCAGGTGGATCAGATAGTTTACCGGTGATGATCTCTTCCTTGGTGGCTGAGAAATATTTGAGAAAAGGATATGAGTCCTATCTCGCTTTTGTACTGAATACTCAAGAGTTTGAAGTAAAGATTGAAACAGTGCCGGGGGTATGTGAGTATCCGGATGTATTTCCGAAAGAGTTACCCGGGTTACCTCCAGTTAGAGAGGTTGAGTTTGGATTCGAGTTGGTTCTGGGAACGGCACCTATTTCGGTTGCTCCATATAGGATGACACCATTAGAGTTGAAAGAACTGAAGGTTCGGTTGCAAGAGTTGTCGAATAAGGGTTTTGCAAGACTGAGCTATTCACCGTGGGGTGCTCCGGTACTTTTTGTGAAGAAGAAAGATGGGCCGATGAGATTGTGCATAGACTACAGACAACTCAACAAGGTGACGGTGAAAAATAATTATCCTTTACCAATGATAGATGATCTATTTGATCAACTAAAAGGAGCTACGGTGTTCTCCAAGATAGACTTAAGGTCTGGTTATTACCAGTTGAGGGTTAAGGAGCAAGATGTGCCGAAAATTGCATTTCGGATGAGGTATGGCCATTATGAGTTTCTGGTCACGCCGTTCAGTTTAACGAATGCTTCTATGATTTTTATGGATTTAATGAACCGTGTGTTCCTACCGTATTTGGACAAGTTTGTGATTGTCTTTATTGATGACGTATTGATTTATTCTCGGGATGAGAGTGATCATGCAGAACATCTGAGAATTGTCTTACAGACTTTAAGAAACAAGCAGTTGTATGCTAAATTTAGTAAGAGTGAGTTTTGGCTCCGAGAGGTCAGATTCCTAAGACACATTGTGCCGGGTGATGGTATTAGAGTTGACCCGAGTAAGATCTCAGCTATTGTGGAGTAGAAACCGCCAAGAAATGTGTCGAAAGTCAGAAGCGTTTTGGATTTAGCGGGGTACTACAGACGATTCGTAAAGGGACTTTTTGTGATTGCTACCCCGATGACGAAGCTGTTGCATAAAGATGTTAAGTTTGAATGGATTGAGAAATGTCAACAGAGTTTCGAGAGATTGAAAACATTGTTGACTGAGGCGTCGGTGTTGGTTCAACCAGAATCAGGGAAAGAGTTTGTAGTCTACAGTGACGCGTCGTTAAATGGTCTTGGTTGTGTGTTGATGCAAGAGGGTAAGGTAGTCGCTTAGCCTCGAGGCGGCTAAAACTGTACGAGAAGAATTATTCGACTCATGATTTGGAGTTGGCTGCAGTTGTTTTCACATTAAAGATTTGGCGACATTATTTGTATGGTGAGAGGTGCCGAATCTTTACGGATCATAAGAGTTTGAAGTACTTGATGGACCAAAAGGATTTGAATTTGCGACAACGGTGGTGGCTCGAATTATTGAAGGATTATAAGCTAGTAATAGATTACCATACGAGAAAAGTGAATGTGGTTGCGGATGCCTTGAGTAGGAAATCCCTGTATGCTTTGAGAGCCATGAGCACGAGCTTGGCATTATCTGATGATGGTACTATATTGGATAAGTTGAGTGCTAGACCACTATTTATTCAACAAATACGTGAAGCTCAAAAGAATAATAGTGAGATACAAGCTAAGAGAGCTAAATGTGAGTCAGGAAATGATTTTGATTTTCGGGTGAGTTCAGATGGTTGTTTGATGTTTCATGGCAGGATTTGTGTACCTAAGGATGATGAATTGATCCGGAAGATATTAAATGAAGCACATGGTGGTTATTTTTCAGTACATACGGGCAGTACAAAAATGTACAATGATCTGAAGAAATTTTGTTGGTGGCCGGGTATGAAAAGAGACATCTCTGAGTTTCTAACAAGATGTCTGATTTACCAACAAGTGAAAGCTGAGCATCAAGTACCTTCGGGATTACTTTAGTCGGTGATGGTTCCTGAGTGGAAGTGGGATTGGATCACTATGGATTTTGTGACAGGGCTGACTATGACCCCGGAAAAGAAAGATGCTGTATGGGTTGTTGTTGATAGACTAACAAAGTCGGCTCACTTTATACCAGTGCGTGTTGATGATTCACTGGATAAGTTGGCTGAGTTAAATATAGCTGAGGTGGTGAGATTACATGGAGTGCCTGTATCTATTATCTCGGATAAAGATACGAGATTCACTTCGAGGTTTTGGAAGAAGTTGCAAGAGGCCTTGGGAACAAGGTTGAATTTTAGTACTGCATTCCATTCTCAGACTGACGGCCAATCTGAAAGAGTGATTCAAGTTCTCTGTGTGTTAGAATTTGAAGGTAGTTGGGAAAGATACATATCATTGATCGAATTTGCATACAACAACAGTTATCAGTCGAGTATACAGATGGCATCGTATGAAGCCTTGTATGGTAAAGGTCTCAATGTATTAATCAATTATGTGATAAAGGTCTCAATGTTATTTTTGAGTCAAATGGATGTAAAGTAATTGACATTCTATCTAATAAGATTATATTTGTTGGTTATAGAATAGGGAAGACATACATAGTGTATTTAGAATACTTGCATGATTCAAACCTGTGCCTCATGATTAAAAATGAAAATCCTTTTTTGTTGTGGCATAAGAAATTATGACATGCTAGTATGAACATATTGTACAAATTGGCTAATATGACTTAGTAAGAAGATTGCCAAAAAAGGATTTTAACTTAGATAAAGTTTGTGATACAAGTGTTAAAGGCAAACATAAGAGATTTTCTTTTAAACATATTAATGATTTATCTACAAGTAGAGTTTTACAATTAGTTTACATTGATCTTTTTGGACCAATTAGAACTACTAGCTTAGGTGGAAAACAAAATGTTTTTGTGCTTGTAGATAATTACTCTAAATTTACTTGGGTTTTCTTCTTAAGTACTAAAAATGGAGTTTTAGAAAATTCATCACAATTTCAAAAACTAATCAAAATGAGAAAGGTTACGCTATCACTAGTGTTAAAAGTGACCATGGAACTAAATTTCAAAATCTTGGTTTTGATAATTTTTGTAACTCTAATGCTATTAGCCATAATTTTTCAACACCTAGAACCCCCTCAACAAAATGGAGTTGTTGAGAGGAAAAATAAAACTTTAGAAGAAATGGCTAAATCATACTTTGTGAAAATAATTTGTCAAAATATTTTTGGGCAGAAGCAACAAATATTGCTTGTTATGTTATTAATCAAGTAATGGTTAGGCCTATTTTGAAGAAAACTCCATATGAACTTTTCAAAGACAAAAAGCCTAACATTACCTATTTTCATCCTTTTGGATGCAAGTGTTTTGTTTTAAATAATGGGAAAGACAATTTTGGCAAATTTGATGCAAAAAGTGATGAAAGAATTTTTCTTGGTTATCCCTTAAATTCTAATGCTTATTGAGTTTTTAATAAGAGAACTTTAGTAGTTAAAGAGTCCATATATGTTTTTTTCGATGATTCTAACTTCCTTCCTAGAAAAGATTCTTGTGATGATGATGATGTAGGAATATGGAACAATGATGAGAAAATTGATCAATCATCAAATGAAAGGATCCAAGAACATACACAAAGTGCTTTAAAGGAGCTCACCTTAGAGGAAAAGGAAGCCCATCATCCAAGAGAGTATAATTATGTGAAGAATTGTAAGATTTAGGAGATCCATTCATATAATTATGTGAAGAATTGTAAGATTTAGGAGATCCATTCAAAGGGGTAACTACTAGATCTTCTTTTAGAAATACTTGTAATTATGTTGTATTTATCTCATGAATTGAGCCTAAAATTATCAAAGAAGCATTAAATGATTAATATTGGATATTGGCTATGCAAGAAAATTTAAATCAATTTGAGAGAAGTAAAATATAGACCCTAGTTCAAAGACCTTGTGGTAAATCTACCATAGGTACTAAATGAGTTTCTAGGAAGAAGCTAGATGAGAGTGGTAACATAGTGAGGAACAAGACTAGGCTTGTTTCTCAAGGTTACACTTAATAGGAAGGAATAGATTATGATTAAACTTATGCTCCTGTTGTAACACTTTGAATTTTGGGGTTAGAAGTTTTGAGCTTTGGGGTTAGGGTCAGTGAGTAGGTTGTGCTATTGTGTTTAGTTGCGCGTTTAGGTGACAGAATGGGCCTGTTGGTCTGGTGGTTGGTAGTGAGTTAATGTGCCTTTGGGTCTAGGGTTCGAGTCTTAAGGAGGGATTTGAGGGACCATTTTTGTTTTGTTTTAAAGTTTTAGATAATTATTTCCTTTATTTAGTGTTATTTTATTATTTTATTATGATTATTATTTATTTTTCTAGTTTTTGTTACTGTTTTTTTCTTTTTCACGTTCTCCCTCTCATTTGTTTTGCTTTTCTTTTTCTTTTTTATTCTTTTGGGAAATGATTTTGCTTGTGGATTTCGGAGAGTGTCGCTCCCTTGTCTTTGAGTCGGTGTCTGGACGTCATTGATCGCGAATCAGGTGTGGGTTCTGTATCTTTTCTAATTTATTTGGGAATTCTCGATTTGACTCTATGAAAGTCGACATTTTAGGTGTGTGTTCGCAAATCGATTATTTACAATGTTGTACCGCTATTTTTATTCTTAGAACTTGTTGATTTGGTATAATTTTGAGTTATCGACAGATGGAAAGTGTTTTTCTAAGCTGTTTTAAGGTGGTTTCGTGACCACACGGGTGGCCATACGGGTGTGTGCCCCCACATGGGTGGTTCACACGGTCGTGTACAATTAGGAATTAGGGTTTCTGGGCAAGATTTAGTGCCACACGACCGTGTGGTTGATTTGGGGAAATTAGTCTATTTTTACACGGGCGTGTGCGATTGGGGAATTAGAAATTCAGTGCTTTGGAGCCAGACGACCGTGTGGCTAATTTGAGGATTTAGGGATCTCACATGAGCGTGTGTTTTGGACACACGACCATGTTTGGTGGGCACACGGGCGTGTGCCTCCTTCCATACGGCCTAGGCTTTTTCACACGACTGTGTGGCCCTAAGTCACCAATTTTAGTTCTGTGTATGTTTTTTATTTGAAAATGTGTCTGTGTGTTCTGACCCTTGACTAGGCTTTCGTGAAGGTAGTTAAGACTCTGATCTGGGCTTTGGCTTATGTATTATTTGTGACTGTTGTGCGAGATATCTAATTTTGAACCCAGTTAGCTGGGTGTGTGCATGTTTGTTTCTATCTAACTGTATGTCGATGTGTTCATTGTTTCTGTGAGGTTGTAAGCATACATGCACTTGCATAAAGTAATTTTTGGGTTGGTTATAAAGAGAAGGAAGACTAATTCTGATCTAATCTGGTAGTTTAACTGTAAACTTATCGGCATAGCGGTTTACCGCTCTGTACCGCATGTACGTCAGCTTCGCTGTGTACTATTATTTGATCTGCCAGTTTAAACTGTGACTTGCCTGTACATCAGTTTACCGCAATGCACTGTACTGCAGATACGTCAGCCTTACTGTGTATTATTTTCTGGGTGGCTTAGTCCACATACATGGTGTGTAGGGTTGGATGGGCCTTTCAAGTTCCTATGTGGTGTGTTTGGTTGGATAAGCTTAAACAGCTCTTTTGGGGTGTGATCGGGGGACAGAAAGGTGTTTTGGTTGGATAGATGGGTTTTTAATATTTGACTGCATTCATATGCATCGAGATGTAAGTTACTTGTCTGTAATCTGTCTGTTCGTCATAAAATTTTTGACTGATTCACGCGCATTGAGGTGTTAGCGTAATGACATTTTGGATTGTGATGATAAGTATTATTGTATCGACCTGTTGACGGGTTTATCTGTTGAATATTTGGTGTATGATTTGGTGTGCTTTGACTGTGCATATTTTTGGGATGTTGATTTTGAGTTTGCTTTTTGTTTCTGCGTATCTCTCTAAGTGCTTTTCATTATCGAACTACTGTTTGGTTTTGATCTGTGATTCCATTACTAGATACGTTTTGACCTCACACTGAGCTTGTGTAGCTCACCCCCTTAGTGTTTCCCATTGCAGGTACATTTTCAAATTCTGATGTTGGACTTGGTATACGGAGGTCTCAGAAGCGTCACGTTTCTTTAAAATAAGCTTTTAAGGTGTTTTCTGTAAATTTGAATTCTTAATAAACGGTTTTGGACTATAAGATCTGTTTTAAACACTATGGTATAGATTTGGGGTTTTACGCATGTAAGCATTATTTGGATTGAACTTTTAACAATAACGGGAGTTTGATAACTGAGAAGTTTTATGCAATTAAAATTTTCCTACGATCACTTCGATGATCAATGTAACCTCCAAGATCCGGTCCAAACTTCTAGGCCGGGTTATGGGGTTTTACATTTAGTGTTATTAGAGCTAAGTTTGCAAAAACTCGGCCTGTGTTTTTACGTAACCGTGTGTGCGTGTGTTCGTTTTAAAGAAAAAATTTCGGGAAACTATACCATAGTGTTTTGAAATGACTTGTGATTGGAAAAAACCTTTTTTGCAAAAATGAGATATCTGAGACTCCGATGCCGGTCCAAGCTAAACTTAGGGAATTGTAAGATTAGTTTGGTAAGCTTAGAATTTCAATATTTAGACATTTATGCTTGTGTGTGATTTTGGAAATTATAGATTCTTAAAGCTTAGGTACAAAATCGATATGGATTCTGAAGGTAAGCAAGATCGCGAGGAGTCGTCTGTTTTTCCGGAACGTGTGTCTATTCAAGAGTCAGAGGTCAATGCGATTCTGCCAACTTCGGGTAGCGATAACCCGGTACTGAGGCCTTGACTTGGGGAGTGAGGGAAGTGCTAGAGAAAGTGTTTGAGGCTAGGTTAGAGAGGTCTAGAGAAATACTTCTAGCTAGGTGCATTAATTGTGGGAAGGAAAGAGATCGCAGTCCTCTAAGGTTGGACCCTCGGTTTACAAAGAATGTTAGAACGCATTAGAGTGGCAATAAAGGTTTTGCGGAGGGTGCCGGTAGTGGTGCGAACGCTCCATTTTGTGAGCACTGTAAGAAGCGTCATCCGGGCAATTGCTGGAAAAAGGCGAAAGCATGTTTTCGTTGCGAGTCCACAGAACATCGGATTCAGAAGTGTCCTTGATGACTTTGAGACAGGTATAGTTGTGAATTTTTCGATGTTTTGATTAGAGTATAGTAATTGTGTGTGATAGAACAAAAATGTGTATCTGCTTCAGTGGCTATGTAACGACCCAAAATATACGGTTATCGGAAAGTGTATTTTCGGGTCTTTGTTTTCGAAAAACGAATTCAGTTAGTTGTGTGGTTAATTAGGTTTTGGCTAGGTGAATTAGCTTGAATTAAGGTTAATTAGGTATAAGTATTAGACTGAATTTAGTGTAAAATTTTAATTATAGACTAGAGGAAATTTAAGGGACTAAACTAGCAATTAAATTATAAGTGCCAAGTGTGTGGAAATAGTGAAATACATGTGGAAAAATAAAATACATAAATTAGTAATAATTACTTATTTACTTATTATATAAGTAAATATTATTTTATTATTAAAATATTATTATATTACATTATTAAAATAAAACATAAAGTAAAATAAAGAAATACAACAAAGAAAAAAAAGAAAAAAACAGAATAGAAAGAAACGAAACATGGGAGAAAGAAAGAAAAGAAAGAAAGAAAGGGGAGTTAGGGATTTTAAGGTTTCAAGCTGAAGTGGTAAGTCAATTTAGTATATTTTCTTGTAATTTTGATGTTTATGGAATCTTAGAACAAAATACTACTTGATTTATGTTGAAATTTTGAACGTTAGTTGATTTTTAGATGTAGTTTATGTTGAATTAAGTGAAGAATTAGGGGTTAAATTGATAGAATTTCAAGTTAGAATTGAGAAAAAGATTGACTTGTAAACAAATCATAAGTTTTATGTCGTAGGGACTAAATTGAAAGAGATTCAAAATTAGGGTTTTATGGTAAAATTAGAGAATTGAAATTAGTTTTAAGTGATAGTTGTATGAAAAATAGAGAATAAAATTATGAAGAAAATGAGGTTAGATTTGATTAGGGATTGAATTTAAATTTAGGTAAAAGTTGTGTATAAATTGAAATTGTATGTATATGTGAAAAATGTGATAAGTATGAAAATTGAGATTGAATTGGAATTATGTGATTACTGTGGAATTGATATTGAAATGTATATTGATTATGAATTGAGAAATGAATGGAAACCCTATTAACTGTATCAGACTGAGTCGGATATAGTTGGCATGCCATAGGATTGGAAGAGTTCAGGGATACTTCGACTTCAAGTCGATGAAACACTGAGTGTCGTATTATTACTTCAGATAAATTTGATGAGGTACTGAGTACCGTATAATTTTACTTCTGCATAGCTGATGAGGCACTGGGTGCCGTACTAGTGTGTTTTGGTTGGATCCGTGTATCCATTCGAGTCTGAGTTGTGTTAATAGGGGTATATAAATGGATTGGCCAATTGATTGACATTGAATGTTATTGATGATGGATTGGAATGAGCAATGAAATGAAATATGTAATTGAGATGCATGAAATTGCAAGAATCATGGATTCATGGAATGGATGTTGAAATTGAAATTGAATTGAGTATCTTTTTGTAAAATGCTATTGAATAGCAATTATGAAATTGAAATAGAAAATAAGATATTTGAAAGTGTTATGAATGATGTGTTTATGATTTTTAATTATTTATTGAATGATTACTAGTCATGTGTGATTATGTATTTAAACATTATAAATTTTTGATTAATAAGTATTCGGATTACAGAAATACCACTGAGTTTATATTCAGCGTACGGTTTATTTCTATGCGCAGGTCAGGTTAAAGTCAGAACGTTGAATCAGCATCCAGAGCCAATCCCGTACTCAAGTGGTGAAGTATATTTTCTTTTTGGTAAATGGCATGTACCTAGGATGTTGTGTTTGTCAATTTGGGAAATGTTTGTAAAATATGTTATAAAGTGTTGTTGGTTATATATATATATATATTTATGTGCTATATTAAGCTTATATAATGGTATGTTTTGGTATGCAAATAAATTAGTTTGAATGAAGTCAAATTAATTGGTTTAGAAATTATATGTGAAATAATTATGAAAGTACTTTAGATAGGTCATGAGATTGATAAATTTGGCATGTATTAAAGGTATTTGAATGTATTTTGGATTGGTTGAATAACTTTTTTTTGGAGATGCTTGTGGTTCAAGAATTGCAGGGTTGTTAAACTTGTTGTAAAAGGCTCGTTTTGAGTCCACACAGCCTGGCACACAGGTGTGTGAACCTTGCATCTAGGAAAAATTTTGAAAATTTCGCGAAAAATTCTCTAAGCTTCCAATTAAGTCTTGATTTGTTTCTAGTACATGTTTTGGGCCTCGAGGGCTTAATAAAGGGACATTATTATTAAATTTCAATATGTATGTTAAATAAATACGTAATTACTTATATTTGTTCTGATCTTTTTGGTAATGCCTCGTAACCCTGTTCCAACGACGGATAAGGGTTAGGGGTGTTACAAGTTAAGTGTTCTAGGTGTGTGTATGAGGTTCTATGTTCAAGTTTAGTGTGGTAGCACTTCGGGACTAGAGTGCGCTGCGGGAGCGTAGTGGTGTAGCTTGTGTTATACCATTGTTCTGTTAGTTGGAAATTTTGGGAAAGAAATTTCTTTAAGGAAGGGTGAGTTGTAGCACCTTGAATTTTGGGGTTTGAAATTTTGTGCTTTGGGGTTAGGGTCAGTGAGTAGGTTGTGCTATTGTGTTTAGTTGCACGTTTAAGTGACAGAATGAGCCTACTGGTCTGGTGGTTGGTAGTGTGTTATTGTGCCTTTGGGTCTCGGGTTTGAGTCCTCAGGAGTGATCTGAGGGACCATTTTTGTTTTATTTTAAAGGTTTAGATAATTATTTCTTTTATTTAATGTGTTTTTATTATTTTATAATGATTATTATTTATTTTTTTAGTTTTTTACTGCTCTTTTCATTTTCATTTTCACGTTCTCCCTCTTCCTCTTCCTCTCCCTCTCATTTGTTTTGCTTTTCTTTTTCTTTTTTCTTCTTTTGGGAAATGGTTTTGCTTGTAAATTTCAGAGAGCGCCGCTCCCTTGTCATCGAGTCGGTGTCTGGACGTTATTGATCGTGAATCAGGTGTGGGTTTCGTATCTTTTCTAATTTATTTGTGAATTCTCGATTCAACTTTGTGAAACTCGGCATTTTAGGTGTGTGTTCGCAAATCTGGAAGTTTAAACTGCAACTTGTCTATACAGCGGTTTACCACAATGCACTTTACTGTAGATACGTTAGCCTTGCTGCGTATTATTATCTAGGTGGCTTAGTCCACATACATGGTGTGTAGGGTTGGATGGGCCTTTCTAGTTCCTAAGTGGTGTGTTTGTTTTGATGAGCTTAAACAGCTCTTTTGGGGTGTGATCGGGGGACGGAGAGGTGTTTTGGCTGGATATAACAGTTCGGTTTAGACCCTAGTCGGAATAGTGGTTTTGGGACCATAATCCGAGTTAGAAAAAAATAATTGAATATTATCTTTTCATGCTTTTAGTATGTGAATTGGTATATGTGGAAGTTTTATGACTTTATTTTATTGTTTGTGTGCTTAATTTGAGAAAATGATTAAATCACATAAAATGTAAAAGTAACCTTCTATTTGAATAATGGCCAAATTGATGTGTCTTTATAAAGAGGAAGTCTTTAAGATGAAAATTAGCCATTATGTTAGTAAGTTGATGATAATGGACAAATATGACCTTAATGTATATAAGTTTTATATGTTTAGTAATAAGGTTAGTTTGGTAATTGAATTAATAATATATGTTATAATTAAACAAACATAAAACATGGCCATTTAATCATCTTGTTGGCCGAATATAACAAGGAAAGAATGGAAGAAAAAAGTTTTAGGGTTCGGTCATTGGAGGCTTTAATTTAGGTATGTTTTTGACTCGGTTTTTGATAATTTCTATGTTTCTGTGATCGTTGCTTCAAGTATTATCAAGCCTATGCTTTAATTTTGGAATTTGATGTTGAATATGAAATGTGCCATTGATGAATACTTGAGTTTTATGATGTTAGTTGATGAAATATGAAATATATGTGTTAGATTAACATGTTTTGTCTTTGGATTTTTGGTGAATTTGAGTAATTTGGATTAAATTGAGAAAATAATATTTTAAAGGATTAAAATGTGAGATAAATGAAAATATGGACTGCTAGGGACCTATAGAGAATTCGGCTAAGCATGGGTTATATTGAATTATATGTATTTTGTGATTTTGTGAAATAGGGACTTTAATGTCAAAATACAAAAATATGAGGGCTAATTTGTAAATTACCCTAAATGTGTGTTTTTGGATTGAATTGAATGATTTGGTGAATAAATGAGTTAAATTTGAATATGTATAGATCAAGAACAAAAGAAATCAGATTTAAACCGTGGAAAGTCGAAAGTGATTGAGTAGCCGAATTCGTCCGTTTATATCCGAATACGAGGTAAGCCTATATACAAATAAATGTATTTGAATCGATTTATTTATGTACCTATGAAATTTAATTGTGATGAATGTGTACGAGATGGTATATAAATGAAATCCGAAAAAGTATCAACAAAGTGTCAATATCCAAAAAGTCCCGTACGAACCTAGGAATAGATAGGATTTATATGTCATGACATAGGTTTCTGATATGTGATATCATATAAGACCACATCTGGGACATTGGCATTGTACGATTATTCTGAGTATTCCGAGTATCCTATTTGATTCCGAATGGTTCAGCGGGTAATTCCGAGAAATGAAAGACTATGTGAAATATGTAATCGATTCAGGTATGTTTGATATGTATACTATGATTGTGAATGAAAGGTAAGTATATGTGAATGTGCACAAGTGAGATATGAGCTTAGATTCAATGAGACAAAATGTGGTATGTGTATCAATGTGCTATGTTCAAAAGAGATGCTTGGAGATATGATTTGTTGGAAAGCAATGGCTAAATAAATGAGCCAAAGAAGAATTTGTGAATTAGAAATTGATATATATATATATATATTGATGATCTTGGATTGGATATGATTATGCGTGTTGATATGTTAAGTTTATTTGTATATGACTTACTAAGCTTTTGAAAGCTTACCTTGTGTGTGTTTACATTGTTTTATAGATTGTTAAAGCTACGGAAAGCTCGGGGATCGTTGATGATCGTCACCACTCTATCAAATCATATTTTGGTACCTTTTGGAAGTGTATATATTAAAGTATTGCATGTATAGTCTAGTTGGAATGGTTAATGTTTTGAGTTATATATATAAGCTATGTAATATGGCTTCTAAATAGATGTGCAAATGGTAATATTTGATCTATGTTTTATGATGCAAAATTGGTATATTAGATGAAAAGATGTTACCACTCTAATGGTATATTATAGTGATTTGATTGATCTAAATGGCACATAAGTTGGTGTGTTTGAAATGTTCTTGAATGGTTAGAAAAGATGATCATTTTGGTATGTTATGTTTGCATTGGACATGTGATTTGAATTGGTATATTTCTTGTAGGTATAAACTAAAGTGTGGGTGGCAAATTGGCCTTGCAAGTGGCCTATATTTGCCCACACGGTTGAGCACACGGGCATGTGGCTCGACCGTGTCCCTCGTGATTGCATTTCAAAACAAATCAGTTTTGACCACCGGTTGGACACACGGGCGTGTGAATGGCTGTGTGGTGCAAGTCAGTGTTGACCACGGGTGAGGCACACGGGCGTGTCTCAGGTCGTGTGGACAAGTCAGTATGTATGCCCTGTTTTGCCATGGCTTAGACACACGGGCGTGTCTGAGGACGTGTGAGGCACATGGCCTGCCCACACAGGCGTGTGACCTCTGTAGCTTTGAAAAATGTTTAATTTTCAGAAATTTTCGTATGTGTTCGGTTTAGTCCCGACCTCTTTCTAATGCATGTTTAAGGTCTCGTAGACCTATTTAAGGGACACTTTGATTTGATTTATTAAATTATGATGTGTAATGTTCGTAAAAGATCCTATTTGTCCAGTAATGCCTTTAACCCTTGACCAGTGACGGTTACGGGTTAGGGGTGTTACAGGATAGATGAGTTTTTAATATTTGACTGCATTCATATGCATCTGGATGTGAGCTACTTGTCTGTAATCTGTCTGTTCGTCATAACATTTCTGACTGATTCTACGTGCATTGAGGTGTTAGCGTAATGACATTTTGGATTGTGATGATAAGTATTATTGTATCGACTCGTTGACGGGTTTATTTGTTGAGCTTTTTGTGTATGATTTGATGTGCTTTGACCATGCATATTTTTTGGGATGTTGGTTCCGAGTTTGCTTTCTGTTTCTGCGTATCTCTGTAAGTACTTTTCGTTATCGAACTACTGTTAGGTTTCTAATCTGTGATTCCGTTGTTAGATACGTTCTGAACTCAAATTGAGCTCGTGTAGCTCACCCTTTAGTGTTTCCCCTTGCAGGTACATTTCCGAATTCTAATGTTGGACTTGGTATGCGGAGGTCTCAGAAGCATCACTTGTTTTTAAAAACATGCTTTTAAGGTGTTTTCTGTAAATTTGAATTCTTAATAAACGGTTTTGGACTGTAAGATCTGTTTTAAACACTATGGTATAAATTTGGGGGTTTACGCATTTAAGCATTATTTGGATTGAATTTTTAATAATAACGGGAATTTGATAACTTATAATCTTTATGCAATTAAAATTTTCCTATGATCACTTCGGTGATCAATGTAACTTCCAAGATTCAGTCCAAACTTCTAGGCCGGGTTATGGGGTGTTACATTTGTAGCTAGGATGGAAGCCATTAGAATACTTTTAGCTTTTGCATGCATTAATGATTTTAAATTATATCAAATGGATGTTTGTAACACCCCAAACCCGGCCCATGCGTTACGAGCGGATTTGGTATGTCACATGAAGAAAGTGTAAAACATCATATGATTCTTACTAAAATAGGCATTACTTGGTTGTGTTTAAATAAACAAGTTTTGCTTGTAAATATTTGATAAAATACAGCTATTCTTGAATGGTTGATTGATGAGTCGAAAATCGGGGTAGTGAACTTTAACCATGGCTTTTGAAAATGATGTTGAAAATTCCAAAGAGAATCCGAGTCTTTTGAAAATTTCGTTGATAATTAGAAAGAGAATTTTCGTGTTAATTTATTTGTAAAAGTTTGTTTTGAAATCCATTTGTTAATCTATTTTGGAAAATCGTTGGTTATGCTTTTAGAAAATCCCCATTTAAAAATATTTCAAGCAAAATCATAAATACGTCCAAACATAAAGCAAATTAAAGTTTATCCTAGAGGCCTTATTACAACTTTAAAACCCGAAATATTAAAGGTAACGAAATAATACGGAAAAGTAGTTTACTAATGTTTGCAAACATCATTTATGAAGTATGGCCTCCACCGAGTCATCCATGGCCCCAAGTCCTCGTCACTGAGCATTACCTATAGGGATTAAGAAAAGAAAGGGGGTGAGTTACAAGAACTCAGTGTATAATCCCCTTACCGTCATCCACTAGGTCTGAACCCATTTAGCAAAAACTTGGGCCTGAGCCCATAAAGCATAATCTTGGGCCGAAGCCCATTTACATAACATAATATACATATATGCAATGTGTGTAACCCAACCCATCCTAGTAATCCATCCGTTACACACCATCCGTACCATCCCATCACACCTGTGGGGATCAAGTCAACCCACCCCGCCAAACACACCAAAACGCAGGCTAAATGCCATTTAATATAATAATTTGCAGGCCAGTGGCCATTTATAAACGCAGGCAAGATGCCATTTATAATATTTGTGGCAGAGCCACCAGAGTCAGAATGTGGCAGAGCCACCAGGCTACACTTCTCTTCTTTAACATTTTTCCCAACCCATGCAATATATGAAAATGCAACATACATAATATGATGTTCACATATAAATAGCAACCATTGATCAAGTAATTTATTACAAAGACTCGGCCCATTTAAGCAATAATAATCCGGCCCATTAAGGCATTCTAGCAAGTCGGCCCATTAGGGCATTCCTGTAATTCGACCCATAAGGGCATTTTCGTAATTCGGCCCATAAGGGCATTTCCGTAATTCGGCCCATTAGGGCATTTTCGTAATTCGGCCCATTAGGGCATTAAAAATTGAAACTGTCCATCTGCATCATACTGACTAAATTTACTATAACTCGAGTTAGAAAACTCAAAATTTAGATCTGTAAATTTTCCTTAAAACTAGACTCATATATCTTCTTACTACAATTTTTCCAAAATTTTTTGGCTTAGCCATTTAGTACAGTTTATTCCTCAAAGTTTCCCTTGTTTCACTGTCCAACAGTTTTGACCTCTCCTACCCTAAACTCAAATATCTCACTGTACAGTTTTCATATGTTACTCCCACTTATTTCTATTGAAAATAAGCTCACTAAGGAATCTATACATATAAATTATAACTCATAATTCACTTTGTACAATTTTAAACGATTTTTCCAAGACAGAATAGGGAACCACGAAGTCAATCAGAACCAGTCTCACTAAAATTAACATATCACAGAATATAAAATTCCTTTTCCTTCTCCGTTTCTTCTAATTCCCTTTCTCCTATTTTTCTTGATTTTTCAAAATTACGTCACTGCTGTTAACCAAAAACTATTTCATTGCAAACTATGGTTACTACTACGAACATACGCACGCCCGAGTGGTCACTGATGCCGGTTTCCAGTTTTCTTCAGTATTTCGATCGAATCACAGAATATTTCATGCAAACATTCAGAGAGATCTGAGATTACACACCATTTCAAACATGTATTGGGAAGGTACGGGATTGCACACCATTTCAAACATGTATTGGGAAGGTACGAGATTACACACCTGATTTGGATTTCCTAAAGAACCACTCTTCGTTGACCCTAGAACAATACCAACCAAAAGTTAGCCTCGGATTTCCAAAAGATTTCATACCCAACGTATTACTTACACTTGAATTACTTACCACTATATCCGAAGGATTAGCAAATAGAATATATTGAGTGATTTCGTCCCTAAAACATAATCGATTAGTCGAAACTTCAATCTGATTTACAACATAGCCAAATAGAGATATAACGAGAAATCCAAAAATGAACCCCTTACCTTAATGATGATAGATCCGACTTCAATCGATTGACTTAAGACTAGAGAGGAATCGGCAAGAATGTGCTTTACGACCACACACTAGAACACGATTCGATCAAAGAAAATGTGTTCAACTCGCAAGATGGAGAAGAGAAGATGATTGAAATTCGGCTATTGATGAGAAAAGAATTAAGAAGATTTCGGACTAAACAAAAGAGAAAAATGGACAAATGGACTAGGAGATTTCGGCCAAAGCAAAGAGAAAAATGGACAAATGGACTAGGAGATTTCGGCCAAAGCTGTAACATCTTGAATTTTTGGGCCTATGCGTTTAATGGGTGAATATGTGTAATGAGTTAATTTGAGGATTAGGGGTCCAAATTGGGCTCAGGTTTGGGCCGAGGCTGTAGTTAAAATTCTTGTTTGAACACTTTAGTGGAAAGCTTGCTAATTTAGGGCATAACAGATATTAGTTGTGTTTTAAAACACAAATGGGCTTGTGGCCCAGTGGCAAAATGGCGCCACTAAGAGAGAAGGGAGTTGGCGTTAATTGAATGTCCAAGGTTTGAGTCGCCTGGTACCTTTTATTTTAAATATTTTTGGCATTTATAAGAGCAGTAGTGGAGTTCAGCAATGATGCTTAAATTTAGGAATTTATTTAATGTGATAATAAGGTGGATAATGTGCTGATAATGGAAGGAAGAGGTGGAGTTATCCATGACACTGTGGATGAGTAGTCAGATGAGGATAAGGAGAAAAGATAGGATTTATCTGCAAGGCTAGGTGGTGGCCAAAATTTTGACTTTGAAAGGGAGGAGAAATCGGTTTCTGATATGGCAAAGGGGTGCCAAAATTTCCCCTACTATTGGCTTAACTATTAGATATCAAGAAGGGCACTTTCAGGTTTTTAAGTAAGTGCCGAAATTCTCTATAAATAGGGGTGAGATCTCATCAATTCCGGCAGTTGAAACCTTCTCTTTTCTTCATTCTTTATGCCGAAATTCTCAGTCTTCCTCTGTAATTTTTTTTCTTTTGTTTTCTTCAAAAGCCGAAATTCTCTCCATTCTTTTTCTTCCTAGTCGAAATCTCCAAGTCTCTTTCTTGTTTTCTTTTCTTCTTCTCTTTTTCTATCAGAAACCGAAACTCTTCACTCAATTCTTCTAAAAACCGAAAAACACTTCAGCCTTCTTTTGTTCATACTTTTTTGGGATTTTCTTAAAAGTCGAAATTCCTAGATCTCTTCTCTTGTGTTTGCCGAATTCTCCTACAAGGGGTAGCCAAAATCTTCTGAAGAGGTAAGTGTTGAAAACATTATTCTTTCAATCTATTCCGGCTTTTAGAAACCATAGCCGAATGGCTACATGGTAGATTAATCTCGTGTTTTCTTTCATTTGCGGCATTCCGGGATTTGAAGGGGATTCAATCGTATAGATTTCTAAGCCAGAGTTCAGTAGTATTCGGGTCGTATTGTTTTCGGGATTTCAAGGTAAGGAGATTTGTTAATCTAAACGTATAATTCGAGTAAAACACTAACCCTTGGCCGAATATAGGAGAGGCCTTTTCTTCGCGATTTTCTGGCTTTTGAGTAAAGTTGTAGACAAAGGGCATTAGATCTGATTAGTGAAGATATCGACATAGAGAGTAATACTACGCATTAATCAGGTGTGTAACTTCTCACACCATTTAGATTGTCTGCTAATATATGTTATTAAATCTGCTTATACTCTGTTAAATGCCGAAATCCCGGCATAACGTTTGAAAACCTGAGGAGGGTAAAAGTGAATCACCATGTTAGTGATCTCTATCATTCATAAGTGAATGTTTCTGCTAATGATATGTTTTTGTGATTGCACGGGGTTGGGTAATTGATGCAAGGGGAAGTGTTCTGTGTAGTGGCTTTTTGCCATGATCTGTTGTAGTGGCTTCTGCCATGATCTGTTGTAGTGGCTATGGCCATGATCTGATGATGAGCAGCTAACTGCAGCATGCCTTCCATCGATGGTGTGTAGCGGTGTGGGTTGATTGTAGAAATCCCCAATGGTGTGATTGGCAGGTAAGGGTGGTGTGTAGCGGATGGAAACCTAGGATTGAGTTGGGCTTTGCATATTTTCTGATATATTATGCTCTGTTATCTGTTCTGTAGGGGCTAAGGCCCAATTTGATGGTGCACGAGGGTTGCACACTGAGTCTCGTGACTCATCCTATTATTTAATATCTTTCAAGTAGCACCTAGTGCATTGGACCAGGCTGGAGAGGAGCGCAAGGTGGCCATGTGAGAGATTATTTGAATTCAGCAAAAGACTTTACTTATTTAATTTATTTTTAATATTTTTCATTAGTGGGTTTTAAATTCCATTGTAATAAGGCCACGGGCCACTAGCTTTATATTTCTTTTTGGTTTTATTTTTAGGCTTTTAATACTATTAGACATTTAAACTCACGTTTTAATTAAGCTAAGGCATGTATCAAATTTCGTTTTTTTTAATTCACTTTGGCATTAATATAAAAGGTATATCTTTTACAAAGTACTCATTCATTTAGTTTTCCCGAATAAAAGGTTAAACTCAAGAAAAATATTTTCCGAAATTGCGACATCTTTTAAAATCTCCTTAGTGACATGCCAGATCCGGTCATGGTGTTTGGGCCAGGTTTGGGGTGTTACAAAAGCAAAAGAGAAAAATGAGGTGAACAAATGGCTTTAGAATTTCGGCATACCAAGGGAAAAGCATTGGAAGAGAAACACCAAGTATGCTAAAAAGAAAAATAGGCCTTCTATGCACCAAATTTTACCAAATGCCTCAAGAAATTTGGCTCCCTAAGTCTCCCTTTCAAAACCGTGTACTACTTACCAAAAAGATGTGTGTGGGTTGACCAAAAATTCTATCCTAGGCAACTCCTAATACTTGGCCAACATGTCCCCCTCCCTTATCCCTTTCTTTGATTTCCTTCCTTCTTTTTCCCTTATCTTCCTCCTAACCATATTCCTTAGCCTCCTTTCCCAAATTAAAAAGTCTTCCTTTCCTTATTAAAACCTTGACCGACACTTACCTTATAGTACAAAAAAAAACATTTAATCCAAAATATTTGCACTAGGTGGGATTCTAACCTCAGACCATTAGTACACTCCACACGCCACTTTCAACCTTTACCAATAGACTCCTTGTGCTAGCAAAATGCACACTTATTTCCTTAAGTCTTGATGGCATTTAACTTCTCTCCTTTAAGTGCTTAAATACGAAAATTTTGCTAAGGCCCAACTTGAACCCAGAACTTCCTAGAAGCCTCGTAACTTTCCAAAATCACCTTCTTAATAAGTCTAACTCGAAATAATGTCGTTCTTTTAGTCTCAAAAATTTTAAACACTCCTACGCCAAAGGCCCATTGGGCCCAATTCTACTAGGCCCAAATTCGGGTCATTACAATGTTAAAAGTGCTTTTTCTAAATAGTTTTATAAATGAATAAGTATTTGTTGAACAACCATCCGGTTTTGAATATTCAAAATTTCCAAAGCATATTTTTAAAATTTCAAAATCCTTATATGGTTTAAAACAAGCTCCTAGAGCTTGGTATGAAAGATTATTAAATTTTCTTATTGAACATTTTTTTTAAAGGGAAGGTTGACACAACATTTTTTATATATAAAAAAGATAAGGATTTGTTAGTAGTTCAAATATATGTTGATGATATTATTTTTGGAGCTACTAATGATCTTTCTTGTCAAGAATTTTCCAAGCTAATGCAAGGTGAATTTGAGATGAGCATGATGAGAGAACTAGATTTCTTTTTGGAACTCCAAATCAAGAAAAAGAAGGATGGCATCTTCATCAATCAAGTTAAGTATACAAGAGAAATTCTTAAGAAATTTGGGATGGACACACTCAAAGTAGAAGCTACACCCATAAGCCATTCTACAAAGCTTGACAAAGATGAGAAAGGTAAATGTGTAGATTTACAGTTATATAGGTCTATGATTGATTCTTTATTTTATCTTACTGCAAGTAGACCCGACATTATGTTTATTGTTTTCTTGTGTGCTAGATATCAATTGTAACACCCCTAACCCATCTCTGTCGTCAGATTAGGGTGACAGAGCATTACAGTACAAAGTAGGACATTTATCATCAAATAGAAAAAAAAATATAAAATAAATGATAACATTCAATAGCTTATAAAAATCAGGGTAAAAATACACTTACGGGCCTTAAACCGAGCTTACAGGGCCCTAAAAATAGTTTGGGAACAATCCGGGACTACTTTAATCAAAATAGAAAAATATGCAAAAATTTGAAACTTTTGGAAATAGGGATCACACAGCCATTTGGAATAGCCCAGGCCGTGTGGCTTCCTCACACGCCAGTGTGGAAAATCTGGGACCTAAAAATTAATAAGGCACATGGCTGTGTGTGTCACATGGTCATGTGGCCAAGCCATGTGGAATAGGGCGGCCGTGTGCACCTTAAAATGCTTCTAAAACAAGGCAAACTTTCATCCAACACTTAGGTTCCAAGCCAAATTAAAATAAACCATTCTCATACTTTAAAAACACATTTAAACAAGCCTAAAATATGCCAAAAACTATCAACCTATAGGTTCTAACCAATATGCCATTCAAAGGCACCTCAACTTAAAACAATTTACTATCACTCTATAGCCTAAGCTTACTTCAAGCAACCATAAACATTTCAACCATTTCAACCACACATATAAATATGTCTAAAACATACATTTACATGTCACTCAATGTGACCAAAAGACACTTATTTACAAAGCTTTACAAGTCCACCACAAAACATAATCTCCAATATGACCAAACCAAGTGGACCAAGTAACATATTCATGACACCTTTTACATATGAGCCTTATACATGCCAAACACACATCACTCACTCACCATTTAGTTACTTCATTCTCAAATTATACCACTTAGTCACATTCCTTCACAATACACACATAAGAGACCAAACTCACCTATTAACACAAGCATATACCACTTATTTCAAAACATATATATATATATATATATATATATATACGCAAGCATGTTAGGCATAGGCTTGAAAAATAACAAACTAACATACAACCCTATACATGCCATTTACAATCATTATCCCAACTTATTCAAAAGCTACCAAAATAGTCAATGGATAGTGTGATTATGCTCTGACGAAGATTCCAACCGTTCGAGCCTTCCGATGATCTACAAAACAAGGGAAACAACTATATAAGCAACTAGTGCTTAGTAAGCTCGTATAAAGGAAACTTAAACTTACCGAACATATTGAATTAAACAACCAACATATTTTCGTCATGTCATATGCCAAACTTCCTTTCCTATACACTGTAACACCCCTAACCTATATCCGTTGTCGGAACAAAAATGTAGAGAATTACCGAAATAAACAGATCAAATACAGACATTTCATATTACTTAACATTCATGTCAGATATTATTCATAAAATCCCTTATATGAGCCCTCGAGGCCCAAAACATACATTAGAAACAAGTCGGGACTAAACCAGGTACTCAGAGAATTTTTCATGAAATTTCAAAATTTTTCCTAGGTGAAGCGTACATACGCCCGTGTGGTCAGGTCGTGTGATAGACACACCCGTGTCATAGGCCGTGTGGGCATTCGAAATATGGCACACGATCGTGTCCCAGCCTATGTTAGTCCCCGTGTAACTCTCTGAATTGGGTCACATGGCCAAGTTACACACCTGTGTGCTAGGCCTTGTGTAAGTGTAGGGGTCACATGGCCAAGCCACACCCCCATGTGCCAGGCCATGTGATCAATTCTGATCATTCTGTTTTGAAATTTTAAAGATGCAGGGGACACACGGCCAAACCACACGCCCATGCGCTAGGCTGTTTGTCACACACGGCTGAGACGCACGCCAGTGTATTTGCCAGTGTGGATGAAATAAGGTCATTTCCAAGCCATATTTCTCACCCAAGTTTGCCTTCCACCTACATATAAATATGTTCTAAAGTCAATACAAGACATTTGAATCCAACCATCAACATGTTTATAAATTATCCATCATTCAACCATACTAGCACACATTAAAAATGATAAGACCTTTTACATACATATCAAAATATGGTCATCACAAGCCATTCCAATGACTATTTACAACCAAAATAATTTTAATATAACATTGGCTAGTTAACCTATACATGCCATTATAACCAAACGTAATTTACTATTTATACCGAAATGAGCCGAGGGATAGTGTGATGATGCTCCGACCAACCTTCAACCTTTACGAGCTTTCGAGTACTATAAAATAAGGAAAATAAAACAGAGTAAGCATATAACGCTTAGTAAGTCCGTATAATAGGAAATCAACTTAGCATTTATTTCACATTAAGGTAAGCTAACTAAACATGCTCAAACCAATTTGGTCAATTGCCTAAACACATATCCTCATCAAGCATGTTAGTCATGTAATTCACATAAATACCAAAAAGCATGAATGAGCTCATCAATATTCAATTTCCACATACATGTATTTATCACTTCAAGTATACGTGAACATGTACATATCATATCTTTGTAATTCAAATATTTCTCATAATAATTCATCTCGAATTCATTTTATCTCATATCGAAACTTTGCCTGTTGAATCATTTAAAATATCGATGGATACAAGGGTAGTACACATGAAGTGTACGAATCAGAGATCCATCAATTCATATTTGGGGGTGCTCATTAGAGCACATAATTGGGAAGCCCTCTCTCGAGCCATATAACAGGAAGCTCCTGAGAGCCATTAACGGGAAGCTTATCCGGGCTGTATAACGAGAAGATCATAAGAGCCATAATCAGGAAGCTCATGCAAGCCAATAACGGGTAGCTTCGAAAAGCTATTAATCGAGAAGCTCTGGATAGCCATATATCGGGAAGTTCAAGCGAGCCATATCAGGTAGCTCCGGAGAGCCATTAATCAAGAAGCTCACAAAGAGCCTTTAATCGAGAAGCTCACAACGAGCCATATATCAGGACACTCATAAGAGCTATGGTATGTCTACAACACATGTAGAATCACAACCAATCGGGATGCTCTGAAGAGCTATTAACGGGAAGCTCGTAAGAACCATATAACAGGAAGCTTGAGAGGGCTAATAACGGGACGCTTTTTCGAGCTATGGTGTGTCCACAACACATGCAGGACCTCAACCAATTCGGCAATCCTGTATCCATTGAATTTCAGTTATTCAGTTGGGACTTAATACTTATTGCATTATCGGATATGTGACCGATTTTCATACATGTAAATTATACAATACAGATACATAATATTCAATTTAAGCATATAAATATACATAATTTAGTTACACGAACTTACCTTGACAAGTGTTTGTTGATTTGTTGTCTACTAATCTGACATTTTCCCTTTTCCTAGATCTAATTCTGTTTTTTGTCTTTCAGGATCTAATTGAGCCAAATAAGCTTGCTACCTTCAAGCTCTTCTAACTAGGGTTTCCATGTAAAAATATTTGGCAAAGATGATGAAAAAGATGATATTTTCTTTATTTAATCATTTATTATTTTTACTTTCCAATTTAGTTCTTTTCTTTATTTAATTTTCTATGGATGACTAAGCATACTTATCTACTAACTCCTCTTAATGGTCTATTTGCCATTTAAGGACCTCAAATTTTGAATTCCATAGCTGTTTGATACATATAGCTACTAGAATCCAACTTTTGCACTTTATGCAATTTGGACCTTTCTATTAAATTAAACATGTAATCGGTAAAATTTCTTTACGAATTTTTTCATACGATATTTCTATCATAATGCAGACCATAAAATAATATTAACATAATTTTTCATTTCGGACTCGAATTTGTGGTCCCGAAACTGCTATTTCGATTTCACTGAAAATGGACTGTTACAAGTCTCCCCTTTAAAAATTTTCGTCCTCGACAATCTTACTAATAAAGAGGTTTGGATATTTCTTTCTCATAGTTTCCTCTATTTCCCAAGTAGCTTCTTCTATTCTGTGTCATTGCCAAAGAACTTTTACTAGAGTTACTTTTTTATTTCTCAATTCTTTCGTCTCAAGTGCCAAAATTTTGATCAGTTCCTCACTATAAGTCATGTCAAGCTGAATCTCAACCTCTGTCGGGGAGATAACATGTGAAGGATCTGACTGATACTGTCACAACATTAACATGTGAAAAACGTTGTGAATTCTGTCAAGCTCTGGTGGTAATGCTATTCGGTACGCTATAGGTCTAATTCTTTTATTAACCTCATACGACTCAATAAATCGTGTACTCAATTTGCCTTTACGGCCAAATTGAAGAATTTTCTTCCAAGGTGAAACTTTCAAGAATACCTTGTCGCCAACTTCAAATTCTATTTCTTTACGTTTAAGATCCTCAAAAGATTTCTGGCGATTAGAAGCTGCTTTTAAACTATCTCGAATCACTTTCACTTTCTCTTTCTCTTCGTTTCACGGATCAGATCAGCTCCATGTATATTTTTCTCACTGAGCTCAGTCCAATACAATGGAGTTTTACATTTGCGTCCATATAAAGCTTCATACGGTGCCATCTTAATGCTTGACTGATAGCTGTTATTATATGCGAATTCGACTAACGACAAATATTTCTCCCAATTGCCTTCAAATTCTAAAACACAACATCAAAGCAAATCTTCAAGAATTTGTATTACATGTTCGGACTGGCCATCAGTCTGAAGATGAAATGCAGTACTGAAATGTAATTATGTACCCAAGGCCTCTTGCGACTTGTTCTAGAATCGGGATGTAAATCGCAGATCTCTATCAGAAATAATAGAAATTGGCACACCGTGTAATCTGACAATCTTAGAAACATACAACTCAGCCAATCTATCCAGGGAGAAATCCATACGTACCAGAATAAAGTGTGCAAATTTTTTCAAACGGTCGACGATTACCCAAATAGCATCTTTCTTTTTCGGAGATAAGGGAAATCTTGACACAAAATCCATGGAAACTCTTTCCCATTTCCATTCTGATATTGTGACTGGCTGTAATAATCTCGAAGGTACCTGATGTTCAGCTTTAACTAGCTGACATATCAAACATCTACATACAAATTCAGAAATATCACGCTTCATTCCCAGCCACCAGTACACCTTTTTCAAATCATTATACATTTTATTACTCCCCATATGAACATACATAGTACCATTATGAGCTTTATGCAAAACTTTCTGTACAAGTTTCGAATTCTTCGGTACACATGCAATCATCAGATCCAATCTGAAATTCTGAATCAGATGTCGACTCACTTGTACTTGTTTAGCCCGTATTTCATCATCATTTTTCTATGCTTCACAGATTTGTTGCAGAAACATCGGTTTAAATTTTAACTCAGCTAAGATTGAGCCATCATCACACAATGACAATCGGGTATTCATTGCTCACAAAGCAAACAAAGACTTTCTACTCAAAGCATCTGCAACCACATTTGCTTTTCCCAGATGATAATTGATAACCAAATCATAATCTTTCAACAATTCAAGCCACCTACGTTGTTTCAGATTCAAATCTTTTTGCGACATCAGATACTTGAAGCTTTTATGATCAGTGAATATATGCCATTTTTCACCAAATAAATAGTGTCGCCAAATTTTCAGAGCAAATACAATAGCTGCTAATTCAAGATCATGTATCAAGTAATTCTTTTCATGTGGCTTAAGCTGTCTAGAAGCATAGGCTATTACTTTACCTTCTTGCATCAAAACACAGCGTAATCCATTCAATGATGCATCACTGTATATCAAAAATTCCTTACCCGATTCATGTTGAACTAGAACTGGTGCTTTAGTCAACAGGGCTTTCAACCAATCAAAGCTTTGTTGACATTTATCGGTCCATTCAAATTTCACATCTTTTTGTAATAGACGTGTCATCGGCAAAGTTATCATCGAGAATCGTTGTACAAACCTCCGAGAGTAATCGACTAATCCCAGAAAGCTTCTAACTGTAGACACATTTTTCGATGGTTTCTAGTTAACAATTGCTGAAATTTTATTTGGATCAACTCTGATACCTTCAGCCGATACTATATGTCTCAGGAAACCAACTTCCCAAAGCCAAAATTCGCATTTGCTAAACTTAGCATACAGTTGTTTTTCACACAAAGTTTGTAGAACAATTCTCAAATGATCAACATGTTCATTTTCATCTCGAGAATATACCATAATATCATCAATGAATACAACAAAAAATCTATCTAGATATGGTCTGGAAATTCTATTCATTAAATCCATAAATATTGCAGATGCATTTGTCAATCCAAATGGCATCACAAGAAATTCATAATGTCCGTACCTGGTTCTGAAGGCTATTTTTGGTACATCTGAGTCTTTTACTCGTAACTGATAATAACCAAAATAGAGATCAATTTTTGAAAACACGATGGCACCTTTGAACTGATCAAGCAAGTCATCAATGCAGGGCAGTGGATACTTATTCTTGATTGTAACTTTATTAAGCTGACGGTAGTTATTGCATAGTCTCAATGATCCATCCTTTTTCTTAACAAACAGAACTGGTGCACCTCAAGGTGAGAAACTAGGTTGAGCAAAGCCTCTGTCAATCAGTTCTTACAACTGTGCTTTTAGCTCCTTTAATTCTGTAGGAGCCATTCTGTAGGGTGCTATAGATATTGGTGTTGTCCCCTGAGCAAGATCTATAGAAAATTCAACCTATCTAACCGGCGGTAATCTGGGTAACTCCTTTGGGAACACATCAGGATATTCACAGACTACTGGCACTAATTTAATCTTTGATTCAGACACCTTAGTATCCAACACATAGGCAAGATAAGCATCGTACCCTTTTCTAGTATATTTCTGTGCTGACATGGCTGGCATCACATTAGACATACCATCCAAATTATCAGATTCAGTACAGGTCATTTCACCATTCTGACATTTCAATACAATATGCTTTTTTTTTACATTTTACCACAGCATCATGCTGAGTTAACCAATCCATGCCCAAAATCACATAAAACTCATCAAATGGTAATAACATCAAATCAGCTGGGAAATGGTAACCCCATATCATTAAAGGACAATTCTTGCAAATTTTATCCACCATCACATACTGGCTTAGGGGGTTCGATACTTTAACCACAAATTCAGTGGACTCAACAGGTAAATTTTTATTATTCACTAAATTCGTGCAAATATATGAATATGTCGAACCAAGATCAATTAAAGCAATTATATCGGTATCAAGAAGAGAAAAAGTACCAGTGAAAACATCGGGTGTAGAGGCATCCTCACGTGCACGAATAGCATATGTCCTTGCTGGTGCTTGTGCCTCAGATTTGACAATTGAATCTTTTGATGTACCTCGGATTCCACTCACATTACCAGGATTTCGAGGTGGTCTACCTGTTGTAGCAGGGTTGCTCATTCTTGAAGTTTGAATGGTATCTTTCTCAGGTTTTTCCGGGCATTCTCTGAGATAGTGGTCAAAAGAACCACATCTAAAACATGCTCCGCTTCTCATGTGACACTCAACTAAATGGAATTTATTACAATGTTTGCACCTGGGTTTAGTGTTTCTGACACTACCTGCACTCGTTACAGATGTAGCCTGAGATCTCGGATTAGAATGTTGGATACCTCTGTCTCTCCCAGAGTACCCCGCAAAGGTAGTAGAATGATCAAAATTTTTCTTTGAATTCTTTGAGGCCGACTAATATGATTTTCTAGTAAATCTTTTACTTGAAGTTCTGGCTTCCATCTCATCCTGTCTCTTTTCTTTGTTCAATTCATCAACTTTATAAAATCGATCGACCAGTACAACAAATTCTTTCAACTCAAGAATCCTAACTAACAACTTTATGTCTACGTTTAATCCTTCTTCAAACCGTTTACACATGGCAATTTCAGTCAGGATACACTCTCTGGCATATTTACTCAGTTGAACAAACTCTCGTTCATATTCAGATACAGTCATATACCCCTGTTTAAGCTCCAAAAATTCTTTTTGTTTCTGATCAAGAAATCTTTGACTGATATATTTCTTTTTTAACTCAGTTTGGAAAAATTCCCAAGTGACCATCTCTTTTGGTACAACAGAAATCCGTGTATTCCACCATTGGTAAGTCAAATATTTTAACAGAGATACAACACATTTTTGACATTCAGCTGGTGTACAAGATAATTCATCAAGAACCCTGATAATATTTTCTAACCAAAATTCGGCCCTTTCACGATCATCTTCAACTGTAGCTCTAAATTCTTCTACCCCATATTTACGAATTTTATCAACATGAGGCTTACCAGTTCTAACAAGTTTTGTACCTTGTGGCATATTGGGAATCGGTTGATAAATAGGAGGGGGTGGAGGTTGTTGCACAGCCAGATTTGTTGTTATATATTCGGTAAACCATTCATTCATCATTTGAAAGAAGGCTTCTTTAGCCTCTCCTTCTCGGCCCTCAAATATGGGCCTTTTACTGCTCAAAGCTGCTCTTTGAACTTAAGCTTGAGCATTGCTCTTAGCTTCTTCGGATTCAGCTCAGTTGGACGACATCACTATATCAAAAACATGTTTAAAATGGTCAGGAGATATCACACTATCATAGGTTATATAATGGCATGTATAGCTAGACTCGTACTTGTTACATTAGTTCGAGAATCGGCTAAACCGTAGCTCTGATACCAATAAATGTAACACCCCTAACACATATTCGTTGCCAAAACATGGTTACGGATCATTACCGAAATAAACAGATTAAATACAGACATTTCATATTATTTAACATTCATGTCAGATATTATTCATAAAGCCCCTTATATGAGCCTTCGAGGCCCAAAACATACATTAGAAGCAAGTCGAGACTAAACCAGGTACTGAGAGAATTCTTCACGAAATTTCAAAATTTTTCCTAGATGCAAGTACACACGTCCATGTGGTCAGACCATGTGGCTCACATGGCCAATAGACACGCCCGTGTCACAGGCCGTGTGGGCACTCGAAATAGGGCACACGGTCGTGTCCCAGCTCGTGTTAGTACCCGTGTAACTCTCTGACTTGGGTCATACGCCCGTGTGTTAGACTGTGTGTAAGTGCAGGGGCTACACGACCAAGCCACACAGCCATGTGATTAATTCTGAGCATTCTATTTTGAAATTTTAAAGATGCAGGGGCCACATGGTCAAACTACACGCCCATGTGCTAGGCTATGTGTCACACACGGCTAAGACACATGCCTGTGTCTCTACCTGTGTGGACGAAATAAGGCCATTTACAAGCGATATTTCTCACCCAAATTTGCCTTCCACCTACATAAATACTTAAATACGTTTTAAAGTCAATACAAGACATTCGAATCCAACCATCAACATGTTTATAAATTATCCATCATTCAACCATACTAGCACACATTAAACATGATAAGACCTTTTAGATATATATCAAAATTTGATCATCACAAGCCATTCCAATGGCTATTTACAACCAAAATCATTTTCATATTAATATTGGCTAGTTAACCTATACAAGTCATTATAACCAAAAGTAATTTACTATTTATACGAAAATGAGCCGAGGGATAGTGTGATGATGCTCCGACCAACCTCTAACCTTTACGAGCTTTGAAGTACTATAAAACAAGGAAAATAAAATAGGGTAAGCATATAACGCTTAGTAAGTCCATATAACAAGAAATTAACTTATCATTTATTTCACATTAAGGTAAGCTAACTAAACATGCTCAAACCAATTTGGTCAATTGCCTAAACACATATCCTCATCAAGCATGTTAGTCATGTAATTCACATAAATACCAAAAAAACATGAATGAACTCATCAATATTCAATTTCCACATACATGTATTTATCACTTCAAGTTTACATGAACATGTACATATCATATCTTTGTACTTCAAATATTTCTCATAGTAATTCATCTTGAATTCATTTCATCTCATGTCAGAACTTTACTATTGAATCATTTAAAATATCGATGGACACATGGGTAGTACACATGAAGTGTACGGATCAGAGATCTGTCAATTCATATTCGGGGGTGCTCATTAAAGCATATAATTGAGAAGCCCTCTCTCGAGCCATATAACAAGAAGCTCCTGAGAGCCATTAACGAGAAGCTTATCTGGGCTGTATAACGGGAAGCTCATAAGAGTCATAGTCAGGAAGCTCATGCGAGCCAATAACGGGTAGCTCTGAAGAGCCATTAATCGGGAAGCTCTTAATAGCCATATATTGGGAAGTTCAAGTGAGCCATATCAGGTAGCTCCAGAGAGCCATTAATCAGGAAGCTCACAAAGAGCCTTTAAACAGGAAGCTCACGAAGTGCCATATATCGGGATGTTCATAGAAGCTGTGGTGTATCTACAACACATGTAGAATTGATAAACCATAATTTACACATATTTTAACCCCATGCTTATCATAATTTTGGATGATTTTCCATTGAATTTGATGAATTCGATGCTCCTAATCTCTTAATTTCATGTTTTATATTTAGGAGAGCTTAGGAAGTAAAAAAAGATGAGAAACGAGCCAATAAGGGACAAAATGGGCCTACCTAAGGAATCAACACGGCCTGGACCATTGGACACGGCCGTGTGTTTCGAGTAAGGATCAACCACAGCCTGGACTATTGACGACGGGCATGTGACACGACCGTGTGTGGCGACAGAATCGACCATGGCCTGGACTATCGACAACGGGCATGTCACACGGGCGTGTCCTTGCCGAAATAAAGATGAATTCTATTCGGAATAGGATACTTGTGGGCCAAGAAAGGCATCTCGAAGCCTATATAAACACCCTAGGGGGCAACCTAAAAGGAGAGGTCGACAAGACATCGAATAGAAGCTGAGTAAAAGTAGAAAATACTCTAAGACAGCCATCGGGAACAGCTTAGAGGAAGGATCTCCATCAAGACGGAGGATCTCCCATTAAGTTCTTTAGAATTTTTTTGGTTTTCTTATGTTTTATTGTTTTTCCTCTTTTATGATGTTTCCTTCTTTTAGTATGAACTAAATTCCCCAAATATTTAAGGGGGATGAAACCTAAGACAGATCTTATTATTATTTGATTTATGAGATAAATACTTATGCTTATTCTTAATTGTGAGTTCTTATTCTTGTTTTGATAATTTAGGTTATTGATTCAAGTCGAATGTGCTTATTTAGTGGAGCAAAAGTCCCTATTTAAGAGTAGATCAACACAATTAAGGGGAGTTGATTGCAACCCTAGATATAGGGCGACGAAAATCTGTCAGATTAGGGTCAAACCTAATAAGGGAATCCTTAGATCGAGTTAATAAGACAATAGGGGTTTTAATTAGAAAGAGATTTCAATTAATCAACCTAAAGTCAGTTGTTAGTAGCCTCGAAAGAGGTATTAATATAATTTAGGGATTTCTACAGATTAAGCCAAGTGAATAAATCGCATGAATCAAAAGTAATAAGTGAAGTCTAGGTGGATTCTTCCTTAGGTATTACCGATCTCATATAAGTTGTCCAAAAGTATTTTTTTCCAATTCCCTCTCTTTCGCTTTCATAGTTAATTAAATTAGTTAGTTAATTTTAGATTAAATGTAACACCCTGGTTTAGGGGCTAGGCAATTCGGGTATAATTCCAATGTTAGAAGGTTTTTGGGTGTTTTTGGATGTGTTTTAGAGGTTTAAGAATGCTTGGATGAAAGGGAAAGGCTTTGGAAAATTTTGGATTTTTAGTGTAAAGAAGGGAATCGGGCCAAGGGAGGCCTTAAGTATATTTTTCGGTAATTTTTGGCACAAGAAATAGCTTGGCGAAGTGGCTCTCATGCGCCACTTAGGCGCTGGAGGGAAGAGAGAGCGCGGGTTCGAGGGCTGGAAGCGGCATTTTGGCGTTTTATTTTGTTATGTGGTGTTGGGCTTGAGTAGCAAGGGTTTAAAAATAAAGGTTGGGGCTTTATGGCATAAAAATCAAAGTGGCCGAGTGGCCTGGGTGTTGGAGGAAAGGTGTGCAGCAGAGGTTCCAGGTTCGAACCAAGTAAGTGGCATTTGGAGTATTAATTTTATTTTATTCTTTTTGGCAGCAATTTGAAGGTGTGGACGGCACATGGAGTCTTAGGTAGGTGAGGATAAGGTTTTATTTTATCTAGTGGTTGTTTTTTAATTTTGATTTTAATAGGTGGGATAATAATGGAACCATTCAAATTGTTTTTGAATGGATGAAGATAAGATTTAATTGGAGTTGTTTAGCTTTTTGAATTCGGCTGGTAGGAGGTGATAAGCATTTGATTATTTTATTATTTTAGATAATTAGAGGATTATTTTAGTTGAAATTAGATATAATGGCTGTTAGTGGGTTATTGTTTTTGATTTGTTAAAGAGGTAAATATGGATAAAATAGTGAAGGAGTTGTTTAATTCAAATTAATTTGAATTAGTGGCCATAGGTGATGGCCGAAACTTGGGTTCTTCAGGTGGGGGAGTAGCCGAATATTATTTAAGGGTGGTGTGCTCTCCTTTTTCCAAATTTTAGTTCACTTTTCTAAATCTTACTTCTCCTTGAATTCTTTTTATATTTTTCCTAGTTGACCAAACCTCCAAGTAACCTTTATTTCTTTTCGTGCTTTGGAATTGAAATCCTCCCAAACACCATTAACCCTTGCCGATTTCTCCTTTGGCCTTTGTAGTCAAATATTTTATTGTGTTCTCTTAATCCCTTGATAGCATAAACCTTTAGCCCTCCATCTCTTTTCTATTTTACCAAGCTTGAAGCCGAATCTGTAAAGTGTGGTATTGTCGACATCTAAAGCTTGTGGCCAGCGCCAAGGAGCCTAAAGGAAAGTCTCGAATTGTTTGAACTCATCAAGGGATTTTCGGCAATTCCATTGGTGTTTCGGGATTCAAGAAAGAAAAGGGGGCGTATCATCTAGAGCAAAGGGAAGCCTTCGGGATCTCGGTTCATTCGTCAAGAGGGGAAAGGGAAGGTCACTGTCCCGAAGTTTAAGAATAGAGCTGTCTCGGCGGTTCGTGATTGGCCACCGGGGTGTGGACGTGCAGCAGAAAATGATAGGCAGATAACGGTAGTCTCGCTAAACGATAGCGTCGGGATCGAGGGTTTAGAGCTTCAGGTTATAAGGTGTGTAGTTAGACCATTGTTTCCGGGGTTTGTATGATATCTGTTGTGCTATATGTTTACTAATGAATGCAGTGCCATATGTGTAATGGATACCCTAAAGGGGTATGATGACGACCAGGTTAGTAGCAAATTGGCTAATATGTGATAATTGATTTTAAATATGTAAGCATGCTTATATTTGTGAATATCATGCACATGCATCATCTCAGCATCATATTATGTTACATGTGCATGGGTGGGTTTTTGAAAGAAGGTACGGGTGTACTTCGAGTACGTGGTTGATGTCAGCTTTGTGCTACACCGTGGATTGGCGCTGACTGAGGTCGCGTTGTGGATCTTTGCGATTTAGTTCGCGTGGTTACCTTGATTGATATCGGCTTTATGCCATATCGTGGCTTGATGGATTGCTGTGTGCTCCATCGTGGTTTGATGTTAGCTATACGCTACATCGTGGATGGCATTGGTTGCCTTTTTGGAGGGAAAAGGAGAGGGTGACTCAATAGTCCCCTGGTGTGTGGTAGGCTGGATAAGGGGGTGTGTAGCGAATGGACCTTAGGATTGGGTTGGGTTGCATGTTGCATTGCTCCGTTATGAAATGATATGGAAATGGGCCAAGCCCAATATGACATGTGGAAAGGTATGTTTTGAGAACATACGTAGAAATGGGCCAAGCCCAGTAATCAGTGGATTAATGAGAAAAGGGCCTAGCCCAGTACTTGAATGTGGATTGAATGTGGGCCAAGCCCAGATTGTGGTAATGTCTAAATGATTATATTCATATGTTGCATTTGATAATTGGGTTGATTTGTGGCTAGCATGTGGGTGGATATCAGTGGTTTTAATTACACACTGAGTCTGTATGACTCACCCAATTATTTATCCAACATCGCAGGTGACAGGATGATCGGACCGGGTTGGAGTGGATACAAGGTGGCCCATGCAGAGGACGTTTTTAATCTTTTCTTTATGCGTTTTATTATCGAGTACTTGGATTAATTATTTTTGTAATAAGGGCCTTATTATTATTATTATTATTATTATTTTTGTTATCACTATTTTTGATATTACTTGATATTATGGTTTACTTAAAGAAATTATTATGTGAAGATAATTTTAGTTTTAGCAACCTATTTAATCAAAGTATTTATATATTTTTATACTAAAGTTTTAATATGGATTATTTTAAATAACAAAGCTTTATTTATAATTATGAAAGAAAAGACATGGTTTCCAAAAGTTAATAAAATTTTCAAGTTTTATTCTAAAGTCAAAGATTTTGCAAACGGTTTTCGCAGTGACATAACCAGATCCGGTCAGAACTTGTGGGCCGGGTTTGGGGGTGTTACAGTTTGGTATCAGAGCCAGGTTCAAAACTCGGCTTTGAGGGTTTTGGGCCCAAAAACATTTTCAAAATGGGCTTTTCAAAAATATGGGCTTTTAAGAAACTTTTTCAGGTTTTTCTGGCATGGCACCTGTACCTCCGGCCCGAGTCCACAGGTAAGTACTTAAGACTTGTGAAGTAATTTGTTATATGAACTGTTATGGGCTTTGTTGGGCTCGTAGATTAGTGAATTAGGATCAGTTGAACCCTAAGGCTAGTCTACTCAAACATGTGCATAAGACTTAAGGTTACTAAACAAACCTATGAAGTAAGTCGCCGGGTTAAGGTGTGGCAACCTGTGTGCGCATGTCTAGGATTGGTATTCGGTGGGAGCTTGGTACTTAAGCAGTCCGCGTGACTCACCTCCTCTCCACTCGAATCCTAACTGGTGCATAGCTACGGTTCACCTACACCAAGAGGACTTGTTCACAGGCTGAACCAATTATTAAAACCCGAAAGGGATTAGCCTTGCTGTTTTAAAATTCTTGGTTTTAAATTTTCAAATTTACCCTTTTTGGTTTGTAAACCCTAAATCTGGTTTTGAAAAAAAAACGTTTTTCTCGATTTACCAAAATTACCAAAATGCCCCTAGTGGCAAAATTACAAAAATGCCCTTGTATTGTAAAATTACCGCACTACCCTCAACTTTTGTTAAAATGATTTTTACTTTGCAAAATACCAAAATCTCTAGTTTTCAAAATATCAAGATACTCCAATTTGGGAAAATTTACGAAAATACCCCTGTGATAAAAATTACTAAAATGCCCCTGACTTTCAAAATTTCTAAGATAACCCCAACTTTAATAAAATTCTCTCACTTTGCAAAAGTATCAAAATTTTTGTATTTCAAAATAATGCCCTGACTTTGGAAATTTACAAAATTACCCTGGTTAACAAAATTACCAAAATACCCCTGGTTTCCAAAATTCTATCATGCCTTAAATTTGGCAAATTTTCAGAAATACCCTCCAGTTGTGGAAATTTCAAAATGTCCGGGTTTACTAAAGTTTTAAAATTTCTCTGGTTTATTTTGAAAATGTCCCTGTAGGACAAAATGACGGAAATACCCTTGGGGTAGAAACGGGCAGAAAGGTCCGAATAGTGGATGTGTGTGGTGGATACCACTGAATGTGCCTCTACGGAGGAATGAATGTGTCTTCATTGAGAAATGAAGGTGTCTCTATTGATGAATGTGAAAGTGATTCTCTGAATTAGAGTAGTAAACTCGAACTGAACCCTTGTGTGATCGAAAGAACTACTTCTAAAATCTTTCATGCATAAAATATGCTCGTGGTTAAATAGTGGAACCAAATTTCTAATGCATAAAACTTGTTAATCAGATTAAATCGCGACGATAGAGATGAGTTCTAGGAGACGCGGTAGAGGTAGAATGGCAGCATCGGAACCGATAGGGTCTGGCCATGGGTCAGAAAGTGAAGTGCCGCCAGCAGTGGACGTAGAGGGGCAAGATCAGACAGGAGAAGATGACGCAGTATCGCGGGCCATGTTACGAGTGCTTGAACGAGTAGCAGGAGTTGGTAGGGGAAATGGAACTCGGAAGTCAATATCGGAAAGGCTTAGATCGAACGGAGCCGAGATCTTTAGAGGAGTGTCAGGAGTAGCTCCGAATGTAGCAGAGTATTGGCTAGAAGCAGTCGAAAGAATCATGGACGATTTGGACTGCACCAATGAAGAAAAGCTGAAGGGTGCTGTTTCATTACTTCGCGATGAAGCTTATCGTTGGTGGCTCACTGTCAAACAAGGTGTACAGGCAGATCGACTGGATTGGGATTACTTTAAGGCCAAGTTTGAAGGAAAGTACGTAGGAGCCAGTTATTTGGACTCGCAAAGGAAAGCGTTTCTAAATCTAGTGCAAGGAAGTAAGTCGATAGCTCAGTACGAAGCGGAATTTGTGCGGTTAAGCCAGTATGCTAAGGGAATTGTGGCCACTGATTATGAGAGGTGCGTCCGGTTTGAGGACGGATTGCGAGATGAACTTCGAATGCTGATTGCTCCGCAGAGGGAGAGAGACTTCGCGGTGCTAGTGGAGAAAGCTCGGATTGCTGAAGAGGTTAAGAAGACTATAAGAGAAAACCGGGAAAAGAATAGGAACGAGAAGAAGAAAAATGTTGGGCCATCAGTATCGTTGGGTAATGCCCAGAAAAGACCAAGGACCGAGAACCCTGTACGCGCACTTGTACCAGCTGATCGGAATCGTCCTTGTGCTCGGTGTGGAAGACCTCACACAGGAGAGTGTTGGGGAAATAGTAAAGAATGTTTTCGGTGTGGATCTAAGGCACATCTGGTTAAGAATTGTCCTCGAGCGACGAGAGGTCGTGGTTCAAGCCATGGAAGGAATGGTTCTAGTCAGAGTTAACCAAGGATGTGATAACGGGTAAGCTCCTTTGCTTTGGTACATGCTTTGATTGCTTTGCTTGCTTGTGAATTAGCCTTTTCTGTGTTGTTAAGAGAGGTGTTTTGAATTTTGAGTGCGAACTTAGAGACTGTGTTGGGAAGGTAGGATAGTCTTAGTAAGATCAGAGTGCACAGCATAAGCGTAAGGTGGTAAGATAGGTTGTACGGACATTCGTTAGTAAAGTAATCTCGAGGACGAAATTATTTTAAGGAGGGTAGAATTGTAACACCCTGGTTTAGGGGCTAGGCAATTCGGGTATAATTCCAGTGTTGGAAGGTTTTTGGGTGTTTTTGGATGTGTTTTAGAGGTTTAAGAATGCTTGGATGAAAGGGAAAGGCTTTGGAAAATTTTGGATTTTTAGTGTAAAGAAGGGAATCGGGCCAAGGGAGGCCTTAAGTATATTTTTCGGTAATTTTTGGCACAAGAAATAGCTTGGCGAAGTGGCTCTCATGCGCCACTTAGGCGCTGGAGGGAAGAGAAAGCGCGGGTTCGAGGGCTGGAAGTGGCATTTTGGCGTTTTATTTTGTTATGTGGTGTTGGGCTTGAGTAGCAAGGGTTTAAAAATAAAGGTTGGGGCTTTATGGCATAAAAATCAAAGTGGCCGAGTGGCCTGGGTGTTGGAGGAAAGGTGTGCAGCAGAGGTTCCAGGTTCGAACCAAGTAAGTGGCATTTGGAGTATTAATTTTATTTTATTCTTTTTGGCAGCAATTTGAAGGTGTGGACGGCACATGGAGTCTTAGGTAGGTGAGGATAAGGTTTTATTTTATCTAGTGGTTGTTTTTTAATTTTGATTTTAATAGGTTGGATAATAATGGAACCATTCAAATTGTTTTTGAATGGATGAAGATAAGATTTAATTGGAGTTGTTTAGCTTTTTGAATTCGGCTGGTAGGAGGTGATAAGCATTTGATTATTTTATTATTTTAGATAATTAGAGGATTATTTTAGTTGAAATTAGAGATAATGGCTGTTAGTGGGTTATTGTTTTTGATTTGTTAAAGAGGTAAATATGGATAAAATAGTGAAGGAGTTGTTTAATTCAAATTAATTTGAATTAGTGGCCATAGGTGATGGCCGAAACTTGGGTTCTTCAGGTGGGGGAGTAGCCGAATATTATTTAAGGGTGGTGTGCTCTCCTTTTTCCAAATTTTAGTTCACTTTTCTAAATCTTACTTCTCCTTGAATTCTTTTTATATTTTTCCTAGTTGATCGAACCTCCAAGTAACCTTTATTTCTTTTCGTGCTTTGGAATTGAAATCCTCCCAAACACCATTAACCCTTGCCGATTTCTCCTTTGGCCTTTGTAGTCAAATATTTTATTGTGTTCTCTTAATCCCTTGATAGCATAAACCTTTAGCCCTCCATCTCTTTTCTATTTTACCAAGCTTGAAGCCGAATCTGTGAAGTGTGGTATTGTCAACATCTAAAGCTTGTGGCCAGCGCCAAGGAGCCTAAAGGAAAGTCTCGAATTGTTTGAACTCATCAAGGGATTTTCGGCAATTCCATTGGTGTTTCGGGATTCAAGAAAGAAAAGGGGGCGTATCATCTAGAGCAAAGGGAAGCCTTTGGGATCTCGGTTCATTCGTCAAGAGGGGAAAGGGAAGGTCACTGTCCCGAAGTTTAAGAAAAGAGCTGTCTCGGCGGTTCGTGATTGGCCACCGGGGTGTGGACGTGCAGCAGAAAATGATAGGCAGATAACGGTAGTCTCGCTAAACGATAGCGTCGGGATCGAGGGTTTAGAGCTTCAGGTTATAAGGTGTGTAGTTAGACCATTGTTTCCGGGGTTTGTATGATATCTGTTGTGCTATATGTTTACTAATGAATGCAGTGCCATATGTGTAATGTATACCCTTAAGGGGTATGATGACGACCAGGTTAGTAGCAAATTGGCTAATATGTGATAATTGATTTTAAATATGTGAGCATGCTTATATTTGTGAATATCATGCACATGCATCATCTCAGCATCATATTATGTTACATGTGCATGGGTGGGTTTTTGAAAGAAGGTACGGGTGTACTTCGAGTACGTGGTTGATGTCAGCTTTGTGCTACATCGTGGATTGGCGCTGACTGAGGTCGCGTTGTGGATCTTTGTGATTTAGTTCGCGTGGTTACCTTGATTGATATCGGCTTTATGCCATATCGTGGCTTGATGGATTGCTGTGTGCTCCATCGTGGTTTGATGTTAGCTATACGCTACATCGTGGATGGCATTGGTTGCCTTTTTGGAGGGAAAAGGAGAGGGTGACTCAATAGTCCCCTGGTGTGTGGTAGGCTGGATAAGGGGGTGTGTAGCGGATGGACCTTAGGATTGGGTTGGGTTGCATGTTGCATTGCTCCGTTATGAAATGATATGGAAATGGGCCAAGCCCAATATGACATGTGGAAAGGTATGTTTTGAGAACATACGTAGAAATGGGCCAAGCCCAGTAATCAGTGGATTAATGAGAAAAGGGCCTAGCCCAGTACTTGAATGTGGATTGAATGTGGGCCAAGCCCAGATTGTGGTAATGTCTAAATGATTATATTCATATGTTGCATTTGATAATTGGGTTGATTTGTGGCTAGCATGTGGGTGGATATCAGTGGTTTTAATTACACACTGAGTCTGTATGACTCACCCAATTATTTATCCAACATCGCAGGTGACAGGATGATCGGACCGGGTTGGAGTGGATACAAGGTGGCCCATGCAGAGGACGTTTTTAATCTTTTCTTTATGCGTTTTATTATCGAGTACTTGGATTAATTATTTTTGTAATAAGGGCCTTATTATTATTATTATTATTATTATTTTTGTTATCACTATTTTTGATATTACTTGATATTATGGTTTACTTAAAGAAATTATTATGTGAAGATAATTTTAGTTTTAGCAACCTATTTAATCAAAGTATTTATATATTTTTATACTAAAGTTTTAATATGGATTATTTTTAATAACAAAGCTTTATTTATAATTATGAAAGAAAAGACATGGTTTCCAAAAGTTAATAAAATTTTCAAGTTTTATTCTAAAGTCAAAGATTTTGCAAACGGTTTCCGCAGTGACATAACCAGATCCGGTCAGGACTTGTGGGCCGGGTTTGGGGGTGTTACATTAAAAATAAATCCCCTTAATTATTAGGCTAGATAATAAAAAGATAGTTAAGACTAGTACTCTTGGTCCTTGAGGATACGATATTCCGGACTCACCACAGCTATACTACTGTTCGATAGGTACGCTTGCCTTTGTCGAAATAATAGTTAGTTTCGAGCCATTGCCAAGGACTAAGATATTAGGAAAACTAAATTTTTATTACTTTAGCCATTCTTATTTTTAGTTACTAACTTTTTCTTTTCTTTGTTTCTGGCAGGTATCTCTAGTTTATGACTAGAAGAAAGCCATCAGGACCCTTGATTTTTGACAGTGATATAGAAGGTACTGTTCGTAGAAACCAAAGAGAAATAAGGCGAAACCTAAAGTACATAGAAGAAGAGCAAGAGGACAATACCAACACTACCAAAGAGATGGCTGATAATAATCCGCTACCTCCTGTGGTTGCCGCAAATCCAGTAAATCAAAATCCTGCTCCTCGTACTATGTATGATTATGCTAAACCTAATTTGACAGGAACTGAGTCAAGTATTGTTAGACCTGCTATAGCTGCAAATAATTTTAAACTGAAACCTAACACTATTCAGATGATTCAATAGTTTTTCAGTTTGATGGTTTGCAGAATAAGGATCCCAACAATCACTTAGCAAATTTCCTAGAATTATGCGATACCTTCAAAATCAATGGCGTTTCTGATGATACAATTCGCCTTCGGTTGTTTCCCTTTTCATTTAGGAACAAAGCTAAACAGTGGTTGAACTCGCTACCACGAGGATCAATCACTACATGGGAAAAAATGACCGAAAAATTTTTACTTAAATATTTTCCGCCGACTAAAACGGCTAAGTTGAGGAATGATATCTCTTCTTTTGTGTAGATGGATCTAGAGACACTTTACAATGCATGGGAGAGATACAAGGATCTACTAAGGAGGTGCCCCCACCATGGTTTACCCTTGTGGCTACATGTTCAAACCTTTTACAAAGGTGTGAACCCCTCAACTAGGCAGTTGATTGATTTAGCAGCCGGTGGAACCCTGAATAACAAAACACCTGAGGTTGTCTACTAATTCAATGAAGAGATGTCACTGAATAACTATCAATGGCAAGTTACAAGGACAACGCTGACAAAAGCCGCTAGTGTTTTCAACCTCGACGCAGTAACCATGCTATCAAATCAGATAGAACTTCTTAGTAAGAAAATTGATGGTTTGTGTGGTTCGTTGCAGGTACAGCCAATGATGCAATGCAATACGAATTAAGGCAAAATGAGTAATACAGAATATCCATCCTACAAATCTGGCATAGAAAGCGAACAGATGAACTATATGGGTAACAATTCTAGACCTCAAAATAGCCCTTGTATTAACACTTACAATCCAGGTTGGAGGAACCATCCCAACTTCTCATGGGGTGGCCAAGGAAATCAAAGACAACAACCCCTCCCAAGCTTTCAACAGCAACCCTACCCACAAGAGAAGAAGCCGAACCTTGAAGAGATGCTGACAAAATTCATCGCGGAGTCAGAAACTCATTTCCAAAACACCTAAACAACACTTAAAAATCAACAAGCATCGATTCAAGGGATCGAGAACCAATTAGGATAGCTTGCTAAACTGATCTCTGAACAACCACAAGGTAGCTTGCCAAGCAACACTAAAACAAACCCAAAGGAGCAACTTCATGCCATTACCGCTCATGATAGTGAAGGGTTAGATGAACCAAAATTAAGGCAAGAGAATGTGGTAGAGGAAGGTAAGGTTGAGGTAAGCCATGATAAACCAAAACCGGTAATTGCAGAGTACCAACCTCGTGTGCCATACCCCAATGCGATGAAGAAAGACTGCACAGATGAACAATTGGGTAAATTTCTTAAACTTCTAAAGAAATTACATATTAACTTACCGTTTCTTGGAGCTCTTTCGCAGATGCCAGATTCAAGGAAATTTTTAAAAGAGCTTTTGACAAACAAACGGAGGTTAGACAATACGTCGCATGTGGAGCTAAATGCAGTTTGCTCAGTAATTTTGCAAAATAAACTACCACGAAAATTAAAAGACCAAGGGAGTTTTACAATTTTGTGCTTAATTGGTAGTTTATCTGTTGATAATGCTTTAGCTGATTTAGGGGCAAACATAAATGTTATGCCTTATAAAATGTTTAAACAACTAGGTCTAGGGGAACCCAAACAAACTAGGATGAGCATTCAATTAGCTGATAAAACTATTAGAATTCCTAGGGGTATAATCAAAGATGTACTAGTAAAAATTGATAAATTCATATTCCCAGTAGACTTTGTCGTTTTAGACATGGATGAGGACAATAATATTCCTTTAATTTTAGGAAGACCCTTTTTAGCAACTGCTAGAACTAAAATTGATGTTGGTACAGGTGAACTCATACTTCGTGTAGGTGACGAGATGATCATTGTTCAGGCTCTTGACTCGGCTAGGACATCAAGTAATAAAGGTGAGAACATAAATTCTATTAATGACCATTCGGTTCAACCTTCTTTTCAGGAAGCACCACGAAATTACACAACTGAGCCATATTCTAGACCTTGTGCCAACAAAGAGATAACTCACGAGGAGCGAAGGCTTCAGATCGATGAACTAGACGAGTGGAAGACACATTTCAAAGAGAAACCAAGAAAACACGATGAACCAAAGCAACTTCATGAGCCAAACCAATTTCAGATCAGGGATCAGGTATTGTTGGATAAGACAGACCCTCGAATTTCCACTTCAGACCTTAATACAAACAAAGAAATCCCTTTTAAGGCACTCAATGTCTTCCCATACGGAACAGTCGAGGTAACTAATCCTAAGTTCAGCACTTTTAAGGTAAACACTACTCGACTCAAACTATATAATGATCATAGAACTGATAACAAGGGAGAGGAGTTTCAACTCCTCAAACCACCATGATTATGCGAATGAGAGGTAAGTTTAGCTTAAGACTTTAAAGGAGCGCTTCTCGGGAGGCAACCCGAGCACTAGCTTCACTAATGTCATATTTTCAATTTTTAGCACCAAACTCACAACTAACCAAATTAATAAAACGCAGGTTTCTCTATCCACACAGCCTTTCACACAGGCGTGGCCGTGGCCGTATGGACACTACGAAAAGATACATGGGCGTGGCAGAGGCCGTGCGAACCAAGGATGGAAATTTTCCCCAAACCACAGGTGACGATACAATGCCACATCCGTTCGATACGGCTGTGGTTGGCACTGAGAAATCTACACGGGCATGCAACACGCTCGTGCTTTTAGGCCATGGCCGACACTGATTAATCAAACATGGGCGTGACAACCTCTACACAGGCATGGGAGAAATGAACAAAGCACCACGCGACTGTGCGATACGACCGTGTGACCTAACACGCCCGTGGAACACGGGCGTGGGAAGCCACTAGATCCCAGTTTCCTATTTAAACCCCTCTTTTCTCACCTTCTCCCCAATTTCTTCTTCAATCAAACCCTAGCCACCACAACTTTTCTTTGACTATTATCTCTCCCCTTTCATTTTTCATTCCCTCTTTCCCTCATTCTTTCTTTACACCACCATTCCCATGTCGAAGAAACGAAAGGAACCTAGCACAGTCTCCTCGTGCGAGACCGATCTACATGGGTTCATGTCGGACGCTTTATTTATCCGACAGGCCAAGGATATTTGAGTCCATTTAAATTTTTTTCTTTTCTCTTTTCCTTTATTTTCCTTCCCTTTATCTTTCTTGTCTTTTATTTATATTATTATATTTTTATTTCTTCGATTTAGGTTCAAAAGGCTGATTGGGAATCACAACATCACGACCTTAGTAACCACCGCCACCTTCAGCTATACCCGACCTACCGTTTCTTTTCCTTGACTCCATCAAAAATTTAGGAAGTTCACTTCTCTCCCTATCTTATAATTTTATATTGTAGATATCTATCTTTGTACATTGAGGACAATGTACATCATAAGTGTGGGGAGGTTATTGATTTCATTACCAGAAAATCCCTGAATTATGTCTTGTTCTTAAAGTAATTTTGTAACACCCCAAACCCGGTCAAAACACCATGACCGAATCTGGCATGCCATAGAGGAAAACGTTTTGAAGAAAATTGAGTTTCCGATTAAATTTTAGAAAAATAGGTGCATGATTAGTTAAAAATCGATAATTTACTTTGAAATTCCGTAAATAAAATCTTTAAAACTTAGTTGTCAATCCATAGGTTAGAAAACATTTATGCCATTTTAAAAAAACCCGAATTATTACTTTGAAAACCGTTTGCATTTTAGTGTAGAAACTTCAATTTAGAAATCATTTAAGTTGTAAAAGATTATCAAATGATTTATTTTACCCGATGGTAACATTTTGAAAACCATTTCATTTTGTAGTTTAGAAAACTTTATGCTCAAATTAATATATAAACCATGTAATTTCTAAGCCATATTTAAACAAGTCCAAAACATATAAATGATCCAAAAACATAATTAAAAAGGCCTTATTACAAATCTAAATAAAGATGTAAACCAAATTAAGATAAAATAAAGTACCCAAATCGAAGTTCTTATACAACCGAATTTTATTTGCATGGCCTCCTCGAGTTTATCCTTCGAAATACCAATCTTACCTATATGCTTACCCAAAACGATTGACCAAGAAAAGAGGCTTAGATTGATCGCTTCCAACGTCCCGAGGAGCCTAAAAGAAATCGGTTTCTAAGAATGATTAGAACCTTGTTAACAAGTGCCCAAAAATTCGGCCCTTGTCCTCAAGAGAAACGACATAAAGGGAGAAAAGAAACAAAGAAAGATACGGCCATGAACACATACCTATCTTCCAAAACCGAATGAAGAAAACCAAAAGAAGTCCTACCCTTGATGATATTCGGCCAAAACAAATCAAAAAGGATATGAGAAGTTTCGGCTATGGTTTTTGAATGAAGAAAACAATTGATATTCGGCTTGAAAGAGATGAAGAATTAGTATGGCAAAGAAAAAATGAAAAGGGAAGGAGGATGATTCGGCTTTAACAACCAATGAAAGAAAAATCAAGAGGAATGGGATAGAAAGAGATTTGTCCAAGAAGAAAGTAAAAGAAATGTTGTGATATTGAACAATATCAAAGAAAGAAAAGAGAGAAAATGGGAGTAAGAGGTTTTGCCAACACCTAATTTACCAAAGAAGAAAAGTGCACAAAAATGCACAAAGTTCAAATGTAGTTTCGGTTTCAAAAGGATAAATGAAAGAAAGAAAAAAAGTAGGATTTGGTTCCAACAAAATAAGAGCTAAAACATAACAAATTTGCACCTAAAGATCAAGGTACATTCGGCTTAGGTGAATAGCTTTGGAGAGGAAAAGAAAATGCAAAATGGTGCACAAAAATGCTAAAATGACCAACCAATTCCCCCCCAAACTTCCTATAAACATTCGGCCACCCCCCTAGCCGCACATGCCATCCATATTCATGGACTAATGGCCTAAAATTAGTTTCCAAAACACTCCCCACCATCCAAGCCTTTTGTCCCCCCATCTACCATAAATCTTAAGATTCTTATCCCCAATTACATGCTTTCCTATTTTGCTATTCAACTTACCATAAAATTGAAAGTCCACCCTATCATAATTAGAGCTTGACCGACACTTAATGCTAAGGTGCATAAAAATTAAGTCTTCCAAATGCAATCCATGCAACTCGAACCTCTTCCCTCAAGCAACCCTTCATGCATCTTAACCACCTTGCCACTAACTCCTCATGTGCTAGAATTTAACACTTAAATTAACTTAAGTGTCAGGTTCACCTAATCCACTTCACTAAATATACAATACTAAGAATTATTCTAGCTTCATAAATAAAATCAAGCCTTCACAAGACTATGCTAAACACACAAAAAATTCATACCCGAGCCAACAGAAATAATAAAAATAATACTCTAATTTTTCCTAAAACCCAATTAAACCCGAGAATTCATAAAAACCTCATAACCTTCCAAATCCACCTAACTAATAAATCCAATTTGTAAAAACACCATTCTCTTAATCCTGAAGATTTTAAACACTCCTAAGCCCAAGCCCAATCCTACTAGGCCCAATTTCGGGATGTTACAAATTTTCTCATATTACTAATTAAAATAAGATTTCCATTGATTTATGATTTTTGTTGATATGTTTCGGATTAAGTCATAGTTAATTGTGCATTGATGGTTTAAACTTTAAAATAATAGAGAATCAAGCATGATAAGTCTATTTTTAGAATTAAAATTTTTTTAGGTTGTTTCCCTAATCTTAAATATTATCTTGAAGTTTGAAATTTACAAGGTTGACATCAAAAACCATAAGTTCTGTGAGATTTTTAGCCTTTTAGAGCATATAATTTTCTTGCTCACTTTATTGATTATGAGTGTGTCAACATTGATTTGTTATTCTAGAACTCGCTTCGATTATGCTTGTCGAGACCACATTTTTTGATTTGATATACTGAGATGATAAAGGCACCTAAGAGTTAACCCACTTATCCCAAAAAGCCTACCTCCGTAATTAACCCCTAATGAACCCTTTTTAGCCTAATAAACCATTTCTTGACACATCTATAAATATTAACCCAAAAACCAAATTTTTACTTCCCCTAATCTTTTAACGTCCTTTTTTGTCAAGATTTGATTTGAGCAGTTGCCTAACTATTTTCTCTATTTCCGTTGTTAAGTTCTTTCTTGTTAATTGTGCTTATTCTTAAAAAAATTTACTATATTCATCATTAGTTCTATGTTTTATGAGCTTAAACAGTTAAATTCACATCTTTAGAAGAAGCTCGTGCTATTAATGTAGTTATTCATTATTAATTTTTTTTTCTAGTTAGGTAATTTGTCAAGTCAATCTTGATTCTAACCCTCTAATTCAGCCAATATCTACACCTTTAACCCAAGCCCCATTACAACCCTTTAAAGACCTTTTGATTTGTGTATCATCTCATTTTCTAGTGGTGGAGATTTGATTTTCATGCAAGATTATGGGATTAACTTTTCATGTAAACACTTTTGAGTGATTTGAGTGAATCCTTAGTGAAGATGTCAATCCTTGTCGGTTTTGAATCATAGGTAATTATTTTGGTAAGGGGAAACACCTATGTTTTCGTGCTATAAAATATATGACTTAGATTGTTTGAATCTTTAGGACTGTTTTTGTTAAATTATCAATGTATGAATTATCTATGAATTATGATGAAACATTATTGATGATAATTATGAATTAAGGAAGTTAATTTTAATTGTGAGTTGAAGATTTTACTTGAGGACAAGCAAATGTTTAAGTGTGGGGATATTTGATAAACCATAATATACACATATTTTAACCCCATGCTTAACCTAGTTTTGGATGATTTTCCATTGAATTTGATGAATTCGATGCTCCTAATCTCTTAATTTCATGTTTTATACTTAGGAGAGCTTAGAAAGTCGAAAAGGATGAGAAACGGGCCAAAAAGGGACAAAATGGGCCTACCTAGGGAATCAACATGGCCTGGACCATTGGACACGGCCGTATGTTTCGAGTAAGGATCAACCACGATCTAGACTATCGACCACGGGCATGTCACACGGTCGAGTGTGGCGAGCAGAATCAACCACGGCCTGGACTATCGACCACGGGCGTGTCACACGGACATGTCCCTGTCGAAATAAATATGAATTCTATTCGGAATAGGATACTTGTGGGCCAAGAAAGGCATCTCGAAGCCTATATAAACACCCTAGGGGCAACCTAAAAGAAGAGGTCGATAGGACGTCGAATAGACGCCGAGTAAAAGGAGAAAATACTCCAAGACAGCCATCGGGAACATCTTAGAAGAAGGATATCCATCAAGACGGAGGATCTCCGATTAAGTTCTTTAGAAGTTTTTGGGTTTTGTTATGTTTTGTTGTTTTTCCTCTTTTATGATGTTTCCTTCTTTTAGTATGAACTAAATTCCCCAAATATCTAAGGGGGATGAAACCTAAGACAGATATTATTATTATTTGATTTATGAGATAAATACTTGTGCTTATTCTTAATTGTGAGTTCTTATTCTTGTTTTGATAATTCAGGTAATTGATTCAAGTCGAATGTGCTTGTTCAGTGGAGCAAAAGTCCCTGTTTGAGAGTAGATCAACACAATTAAGCGGAGTTGATTGCAACCCTAGATATAGGGCAACGAAAATCTGTCGAATTAGGGTCAAACCTAGTAAGGGAATCCATAGATCGAGTTAATGCGACAATAGGGGTTTTAATTAGAAAGAGATTTCAATTAATCAACCTAAAGTCAGTTGTTAGTAGCCTCAAAAGAGGTATTAATATAATTTAGGGATTTCTACGGATTAAGCCAAGTGAATAAATCACATGAATCAAAAGTAATAAGTGAAGTCTAGGTGGATTCTTCCTTAGGTATTGCCGATCTCATATAAGTTGTCCAAAAGTATTTTTTTCCAATTCGCTCTATGTGGCTTTCATAGTTAATTAAATTAGTTAGTTAATTTTAGATTAAAAATAAATCCCCTTAATTATTAAGCTAGATAATAAAAAGATAGTTAAGACTAGTACTCTTGGTCCTTGAGGATACGATATTCCGGACTCACCACAACTATATTACTGTTCGGTAGGTACACTTACCTTTGTTGAAATAATAGTTAGTTTCGAGCCCCATCAAGAATCACAACCAATCGGGATGCTCCGAAGAGCTATTAACGGGAAGCTCGCAAGAACCATATAACGGGAAGCTCGAGAGGGCTAATAACAAGATGCTCTTTCGAGCTATGGTGTGTCCGCAACACATGCAGAACCACAACCAATTCGGGAATCTTGTATCCATTGAATTTCATTTATTCAGTTGGGACTTAATACTTATCGAGCATTATCAGATATGTGACCGATTTATTACATGTAAATTATACAATACACATACATAACATTCAATTTAAACATATAAATATACACAATTTAGTTACACGAACTTAACTTGACAAGTGTTTGCTGATTTGTTGTCTACTAATCCGACACTTTCTCTTTTCCTCGATCTAATTTTGTATTTTGTCTTTCAGGGTCTAATTGAGCCAAAAAGTTTTAATACCTTTAAGCTCTTCTAACTAGGGTTTCCATGTAAAAATATTTGGGAAAGATGATGAAAAAGATGATATTTTCTTTATTTAATCATTTATCATCTTTTATTATTTTTACTTTCCAATTTAGTCATTTTCTTTATTTAATTTTCCATGGATGAATAAGCATACTTATCTACTAACTCATCTTAATGGTCTATTTTCCATATAAGGACCTCAAATTTTAAATTCCATAGCTATTTGATACTTATAGCTTCTAGAATCCAACTTTTGCATTTTATGCTATTTGGACCTTTTTATTAAATTAAACATGTAATCGGTAAAATTTCTTTACAAATATTTGGATACGATATTTCTATCATAATTCAGACCATAAGATAATATTAAAATAATTTTTCTTTTCTGACTCGGATTTGTGGTCCCAAAACTAATGTTCCGATTTCATTGAAAACGGACTATTACATACACACCACCTCATAGGGTTAGTAGTAAGTATAACATTACATATAAGTTTCAAGTAAATAATGGCATATAAGTAATAAGCATTTAGGCTTTATATATCATCCATCACATATATATATTCATTACACATTCTTCTCATTTGAATCCACATAGTTAGTAGATAATGAGTAACATAGCATTTCTTAAACATAACATAAATTAAGAAATGGATTCCATGCATATTTCATCCATCACATGATAAATTCTCATCTTTTACAATTTCATATGTGCATATCCATCTTTCCATTTCATACGAACATTAGTAACATTAAGTTTTTATACATGTCTTTCCATTAACCTTTACTTACTCGTTGAACCGTATAGAATAACATCAGATACTCGGGAACACCTTTCCATATAACCATATCTTTTTCAATAATGCTCATACGAGCTGTGAAATGGGCCTGCTCACACGAGCTGTGGGTCAAGATGTTAGCTACACGAGCTGTGGAGAGTACGCAACAAATGCAGAACCTCAGCCATCGGTAGGACATCCAAGACCGGCACCCAAAACATATAATCCCTAATGACATGTCATTTGTATCCTAAGTGTTCACAAGGTTTAAACAGGTCTCTTTCTAGATCCTTATCCGTGACCTTCATTTTCACCTCAGCATTTCAATATTTTTCCATGAAATTCACATTTTCCTTACTTAACTTTAATTCCCTTTTCGATATAATATCTCGTATAACCATTCATGAAATTTACCTGTTCTAAAATTCATCACTAACCCACTTTAATCATTAAATTCAATTAACCATGTAATACATAATAATCAATTCACTTACCATAATTATTCAATAGCAATTAACAATTTTACCATTAATGAATGATTCAATATATGAACTTACCTGAACTCATAACAACTTCTAACACGATCAGACCACTATTCCGCTACTTTGACTTTTTCGCGATTTGTGTTTGTTCGAGTTGTTTCTTGATCTAGATAAATATTTTTATTCAATTAACCCCATTCCAGCATTTAAAATATTCAATTTAACTTATCCATTAATAATGAAAATTTACAAAATTACCCTCAAACTTTACCTTTTATACAATTTAGTCTCTAAACCCGAAAATTACAATTTCACCATTTTTAACCATAAATCATGCTAGCTGATTTTTAACCAACCTTATAACAGCCCATATTTATAAGAAAAATTACAATATTTTCCTTGAATTATATCATTTTCATAAATAAGTCCCTAAACCTTAAAATCATCAAAAATTACTTAACAAAATATGTCCATTTAACAACCAAACTCAACAATCATCCATAAAACTTCGGAATTACCTTAAAATTATTCATGGAAAATCCTAAACATTTAACAATTCTACAAATTGACCCCCGGGTTAGCTAGACTAAAACGATCACAAAAACATAAAAATCATTAAAAACGGACCTCAAAATCTCACACATGCACAGGAGAGAGCTTGGCCAAACCTCTTGGTGTCAAAAATGGTGTTCTTTGGCTTAAGGAAGAAGAACAATAAAATAAAAATGTTTTGCTTTTGGTTTTTAGTATATTTTAACTTAACTTTCTTTTTTATTTTATTAAAATAGCATATGAATTAACCAATATCAACCACCAATCATGAATACCATTTACTTATGGTATTATTGCCACATAAACCCTTGTGACTTTATTAATTTAACTATTTATCACTTTTAACTAATAGAATTTAACTTTTGTAGCCTTTACGATTTAGTCCTTTTCAATTAATTAACTATCTAAACATTAAAATTTCTTAACCAAATTTTAATATGACCCTAATAACACTCCGTAAATATATAATAAAATATTTCCAGGCTTGATTTATAGAAATAAGGTCCCAAGACCTCATTTTCTAAATCCACTTAACTTTAGGGACACACTTAAGCTTAGATATTTATTCAAATAACATAATTTACCATATCAAAATCAAATATAATATAATATTTGACTCGTAAATATTATTAATATTTACGAGCTTACTCGTCGAATTTGTGGTCCCAAAACCACTGTTTTTGACATCATTAAGAAACGAGCTGTTACATCAATCTTGTCATAAGGAATCTCATTTACAAGCCATAGACACACCTAATTTAGGTCTTTGGTATCATAGAGACTTATCCTTTAGCTTACATGCTTTCTCGGATGCAAATTTTGGAGGTTGTAAATTAGAGAGGAAAATCACCTTTGCTACTTGTCAACTCTTAGGCAACTTACTAGTGTCATGGTTTCCAAAGAAACAAAATAGTGTTGCATTGTCCACTACTGAAGCAGAATACATTTATGCCAATAATTGTTGTGCTCAAGTTTTATGGATGAAACATTAAATTATGAACTATGTAATTGATGTAGTTATCATTCATATCAAGTGTGGCAATACTAGTGTTGTTTGTCTCACTAAGAATCTCATCCAATACTCTAGAACTAAACATACTGAAATTAGACATTGTAACAGACCGATTTAGGGGCTAGCCGGAACAGTGATTTTAGAACCATTAATCTGAGGTTGAAGAAAATTATTTTAATATTATTTTATGTGTTATAGCATGATTATATGGGTGCATGAAAATTTTGGTGCTTTAATTTTAGAGATTGCATGCTTAATTGCGAAAAATGACTAAATCACATAAGTGCAAAAGTTCTATTTTAGAAGCTAAAGGTGTCTAAAAGCCATAGAATATTATTGGAGGCCCTTAATGTGCAATTAGAACCTTATAAAATAGAGTGGCCGGCCATAGGGGACAAAAAACTGTCAAAATTGGTCAAGTTGGTGGATTAGGTGGATTAAATTGAAGAAAATAAATAAAATAAAGAAAAGATGATATCACCCTATTCATTCATCTTCTTACACCAAAAATATCAGCCAATGAGGGGTTTTGGAAGCCTAAAATTTTCAGCAACTTCTCACCTTTGAAAGTAAGTTATTTTGGTGGTCTTTCTTGATAAGTTTTGTACTTTTGGGACCCTTGTAGCATGATCTAGCTAATGAGGGGACTATTTTGCAAAATGGTTAAGATTATAGAGTTTTTTCATGTGAGTAATTATGTTGTTTTCTGAATTTTTATGAAAGAAAATGAATCTTGGGTGTTAAATACACAACTTTTGTGAAAGGTGTTCCCATGAAAACACCTAAAAGGATATTTTTGTAAAGGTTGTAAAATAGGTGTTAAATGTGTGAAATAATGAGTATAGGGAGTTTCTATAAGAGTAATAAATTTTCAGCTAGTCTTGATAAAGGAGGAAATTTGATTAGAATTGATTTACGAGCCTAGGGGTAAAATCGTAATTTTATGAAAGTCTAAGGGCAAAATGGTAATTTTGCCAAAGTATGATTATTGAAATGTATTGATTAATGTGGTAATTAAATGAGCTAATTTGTTATTATAGATAAAGAAGAACGAGGAATTGACCTTGACCGAGGAAAAGGCAAGGTTTCGGACTAGATCGCAAAATTACATATTTGGTACCAAGGTAAGTTTGTGTGTAATAAATTCAACATCATGTTATTAAGTTTTAAAATGTTTGATATTTGTGAAGATGTACCTTAATTCTATGAAATTGAGTAATGATGTTCAATGAGAAAATGATGAAAATTTATGATGTTGAAGTCCCGGTTGGACTTTAGAAAGTGAGAGGATATCATCATCAAGACATGAGAATAGTAAGGTCCCGTATATGACCATATCAGGGACATGGCCTCGGCACCGAATTGAGATCCCTTATAAGACCATATCTAGGATATGGCATCAGCATCGAATATGAAAATCGTATAAAACCATATCTGGGATATGACATCGACATCGATATGAGATCCCGTATAAGACCATATCTGGGATATGGCATTGGCGTCATGTGTATGTGTATGGTGATGATTGTGTATCCTAGGGTATTCCAAGTGGTTCATCGGGATAAATATCTAAGCTTATAATAAAGATGAAATTAGTGCTAAAGCTATGTGTTGAAGTGATACAGGTACATGTGAGTAATTTACGAGAAATGTTTACGATATGTGACATGACATGTAATTGGTAAGAGTAAGCATGAGTAAGTTATGGCAATGTGCTTGAGACTATGTGTTTTTGTTCAATGCAATGGATGGATGACATTATGAGCCTTTACGTTGCTATTTATTTCATGCAAACTTACTAAGCTTCATGCTTACCTCTCTCATTTCCCTTTTCCTTGTAGTATTGCCAACCTAACTTGGGGCTTGTGGGACGTAGGAGTTCAGAATCACAGTATCAACTTCTCTTTGGTATAGCATAGTTTGATTAATTTTTAGTATGACATGTATAGGAACTTGGTTATTTTTGGTGATATGTCATATTGGTTAGCCAATGTGTGGCTATTAATGTTATTCAATTCATTTTGTAAATGTCCGTTGAAAATTGGCCAATACTTGATAAGATATATATATTCAATGGTGAAGAAGTTCATGAAGTGCATGCTTGTGTATTTGGGTTGACAATTGAGTAAAGAATATGCATGATGAATATAGTGTAAACCTATGGATGGATGTCTTGATTTTGGGAATTTGGAGTGCCTTATGATCATGTAGAATGTTAAAATGAAATGGTATAAGTGTGGTTGTATTTCAGGGTGGCAATTGGCTTGGTAGATAGCCTTACAATTGTCCTCATGGGTAGACACACGGGCGTGTTTCTAGGCTGCGTGTGACACACAGTCAGCCCCATGGGCGTGTTGATAGGCCGTGTGAACCCCTGCATGCTAAGTTGGTAAGTTAGTATGCCTAGTAGTAAACACACGGGCTGAGACACGGCCGTGTGTCTCAACCATATGGGAGACATGGCCTAAGACACGGGTATGTGTCTGGGCTGTGTAAAGTCTGCACCTGAAATTAGGAACTTAGTTCGACATACAATCTAAGGACATGGGCGTGTGCCTTGGCCGTGTGACCTTATTGAGATGATGATGTCATAAACAGAATGCCAAGGTTTCACACACAGGTGAAGACACGGGCGTGTCATGGCCGTGTGAGGGACACGAGCGTGTGTCAGGCCGTGTGAAAACCCCTGTAGGTTCGAAATGAAAAATAAAATTCACACGGACTAGGGACATGGGCGTGTGTGATTACACGGCCTGCCCACACGGGCGTGTCCCTCTTCACACAGGCGTGTGGCCTTGTTTTGTGTCGAAATTTTCTAAGTGTTCAAAAGTTTCCGGTTTGGTCCCGAATCATTCCGTGTGAAAGTTTGGGGTCTCATAGACCTATAATAAGGACATTAAGGTCTCAAATGAAAAAGCTTTAATTTGAAATGAACTTTTATGGATCGATGTTGTATGTTTGAGCAAGTTAAGTACGGTAATGCCTCATACCCGGTTCAGGTGTCGAATACGGGTAAGGGGTGTTACAGACATCATTTCATTAAAGGTAATGTCCATAAAGGAGATGTTGTTCTAAAATTTGTTGACACTTTGAACCAATTAGCTGACAGTTTTACCAAACCATTAAATAAAGAAAGGTTTTGAACAATTGAGAGAGAATTAGGTATTATTACTACCTTGCCATGATATTGTGTTCAAATAAATTTATGCACTTAGTTGTTTTCAAAATATTTTATGACTTGAAATTTTTTGAAAAAACATGAACAAATTATTTCAATGGCTCTCATACGCAATTAGTTAAGGGGAGTTGATATTGCATGTCTACTCTATTTTTAACCTATTTGGTGTAGTTTACATGATTGTTGGATGTCTTTGAGTATGCTAAATTAGACTTTATTGGATGCTAATGTTCAATTTTTGCATATTTTATGATCTTCTATGATTCATATACATCATGGGTTAATTCTATACAATTAGGTGTATAAAATCATTAGAAATGACCAAAATGATTGCATTATTCGAGTTATTTTTATTTTCCTATTTCTATGTGATTTCACCTTAATGTTTGTTATAATAGAAGTCAATAATGGCAATAGAATGATGGCAAAATAAGGAAAATAAGAACAAACACAGATTTTACGTAGAAACCCTTTTGGGAAAAAAGCCACGGTAGAGGAGAAGAAATTCACTAATGTTGAAAAATGAATGATCCAAGAGGAGTTTCGACTACATCTATTTAAAGGTTGAACAACCTCGGCCTTAAGCCCTACATAGATCCCCTTGTTTTGCCACTATATTTGATTTCTTTAACAAGGATTCTGGTCACACAACTCTAACAATGTTTATTTGGTATTTTAAGATACTTTAATGATTAGTTTTCAAATGTTAGTTCACTTGTTCTTTACTTTTAAATATCTATCTTTTAACTTTATTTGTTTATTTTTTATATAACAAAAAATGGGAGAAAGAAAGGTAAATTTAATTGGTATTTGGTTCATTATTTTTTAATGACTAATCTTTTAATGTCAACACCTAAGTGGCCAGTTTTTCACACTCAAGCCTTTGTTTCAAAATTATAAAATCAAGTCTTTGATTCAAATTGAACTTTAACAAGGGGGAGTAGCAAATTCAAAAACAAAATTACCAAAATGTTTTGTTATATCAAAAAGGGGGAGATTGTTAATATAACCTCCCAAACCTAGCCTAGACGTTATTGCTAGATTGAGAAGGCTACATTAGCCACCGAAATGGCTAAGCTAACTTTTGTTACTTTTTAAGACTTTAAATAAACTCATTTTAGAAAAACATGTAGTTGTACTTTGAGTTAGCTTAAAAGCATTCATTCATTAGGTCTTCTATGCTTAGGATTCATTTTATTGTTGACAGTGCTGTTTTAGAAAAACCATTTGCTTGCCGCTCTTCTTTAAAGTTAAACTAATGCAGCGAAAAAAACCATTTTTCAAATCATTTTGGAAAATTAGTTGCTTATCGATTTGTTTTTTTTAAAAAAATTCATTTGCAATGTAGTGGAAACTAAGGAACAATATCAAATTTTACTTAAGCTTGATATAATGTATTATCCGGTTATTATGCTTGAATAATTCATGCATGCAAAAATTCCCAAAAGAAAAGTTACCAAGCCACAGATTAGAGATAATTAAAAATTACAAGCCAAAACCAATAAAGACTTAATAATACTTATTAAGAACGGTCTGAGGTCCAAGGTGATTCTCTGAATGTCGAGCCCGATCCTAATTTTGAGGTTTACCTGAAAAGTTAAACACTATTGGGGGTGAGCTTATGAAAAGCTCAGTGTGAGTCGAATAATTATTTAAACGGGAAAAAACATCAAATACAGTGAAACATATTAGCATTAACAGAAGAAAATAGAACCATCATAGGAACTTCATGTCATTACATAGCGATCATCGAATTTATGTCAAACGGTGTATGAGCATAGGTCACCATTCATTCGATTAACAATCATTAATTTCGATACCATTCAATACAACAAAGTATAATGCGTAGCATAAATCAATAACACTCAAATATGTCGTGCACATGATGAAATGCAAAAAGGTTCCTATCCATACCATCCGCTACACACCACGACTTCCCCAGAACCCGTCTACCAAACTCCAAAAAATTATGAGCATAACTCGATGTGGTAAAACCACCAAATAATCAGTAATGCAGAAAATCTGCTAGATTTCAAATAGTGTGATACAATCACCAATAACATATAATACGCGATAAAATCGCCAATCCCCTCGGTACTCAAGGTGCAGTGCACTGACTACGAATAATGCAGACTTAATATGCTGCCTACCACTAAATGTAACATCTTAAACCCAGCCTAGACATTATTGCTAGATTGAGAAGGCTACATTAGCCACCGAAATGGCTAAGCTAACTTTTGTTACTTTTTAAGACTTTAAATAAACTCATTTTAGAAAAAAAAACCGTAGTTTTACTTTGAGTTAGCTTAAAAGCACTCATTCATTAGGTCATGTATGCTCAAGATTCATTTTATTGTTGACAGTGTTGTTTTAGAAAAACCGTTTGCTTGTCACTCTTCTTTAAAGTTAAACTAATGCAGCGAAAAAAACCAATTTTTCAAGTCATTTTGGAAAATTAGTTGCTTATCGATTTGTTTTTCAAAAAAAAATTCATTTACATTGTAGTGGAAACTAGGGAACAATATCAAATTTTACTTAAGCTTGATATAATGCATTATCTGGTTATTATGCTTGAGTAATTCATGCATGCAAAAAATGCCAAAAGAAAAGTTACCAAGCCATAGATCAGAGATAATTAAAAATTACAAGCCAAAACCAATAAAGACTTAATAATACTTATTAAGAACGGTCTGAGGTCCAAGGTGATTCTTTGAATGTCTAGCTCGGTCCTAATTTTGAGGTTTACCTGAAAAGTTAAAAACTATTGGGGGTGAGCTTATGAAAAGCTTAGTGTGAGTCGAATAATTATTTAAACGGGCAAAAACATCAAATACAATGAAACATATTAGCATTAACAAAAGAAAACAGAATCATCATAGGAATTTCATGTCATTACATAGCCATTATCAAATTTATGTCAAACGGTGTATGAGCATATGTCACCATTCATTCGATTAACAATCATTATTTTCGATACCATTCAATACAACAAAGTATAATGCATAGCATAAATCAGTAACACTCGAATATATCGTGCACATGATTCAATGCAAAAAAGTTTCTACCCATACCATCCGCTACACACCACGAGTTCCCCAGAACCCGTTTTCCAAACTCCAAAACATTATGAGCATAGCTCGATGTGGTAAAACCACCAAATAATCAGTAATGCAGAAAATCTATCGGATATTAAATAGTGCGATACAATTGCCAATAACATATAATATGCGATAAAATCGCCAATCCCCTCGATACTCCAGGTGCAGTTCATTGACTACGAATAATGCAGACTTAATATGCTGCCTACCACTAAATGTAACCTCCCAAACCCAGCCTAGACATTATTGCTAGATTGAGAAGGCTACATTAGCCACCTGGCTCTGATACCACTAAATGTAACACCCCATACCCGACCTAGACGTTATGGCTGAATCTGGCGGTGTCACATTGAAGTGTTTAGCGTAAAACTTGTTGTCGTTGAAATCCTCAAAACCGATTAATCATTTTGTTATTAAATAGTGATTCCAGAACGGGTTGTTCATTTCTAAAGTGTGCATCATCAAAAGCTAATCACTTTTAAAACGTTACTAATTTTCCAAATCTCATTTATGGCGAAAGTTTTTTAGGAAATGTTACGAAAATGTGGTGTGTAACATCCTAAAAACGGGGCTATTTGGAATTTAATTATTTTTCTTATGTATGAACTACTGTGATATTATTTATGGAATAATAATGATTTATTTAAGGCTTTGTGTTGGCTCGGTTTGGTAGAAAATTTCAGTTTTTAACTTTTAAGGTAGGGAGTCTTAGTAGGAGGGTGTTATAAGAATAAATGAAGGAAATTGGGCACTAAAAAGCCCTTGGTAAAGTGGCAAAAGTGAGGCCACTTAGGAGCTACATGTGACGCCACCAAGGGGAGCTAGGGAGCTTGTGTTCGAGTCGCAACAATCCCTCTTTTTGCTCATTTAAGGGACGGCACAAGTGGGAGAATTTTTCTCCCTTTAAACTCTTTTATTAATTATTATCATTAAAGGATAATATGAGCATCTTTAATAGGATTTTATTCTAAGGATAATAAGAGATAATCAAGGATATTATGAAGATTAAAAGAATTATTAATGGATTATTAATTAGATAATAGAAGATAAATGAGGATATTCCATGGATTATTAGGAGATTATTATTTATTATAAGGATTAATTCAAATTATTTGAATTAATACAAATGTGTGGCCAAGAGTAACTTGGAGTGTGTTGCCGAAATTTAAACTCTTCCTATGAAGAGTGGACGGCAAGCAATAAAGGGGGGGTGCCGAAATCCTTTATAAACCCCTAGCTACCATCTTGATTTTCTTTTAGACATTTTCCAGTAGCCGAAATTCTGATCACCTTTCCCATAATTTTTTCTCTCTAGCCGAATCATCTACTCCCTTTTACCTCTCTTCTTTTTCTTTTTCTCACTAAAAGTCTAGCCTTGTTTGATAACAAAATCAACCACAGCCGAATCTAACCCCTATCAAGGTGCCGAAATTCTTTTTCCCTTTTTATTAAACCCTATTTGGCCGAATATTGAGTATAGTATCTTTCTGCATCTCCTTTGTTAATCGATTTGGATCAAGGTAAGTAATGGCCGAATATCTATCTCCCATTTTCCTTCTTTTTCTGTCGATTTCTTTTACAAGGAAAGGTGCCGATTTCGGCAATGGTTATAAGACTTCTAAACGAGTGGTAACCGATTCCCTCTAGGTATTCAGGAAAGTAAAGCAGTCGACTCAAAGCCTGATCTCTAGCATTCGATTTCGGTAAGTGGTGGTAAGATCAATTTCTTTATTATAACAATTCGATTAAAAGCCGAAGGCTATTAGTTTTACTTACTAATCAATGGTGATTGACGAGCAGATTCGGGAATCAAGTATTGCGATTAGTATCCAAAATTGTGAAGGTAAGGATTCGGGTTCACAAGGAACCCCTCTCAAATTAATTGGTTGGCCGATTAGGCCATAGTACTAACCCGGGTATTTGGCTGAATATAGGGATCAGTAGATCTAGGGAGGCCGACTCTTCTTTCCGGGATTTAGACTCTTTGTTGGTGACAGGTGTGTACATACACACTATAACTTATTAAATGTGTTGAATATTGTAAATGCTTACTTGATTTATGTAGCATTGGATGATATACCATATCGGTATAGATGGTAATTCAGGTAAGTACCTGTTAACGTGAATTATTATTAATGCTTTTGGGAAGCATGATGTACTGATTTATACATATGATGGCATGTAACATATATTTATGTGACTGATGTGGGATTGACTGAGTGGAGGGGGCAGTGATATTGTGCCGACGGGCACTAGTGTTTTGGTAACACTGTGACTACGGTCACCAGAGGTTTGGTACCTCCAGAGGTTTGGCACCTCATAGCGACTTATCCCTGTGGTTAACACCACCGTGGGTTGGCCCCACTTGAGATATGGGATCGTCTGCCAGTGATTTGGTATCACACGATGGGTTGGCCCCATCACCCGATTTGTGTCTACGGACACCAGTGTTTTGGTAACACATTGTGACTATATGTCACCAGTGGTTTGGCACCACCAGTGGTTTGGTACCACAACGGGGTAGACAGCGGCGTTTGGTTGGCTAGGTTGGGTATTTAATATTCTGCATATTACTTGTTATATGTTGTGTATGAAATTGCTTTTAAAACGGGGGAAGGATTACATACTGGGTCTTGGTGACTCACCTTCTCCTCTATTTTTCAGGTGATACATAGACCGCGGATATGGAGCCGGGTGGACTCGAGGTGGCCATGCAGTGGATTCAATTTAAATGAACTTAAATTTTAGTTATGATACTTCCTTTTTATTATTATTTCATTTTCGGGTTTTGTTTATTTTGTAATAAGGCCTCCTTATATTTTATTTTGTTATTTACCATATGTTGAATATTTTGTTTTAAACCTTATTAATAATATTAGTTAATCACATGTTCTAAGTTGAACGAAAATTTTTTTAAACGTGCCATCGGGCACACTTGTAATTTTATGATAACTTGACTTAATTTAATTTCCGAATCAAATCTAAGTATGTTTTTAACAAGCCCACTTAAATAAAGGGTTTTTCAAAATTTAAGTTGGTTTTCAAAAAGGATTTTGAAAAAAAATATTTTCTCTGTAACAGACCAGATTCGGCCATAGTGTTTGGGCCGGGTTTGGGTTGTTACAAAATTGGTATCAGAGCCCAGTTCAAAGCTCGGCTGTGGGGGCCCAAGGCCCAAAAATGTTTTAGTAGGCCTTTTGAATTGTTTTTGGGTTTTACGCAGCATGGCCCGAGTCTCCGGCACCGATCCGCCCAGGTAAGTACATCCAAACCTCTTGGTGAATTATATTCTGTAGAAGGGTAGGAAGCATGGAACGTAGATAGACTTATAGGAACTTGAACCCTAGGAATAGGCTACTCAAACACACAAACGAAGCATAAGACTTAAAGAACTAAACCAACCTATGACTTAGTCACTGAGCTAGGGTGTGGTAACCCCTGTACGCATGTCTAGGATTGGATCCGGAAGAGCCTGGTATTTAAGCAGTCCTCGTGACTCACCTCCTCTTCGCAGGTATCCTACCTGGTGCGTAGCTTCGGTTCACCCTAACTCAGAGGGCTCAGTGGTGTGGCAACCTCTGTACGCATGTCTAGAAAGGTTCAGTGGGAGCTTGGTATTTAAGCGGTCCGCGTGACCCACCTCCTCTTCACTCGAATCCTGCCTGGTGCGTAGCTTTGGTTCACCCTGACCAAGCGGGCTCGGTCATAGGCCTAATATAATGACTAAAACTCGAAAGGGATTTAGCCACGTTTTGAAATGAATGAAACAACAAAAACCCAAATGTTTTCAAAACTTTTGCAATAAACTCTTTCAAATCGGAGAACATCACTTTTACAACGTTTTTCTCGAAAAACTTGATTTGTGGAAAATTACAAAAATGCCCTTAGGGGTAAAATTACCAAAATGCCCCTGACTCATAAAATATCAGTTCAATGGTTTTGCTCAAAAATTTCAACTATTTTACAAATATTCAACAACTTAGCTCTGAAAATCATCAGCAAAATATTTTTGGTTTTGGAAAATTACGAAAACGCCCTCAAGTTGCAAAAGCTACCGAAATGACCCTGGTTTTGGAAATCTTTACAAACATCACTATTTGAAAAGGAACATTTTCAGAAAGAAACCCCCGAGTTTTACAACTGTTAGAAATATCCCCGATTTATCAAAATTTCAAAATCTCCCTGAATGACAAAAATTACCAAAATACCCCTGGTTTCAAAACGATATCATATCTCTAAATTTTGCAAATTTTCAGAAACATCCTCTAGTTTTGGAGAATTTCAAAGGGATCTGTTTATTAAAATTTTACAACTTCTTCTATTACGAAAATACCCTTGGGTTAGAAATGGGCAGAAATGTCCGAAGAGCGAATAGGTATGGAAAGTATTAAGGAATGGATGCATGAACTCCTTTGTGTGATCTAGGATAGGAAACTGAAACCTTGTTTGCTCGAAAGAATCTCTGATTAAACCTTATCCATAAAATTTCTTCGCGATTAATAAAGAGGAACAAATGCTAATGCATAAAAATTTTCTTAATCAGATTAAAGCGCGGTAGAAAGAATGAGTTCTAGAGGACGTGGACGCCGTGGACGCGGTAGGGGTAGGATGACAGTGTCTGAACCCGTCAGGTCGGGACAAGGTTCTGAAAATGAGGTACCACCGCCACCACCACCTCCTACTTTTAGAGCTGAGGAGCAGGATCAGACCGGTGGTGAGGCTATGTCGCAAGCTGTGTTGCGAGTTCTCGAGTTGGTGGCTGGGGCTGGTGGAAATCTAGGAGCTCGGAAATCTGTTCCCGAACGGATTCGGTCCAATGGAGCTGAGGTATTCCGGGGTGTGTCGGGAGTGGCACCCAGTGCAGCAGAATATTGGCTGGAATCGACTGAACGGATCATGGACGATCTAGACCTGTCTAATGAGGAAAAGCTGAAAGGAGCAGTGTCGCTCCTGAAGGATGAAGCGTATCAGTGGTGGCTCACGGTTCGGGATGGAGCCACGGCAGATGATCTCACGTGGGAATATTTCAAAACCACCTATCAGAAGAAGTATGTGGGCACCAGCTATACGGATGCTCAGAGGAAAGCCTTTCTAGGGCTAGTGCAAGGAACTAAGTCAGTAGCGGAATATGAGGCGGAGTTCTTAAGGCTGAGTAGGTATGCTAGAGGCATCGTGGCTACTAAACACGAGCGCTGTGTCCGCTTTGAGGATGGACTCCGAGATGATTTGAGGTTACTGATTGCCCCGCAGCAGGTTCGTGAGTTCTCATCTTTAGTGGAAAAGGCTAAGGTAGCCGAAGGGATCAAGGAGGCTGTGAGGCAAAGCTATAGTAGGAATAATCAGAAGAGAGGATTTGGGTCAGCTGGATCCAGTGGTAGTGTCCAGAAAAAGGCTAGGCCAAGTGGGCCAAATCAGGCGGCAAGGCCCATGACTGCTAATAAGAGGCCGACTCAGTGTAACCGCTGTGGAAAGACCCATTGGGGAAGTTGTTCGACCGGTGATAGAGGATGTTTCGAGTGTGGGTCTTTGGAGCATCGTGTCAGAGATTGTCCCCGGAAACTAGCTAAGAATCACCCAGAAGGGCAGAACCGTAAAGACAGAAATGTGGGACCACAGAGGGGTCGCGGTAATGGTCGAGGAGGAAATGGTCCGAATAGAGGTCGTGGAACTCAGGGCAGAGGTTCGGGTAACACAGAGGCTAGGCAGCCCGGCTTAGTCTATGCAGCGAGGCGTCGTGAGGAGGGAGACGCACCGGACGTCATAACCGGTACGTTCCTAATATTTGGTTTACCTTATGTTGCATTAATTGATGTGGGTTCGACGCACTCGTACATTGCTAGTAGTGTGGTAGGAACCATGGACCTAGACTCTGAGATTGCTTCTAGGGAGATGACTGTAGTTAGCCTTTTAGGTCACTCTGTAGTAATAGACAAACTCTATAGAGACGTACCCCTAGAACTCCAAGGGGTAATATTTGTGGCTGATCTGATGGAACTATCGTTTGGGGAGTTCGATTTGATCCTTGGAATGGATTGGCTGGTTAAGCATCAGGCGAATTTGGATTGCGCGGCTAAGCGCATGGTTCTTAAGACGGCTGAAGGTGATGAAGTGGTTATGATAGGTGATAGAAGGAATTTCCTATCCAACGTGGTGTCTGCCTTGAAGGCTGAAAAGATGGTGAAGAATGGTTGTGAGGCGTATTTGGTTCGAATCTGTGCTTTGGAAGCTAAGGAGTCAGTTATTGGAAAGGTTCGAACGGTTGGGGAATTTGCTGATGTGTTCCCAGAAAAACTTCCGGGTCTGCCTCCAGATCAGGAAGTCAAATTCGGTATAGACTTGCTACCCGGAACGGCACCTGTGTCTGTAGCACCATACCGAATGGCACCAAAGGAATTGGTGGAGCTGAAGGCTCAAATTCAGGAGCTCTTGGATAGAGGGTTCATTCGACCAAGCATATCTCCGTGGGGAGCACCCGTGTTATTTGTCAAGAAGAAGGACGGTTCAATGCGGATGTGTATCGACTATCGCCAATTGAACAAGTTAACGATCAAGAACAAGTATCCGTTGCCTCGGATTGACGACTTGTTCGATCAACTGAAGGGTGCGTCGGTATTCTCAAAGATAGACCTTAGGTCGGGTTACAATCAACTTAAGGTGAAGGAAGTTGATGTTCACAAGACGGCATTCAGAACTCGGTATGGACATTACGAGTTTCTGGTGATGCCATTTGGGTTGACCAATGCACCGGCGGCGTTCATGGATCTAATGAATAGGGTATTTCAGCAGTACTTGGACCAATTCGTCGTGGTATTTATAGACGACATCTTGGTTTACTCAAGGACGGAGGAGGAGCATGATAAGCACTTACGTATAGTTTTACAAGTGTTAAGGGAAAAGTAATTATATGCCAAATTCAGTAAGTGCGAATTTTGGCTTAGAGAGGTGGCTTTCTTAGGTCACGTAGTGTCAGCGGACGGAATAAGAGTAGACCCTCGCAAGATTGAAGCGGTGTTGGGTTGGAAACCGCTTAGGTCAGTGGCGGAGATCCGAAGTTTCCTGGGTTTAGCGGGGTACTATCGGAGATTTGTAGAAGGATTCTCCTTAATCGCAGCGCTGTTGACTAAGCTACTAAGGAAAGGTGTTCCATTTGTATGGACAGAGAAGCAGCAAGGAAGCTTTGATAAGCTAAGGAAAATTCTGACGGAAGCTCCGGTTTTGGTACAGCCTGAAGTGGGAAAGTTGTTTACCGTCAACTGCGATGCATCCCATACTGGTTTGGGATGTGTGCTGATGCAGGAGAGGAAGGTAGTAGCCTATGCATCACGTCAGTTAAGACCACATGAGTTGAACTATCCAACGCACGACTTGGAGCTAGCAGCAGTCGTCTTCGCTCTGAAAATATGGAGACACTACCTTTATGGGGAGAAGTCAATAGTCTACACGGATCACAAGAGTTTGAGGTATCTCTTGACACAGAAGGATCTCAACTTGAGACAGCGTCGGTGGATTGAACTTTTAAAGGACTACGATTGTTCAATCGAGTACCATCCAGGTAAGGCTAACGTGGTGGCTGACGCGTTGAGCCGGAAGGTTGTGACGGACTTAAGAGCAATGTTTGCTCGGTTGAGTCTATATGATGATGGGAGTCTCTTGGCAGAGCTGCAAGTTAAGCCAACATGGATCAAAGAGATTAAGGTCAAGCAGTTAGTGGATGAAGGATTGAATGCTAAGAGGGTACAAGTTCAAGATGGTAGTTTGGAAGGATACAACCTGTCTAGTGATGGAGTGCTATGCTTTCAAGGTCGAGCATGCATGCCGAAGGATGAAGAGTTGAGGCGAAAAATTCTCCATGATGCACATAGCAACCCATACGCTATGCATCCGGGAGGAAGCAAGATGTATGGAGATCTACGGAGACAGTTCTGGTGGCCCGGGTTGAAGCGTGAAGTGACGGAATTTGTAGGGAAGTGTCTGACGTGTCAGCAGGTTAAGGCTGAACATCAATTGCCATCAGGGCTACTTCAACCGGTAAAGATCCCTCAATGGAAGTGGGAGCGGATCACTATGGATTTCGTCAGTGGGCTACCCCTTACGCCCAGCAAGAAAGACGCAGTTTGGGTAATAGTAGACCGTCTGACTAAGTCAGCTCACTTCATACCGGTGAGGGTGGATTATTCTCTTCAGAAGCTGGCTAAGCTGTACGTATCGGAGATAGTAAGATTGCATGGTGTTCCAATATCGATCATCTCGGATAGGGATCCCAGATTCACGTCAAGGTTCTGGAAAGCTTTGCATCAAGCTTTGGGTACACGGTTAGATTTCAGCACGGCTTTCCATCCACAGTCTGATGGACAGTCGGAAAGAGTGATACAGATCTTAGAGGACATGTTAAGAGGATGTGCCTTGGATTTTAGTGGTAGTTGGGAGGAGTACCTACCATTAGCGGAATTCGCTTATAACAATAGTTATCAAGCGAGTATTCAGATGGCTCCATACGAAGCCCTATATGGGCGTAAGTGTCGTACTCCGACGTGTTGGACGGAGTTGGGTGAGCGACAGGTGTTGGGTCCAGAATTGGTAGCGGAAACTGAGGATAAAGTCAAGGTGATTCGGTCTCGTCTCAAGGAAGCATCAGATAGGCAGAAGTCTTATGCCGATCTCAAACGCAAGGAAATGGAGTATGCTGTGGGAGACAAGGTTTTTCTGAAGGTGTCGCCTTGGAAAAAGGTGTTGAGATTTGGCCGAAAGGGGAAGCTGAGCCCAAGGTTCATCGGGCCATATACGGTGATTAAGCGAGTAGGACCGGTAGCTTATCAGCTTGAGTTACCAGCAGAACTGAATCAAATCCATGATGTCTTTCACGTATCAATGCTGAGACGGTATCGGTCAGATCCTTTGCACGTTGTGCCAGTAGCAGAGATCGAGGTGAATGCGGATTTATCTTTTGAAGAAGAACCGGTTCAGATCTTAGATCGAGATGTGAAGGTTTTACGTAGGAAGTCAATGCCCTTAGTGAAAGTGCTTTGGCGGAACCATGGTATGGAAGAAGCTACGTGGGAACCTGAGGATGTGATACGGCAGCAATACCCCCATCTGTTTTAACTAGGCAATTTCGGGGACGAAATTTATTTTAAGGGGGTAGAATTGTAACATCCTAAAAACGGGGCTATTTGGAATTTAATTATTTTTCTTATGTATGAACTACTGTGATATTATTTATGGAATAATAATGATTTATTTAAGGCTTTGTGTTGGCTCGGTTTGGTAGAAAATTTCAGTTTTTAACTTTTAAGGTAGGGAGTCTTAGCAGGAGGGTGTTATAAGAATAAATGAAGGAAATTGGGCACTAAAAAGCCCTTGGTAAAGTGGCAAAAGTGAGGCCACTTAGGAGCTACATGTGACGCCACCAAGGGGAGCTAGGGAGCTTGTGTTCGAGTCGCAACAATCCCTCTTTTTGCTCATTTAAGGGACGGCACAAGTGGGAGAATTTTTCTCCCTTTAAACTCTTTTATTAATTATTATCATTAAAGGATAATATGAGCATCTTTAATAGGATTTTATTCTAAGGATAATAAGAGATAATCAAGGATATTATGAAGATTAAAAGAATTATTAATGGATTATTAATTAGATAATAGAAGATAAATGAGGATATTCCATGGATTATTAGGAGATTATTATTTATTATAAGGATTAATTCAAATTATTTGAATTAATACAAATGTGTGGCCAAGAGTAACTTGGAGTATGTTGCCGAAATTTAAACTCTTCCTAGGAAGAGTGGACGGCAAGCAATAAAGGGGGGGTGCCGAAATCCTTTATAAACCCCTAGCTACCATCTTGATTTTCTTTTAGACATTTTCCAGTAGCCGAAATTCTGATCACCTTTTCCATAATTTTTTCTCTCTAGCCGAATCATCTACTCCCTTTTACCTCTCTTCTTTTTCTTTTTCTCACTAAAAGTCTAGCCTTGTTTGATAACAAAATCAACCATAGCCGAATCTAACCCCTATCAAGGTGCCGAAATTCTTTTTCCCTTTTTATTAAACCCTATTTGGCCGAATATTGAGTATAGTATCTTCCTGCATCTCCTTTGTTAATCGATTTGGATCAAGGTAAGTAATGGCCGAAGATCTATCTCCCCTTTTCCTTCTTTTTCTGTCGATTTCTTTTACAAGGAAAGGTGCCGATTTCGGCAATGGTTATAAGACTTCTAAACGAGTGGTAACCGATTCCCTCTAGGTATTCAGGAAAGTAAAGCAGTCGACTCAAAGCCTGATCTCTAGCATTCGATTTCGGTAAGTGGTGGTAAGATCAATTTCTTTATTATAACAATTCGATTAAAAGCCGAAGGCTATTAGTTTTACTTACTAATCAATGGTGATTGACGAGCAGATTAGGGAATCAAGTATTGCGATTAGTATCCAAAAGTGTGAAGGTAAGGATTCGGGTTCACAAGGAACCCCTCTCAAATTAATTGGTTGGCCGATTAGGCCATAGTACTAACCCGGGTATTTGGTCGAATATAGGGATCAGTAGATCTAGGGAGGCCGACTCTTCTTTCCGGGATTTAGACTCTTTGTTGGTGACAGGTGTGTACATACACACTATAACTTATTAAATGTGTTGAATATTGTAAATGCTTACTTGATTTATGTAGCATTGGATGATATACCATATCGGTATAGATGGTAATTCAGGTAAGTACCTGTTAACGTGAATTATTATTAATGCTTTTGGGAAGCATGATGTACTGATTTATACATATGATGGCATGTAACATATATTTATGTGACTGATGTGGGATTGACTGAGTGGAGGGGGCAGTGATATTGTGCCGACGGGCACTAGCGTTTTGGTAACACTGTGACTACGGTCACCAGAGGTTTGGTACCTCCAGAGGTTTGGCACCTCATAGCGACTTATCCCTGTGGTTAACACCACCGTGGGTTGGCCCCACTTGAGATATGGGATCGTCTGCCAGTGATTTGGTATCACACGATGGGTTGGCCCCATCACCCGATTTGTGTCTACGGACACCAGTGTTTTGGTAACACATTGTGACTATATGTCACCAGTGGTTTGGCACCACCAGTGGTTTGGTACCACAACGGGGTAGACAGCGGCGTTTGGTTGGCTAGGTTGGGTATTTAATATTCTGCATATTACTTGTTATATGTTGTGTATGAAATTGCTTTTAAAACGAGGGAAGGATTACATACTGGGTCTTGGTGACTCACCTTCTCCTCTATTTTTCAGGTGATACATAGACCGCGGATATGGAGCCGGGTGGACTCGAGGTGGCCATGCAGTGGACTCAACTTAAATGAACTTAAATTTTAGTTATGATACTTCCTTTTTATTATTATTTCATTTTCGGGTTTTGTTTATTTTGTAATAAGGCCTCCTTATATTTTATTTTGTTATTTACCATATGTTGAATATTTTGTTTTAAACCTTATTAATAATATTAGTTAATCACATGTTCTAAGTTGAACGAAAATTTTTTTAAACGTGCCATCGGGCACACTTGTAATTTTATGATAACTTGACTTAATTTAATTTCCGAATCAAATCTAAGTATGTTTTTAACAAGCCCACTTAAATAAAGGGGTTTTCAAAATTTAAGTTGGTTTTCAAAAAGGATTTTGAAAAAAAATATTTTCTCTGTAACAGACCAGATTCAGCCATAGTGTTTGGGCCGGGTTTGGGTTGTTACATGGTGTCTTTGAAAACAGTTACCTTTTTGCAAACTCGTCTTTTCCTACAACTATCAGTTTATATCAAACTAAATAAATAAAAACCCCAATTTAAAGTTTATAACTTTAAAGAGGCCTTATCACATAAAAATACCCAAATTCAGTTACTTTAAATCAAAAGCTAAAAACGAAAGCTGATGCGGTTGTGTGGCCATCATCGAGTTCCTCGCAGCACTGACACGCCTACTACTGGGGATTACCTGTACAGTTAAATAGAGGGGTGAGTTTACAAAAACTCAGTGTGTAATCCTATAACAAGCAAACAATCAATTAAACAGTAGATAAATACAGTTTGGGCCTGAGTCCGTTACAATAACAGTCTAGTTCAGTATGGGCCTAAGCCCTTTCTGGTAATAGTAAACGATTGGGCTTGAGCCTAACATAATGCTAGTAATCAGTAGGGCCTTTGCCCAATTTCAGTATTAGTATCAGTGGGGCCTTGGTCCATAATAGTAACAAAAATCATTCATGTAGTGAACATTATGTAATATCTTTAATCGATGCAATAACAATACAATATCATTAATCAGTGCAGATATGCAGTCAAAAATCCTACCTAATCCAGCCTCTACACACCACTCCGTCCCACCAAACACACCATGTGTGGATAAAATCGACCCATCCAACCAAACACACCAAGATTAGCATCGGTTGCAACACTAAATAGTATTGCAACAAAGCTGCCAGTAAAACAAACGGCATATAGCCATCAGTAGGTCCATAGTCGTCTTGGGTGACCCGTGCGACCCATCCCCATGCAATATGTTGTGAGATAATATCATACGTGTATGGAAAATGTCATGTTCAATCATAGCCATACATATCATAGAGCAAATCAATCATACATAACATAAGACCATAACAGTCATTTCATCTCCTAGGGGTATAACAATCATTTTACCCTATGGGGGTATTTCGATCACTTTATCCTATGGGGGTATTTTGGTCATTTTATCCTATAAGGGTATTTCGATCATTTTATCCTATGGAGGTATTTCAGTCATTTTACCCTATTGGGGTATTTCGGTCATTTTACCTTATGGGGGTATTTCGCTCATTTTACCCTATGGGGCATAATAGTCAGTCTTTATCAGTTTGAGGGTCCAAGTATACTTATCGACCCATCAGTAGGTTCACAGTCGTCTCGGGCGACCCGTGCAACCTTAACAAACAGTGGAAATGGGCCCAAGGCCCATAGTGCTGGCCCATGTGGGCTCACACGCTCATGTGGCCCACATAGCCCAAAAATAGTCTCAATCATGAAAATTATATAGTTTGGCCCAATAATCTCCACACGTTCATATGGTTTACTCGTGTGGGGCCAACAAGCTCGTTGGGCCCACACGGCCCATTTTGGCGCTCGTGTGGCCCACATGGCCCAAAAATGGTCTCAGTCATGAAAATTATATAGTTTGGCCAAATAATCTCCACACGTTCGTGTGGTTTACTCGTGTGGGGCCCACAAGCTCGTTGGGCCCACACGGCCCATTTTGGCCCAACATGGTCCAAAATAGCCCAAGACCATGAGATCGCTCATGGTGGCCTTAACAGTCGAATGCCCACATTTTATGCATTCTGGTTACCACACGAGCGAGTGTACGCTCGTGTAGTGCCAACGATCATATTTTTCGGCTTTTGCTGATTCATGCTTTAGGTAGTGTTTACACACCTTGTTTCTGTTTGTTGAGAAAATCGCCTACACCTTTGAAACCTACACTTGATCAACAATTCCCAATTAATCATTTAAACATTTACTCAATCGAATACAACAAGATCCCAATCGATAAACTCACACCATGTTACCTTTGATCGAGTAAAGAGGGAAGTTTTGCCTATCCAACCGTTGATTATAAACCTTTTACCTTACCCTTCGACAGGTTCCAAGGCAAAAATCGAAGACGGGTAAGCACTTAATTGATCAGCAACAAGATAACATATACTATCTTCACTTACCAATAACGCGAGAATAGTACCCACTACGAAGTGTACGACTATCGGCAAATAAAGAATGATACCCAGAACAATAGAGAAGGGAAAACAGTTGGCTGTAAGGGAAAGGCAAGAATCAACAAAAAGAAAAGAAAGGAGAAGGATGAAAAGAAAATGGGAGATTCGGCCAAGGGGAGAATAGTGTGGAAAACGTTTGCTCACTATACAGTAAGAATAGAAGAACCAAACAAGTAATCGTCAATGAAGGAGGGAACGTTTGTGTTGAAGAAGGACAAAACCGAAAAGGAAAAAGTTCAGCAAAAGATGAAAGAAGGAGAGACGATAGGCTTGAAAAGCAATTGCCAAAAGAGGGGAAAATAATAGAAAGGAGGCACAAGAAGAATTTCAGCCAAAAGGAAAAGGGAGTTGCCGTCCAACTTGGGAAACAAATGGGGAGCATTTCTCTCTTAGCCGAGTTCCTGAGTGCCAGAGTTCAATTTCGGCACAACACTCCCTCCCCTCTCTCTTCCCTTGATTTTCTCCTAAAATCTCTCCAAATATCCCTCCTCAATTATCTCTATGACCAGTTCAACTCCATTCAGCAGTATTTTAATCCAACTCTACTACCCACACGAATTAGGCAGCAAAATAAGTACTCCCTTTTTGATGCGCCACCACTTGAACCTTAGACCCCATGTACACTTCACACGCCCCTTACCACTAGACCAACAACTCCTTTGTATCATATTTTAACCATAATAATTTAAGAACCTACTATCTAGACCCAAGGATTTTATTCACTTAAAATAAAAATTTTGCCTAAGCCAAGGCTTGAACCCCTGACTTCTCAGACACTTCTAAACATTCCTAAATCACTTAACCACTGAAGCAGGCATTCATTTATGTCACTTTCTTGCAGAACTAAATATTTATGTGCAGTCTTCTAACTATTCCCTTGTTCAAAACATATTTCTTCTATGCCCAAAATTCGGGGCGTTGCACCACCAAAATGGCTAAGCTAACTTATGTTACTTTTTAAGACTTTAAATAAACTCATTTTAGGAAAAAACCGCAGTTGTACTTTGAGTTAGCTTAAAAGCATTCATTCATTAGGTCGTGTATGCTTAGGATTCATTTTATTGTTGACAGTACTGTTTTAGAAAAACCGTTTGCTTGTAGCTCTTCTTTAAAGTTAAACTAATGCAGCAGAAAAAAACCATTTTTTCATGTCATTTTGGAAAATTAGTTGTCTTATCGATTTGTTTTTCAAAAACAATTCATTTCAATGTAGTGGAAACTAGGGAACAATATCAAATTTTACTTAAGCTTGATATAATGCATTATCTGGTTATTATGCTTGAGTAATTCATGCATGCAAAAAATCCCAAAAGAAAAGTTACCAAGCCACAGATCAGAGATAATTAAAAATTACAGGCCAAAACCAATAAAGACTAAATAATACTTATTAAGAACAGTCTAAGGTCCAAGGTGATTCTCCGAATGCCGAGCCTGATCCTAATTTTGAGGTTTACCTGAAAAGTTAAACACTATTGGGGGTGAGCTTATGAAAAGCTCAATGTTAGTCGAATAATTATTTAAACGGGCAAAAACATCAAATACAGTGAAACATATTAGCATTAACAGAAGAAAATAAAACCATCATAGGAACTTCATGTCATTACATAGCCATCATCAAATTTATGTCAAACGGTGTATGAGCATAGGTCACCATTCATTCGATTAACAATCATTAATTTTGATACCATTTAATACAACAAAGTATAATGCATAGCATAAATCAATAACACTCAAATATGTCGTGCACATGATGAAATGCAAAAAGGTTCCTACCCATACCATCCGCTACACACCACGAATTCCCCAGAACCCATCTGCCAAACTCCCAAACATTATGAGCACAGCTCAATGTGGCAAAACCACCAAATGTTTAGTAATGCAGAAAATTTGTGGGATATCAAATAGCGCGATTCAATCGCCAATAACATATAATATGTGATAAAATCACCAATCCCCTTGGTACTACAGGTGCAGTGCACTGACTACGAATAATGCAGACTTAATATGCTGCTGGTACTCCACAAAACTCCTCTGCCAACCATAGAATCCCAACCCAATGCATATGCAATATGTCACACAATCTCATACATAATCATATCTCAATACTTTTCACATTCATTTGACATTCTCAGCATGTCCTCAATAATCACATACTTTTAATAAATGAAAACAGTGTTCCAAGCTTTCAAATTACCATTGTGTTGGTAACAATCAATATAGTTCAATTTCACATACTTTACAGATTTTCATTATGCATAAATAGCTCCCTTTTCAATACACAATATAACAAATATCTTATATGTTTAAATCATACATAAGATTAATATCTTAACACATTATATCATTCAGTCAAACATTCTCATATCTCATAACTCAAATTTGCAATTACAAACACAATCAAACATTCATACTATCAAACTAGCATTTTTGCCAACATGTCAATATTTTATGGCTCGAAACATACCTGGTTCAGCCGCTCACAAAATCAATAATTTGGCTATTAATACAATCTATTCAGCAAGCTAATTTATCAAATATAACATGACATTTAACATTTTCAAACAATTTTATGAGTTTAGGTCCCATACCTTATTTTTCGCTTCCTCACAGCATACTAGCGAATCTTCCAATTTTCCTTAATAATTCCTTAAACGAACCTAAACCAAAATATAGTATGAATTCAATAAATTTACCATTAAACCAGCCCCCAAACACCCACTTATGAGTTCAAACCAATCGTTGAAATTATAACTATTTTTTGAATCTGAACTAGTTAGATTCCTTACACTGTATCGATGCGAACGGTACGTACAATCGTTCTTCGCCTTTACGGATGGTTTGGGGCATTTGGGTCTGAACCTGATTCAATAATATACTAGAAAATCAGTATCTAATTAATGATTTAATTTCTTCATTTAATCAAATCATAACCTTTACCCAACAACTATGTCGAAATAACAAACTTTTTACCCTTAATTGTACATACGCTTCACGATTTGTGGGATCCGAATGGTCAATCGATCAAGAACATTTTTCCCTAATTGAAATGGGTTTAAAATCTGATTAGGAGGGTTCAAGAACTAAAATTAATTTTGGAAAAATATAGGCAAGAACCAAGAAACAAAACAGCCCCTTTTCTTGCCTATAGGTGCACGCACCACCACTCGTGGTGGCCAAAATTGGGGCTGAATTTTAAAATGGTTTGAGATCTCATTAAAATATGGAAAAATACCTTTTAAATCATTTAAAATCCCTCAAATTCCATATCTGGAAATTTTATTTTTTAATGGACAAGATTAATTAAGAAATTGAAGAGAGAAGAGACCTTACCCAAGCTAGTCGAGAGAAACGACAATTGCACTTTCTTGGCAATGTTCAGGATCGATCTTGGAGTTCAAGATTTTAGATTTAGGGATAATTTTAATGAGGAAAAAATTACAGCAATATTTTGGAGAATATGGTAAAAAATCTTGTGGCAAAAAGAAAAAGAAAAAGAAAAGAAAGAGATGGTAAAACTAGGTGTAGGCGACGACAACAATGGGAGAAAGAAAGAAAATTGAAGAGAAAAGAGGAGAGGAAGAGGGTGAACGGATAGGGTAGGTAAAATTTGAATTAAGGGCTGAAAAATACAATAAAAAGTTATATTTATACTTAGGGTTCAAGTGTATGGATGGAACACACATTAAAAAACAAGGGATTTTGAAAATTTTAATTATTTCGTAAGGGAAGGGAGTCGAACTTGGGACCTTATTTAATTTCCATGCTTTCTCATATTTCTTTTAACCATTACGATTTTTCCTCATTCTTGAAATGATTTTTCAATATTTATTTTAAAAACAAGGCATGTCGCATACTAGGGTTTAAGGCAAAATTTGCAAAATAATAAAAATGGCGAGAGAGAAGGGATTTGAACTTGGGTTTCAAGGAATGTTTCACTAACACTAACCAACAAACCAATACCTCATTTATTTTCTAAAAATGCATATATAATCTTAAAAATTAAGGCATGTCCAGTCTCTTTCATTTCCCAAACCTGATTCTACTAACCCCCGATTTTTGGGATGTTACAGTTAAACTTACTTTATTTGATAAACTGTTTTGATATAACAAACAAAAATGTTCTTGAATAAAGTTTGTTTTTGAACAAAGAAATTATAAAGTTCAAAGCATAAAAATCATTTCAAGACATCTAAACATCTTAGAAAATGTTTTGAACACATAGAAAATTTTTGGACAAAGTTAGAAAATGGTTTAAACTTTTTTAACTCAATTCAAACATTTTTAAATCCATTGAAAACTGCTCCTTACAAAAAGTATCGATATCTTTCATAAAGTATCGATATCCATACAATTTTTATCAATACCTTTTTCAAGATCGATGCCAAACTTCCTTACTGACTTGAAACAAAAATTGAACAAAAGCAAAAAGTATCGACACTTTTCAAAAAGTATCGATACTTTTCAAAAAGTATTGTTACCTATTATATTTTTATCGATACCATCTTTGATATCATTATTATTTTTTTTTTTTGCATTCTGATTTGATTTTTTCAAACAATCACAAAAAGTATCAATACCCTTCAAAAAGTATTGATACCTTTTACCAAATATCGATAAAATGTATTTGGTATCGTTGTGAACTCACTTTAATGGTCACTAAATCAGACATTAAATGTTGATAGTATCGATACTTGATGAAAAAGTATCGATACATTTTGTTGCAAGTGAATTAAATGAACTGGTATTTTCATCCCAACAGCTCTATTAACTTCCACAACAACCACAACGGTTGGTAAATCAATTAAAGGGTATAAATACAATCTTTCAAAAGTCCTACAACAACAAGAAAGAGAATCAAGGCTAAAAGACCAATCAAAACAACATTTGTGCCAAAATTCTTTCATACTTTTCTTATACACACTTGTGAGCTTTCATTGTTATTCTTTTAGATCAAATGTATTCTTGTTTATTTGTGCTTAATTGGAAAACATCCTAATCTTGTGAAGATTATTTCTTTGTTTGCCTATTTTTTATTCTCTTTGACTGGGTTGAGTCTTGAGGTTTGGGTAGAAACCTTAAAGTAGTTGCAATATTAAGATTTGGGTAGAAATCTTAAGGGGAATTATAGGTTTAAACATTGTCCTTAAAGGTTGTCAAATTAGTGAATTTGAGAAAATCATTAGTTGTGAAAACCTAAGGTAGTGGAGTAGGCAATTGGGGTCGAACCACTATAAATCATTATGTTCAATTTTTCTACCATTTCTTTCAATCTTCCACAATTTTTTTAAAGGTCAATTCACCCCCTCTCTTGGCTATTTCTGATGATCAATCGAGCTAACAAAAACCCAATAACAACCTAAAGGAAAAGAAGAGCTAAATACACTGCTTCTTATTTGTGGTCCATATAGGGTGTGAGACTACCCACAACAATCCAAGTTCACCGCAATCAACAAAGAAGAGAAAGTAGAGCTTGAGAAGGGTAGGCTATTGAAGCTTGGATCAATGACACTCAATTTTGCTAAAGCAAAGAGGGATTGCAAGTAGAAAGGTTGATGTTTATGGACATCAACATCGCAAGACGAAGGGGAAGTGCTCGTGTTGATACGAGGTAATCTAATTTGTTCATATCAGAGAAAGATATAACACCCTTAACCCGTATCTGTCACCAAAATAGGATTATGAAGCATTATCAGAAACTTTTACCTTAAAACATTATTACAACCATTTACAAAACACATTATAGTCCATTCAAACACAAGCATAATGTCTCTTTTCGAGCCCTCGAGGCCTTAGAAACACTTTAGAAAGGATTTGAGACTAAATCAAAAACATTTAAAACTTCATGGAAAAAGATGAGAAAATTGTACTACGGGGATTGCAACACCCCTAACTCGTATCCATCGCCGGAGCAGAATTACGAAGCATTACTGGAATTTTTAGAACTTTTTCAGATAAATCATGTTACTCACTATTTATTTACCGAGATAATTCAAAATGTCCCTTAATTGGACCCTCCAGGCCCAATATGAGCATTAGAATTGAATCAGGACTTAATTGGGAACTCTAAGAATTTTTCGTGAAATTTCAAAAATTTTCCAAGTTGTAGGGTTCACACACTCGTGTGGTCCGAGGGACAAGCTCGTGTGACCCTGGGACACACTCGTGCTATAGGTCATGTTCGACCCCGTGTAACTCTTTGACTTGTGCACACAGCCATTCCACATGCCCGTGTGCTAGGCCATGTGGTTAATTAATTCCTTTCAAAATTAGGTGCAGGTTTCACACGACCAAGACACACGCCCATGTTCAAGGCCGTGTCTCCCTCACGGCAGGGACACACGCCCGTGTCTCTACTTGTGTGCTCAATTCTGAGCATTCTGTTTTCTCAAATTTAAGGTGCATGGGACACACGGCCTAACTACATGCCCATATACCAGGCCGTGTGTCACACACGGTCTAGACACATGCCATTGTGTCTGCCCATGTGGACAAAATAAAGTCATTTCCTAGCCTCATTTCTCACCAAAATTTTCCATTTTTCCTGCACCAACACTTACAAGTATAATCCAACCAATTACAAGTATAATTCAAGCCAATATTTATCATTAAAATTGATACATTTCATCATATATTTGTGTTTAATGACTTACCTTTGTGTAACTTATATAATTTGCAAAATTAGATGTTCATACTTATCATTTTAGTTAATGTATTAACTCAACCATGACATATATCAAAACATAAGTATATTCGCCATTCCAATGGCTAAATTTCATTCATCATTTACATACCATCATTTGATTTATTTAGCCTATACATTCCATTAACAAAATAAGATTTTCATTTATACCAAAACGACAGATTGATAGTGCGATGATTTGCTCCGACCAATATCCAACCTTCACGAGTTTTGAGCACTAGAAAATAGGGAAATTAAAACCTAATAAGCATATTTTGCTTAATAAACTTGTATAACAAAAATTAAACTTACCCATTACATTAAAATATATTAACCATACAATACATACTTTCCATCAATTTGGCAATTTGCCTATTCACACACACTCAACCAACATGTTAGTCACAAATATACCAATATGCATAGATGAGCTCATCATGCCATATTCATATTCCATTTCATGTTTCTTATGTCATATATGTATTTTGTCCGTTGAATCATTGAATGTTTGATGGATATTTCAAGTAGTACATTCGAGGTGTACAATTCCATTATTCGTTAATTCATGTCAAGTAGTACCTTATAGGTACAATCTCGAGCCACATATTACATAGTAGAATTACCAGTCCAGGCTAAATCCAGTCAATTAGGATTACCAGTCCAGGCTAAATCTTAATTGAAACATATACTCGAGAGGCTCATTTCGGATTACCCGTCTGGGCTAAATCCATTCTGCAACACATGTAGTTTTATTTGGGAAATCACTTTATCCATCGGGATTCAATATTCATATGAAATTTTACCCTTTATCAATAAATTTTCTGTAACAGCCCGATTTTAGCTAAATCAGAACAGTGGCTTCAAAACCATAAATTTGATGTCAAAAAATTATTTTAATATTATTTTTGGTATTTACAGCATGTTATTTGATGTGTGGAAACTTTGTGAGCTAATTTTATCGATTGATTGGTTAATTTGAGAAAAAGGACTAAACCGCATATAATGAAAAAGTGTTGCTTTATTAGCTAAAGGTGTCAAATAGCTATATAACCTTAAAGTTGAGGTTCTTATGTGATAAATAGTCCAATAGTTTGATAGTGGATGATATTGGTTTGGCATTATGAAAATATTAATTTGGTAATTAAAAGCTTAATTAAAATAAAACTAAACAATTAAGTTCATATTATAATCTTCCACCACCGAAAATAAGGTTCAACTATTGCGTGGTCTAATTAGTGAGTAATTTTTACTTGGTTTTTGATGATTTCTATGTTTTTGTAATCGTTGCAGCTCAATCTTGCTAGCTCGTACCTTAGGTTTCGAAATTGTTAAAGATTTAACATGTCGCCATTGTTGAATACTTGAGTAATTTGATGATTGATGATAGAATATGAAAGGTAGATGATAGTTTTACATGTTTTGTTAAGTGATTTTTTATGAAAATGCATAATAAGGATTAAATTGTGAAAAGTGCAAATTGAGTGGTTGGAATGTGAAATAAATGAAAGTTTTGGGCTGCTAGGGACCTATATGCAATTCGTCCAAGCATGGGTTTTATTGAAATTATGTGAATTTTTGTGTCTTGTGAAATAATGACTAAATTGTGAAAATGTTAAAGTTTAAGGGTTAATGTGTAAATATACTTAAATATGTGTTATGGACTAAATTGAAAGAATAAGTGATTGAATAAGTTAATTTTGAATTCATATAGATCAAGAAAGAAAGAATTCAGAGTTAGATCAGGGGAAAAGCAACGTTATCGAGTAATTGGTCCGTTTCGTCAAATCCTTATACGAGGTAAGTTCGTATAATTGAACTTAATTGTGCAATTGTTTAATTGATGGATAGAATTGAGATTTTATGTATTATATTAGTTAAATTTGGAAATATTGAATCTAAATGTATGGTTTAAGCATACGAGTTGCGGAATAAGACCATAGTTGGGCTATGGAAAATCGAAAAATAAAACCATAATCAGGTTATGGCATATGAATGTAAGACCACGGCAGGGCCTTGGCAATGTATGTATAAGACCATAGTTGGACTATGGCATTGGAAAATCGGTGAATTTGTGTAACATCCTGAATTTTTGGGCCTATGCGTTTAATGGGTGGATATGTTTAATGTGTTAATTTAAGTGTTAGGGGTCCAAATTGGGCTCAGGCTTAGGCAGAGGCCTTGATTAAAATTATCTGTTTGGGCATTATAGGGTTTAAAAGGTAGTATCTATGTTTAAAATACCAAAGTGGGCTTGTGGCCCAATCTTAGGAGGTGACGCCACACAAGGGAGTAAGGAGCCCAAATTTAAGTTTCATGGAGCCCAATTCTTTTAATTTAAGTTAGCTAAATTTTGGGCATTAGGATCAGGTGGAATGGATGGCAACAAGGCTAAAATTTAGGGGTTTTAATGTTTAAAATATGTGGATAATAAGCAGATAAAGGCTATTATTTAGGAATTTATTTTATGTGGATAATAAGTAGATAAAGGCTAAAATTTAGGGATTTTAATGATTAAAATATGTGGATAATTTGCTGATAAAGGAGGGAGGAGTTAGAGATAATTAAATCTCTTTTAGATGAGCTAGTAGATTAAGATAAATGAGAAAAGATAAGATTTATCTGCAAGGTTAGGTAAGTGCCGAAATTTCTATAAATAGGGGGAATATTTCTTCAATTTCGGCATTTGGGTTTTTCTCTCATTCTTTTCTCTTCTTCTCTGAGTAAAAGCCAAAAACTCCTAAAGTTCCATCTTCCTCTTCATTCTCTGCAAAAGCCGAAATCTCTAAGCCAATTCCCTCATCTTCACTTTGATTCAAAAGCCGAAACTCTTTCCATTCTTTTTCTTCCTAGCCGAAACCTTCAAGTCTCTTCCTTGTTTTCTTTTTCTTCTCTTTTCCTGTCAGAAACCGAAACTCTTCACTCAAGTATTTTAAAAGCCAAAGACACATCAGCCTTCTCTTGTTCATAATTTTTCCGGGATCTTCCTAAAAGCCGAAATCCCTAGATCTCATCTCTTGTGATTGTCGAATTACTTCTGTGGTGCCTACTTGTGCCGAAATCTGAAGGGAACTTTAGTGGAGTCAATCGCATAGATCTCTGAGTTATAGATCGGTAGCACTCGAATCGTGTTACTTTCGAGATTTCAAGGTAAGAAGATCTATTAGTTTCAATGTGTAAATTCAGGATTTACTAACCCTTGGCCGAATATAGGAGAGGCCCTATTTTCACATCTTTCCGGCTTTTTGAGCAAAGTTGTAGATTGGTCTAGCAAGGGTATCGACATTAATCAGGTGTGTAACCTTTCTCACTGTTAGACTGTTTGCTAATATATATTCATATGTATAAATCTGCTATACTCTGCTAAATGCCGAAATCCCGGCATAACAAGTGAAAACCCTTGAAGGGTAAAAGCTGATCAACAGGTTAGTGACTTCTGTCCTATTTTAGTGATTATTCCTGTTAAAATGATATGCTTTGTATGACGATTTCATTGTATGCTTGGGGTTGGGAAATTGATGAAAAGGGGAAGTGATTTGTTCTGGTGGCTTTTGCCATTTCAGCCTGGTGACTCTGTCATAAACTCTGTTTCTGGTGACTTTTTGCTATTTCAGCCTGGTGACTCTGTCACAAACTCTGTTTCTGATGGCTTTTTGCCATTTCAGCCTGGTGACTCTGTCACAACTCTGACGATGAGCAGCACGACTGCCATCAACGGCGTGTAGCGGTGCGGGTTGATTGTAGAAATCCCCTATGGTGTGAATGGCTGGTACGGGAGGCGTGTAGCGGATGGAAACTTAGGATTTGGGTTGGGCTTGCATAATTTTTTTTGTTATATATATATATTAAACTGTTATTCTGTTCTGTGGGGCTAAGGCCCAAATCTAATGGTTCATAAGGGTTGCACACTGAGTCTCGCGACTCAACCAATTTCTTAACATTTTCAGGTAGCACCTAGTGCATCGGACCGGGCTGGAGAGAAGCGCAAGGTGGCCATGCAAAAGAACTCTTGGATTTAACAAGAAGACTCCAGTTTATTATTTTATATTTTTATTTAATGGGTTTTAAATTTTATTGTAATAAGGCCATGGGCCACTAGACTATTATTTATGTTTTGGTTTTATGTTGGGCTTTTATTACTGGGCTTTTAAGTTTTATGTTTTAAATTAAGTTAAGACATGTATGAAATTATAGTTTTTGTTTAAAATTCACCAAGGTAATTTATAACTTTATATTTTATATGAATTAATAAATTATTAAGTTTTCGGTATAAATGTTTAAACCTAGTAGTTGTTTTCCAAAATACGACATGTTTTGTAAAATCCCTTAAGTGACATACCAGATCCGGTTGTAGCGTTTGGGCCGGGTTTGGGGTGTTACAATTTGTATCATAAGTATTTATAAGCCAATGTGGTTTGATAAGAGAATTTTCGAGAGATCGATAAGTGTCGGTATAGATATGTACGGAAAACTGCTCAAGTAATGTGTTAGAAGATGTTGAGGACCTATGAGTTACGATGTGGTTTAACTATATGTTAACTCGTTGCTTAATGCTCTAAATGCTAATTATGTTATCCATTTTGAAAATACTAATAAATGTTGAGATTATGTGATATTCACATACTAACATACTAAGCTTTGTAGTTTACTTTGTTTAATTTCTTCTATGTTTTATAGTTAATCTAAGCTAGCTCAGAACCGGGGATCGTCAGGAACTTCATCGCACTATCGGACATCTATTTGGCACTTTGAGTTGTGTAAATATGGTATATAGCATGTATAGGCTTGTGTCATTTTGGTAAGTTTGGTGAATATGTATTTTGGCCATTTGTGTAACACCCCAAACCCGGCCCAAACACCATGATTGGATCTGGCATGTCACTAAGAAGATTTAGTAAAACATGTCGCATCTTTGGAAAAACATTTGTCGAGTTTAAAAATTTATACCAAAAAACTTAATAATTTGATATTTTATACAAGATATAAATTAAATATGATGCCTTCATGAATTAAAAACTGAAATTTAATACGTGCCAAAGTTTCAATTTTATCGGATGGTTCAAGTGTCTGAAAGTAAGCCCAAAAACCAAAAATATAAAGTAAATAGCCCGTGGCCTTATTACAATAAAATATAACCCAAAATACTAAATATAAATAAACAAAATAATGTCTTTTGCAGTATCCAACATAATCTCATGCATGGCCACCTTGCGCTCCTTTCCAGCCCGGTCCGATGCTCTAGGTGTCTCTTGAAAAATGTTAAACAACGGGGTGAGTCACGAGACTCAGTGTGCAACCCTCGTGCACCATCAGATTGGGCCTTAGCCCCACAGATCAGAATAGCAGAACATCATATAACAGAAATTATGCAAAGCCCAACCCAGTCCTAGGTTTCTATCCACTACACACCACCCTTACCTGCCAATCACACCGTTGGGGATTTCTACAATCAACCCACACCGCTACACACCATCGATGGCAGTCATGCTGCAGTTAGCTGCTCATCGTCAGAGTTGTAACTTAGTCACCAGAACAGATCGTGGCAGAGCCACTACAACAGATCGTGGCAGGGCCACTACAACAGAACACTTCCCCTTTCATTAATCACCCAACCCCGTGCATACATAGAAATCGGCATACATATAAAACATATCATCTCAACAGAAACATTCACTTATGAATGATAGAAATCACTAACCTGGTGATTCGCCTTTACCCTTCTCAGGTTTTCAACCATTATGCCGGGATTTCGGCATTTAACAGAACATAAACAGATTTATATACACATACTAACAGACAATCTAAATGGTGTGAGATGTTACACACCTGATAACATGTAGTACTACTCTCTATGTTGATACCCTCACTAATCGGATCTACTGCCCTTTGTCTACAACTTTGCTCAAAAGCCGGAAGAACGCGAAGATAAAGCTTCCCCTACATTCGGCCAAGGATTATTATTTATCCGAATTTATATGTTTAAATAAACAAATCTCCTTACCTGAATCAATTAGATCCCAGAAGAAGGGTGATTCAGGTGCTACCGATTTAGAAACCTATGCGATTAGATCCCCTTCAAATCCCGGGATGCCACCCATGAAATAAAACACAAGATCAATCCACCATGTAGCCATTCGGCTATGGTCTCTAAAAGTCAGAAAAGATTGAAAGAATAACATAATCGACACTTACCTCTTTAAAAATGTTTTGGCTACCCCTTGCAGGAAGATTCAGCAACCACAAGAGAAGAGATCCAGGAATTTCGGCTTTTAAGAAAATCCCGAAAAAAGAATGAACAAGGGAAGGCTGATGCGTTTTCGGCTTTTAGAACAACTGTGTGAGGAGTTTCGGTTTCTGGCAGAAAAAGAGAAGAAGAAAAGAAAACAAGAAAGAGGCTTGGAGATTTCGGCTAGGAAGAAAAAGAATGGAAAAAGATTTCGGCAGCAGAGAAAACTAAGAGAAAGCTTTCAGAGAAACTAGCAGGATTTTGGCTTAATGGAGAAATCGGCACAAGAGAAAAAGAATAAAGAAGAGAGTGAAATAAAAGGTTTCGGCTTCTGAAGAATTCAAAAGAAAAGATTGCAGAAAGCAACTAGGGTTTTGGCTTGTGGAAGAGAATGAGAGAAAAGATTGAGAGAATGGGGTTCAAATGTAGGAATTGAAGAGATATCCCCTCTATTTAAAGAGAATTTCGGCACCCATATATATACTAAAATAAATAAATAAATAAATAGAATAAACCTACACTCCCTAATCAACTCAAACTTATCACCAATTAAATTCCTTTATTATCTCCAAAATTTATCCTCATCCTCATCCCAAAAATTCCTTTTATTTAGTCAAAAATTCTATTTGAATTTCATTCAAATAGCTTCCCCAAACAGCAACCATCTTTTGGCATTTTGGTCCACTTCAAATACCTTCCCCACGCCAGCAGCAAAATAACATATTATTGTGCACAAGGCAACTCGAAACTAAGACCTCCAAGCACCACCACACGCTTCTCGCCACTGCACCACAACCGTTCTTGTGATATATTCCATTCTCAACTTGTTTTAAAGCATATTTTCCAGTGACCGAATCATCCCAAGAAATCTAAAAATATTAGCCAACACCCAGATTCGAACCTCCAACCTCTTCACTATGAGGCACATCCCTTGCCACTGCGCCACTTATTTTATTTGAGTCATATTTCCTACCTAATTAATTATAACCCTTTCTGCCACACTCCAGGTTTACTTAAAAAAACCAACATTTAGCGCACGCCGCGACTAGAACCCTGCTCCCCTCCTGCTCCTAACGCCTTTGCCACTGGGCCAGCCGTTTCTTTGTGTTCGTAATCAGCCCCAACTAATTATAAGGCGTAAACTCTAGCCTTCATACTAACTTATGCACAATAAAAATTTTTTTTGCCAAGTCCAAGACTTGAACCTCTGACCACCAGCTTATCCAAAACGCCCCAAGCCACCAGACCACCTACTTCTTTGTGATATCTTTTAACCCAACAACATTTTAAAAGCCTTATGACTACCACCAACCTCCCTTAATGGTAAAAAAAACACCATTTTTGCTAAAGCCCTAGATCGAGCCTAGGACTTTTCCAACACTACCAACCCTTCCTAAACCTCCTAAAAATTAAACTAAACATGTAATAATAATTTTTTTTACACACTTAATTCATTATTCTTTTTTTTTTTAATGACAAAATCCATTCTCTCGACACACGAACCCACTTATTCTAGGCCCAAATTCAGGGTGTTACATCTACCCTCCTTAAAGAAATTTCGTCCTCGAAATTTCCAATTAACTAGTAATCCTACTACCTAAGTCTCACTACTATGCTTTCACTGTGCACTCTAATTCTAAAGACAAAATAAACACCTAGTACACTATGGTAGGGTACGCACCATTATTCGCATCTAGAGCGTCTTCGTCCCCTTGGCGATGTGTTGCATAGACTAAAACTGGCTGCCTCGCCTCAGCATAACCTGCACCTTGGCCTGGTGCTCCATGGCCCCTCGGTACTGGCTGACCACCTCTCCTAACCTGATCAGAACCTCGTCCCGCGGGCTGTGCCTGATTCACCCGTGGACAGTCCTTAATCATATGCTCTGTGGATCCACACCTAAAGCATCCACCGGTTTTCCTTCTGCACTCCCTATAATGTACCTTCCTGCACAAGTTACATGATCGATTCCGACTCCCAGTAGCAGCTGTCGGAGCACAAGCTGGCCCATCAGACCTAGGCCTTTTCTGAAAATTTCCAGATGATCCTGACGGCCCAAAATTCCTCTTATTCCTATTCCTATCCTTATCCTTATTCTGTTTCTTAGTCTGCTTAACCTCCTCAGATATCTTAGCTTTCTCAACCAAAACCACAAAGTCCCTTTCCCGCTGCGGTGCTACTAATACCCTCAGCTCATCCCTTAGTCCATCCTCGAATCGTACGCAACGCTCATAGTCAGTTGCCACAATCCCTCGAGCGTAACGGCTCAACCGCAGAAACTCCGCCTTGTTTTCAGATACAGACTTACTTCCATGTACCAAGTTCAGGAATGCCTTCCTCTGTGCATCCACATAGCTGGCCCCAACGTACTTTCCCTGAAATGACTCCTTAAAGAAATCCTAGTCAATCCGGTCTGCGGCAGTACCCTCCTTTACCGTGAGCCACCACTGATAAGCCTCGTCTCAAAGAAGAGACACGACCCCCTTCAACTTCTCCTCTACAGTGAAGTCAAGGTCATCCATTATACGCTCACTTGCCTCTAACCAATACTCAGCTGTATTAGGGGCTACGCCAGAAACACCCCTAAACATCTCCACTCCATTGGCTCGGAGTCGTTCCGACACAGATTCTCGAGCTCCTGAACCCGTGCCTGCCCTAGCAACTCTTTCAAGGACCCGTAACATCGCCTGAGATACCGCATCATCTCCAGGCGCCTGGTCCCAAAATTCTCCCTCCACAGCTGGCGAATCCGGCATCTCGTTTCCTGACCCGTGGCCAGACCCTACCGGCTCTGACACAGTCATCCTACCCCTACCACGACCACGCGGCAGACGTCCTCGACCCCTTGTACTCATTCTTCTAATTGGCGTTTATCTGATTAGAAATTTTATGAATTATTGACTCTTCCCACTGATTATCCACGAACAATCTTATGAAAAGTAGTTTTAAGAGTGATTCTTTCGAATTCGAACCTATCTACAGTTTCAGTCTCAAGCCTACCTCCTAATTCTAGAAACCACATACATTCACACATCAACATACATATTACATCCATGAAGTCACATTCACCACCTAAGGGTATTTTCATCATTTCACTACCCAGGGGTTTTTCCGTAATTTCATCCTACAGGGTTTCTTTGTAATCTAGCAAAATAAAGTATCTTAGGGATTTTTGAAATAGAGGTATACATATATATATATTTTTTAAAACAGGGGTATTCTGGAGAATTCAGTTTCAAAAGAATAATAGTGGCGTTCAGGTTGTTGTTGTTGTTTTTTTGTTGTGTGTTGTGTGTGTTTTTTTTAAATTTCGTTGACTTTGTAAATCGGGGGTATTTCCGTAAATCTGGGGGTATATTTGCAAATCTGGGTATCTTGGTAATTTTCAAAATAAGGATATTTTGGTAATTTCATGAAGTAGGGGTATTTTGGAAATTTTGCAACCCGGGGGTATTTCGGTAGTTTTTGTAAACTAGGGGTACTTCGGTAATTTTGCAAATTTTGATAATTTTCCAAATCAAGGGCGTTTTGAAGGTTTTCAAATCAAGGGTGTTTTGGTAACTTTTAAAAACTAGGGGCATTTTGGTAATTTTTACAAAACTAGGGTGGCTGGTCCCTTTCGGGTTTTAGTTTGAAACTTTTGGCCCATCAACAAATCCTCGTGGTTAGGGTGAACAGTCACTACGCACCAGGTAGGATTCCAGTGAAGAGAGGTGAGTCACTAGGACTGCTTAAGTACTAGGCTCTTCCATATCCAATCCTAGACATGCGTATGCCTGTTGCCACATCCTAACCCAGCGACTTGTTTACGAACATGTTAAATTAGATTAAGTCTTATGAATTTAAAGAGTTGTTTAAACTAAGCCTAAAGTCCATTAATGCCTAACATACTAGTCTACGTCCATCAAACCTATCAAGCCCAATCATGCATATCATATCAAAAGTTAGAATACTTACTTGCGTAGATCGGGTGCCGGTAGACTCGAAGGCCATATCTTTATCCAAGACATTTTTCTCAAATTCACATCAAATTTTCAAAACACTACTAGACCCATTTCAGAGCCCGAGTTTTGAACCGGGCTCTGATACCAATTTGTAACACCCCAAACCTGGCCCAAACACCACGATCGGATCTGGCATGTCACTAAGAAGATTTGGTAAAACATGTCGCATCTTTGGAAAAACATTTGTCTAGTTTAAACATTTATACAGGAAAACTTAATAATTTGATATTTTATACAAGATATAAATTAAATATGATGCCTTCATGAATTAAAAACTAAAATTTAATACGTGCCAAAGTTTCAATTTTATCGGATGGTTCAAGTGTCTGAAAGTAAGCCCAAAAATTGAAAATATAAAGTAAATAGCCCGTGGCCTTATTACAATAAAATATAACCCAAAATACTAAATATAAATAAACAAAATAATGTCTTTTGCAGTATCCAACATAATCTCATGCATGGCCACCTTGCGCTCCTCTCCAGCCCGGTCCGATGCACTAGGTGTCTCCTGAAAAATGTTAAACAACGGGGTGAGTCAGAGACTCAGTGTGCAACCCTCGTGCACCATCAGATTGGGCCTTAGCCCCACAGATCAGAATAGCAGAACATCATATAACAGAAATTATGCAAAGCCCAACCCAGTCCTAAGTTTCTATCCGCTACACACCACCCTTACCTGCCAATCACACCGTTGGGGATTTCTACAATCAACCCACACCGCTACACACCATCGATGGCAGTCATGCTGCAGTTAGCTGCTCATCGTCAGAGTTGTAACTTAGTCACCAGAACAGATCGTGGCAGAGCCACTACAACAGATCGTGGCAGAGCCACTACAACAGAACACTTCCCCTTTCATTAATCACCCAACCCTGTGCATACATAGAAATCGGCATACATATAAAACATATCATCTCAACAAAAACATTCACTTATGAATGACAGAAATCACTAACCTGGTGATTCGCCTTTACCCTCCTCGGGTTTTCAACCATTATGCCGGGATTTCGGCATTTAACAGAACATAAACAGATTTATATACACATACTACCAGACAATCTAAATGGTGTGAGATGTTACACACCTAATAACACGTAGTACTACTCTCTATGTCGATACCCTCGCTAATCGGATCTACTGCCCTTTGTCTACAACTTTGCTCAAAAGCCGGAAGAACGCGAAGATAAAGCTTCCCCTACATTCGGCCAAGGATTATTATTTATCCGAATTTATATGTTTAAATAAACAAATCTCCTTACCTAAATCGATTAGATCCTAGAAGTAGGGTGATTCAGGTGCTACCGATTTAGAAACCTATGCGATTAGATCACCTTCAAATCCCGGGATGCCGCCCATGAAAGAAAACACAAGATCAATCCACTATATAGCCATTCGGCTATGGTCTCTAAAAGCCGGAAAAGATTGAAAGAATAACATAATCGACACATACCTCTTTAAAAAGGTTTCGGCTACCCGTTGCAGGAAGATTCGGCAACCACAAGAGAAGAGATCCAGGAATTTCGGCTTTTAAGAAAATCCCGAAAAAAGAATGAACAAGGGAAGACTGATGCATTTTCGGCTTTTAGAAGAACTGAGTGAGGACTTTCGGTTTCTGGCAGAAAAAGAGAAAAAGAAAAGAAAATAAGAAAAAGGCTTGGAGATTTCGGCTAGGAAGAAAAAGAATGGAAAAAGATTTCAGTAGCAGAGAAAACTGAGAGAAAGCTTTCAGAGAAACTAACAGGATTTCGGCTTAATGGAGAAATCGGCATAAGAGAAAAAGAATGAAGAAGAGAGTGAAATAAAAGGTTTCGACTTCTGAAGAATTCAAAAGAAAAGATTGCAGAAAGCAACTAGGGTTTTGGCTTGTAGAAGAGAATGAGAGAAAAGATTGAGAGAATGTGGTTCAAATGTCGGAATTGAAGAGATATCCCCTCTATTTAAAGAGAATTTCGGCACCCATATATATACTAAAATAAATAAATAAATAGAATAAACCTACACTTCCTAATCGACTCAAACTTATCACCAATTAAATTCCTTTATTATCTCCAAAATTTATCCTCACCCTCATCCCAAAAATTCCTTTTATTTAGTCAAAAATTCTATTTGAATTTCATTCAAATAGCTTTCCCAAACAGCAACCATCTTTTGGCATTGTGGTCCACTTCAAATACCTTCCCCACGCCAGCAGCAAAATAACATATTATTGTGCAGAAGGCAACTCAAAACCAAGATCTCCAAGCACCACCACACGCTTCTCGCCACTGCACCACAACCGTTCTTATGATATATTCCATTCTCAACTTGTTTTAAAGCATATTTTCCAGCGAGCGAATCATCCCAAGAAATCTAAAAATATTAGCCAACACCCAGATTCGAACCTCCGACCTCTTCACTATGAGGCACATCCCTTACCACTGCGCCACTTATTTTATTTGAGTCATATTTCCTACCTAATTAATTATAACCCTTTCTGCCACGCTCCAGGTTTACTTAAAAAAAACCAACATTTAGCGCACGCTGCGACTAGAACCCTGCTCCCCCTCCTACTCCTAACGCCTTTGCCACTGGGCCAGCTATTTCTTTGTGTTCGTAATCAGCCCCAACTAATTATAAGGCGTAAACTCTAGCCTTCATACAAACTTATGCGCAATAAAAATTTTTTTTGCCAAGTCCAGGACTTGAACCTCTGACCACCAGCTTATTCAAAACGCCCCAAGCCACCAGACCACCTACTTCTTTTTGATATCTTTTAACCCAACAACATTTTAAAAGCCTTATGACTACCACCAACCTCCCTTAAGGGTAAAAAAAACAACATTTTTGCTAAAGTCCTAGATCGAGCCTAGGACTTTTCCAACACTACCAACCCTTCCTAAACCACCTAAAATTTAAACTAAACATGCAATAATAATTTTTTTTACACACTTAATTCATTATTCTTTTTTTTTCTTTTTTTTAACGACAAAATCCATTCTCTCGACACACGAACCCACTTATTCTAGGCCCAAAATCAGGGTGTTACAATTTGGGTTGGCATAAAATGATGAATATGATGATGTTATAAAGGTGCAAATGGTTCTATTTTGAGTTTGGTAAATTGACTTATGCTAGGTGATTGAAGTTGATAATTTGAAAGTTATGTGTTTGTGAATTAATGCTTGATAATGCATATTTGAAATGAATTAGTAAATTGAATCATGGTAAGTAAACTATATTGTTGATGTTGTTTGGGTTTATATTTGAGTAAACTATATTGTCTCAGCCGTGTGTGACACACGGTTATGTTACACGGCCGTGTCTCCCTTGGTGTTGAAATTAAATTGCAGTCAGTATGCTCCACATGGTTTCATACACGAGCGTCTGACTGGCTGTGTGGTACAAGTCAATATACCCCCGGGTGTGTGACTTAGCGTGTTGCATAAGTCAGTATACCCTACAGGTTTGGCACGGCCTAGCACACGTGTAACACCCCTATCCCGAGTTCATCGCCGGATTAGGGTTAGGAGCGTTACTGAACAAATCGAAAAGCATTTACAGAAATTGATACGTTCATTCATCATTCTCAAGCATAATGTCCCTTAAATGAGTCCTCGAGACCATAAGCATGCTTACAAATCGGGTCGGGACTAAACTGAAACACATATAAAATTTCATGGAAAATTCAAACTTTTCTAAGTTTCAGGGCTTACACACCCGTGTGGGCAGGTCGTGTGCCTTCCACGGCTATTAGACACGCCCGTGTGTCCTTTCCGTGGTCTATCCTGACTATACTTCCATGGCCACCAAGCACGCCCGTGTACCTTGGCCGTGGACTATCCTGACTATACTCCCACGGCAACCAAGCACGCCCGTATGGCTTGGCCTTGGACTATCCTGTCAAAGACTACACGGCCACTAGGCAGCAGGCACGGCCGTGTGCCGAGGCTGTGTAACCTTGTGCTAACTATTAACATAGCCCATGGTATTTAGGAACGCCCGTGTGCCACGACCGTGTGACATTATAGGCCATTTTCAAGACCAAAATGCCACCCATTTGGGTCTCACCTACAAGCAACATCTACCAACACATATCATGCATGTATGGCAACCAAAAACATACTAAATTGACCATTCAATCTATGCATTCAACAACCATTTCAATAATGACAAATTTCAAGACTAATAATCCATCTCATCACAACATAATTCATTCTTTTGCTTATTCAAAACTTGACCATTTCATAAGTCATCTAACATGCCAAAACATACTTCACTTATCATGATCATAATGCATAATCTCAATTTATCTCTAGCCAAATCCCATGGCTAAATTCATATAACAACTTATACCAAAATGCTAGTCTATATATGCCACATCTAGCTTTATACATTTCCAAAATGTACCAAAATGAGTTTATTAGTGTGATGACAATCTGTGACGGTCCCGAGCCCTCAGTAGCTTTGACGACCTATAAAACAGAGAAAACACACACACAGAGTAAGCTTTCCAAAAGCTTAGTAAATAAATATACAAACAAACTTTGCATGAATTGCACATAACCGAATTAATAAGATGACCAATATGGTTCTCATGACAAAAATCACCTCATTCTTTCTTGAGCTCATATGCTTAGCCATAACTTACCATATTTCCAAATCACATACCATATATGCATATAGTTCATCTAGTCAAGACTTTACATATTGTATCATCAATTCCATATACATAACATCATAATATGCTCACATAGATACTTACCTTATATACTCATTTAGTATATAAGCAACGTACTTGAAACGGATATTCATTCACTTAATTTATCAAAGCTTGGATTTGCAATTCGTATCACAGACTTGCCCATTGAACCGTAAGGAATCTAGTAGGATACTCAGAAAGTCAGAATAGTCGTACAATGCCAACGTCCCAAATGAGGTCTTACATGCACTCAGATATCGATGCCACAGTCCCCGACAGGGTCTTACACGAATCAATACGATGCCGATGTCCCAAACATCGTCTTACACACAAGGATCATAATGATGCCAACGTCCCAGACGTGGTCTTACACGTAAAGCTCATATCGATGCCAACGTCCCAGACGTGGTCTTACACGAGTCTCAAATCAATGCCAACGTCCCAGATGTGGTCTTACATGATAAAACAGAACAGATACCTATGTCATGACATAGCTAATCCTATCTATTCTTAGGTTCGTACGGGACTTCTCGGACTTCGTCACTATATCAAACTTATCTCGGAATTCATATGCATAATTCTCTCATAAGCATCCATTATCAACATTAGTCATATAAACAATTACAATTTCATACAAATACGTTTATTTGCATAGTGACTTACCTCGTATTCGATCTATCGGAATGAAAACGGCTACTCCTTTACTTTCGCTTTCCCGCAATCTAAGTTCGTTTTCCTCGGTTCTTGATCTAAATATATTCAGAATTAACCCTTTTATTCACTATTTCATTTAATTCAATCCATGCACACATATTTAGGGCTATTTGCAAATTAACCCTCATATTTGCACAATATAACAATTTAGTCCATTTTTCTCAAAACATCAAATTCACAAAATCAACACATACACATACGTAGCCGAATGCATATACATCTCATTCAAGCCCATATTTTCCATCAACTTAGCAATTTAGTCCCTCAATTTGTTATTTTCACAATTTAGCCCTATTTAGCTAAATTCATCAAAACCTCAAGAACAAAACATGTTCATCTAGCTCAAATCTTTCATTTAACACCATAAATCATCATAAAAAGAATCAACATATCATCGATGGCATATCACACAAACATCACCAATTCACAAAATTAATACATGGGTTTTGTAGCTCTCAAAGCAACGATTGCAAAAAACGTAAAAATTATCGTAAATCGACCGAAAACATACCTTGAATTTAGCTCTCCAATGGCCGAATATAACAAAGCCTTTCTTCCCTAATTTGTTTGTGTTTTCGATGGAAGAATGGATGAACTAAAGTCCATTTTCATGCTTTATTCATATTATAATTCATTAATAATCAATTTCCTATTTTAGCCTTATAATATAAAATATTTATAACATAAATAACAAGGCCATTTTTTACCATAGCCACCCACTAACTAAATAGTGGTTCAATTGCCACTTAAGGCCATAACTTTAAAAAGCCACAACACATTGATACCTTCACAAATAGCAAGCAACTTTCACATTCAATGCAATTCAATCCTTTTGTCAAATTAAACACACAGACAGACAGATTAGCTTACGAAAATTTACTACATGCTTAAACACTCATCAACGGCATAGAAAATAATAATAAAATATTATACAAACTCAGATTCATGGTCCCGAAACCACTGTTCCGACTAGGGTATAAACCAGACTGTTACAACACGTGCATGTGTGGCCACTTCGAAGGGTACACGGGCTAGACACACGGGCGTGTGGTCGGCCGTGTGGCTCAAATTAGTATGTATGCCCTGTTTTCACACGGCCTGAGACACAGGCGTGTCTACTAGCCGTGTGAGGCACACGGGTGTGTGACCCTTGTTTACAAGAAAAATTCCCAAGGTTCCAAAATTTTTGTATGATATCGATTTAGTCCCGAACCATTTCTAGATCATGTTTAAGGCCTCGTAGGCCCTTGTAAGGGACAATGTGATTGTGTTGAATTATTTATGAGAATGAATGCTAATTGTTGCATAAAAGTATGTTATATGTGTTGTGAATTGATTGGTAATACCTCGTAACTTTATTCTGGTGTTGAATACGGGTGAGGGGTGTTACATTTTCCATCATATACCATTCCATCCATTAAAATTTTCATACACTTCATACATACAATTTCATACAACATATTCAATGTAATATATAGCATTCAAAACAACACATTTTTATGCTCATTTAAGTTATACGAACTTATATTGATATTTGTTCGTAACAAAAATCTACTAATCTGAAATCTTTTCCTTTCCTCGATCCAGCTCTTTGTTTGGTACTTCTGGATCTATATAAATGAATTTAATCATCAATTCAATCCATTTCATATTCTATTGAACTCAATTTACAATCTAGGTAAAAGTACCATTTTGCCCTTATAGTTTTGATAAATTCCAATTTCGTCCTTAGGCTCGGAAATTGAAATTCATGCAATTTAATCCTTATTCCAAGCCTAATCAAAAATTCTAATATAACGTTTACAGCACATGTATTCTAAAATTTCAAAATTTTCATGGGTTTTACCATTTTTCAATTTAGTCCCTAAATCAAGTTTCCATCAAATTTCCCTTTGTAAAAGTTGTTCAACAACTGTTCATTTTCTATCATAAAATTTTAAATTTCAACATATTCATCCATGGAAAATTATCTATACTTTGATATCTATTCAAATTAACCCCCCAAATAGAGAAATTAAGCTTTTCCTATCTCAAAAATATAATAATTACTAAAAACAAGACATAGGAACTTACCAATTTATGCTTGGAAAGCTTATTTTCTCTCTCCTAGGGTTTCCATGGATTTTAGGTTGAAGAAGATGATATAAAATGATGATATTTCATTTTAATTTAATTATCATCTTTATAATTTTTCCATTTCCAATTTAGTCCTTAACCTTTTCTAATTTTCCTATGGATGATTCACCAAAAATATCTACATATTTTTCATCAATGGTCTAATTACCATTTAAGGACCTCAAGTTTTGAATTCCATAGCTATTTAATCCTTATAGCTACTAGAATTCAAATTTGACATTTTATGCAATTTAGTCCTTTCTACAATTAAGCACCTAATTGATAAAATTTTCTTATCAAAATTCTCATGCAATCTTTCTATCACATTACTAATCATTTCATAATATTAAAATATTTTATCTTTTCGGCTCGAATTTGTGGTTACGAAACCACTATTCCGACTTCACTGAAATTGGGCCGTTACAACTCTCCCCCTGATGGGCGTCGAAACCACCAAATATAATTCCTACAAATAACTCTAAATAGTAGTAGAGTGGAAGTAGGGTCGAATCCACAGAGATCGGATGTTTATTGTCAATTCCTGCGTTTATTTTATGAACAAAACGTTTGTTATATCAAAAGGTCGTGCCCACGACTCCTATCGTACCTGTTGAAAAATAAATCGGGGGGTTTAAAAATACTTAGAAACTAAATAATTAAAACAGCATAAATAGATAATTAAATGAATTGGAAATCAAACTGAAAATTAATTCGGGTTTTGTAGTCAAAGTAAATAAGCCTTAGCCTTAGTCTCGGTAAATTCCGTGTCAAGAATCGATCCTCAAAAATTGATCTTCTCCTCCAAACGATAAGCTGGTTATAGCAATTAAGAACGTCCTAACCACCAATTCCTCCTTTCGTAGTCGGTTCCGGTACGACCTGCAAACCAACCCTTACCGATTATCTAACCGAGATACACGTGTTCCCGATTGAAGATTCCGGTAGCCTTGCGTTCTAAAGAACCCAACTCGAATCAATGGCCTCAACCGCGTGGGTCGTTTAAACCCAATCACCTCTTCCTTAATTTGTTCTTGGAAACCCGAATACAGCACGGCCGACTCGATTTTTCAACTGTCAGCAAATACGACCCCAATCCAACGTGCACTTTGACTTGGAATCAAATTCAACCTTAAGGGATGATTTATCTATCCCGATACTTAGGAAAAAGGTGAATACCGATTGGAAGGAATATTTGCACGGATACGAATCTCACGATTCCCAACTCAAAAGAGTACCGGCCTAAGGCTAAGATAGAATTTAGTGTGGCATGAATTTGATCATGCTTGAAGGTTGTGAAAGGTGTTTTGGCTTGGTGTGAAGGATGATGGAATTTTGGAAAGGAAAAGGGACTTGGAAGGAAATTGCACCAATTTTGGAAAGGCCAACAATTGGATTAGAAATTGGCAGAAGGTTTGACGTTAACTTGAAGGAAAAATAAAAGAAGTAATCCTATTCTAAATTGAAATAGGAAAAGAGAGAAATAAAACACCAACTAGGAATATGAAAAGAAGTATTTGATTGATGATTTTCCAAATACAAATAACCCCTATTTATATACATGCGTTTTACTAAAAATAGGCTAGATTAATTAACATAAAATCTAAAATAATAAAATTAAAAAATAAAATTAAAATTAAAATAAACTTAAAATAGAATTTTCTATTTTTGGCTTTTTACAATGTCAAATTGTTTGACGTGTCCTTGGCTCCCTCTATCTTTTTTATTTGGCCCCATTTCCATGATTTTCTTTCAATTTGGCCCTTTTCAGCTTGCTTTTGATCAATTGCATCCCTGACAAGAATTAAATCATAAAAATACTAATTTAGCAGGGACTAATTCAGAAATAAATTGAATTATACACAAGAAATCATGCAAAATGATCATGTTATCAAATCCCCCTACTTAGCTCATGCTTGCCCTCAAGCAAGTTGTTCTTTCTAACATTAGAATTAATTCTACAATTTATTAAAAATCGAGCCTCTTTTCTGCATCCATACTCAATGTAAACAACATAGGCAAAAATAATTAAATCAATGCTCAAAACATATAGTTTAATCAACAAGACAAGTGTCATAAAATTTGAAATATGCGAACTAGCTAATTTCATTAAATTGAGTTTGAATCCAATAAATTGCAAGGCATCATTAATTAACTAAACTTTTAGAAAAATAAATTAGACATGGTCAAACCTTTTTACGCGAACTAGGATGACAACCCAAGCACCCTATCCCGGTTACTCAGTTCAAACAGCCTTTATTATTGAGCTCTGTTAGCGGAATGTTATTAAGTTATCGACTTGTCACTCGAACCTTTTTACACGAGACGAGATGACAACCCAAGCACCTCGCCCCGGTTACTCAATCCGGTCACGTTTTCGAAACTTTCACTCATAACTTGAGCCTTTATTTATTTATTTATTTATTTTCTTTTTTTTCATTTATTCATGCACAAGCAAATATATTTTTTTTTCAAACAATCAATTCATGAAAATCTAGCTACATACATCAACCTTAAAATATAAGGGTCGATTAATCTATATACTTGAGCATTTAAATTCAAAAAAAAAAATTCCCAATTGTCGAAGTTGACTAAGTATGAGATTAAAGGCTCAATGTTAAATAAACTATTGAGTGAATTCAATGCAAGATTGAACATATGCAAAAGAGAAACATGTAGCAAAAATCAATCAACCATCCATGCATACTTACTATATTCATCCCCCCTACTTATTCTAAGCTTGTCCTCAATTATATGTCATATTATAGAAGAGAAACAAAAAAAAAAGCAGCTCAAATAAATAAAATGAAAAGTTTAGAGCACTCCTCATGTGTGTCTTCAAAGATTTTGTCGATGTTGGGGGTAACGGCTTTGCAGGATTTCTAGGATTATGGAGACTTGATTTTCCATCGTTCCAAGTCTCGCCTCGATTCGACCTAAACGATCCTCCACAGATGGAGGTTGTTCCTCTTGCTCTCTAGTATTGATGTGTCGACGTTGGCGAACGACCATATTTTCGCGAAAAGTCCGCGTACCTGGAGGAACAAAATAACACGAAGTAGGGGTTCCGGCAAGAAATCCCATAGAATCCAAGCAAAATTTATCTAAACTATCCATACTATATGCACATGTCAAGGTTGAGAAATCAATTTTAGATTGAAAAAGTCGAGAGGCTAAATTTGAAATAAGTGATCCAAGTATAAGTGGACGATTGTAATGCAAAATGGCATGAAAATTTCGTGCAAACCAATATCTTAAATTAACTTTAAAACCTGAATGCATACACTACAAAAATAATAGCTCAGTTTTAGTCAAAGCAAATGATGTGTCATTTCTACCTGAAAAGCTAAATGCCAAAAATCGGTGTATATATCTCAAAGCAGGTTCATGCACCAATAAATCTTTTGTGGTTTTCGGATTATAAAGATGATCAGAATTAGTTAAAACACGATAAACATGCTGAGCATCAAAGTTGCTCGGAATATATAACAGAGCAGAATGATAGGAATCGGATTGAATATCATCAGAGTCGATAAAACCCATGGCAATGTTAAAGTCTGAAATGTGGTGTAGAATTCATATACTAATTCATAGTATGCATTACAAGTAATATTAGCATATAAATTCCAACCAATAGCATCAAAATAATGAATCACGGCATCATGAATATCTAAAAGTTCAAGAGTGGGAAAATTGATTTGCTTACAGACCGGGAGTGAGCATTGTCGGATGGCGTCGTATCGTGTCTGATACTTCGATGTCGAAAAGTTTAGAAATCCTCGTAGACGACTTTCAGTAGGAATTGTATTGGCACGACTACGTCTGTTGCGTTGATTGTCTCGGGGTGGTCGAATGTGCTCGGTAGGCGAGTCGGGTGGGTTTTCTTCTTCAGCAGCATCAGTACTGAGAGACTCATTCATTGACGGTGGGTGTAGTTTCGACATGTTCGTCAAAAGTCCCAACTTCTTCAGGACTACCCAAAGTGTCTGACTCGACCGCGGTCAGCCTTCGTTGAAGGCGGGTTCTTGATGGGCCAGCGGTTTGTTGTGGAGGAGGTGGAGGAGCATCATCGTCGTCTAAATCGACAAATGGAGGTGCTGAAAAACGGTGTCGATTTCGGTTGAGCGAAACCGAAACATTGTCGGTCGTTTGGTTTCGAGTTCAGACCATTGCATCGGTGTTAACGTCACGAAGATTCGGCTCTGATTCAGATGAAGGTGGCAACGGTGGACGGCGGCGGCGCACAGCGGTGATTTGCGGTGGCGACAGGGGAAGGTGCTTTTTGGCCGATTTTTAGGGTGGTGACAGTGGTGGCGTTGGTTGGTCATGGTTAAAGTGGTTTCGGTAGTGGTTTTATGGTGGGGAAGAAAGAAAGAAAGAAAATGTGGTGGTGCTTGGGGTTTGGGTGCCGATCGGTTACCTTGCGGTAGTGGAGAGGTGCGACGGTGACAGTTGGGGGCAGAACGGCGGTGGAGAGATGCGATGTGGGTGAGAAAGAAAAATAGAAGGGAGTTTTTTGTGTGGAGGCCTTCGGCATCGACGAAGAAAAGGGACGGGAAATGGCTATGGTGACGGTGAGAGGCACGCGACGGGGAGTGGTGACGTCGGTGACAGTGCTGAAAGGCGACGGCGGCGGCGTAGGGTAAGTTGTGGGGTTAGGTTTTTTATGTTTGTTGTGAAGAAGAAGATGGATGAAAAGGTTTGGGGATTTTTGAGGTTTTGGGTGTTTAATTTCTTGTTCTTTTTCTTTTATTTTTTTTTCTCTATTTTCCTAGAAATTTCGGTTGGGCCTAGGTGGGTATTGGGTTAGTTTGGTTTTTCGGTAGGTGATTTAATTGGGTTGGGTATTGGGTATGGTTAGGTGGGTGAAATGGATGGATGGTAAAAGGGGTTAAATTTTTGGGTTATTTTTGTTGGGTCAAATGGATGGGTATTGGGTTTTGGTTTTGGGTTTGTGGGTGTTAATTGGGTTTGTGTTGTGGGTTTTTTTTATTTTGGCAAATATTTGTCACCGTGTAAACATGTCGTGCCCGCGCCACCACTGTTATCCGATTTTCGGGAAAAATTCATGCTCTCCATTATTTTCCTGAAAACATCAAATTAATTGAACTAAGTAAAAATTTATTTATTTACACCCTAGATTTACTAAAAATTTAAAACTAAATAAATGAGAAGAAATTTGGGTTGCCTCCCAAAAAGCGCATTTGTTTAACGTCGTTAGCTCGACGACCTGTTTATTCAAATTCTGGGCTCGTCGAGAACAATCTCCTCAACTGTGTGCGTTTGAAAATTCTCAAAAAAGGGTTTTAGTCGTTGCCCATTCACCTTAAAGTACTTTTGTGTTTCTTCGCTTTGAATTTCTATTGTACCATTTGAAAATAAATTAGTAATAATAAATGGTCCTATCCATTTCGACCAAAGCTTACCGGCGAAGATTTTTAAGGTGGAGTAGTATAGGAGAACGTTTTTGTCCCATTGAAAACTGCTTCCTAGTGATGAATTTGTCACGAAACGCCTTCGTCTTTTCTTTATAAACTCGAGCATTTTCATATGTATCGTTTCTAATTTCCTCGAGTTCTTGGATGTCCAATTTCCGATATTTTCCTGCAGACTCCATTTCCATATTACACTGCTTAACTGCCCAAAACGCCTTGTGCTCTAACTCGACCAGAAGATGGCACGGTTTACCGAAAACGAGTCGGTAAGGTGACATGCCTATTGGCCCCTTGTAAGCTGCCCTATAGGCCCAAAGTGCATCATTAAGTCTCAAACTCCAATCCTTCCTGTTAGGTTTAACCATCTTTTCCATAATAGACTTGATCTCTCAATTCGACACTTCGGCTTGCCCGTTTGTTTGTGGGTGGTAAGCAATGGCAATTCGTTGAGTCACTCCATATTTCTCCATCAGTGCACTTACGAGCTTATTGCAGAAATGAGTCCCTCTGTCACTGATTATTGCTCGTGGAGCGCCATACCTGGAAAAAATAGAACTTTTAAGAAAGTCAATTACGGTCTTAGCATTATCATTGCGAGTGGCGTTCGCCTCTATCCATTTAGAGACATAATCAACAGCTAAGAGTCTATAGAAATTACTGAAAGAATAAACGAAGGGACCCATAAAGTCGATGCCCCACACATCAAAAATTTCACAAATATGAATAGGAGTAAGGGGCATCTCATTTCGAAGACTAAGATTGCCAACCCTTTGGCATTTTTCACTGGTTTTGTAGAATAAAAAGGCATCACGAAATATGTTTGGCCAAAATAGTTCACATTCGAGAATTTTATGCGCGATACGTTCAGGCCCAAAGTGCCCTCCACATGCAGAAGAATGACAAAAAGTTTAGATAGACTGTACCTCTGTTTCTGCTACACACCATCGTATTACCTGATCGGAGCAATGCTTCCAAAGGTAAGGATCGTCCCAAATGTAATATCGCGCATCCTTTTTTATATTATCCTTTTTAGACCTTGGAAATTCTGAAGGAACAGTACCTGTAACGAGGTAATTTACTATGTCTGTGTACCAAGGATGAACTGCATTTGCTAAAAACAGGTTTTCATATGGGAAGTTGTCCTTTAATGGTGTGTCATTTACTGGGATCGATAATCGACTCAGATGGTCAGCTACCAGGTTCTCGCATCCTTTTTTATCCCGAATTTCAAAATCAAACTCTTGTAGAAGCAGAATCCACCTGATCAGTCGGGGTTTTGCCTCCTTCTTCCCTATTAAGTATTTCAAAGCTGCATGATCAGAAAAGATAATCACCTTAGTTCCCAATAGGTAAGATCTAAATTTATCTAAAGCAAACACAACAGCTAATAATTCTTTCTCGGTAGTTATGTAATTGCTTTGGGCAGCATCCAAAGTCTTCGAAGCATAGTAGATAACATGAGGCTCCTTCCCTATCCTTTGGCCAAGAACAGGTCCCACACTTTGGTCACTTGCATCACACATGATTTCAAACGGAAAGTTCCAGTTTGGTGGCTGCACTATATGTAACACCCCTTACCCGAAACCTTTGCCGGAGTCGAGTATGTGGCATTACTAGACTTGACTATTAATTTGGGGCATAAAATTTTAAAGCTGTCCAACTGCGTCACGCTGACTAAATTGACCATAACTCGAGTTAAAAAACTCAAAATTTAGATCCGTAAATTTTCCTTGAAACTAGACTCATATAACGTTTTACCATAATTTTTCCAGAATTTTTCATGTGGCCAATTAGTACAGTTTATTCATCAAAATTACCCCTATTTCACTGCTTGACAATTCTGACCTATCTTTACAAAAATACAGTTATCTCATTGTAAAAAATTTCAATAATGTTCTTGTTTATTCCAATCAAAAATAGACTCATTAAGGATTATAAACATATAAACCATGCTCCATAATTATTTTTGTACAATTTTTAATAATTTTTCCAAGACAGAACAGAGACTCACGAATTCATTCAGAGCAAGTCTCACTAAAACTTAAATATATCATAATATATAATTCCTTTGCCTACTCTGTTTCTTTCATGTAAAAATAGACACAATAAGATTTAATTCTATATCTTATTCACTTTCTAATTCAACATACCCTATTTTTGGTGATTTTTCAAAATAACATCAATGCTGCTAACTAAAAACTATTTCATTGCAAAATAGGAATAACTAGTTTATAACCGAACATACCCACATACCTAATTCAAGGATTCATTTCGTATACATACATTTCCTTATTAAAAACGATTAAACTTCGATTAAGAATGCACAAACATTGCCAACATAAACCGACATTTGTATCAAAAGCACAAAAAGCATACTTAACTAAAAAATTTAGCCCTATTCGCATGGCTATTATATACATGAACCTAAAGTTTTCATCAAAACAAAGACAAAGTCTTTCCTATACATGCCTTCTTTTGAAAACCAAAATGAAAGAGTACCAAAATATAGATTGATAGTGTGGGCGACTTTCTGAACGATCCCGACGAGCTTGTAGCTTGAACCTAATCTATAAAACAGAGGAAACATTTCACACAATAAGCTTACTAGCTTAGTAAGTCCTAATTTCATGATAAAAATAACATTCAAATATCAACATTTAAATTACTATAATTCAACTTGTACGCTTGTACTCATGTTTATTATCAAGCTTTCAATTTCATACCCATGTAAATAAGTATGAATTCGTAGGAAAATTTCTCTTTACCCACATATTTATGATCAAAATATTTGTTCATAATCCAATCTTTCAAAACCCAAAATGTCATCATGTAACCATAGGTACAAACATTCATATACTTAAATTTCAATTATTATAACATGGCATCAATTACACAACCACCCATGTGGCCGAATATACCTAGTCTGGTATCCACATATTAAGAGACCAAAGTCACAATATCCATATCATTCATTAGTAAAACCGAGAACACATATTATAACCATATATATATATATATATATATGTATATACTTCACTCGTAACACATACCATTTGTAATAAATCACTGAATCACTGGTTTACCTTGTCTTAAATAGGTAAGAAGTACATTCCTATTTTACATGCTTACCTGAGCCATTAACTCGATAAATTTGCTTTAATTCGCCTTGAACACAATTTTGGTTTCTATTTTGTAAAATACATCACCGGCATCAAACCTGCTAGGCATAAAAGCCCGATAAGTAACACCGGCACAAGGCCTGCTAGGCGTAAAAGCCCGATAAGTAACACCGGCACAAGGCCTGCTAGGCTTAAAGCCTGAAATAAATCACCGGCACTAGGCCTGCTAGGCTTAAAGTCCGAAACACATTAATACAATCAATCATCGCTAATACTTTTCATAACTATATCACATATTGAATTTACTTTGGCTTATTTACATCAAACAATCAAAACCATTCTAATAGGATTATATACATTCGGCTATGACATGAATATCTACTAAAACTTATCAAACATTATCATACAATAGATTCATAAATAATTCTTCAATATATTACAGCTTAAGGACTTACCTCGTTTGTCGATAGACCGTGTAAATCGGCTATTCGAGAACCTTTGTCTTTCCCCGATCTATCTCCTTTTCTTTTTGATCCCGGTCTAAGAAAATATCAAGTAACCTTTATTCAATACATTTTTCAATTAATTCTACTCAATTCAATTCAACCTCAAAATTTATACAATCATTTAAATTTCACCCTTACAAGTTCACACCCTATTTGATTAAGTCTCAAATCTATCATTCACAAATCAATTATATAAATATGGTCATAATTCTATTTTCCTCAAGACCGAATGCCCATTATTATTATAACCATTCTTACAATTCAATTTTAGACATAATTTCATCTCTCATTGGTACGATTAGAACATTCCCATTCATTAATAACAAATTTGTTTAATAGCAATTTACTCCTCCCTAATTCGGTTTCCTTGCAAATTTAGTCCCTAAACAAATTCACTAAATATTCATAAAACTTGGAATAATTTCTCTTAAATGACGAACCTTATACCTCCCTTCCTAGGTACACAAAGCCATTCATTCAAGCAATTTAGCTTCCAACCGATTGTTTCCCAAAATATTCAAGCCATAATACCTACCCATTTTCCTATTTAACAAGCTAATAGGCCAACCATAACCAACATTTCTTCATCGAACATGAATAAGTCATAGAACTAGATCATGGCCGAATCTAGGGGGAGCTTTAAGCTCAAATTTTGCACATGAATTCGATAGTATATAAGATTACCAACACAACCATGCAAAATCATCAAAAAATGGAGCTTGATACCTCACCTTAGAGACATGCAACCAGCCGAATGAAGAAGATGAATTTTCTTCTCTTCTTGAAGATGGTTTTCGGGTGGGAGATGAATGAAGAAAGAGAATTGAAAATAATTTCTTTTTATTTCTTTGTTTAAAAGTATTAGCACCTTATTTTAGCATGCTTTTAGTAAAAATGCTTAAATTATAATATACTTAGGAAAACATGATATCCTTAGCATGCTAATATTATAATAATGTCTTAAAAATAATATTTTAAGACCATAAATTATTATATTGCATGCTTACCGTCCACCCTTTTAAAAATGGGGAATTTGACATGCAAATCCCTATGTTTAATCAACAAGTCACTTAGCCCCTTTTTATTTCATGTTCACTACCTTGGTTCCCTTAGCAATTTAATCCTTTTTGCCAATTAAACACTCAAACGGTTAAATTCTTCTACGAAACATTCACATACATCAATTCACCCATAATAGACACAAGATATAATGTTAAAATATTTATTGGGCTCGGATTCGTGGTCCCGAAACCACCGTTTCGATTAGGGTCAAAATTGGTCTGTCATAACTCTCCCCCCTTAAGAATTTTCGTCCTCGAAAATCTTACCGTTAAATAAGATCGGATATTGTTGCCTCACTAAATCTTCAGGTTCCCACGTGGCCTCTTTAACTCCGTGTCTATTCCATAATACTTTCACTAATGGAATCCTCTTATTTCTCAACTCCTTCATTTCCCGAGCCAAGATATGAATCGGTTCCTCATCATATGTCAAATCGGATCGAATTTCAATCTCTGACGGTGTGATCACATGGGACGGGTCCGATCTGTATTTGCGAAGCATCGAAACGTGAAATACATTGTGTATCTTTTCTAAGTCAAGGGGCAATTTCAATCTATAAGCAACAGGCCCTATACGCTCGATGATTTCATACGGTCTGATAAATCTCTGACTCAACTTGCCTTTCCGACCAAATCGGAGTATTTTCTTCCACGGAGAAACTTTTAAGAACACCTGATCTCCGGCCTGAAATTCAATGTCCTTACGCTTCAAATCGGCATAAGACTTTTGAGGATCCGAAGCAGCTTTCAAATTATTTCTGATAAGAACCACCTTCTGTTCTGTTTCTTTAATCCAATCAACCCCGTGTATCTTATTTTCACTGAGCTCAGTCCAGTACAACGGTGTGCGACATTTTCGCCCGTATAAGGCTTCATAAGGCGCCATTTTTATACTAGATTGGAAGCTATTATTATAAGCAAATTCAACCAAAGGTAGGTATCATTCCCACGTACCTTCAAATTCGAGAACGCAACACCTCAACATGTCCTCAAGTATCAAAATAGTTCGCTCAGACTGACCGTCTGTTTGCGGATGGAAGGCTGTACTAAAATGAAGTTTAGTACCTAGAGCATCTTGCAATTTCTTCCAGAATCGCGATGTGAACCTCGGGTCCCTATCTGAAACAATGGAACTCGGTACATCGTGCAACCTTACAATCTGTGACACATACAATTCAGCAAGCTTATCAAGTGAATAGTCGGTACGTACCGGTACAAAATGAGCTGATTTAATCAGTCTATCAACGATAACCCATACGGCATCTTTCTTACTCGGTGTCATAGGAAGACCGGATACAAAATCCATTGTAATTCTATCACATTTCCATTCGGGTATCATGATTGGTTGAAGTAGTCCGGACGGTACCTGATGCTCAGCTTTTACTTGTTGACAGATTAAGCACTTGGAAACAAACTCGGATATATCTCGTTTCATGCCAGGCCACCAATAGAATTGCTTCAAATCGTTATACATTTTAGTGCTACCCGGGTGTATCGATAGTCGACCACTATGGGCCTCACACAGGATCATCTGTATCAAATCTGAGTTCTTTGGAACACACAATCGGCCTTTATAATTCAAACAATCATTTGCATCAATCTGAAAATCTGATTCTGTACCACTTCCACACTGACTCCGAATAGCAATCAACTTTTTGTCAACTTTCTGTGCATCACAAATCTGCTGAATAAACATCGGTCTTGCTTGTAACTCGGCTATGATCGAACCATCATCAGACATAGTCACCTGTGCGTTCAATGCACGAAGAGCAAATAATGATTTTCGACTTAACGCATCCGCAACAACATTAGCTTTTCCCGGATGGTAGTCAATCACTAATTCATAATCTTTCAGCAATTCTAACCATCTGCGTTGTCTCAAGTTTAGATCTTTCTGAGTCATCAAATTTTTTAAACTTTTGTGATCTGAATAAATGTGACATTTTTCGCCGAATAAATAGTGACACCAAATTTTCAATACAAACACAATGGCTGCTAACTCCAGATCGTGAGTTGGATAATTTTTCTCATGCGGCTTCAATTGTCTCGAAGCGTAGGCTATCACCTTGCCTTCTTGCATTAAAACGCAACCCAACCCATTCAAGGAAGCATCGCTAAAAATAATAAATTCTTTACCCGATTCAGGCTGAGTTAACACTGGAGCTTCGGTCAAAAGGGCTTTCAACTGCTCGAAACTTTTCTGATACCTTTCTGACCACTCAAATTTGACATCTTTCTGTAGTACTCTCGTCAAAGGTGTAGCTATAACAGAAAAACCTTTTACAAATCATCTGTAATATCCCGCAAGGCCTAGGAAACTTCGGATCTCGGAAATATTCTTTGGTGGTTTCCAATCGAGTATAGCTGCTATTTTGTTTGGATCCACCCGAATACCTGACACTGAAACAACATGACCCAAGAAGCTGACTTCATTCATCCAGAACTCACACTTACTGAACTTTGCATACAATCGTTGATCTCTCAAAGTTTGTAGTACTAATCTCAAATGCTCAGTATGATCCGTTTCATTTTTGGAGTAGATCAGTATATCATCAATAAACACTACTACAAACCGATCCAAAAACTGTCGGAAGACTCGGTTCATTAGATCCATAAAAACAGCAGGTGCATTAGTGAGTCCAAAAGGCATAACCAAAAACTCATAATGTCCGTACCTCGTTCGGAATGCAGTCTTTGACACATCTGTATCTCCAACTCGCAACTGATAATAGCCCGATCTCAAATCTATCTTCGAAAACACTGAAGCCCCCTTCAACTGATCAAATAAATCATCAATCCGAGGTAACGGGTACTTATTCTTTATAGTTACCTTATTTAGTTGCCGGTAGTCGATACACATTCGCATAGTCCCATCTTTCTTTTTCACAAATAAAACAGGTGCACCCCACGAAGAAAAACTCGGTCGCGCGAAGCCCCTATCTGTCAACTCTTGCAACTGCGCTTTCAATTCTTTTAATTCAGTAGGTGCCATTCGGTACGGAGCTATCGAAATCGGAGTCGCACCCGGCACTAACTCAATGCTGAACTCAATCTCTCGTACTGGGGGTAAACCCGGTAGTTCTTCAGGAAACACATCGGGGTATTCACACACAACTGATACAGATTCAATTTGTTTCTCGGACATTTTATTATCTAGTACATAAGCCAAATAAGCTTCACACCCTTTTCTCACATACTTCCGGGCTAACATTGAAGATATTACTGTAGGTAACCCATTTACATCACAGGATTTAATTCTGATGGTCTCACCGTTTCGACATTTCAAATCAATAAGCTTTCTCTTACAATCCACCACTGCCTCATGTGAAGTTAACCAGTCCATACCCAAGATTATATCAAATTCGTCAAAGGGCAACAACATTAAATCAGCTGGGAAGCAATAATCCCGAATCATCAACGGGCAACCCCTACACACTTTATTTACAAGCACACATCTACCCAAAGGGTTGGACACACGTATCACAAACTCGATAGACTCGACTAGCAGAGTCTTTCCGAATTCTAAAGTTTCACACACATATGAGTGAGTCGAACCAGGATCAATTAATGCAATTACAGTAGTGTCATAAAGGGTGAAAGTACCGGTAATGACATCGGGGGAGGAAGCATCCTCTCTGGCTCGTGCAGCATAAGCTCTAGCTGGAGCTCTAGCCTCAGATCGAACTGTAGTGTTCTTTATTCCTTTCTGACTACCACCTACATTGCCGGAATGTCTGGGTGGTCTGCCCCGCACTGACGTGTTGCTCGGCTTAATATTCTGAACTGTATTCTGTTCAGCCAACATCGGACATTCTCTAATAAAATGATTTGATGATCCACATTTAAAGCAAGACCGATCATGAAATCTACAACTCCCGGAATGCCATTTCCCATAGTGTTTGCATTCAACTCGATTCTGTGGAATGTTACCAACACTGGCCATCGAGGTAGCTCGGGAGTCCACGGGAGGTCGATCACGTCTAGGAAATCCTGAAGTAGCTTTGTGTCGACTGTGGTCATCTCTAAACTTCTTGGATGTGGAATTGAAGACCTTACCCGAAGATCTTTTACGAATGTCTCTAGCTTCTATCTCAGCCTTTCTTTTCTCTTTCCCGAGCTCTTCAGCTTTGCAAGCTCGCTCTACTAGTGTCACAAATTCTTGAATTTCAAGAATGCCAACAAACATCTTTATATCTTCATTCAGGCCATCTTTGAATCTTTTACACATAATAGCTTCTGTAGAAACACACTCTCTAGCATATCTGCTGAGCCTGACAAATTTCCGTTCATATTCCGTCACGGTCATTCGACCTTGTTTCAGCACAAGGAATTCTTTTCGTTTTTTATCAACGAATCTTTGGCTGATATATTTCTTGCGGAATTCATTCTGGAAGAAATCCCAGGTCACTTTTTCTTTCGGAACTACTGATACTAGTGTATTCCACCAGTGATATGCAGTGTCCCGCAGTAAGGATATAGCACATTTCAGGCATTCATTTGGAGTACAAGATAGCTCATCAAGTACCCGTATAGTGTTATCAAGCCACATTTCGGCTCGCTCTGCATCATCGTCATCATTGGCTTTAAATTCTTTGGCCCCAAATTTTTGGATTTTATCAACTGGGGGCCTACTAGATCTCGCCGGATCTATCATCGGGGGTGCTGAAGGGATCGGAGTTGGATTATTCGGGGGTGGAGGTTGGTGTACAGCCGGGTTAGTTCGAATAAATTGGGCAAACCACTCATTCATCATCTGATAAAAGGCTTGTTTAGTCTCTCCTTCGTGGCTACCCGAAACAGGTCGAGAGTCTACCGGTGCTGATCCGTGTGCACGGTCAGGCGCTACACTCTCTACATCATCAGCTACGACTCTTTCAGGATCAGTGTCAATTTACTATATAAAACAAAGTTCAAGCTGTCAGAAGTCACCACACTATCAATATATATATAGTAAAGGCATGTATAGCTAGACTCACACGCGCTATGGCAGTCCTAGAATCAACTAAACCGTAAGCTCTGATACCAATCAAATGTAACACCCCTTACCCGAAACCTTTGCCGGAGTCGAGTATGTGGCATTACTAGACTTGACTATTAATTTGGGGCATAAAATTTTAAAGCTGTCCAACTGCGTCACACTGACTAAATTGACCATAACTCAAGTTACAAAACTCAAAATTTAGATCTGTAAATTTTCCTTGAAACTAGACTCATATAAATTTTTACCATAATTTTTCCAGAATTTTTCATGTGGCCAATTAGTACAGTTTATTCATCAAATTTACCCCTATTTCACTGCTTGACAATTCTGACCTATCTTTACAAAAATACAGTTATTTCATTGTACAAAATTTCAATAATGTTCTTGTTTATTCCAATCAAAAATATACTCATTAAGGATTCTAAACATATAAACCATGCTCCATAATTATTTTTGTACAATTTTTAACAATTTTTCCAAGACAGAACAGAGACTCACGAATTCATTCAGAGCAAGTCTCACTAAAACTTAAATATCTCATAATATATAATTTCTTTGCCTATCTGTTTCTTTCATGTAAAAATAGACACAATAAGATTTAATTCTATATCTTATTCACTTTCTAATTCAACATACCCTATTTTTTGCGATTTTTCAAAATCACATCACTGCTGCTAACTAAAAACTATTTCATTGCAAAATAGGAATAACTAGTTTATAACCGAACATACCCACATACCTAATTCAAGGATTCATTTCGTATACATACATTTCCTTATCAAAAACGATTAAACTTCGATTAAGAATGCACAAACATTGCCAACATAAACCGACATTTGTATCAAAAGCACAAAAAGCATACTTAACTAAAAAATTTAGCCATATTCGCATGGCTATTATATACATGAATCTAAAGTTCTCATCAAAACAAAGACAAAGTCTTTCCTATACATGCCTTCATTTGAAAACCAAAATGAAAGAGTACCAAAATATAGATTGATAGTGTGGGCGACTTTCCGAACGATCCCGACGAGCTTGTAGCTTGAACCTAATCTATAAAACAGAGGAAACATTTCACACAATAAGCTTACTAGCTTAGTAAGTCCTAATTTCATGATAAAAATAACATTCAAATATCAACATTTAAATTACTATAATTCAACTTGTACGCTTGTACTCATATTTATTATCAAGCTTTCAATTTCATACCCATGTAAATAAGTATGAATTCGTAGGAAATTTCTCTTTACCCACATATTTATGATCAAAATATTTGTTCATAATCCAATCTTTCAAAACCCAAAATGTCATCATGTAACCATAGGTACAAACATTCATATACTTAAATTTCAATTATTATAACATGGCATCAATTACACAACCACCCATGTGGCCGAATATACCTAGTCTGGTATCCACATATTAAGAGACCAAAGTCACAATATCCATATCATTCATTAGTAAAACCGAGAACACATATTATAACCATATATATATATATATATATATATATATATATATACTTCACTCGTAACACATACCATTTGTAATAAATCACTGAATCACTGGTTTACCTTGTCTTAAATAGGTAAGAAGTACATTCCTATTTTACATGCTTACCTGAGCCATTAACTCGATAAATTTGCTTTAATTCGCCTTGAACACAATTTCGGTTTCTATTTTGTAAAATACATCACCGGCATCAAACCTGCTAGGTATAAAAGCCCGATAAGTAACACCGGCACAAGGCCTGCTAGGCGTAAAAGCCCGATAAGTAACACCGGCACAAGGCCTGCTAGGCTTAAAGCCTGAAATAAATCACCGGCACTAGGCCTGCTAGGCTTAAAGCCCGAAACACATTAATACAATCAATCATCGCTAATACTTTTCATAACTATATCACATATTGAATTTACTTTGGCTTATTTACATCAAACAATCAAAACCATTCTAATAGGCTTATATACATTCGGCTATGACATGAATATCTACTAAAATTTATCAAACATTATCATACAATAGATTCATAAATAATTCTTCAATATATTATAGCTTAAGGACTTATCTCGTTTGTCGATAGACCGTGTAAATCGGCTATTCGAGAACCTTTGTCTTTCCCCGATCTATCTCCTTTTCTTTTTGATCCCGGTCTAAGAAAATATCAAGTAACCTTTATTCAATACATTTTTCAATTAATTCTACTCAATTCAATTCAACCTCAAAATTTATACAATCATTTAAATTTCACCCTTACAAGTTCACACCCTATTTGATTAAGTCTCAAATCTATCATTCACAAATCAATTATATAAATATGGTCATAATTCTATTTTCCTCAAGACCGAATGCCCATTATTATTATAACCATTCTTACAATTCAATTTTAGACATAATTTCATCTCTCATTGGTACGATTAGAACATTCCCATTCATTAATAACAAATTTGTTTAATAGCAATTTACTCCTCCCTAATTTGGTTTCCTTGCAAATTTAGTCCCTAAACAAATTCACTAAATATTCATAAAACTTGGAATAATTTCTCTTAAATGACGAACCTTATACCTCCCTTCCTAGGTACACAAAGCTATTCATTCAAGCAATTTAGCTTCCAACCGATTGTTTCCCAAAATATTCAAGCCATAATACCTACCCACTTTCCTATTTAACAAGCTAATAGGCCAACCATAACCAACATTTCTTCATCGAACATGAATAAGTCATAGAACTAGATCATGGCCGAATCTAGGGGGAGCTTTAAGCTCAAATTTTGCACATGAATTCGATAGTATATAAGATTACCAACACAACCATGCAAAATCATCAAAAAATGGAGCTTGATACCTCACCTTAGAGACACATGCAACCAGTCGAATGAAGAAGATGAATTTTCTTCTCTTCTTGAAGATGGTTTTCGGGTGGGAGATGAATGAAGAAAGAGAATTGAAAATAATTTCTTTTTATTTCTTTGTTTAAAAGTATTAGCACCTTATTTTAGCATGCTTTTAGTAAAAATGCTTAAATTATAATATACTTAGGAAAACATAATATCCTTAGCATGCTTATATTATAATAATGTCTTAAAAATAATATTTTAAGACCATAAATTATTATATTGCATGCTTACCGTCCACCCTTTTAAAAATGGGGAATTTGACATGCAAATCCCTATGTTTAATCAACAAGTCACTTAGCCCCTTTTTATTTCATGTTCACTACCTTGGTTCCCTTAGCAATTTAATCCTTTTTTCCAATTAAACACTCAAACGGTTAAATTCTTCTACGAAACATTCACATACATCAATTCACCCATAATAGACACAAGATATAATGTTAAAATATTTATTGGGCTCGGATTCGTGGTCCCGAAACCACCGTTCCAATTAGGGTCAAAATTGGTCTGTCACACTATAGGAGCGGAGACCAATTTCTATTTCAGCATGTCAAACGTGTCTTTGCAAGTCTGGTCGAATTCAAACTCTTTATCCTTTTGTAACAGGATGCAAAGCGGTCGCATGATTTTCGAGAAATCTTTCATGAATCGTCTATAAAATCCTGCATGGCCAAGAAACGAACAAACTTCCGTCGCAGATGTGGGGTAAGGTACTGAGTTAATAATATCCGTTTTTGCCTTATCGACCATAATTCCTTCTGAAGAAACTATATGACCTAAAATTAATCCTTTGTCAACCATGAAATGGCATTTCTCGTAATTCAAAACAAGATTAAATTCTAGGCATCTTCGTAATATCTTAGCAAGATTATCGAGACATTCGTTAAAAGAGTTACCGTATACCATGAAGTTATCCATAAAGACTTCAATGATTTTCTCTATGTAATCAGAGAATATGCTCACCATGCATCTTTGGAAAGCGGTCGGGGCATTGCAGAGTCCAAACCGCATTTGTCTATACACAAACGTTCCGAAGGGGCACGTGAAAGTCATTTTGTCTTGATCCTCCAGAGCCACTGGAATCTGGAAGAATCCTGAGTACCTATCGAGACAACAATAATGGGTCTTACTGGCTAATCGCTCGAGCATTTGGTCGATGAAGGGGAGTGGAAAATGGTCTTTCCGAGTCACTGCATTCATTTTCCTGTAATCGATGCAAACCCTCCATCCATTTTGGACTCGTGTAGGGACCAGCTCTCCTGACGAGTTTTTCACCACTGTCACGCCAGTTTTCTTGGGCCCGACATGAACCGGGCTAACCCAATCGCTGTCAGAAATCGGGTATATCATTCCAGCATCTAACAGTTTCTAGATCTCTTTCTTCACTACCTCCATCATGGGTGGATTAAGACGCCTTTGAGCATCTCTCTTTGGTTTCGCGTTATCTTCGATGGAAATTTTGTGCATACAGGTGGATGGACTTAGCCCTTTTATGTCGGCTATTGTCCAACCAATAGCTTCCTTATATTCTCTCAGAACTCGAACTAGATTTTCCTCCTCGTCTTAGGTTAGCTTGTTTGACACTATCACTGGTAAGGTGTCTTTCTCTCCCAAAAAGACGTACTTAAGGTGGTCCGGTAATGTTTTGAGCTCCAAGGTCGGTGGCTGCAAAACCGAAGGCAACATTTTAGTTTGGGAAGGTAACAGTTCAAATTGGTTACCTCGGTTTGAAGGTTGCGTTTCCAAGTGATTGACGATTTCTTGCAACGGATTTCCAATGATTGCTAATTCCTTGAGATAACGTAAAACATCCATGCCAATGCTTCTATAAAGGACAGTTTCCAACTCATCAAAGTCATGATATTCAGAATAAAATTGAGTTAAACAATCTAAAATATCGATGCTAGAAACATTTAATAGTGAGTTAGGATGACCCATGGCTTCGTAGACATTGAATTTCACGATTTCGCCATCAAACTCCATGGTCAGCGTCCCGCTTCGAACATCTATTTTTGCGCTTGCAATACTTAGGAACGGTCTTCCAAGCAAAATGTCAAACGAATTAGTTGAGTTATCATCTTCCATATTAATAATGTAGAAATCTGCGGGGAAAACTAATTCGTTAACTTTAACAAGGACGTATTCAATCAGCCCTTCGGGATAGACGACTGACCTGTCCGCTAACTGGATTATTACTCCTGTCTCTTTCAAAAGACCCGCGTTAATCAACTTATAAGTAGAATAAGGCATAACATTAATAGAAGCCCCTAAATCACACATGGCTTTCTTAATGCCTACATTACCTATCTCACAAGAAATAGCAAACATATCTTGATCTTTGTATTTGGGAGGAACTTTCTTTTGCAGTACTGCGGAGACATTTTCTCCTACATTTACTCTTTCGTTACCTATTAACCTTCTTTTGCTAGAACACAATTCCTTGAGGAATTTCGCATAACGAGGGATTTGTTTGATAGCATCAAGTAAAGAGATTTTTACCTCCACCTTCCTGAATGTCTCAAGGATTTCTTTTTCCTCATTCTCTTTCTAATCCGTTGCAAGCCTCCCTGGAAAAGGAGGTGGCATCACAACTGGTCTCTAAATTTTTGATTCCGGCCTGGCTGTTGGATTTGAGATTTGCTTTTCTCGTTCCTTGTCTTGCCCACGACTTTTGGCTAGCACTGTTTCCAGAACCTTTCCGCTACAAAGAGTTATCGTACTTGCATTCTGTCAATGATTCGGCTCTGTCTAGGAAGGTAATTTACCTTGAGACTCCAAATGATTAACTGCCATCGAGAGTTTACTAACTTGATTAGTTAGTTCTTGGATTGATGCATCTGTCCTCTGTTGATATTTTGCACCATCGATGGCAAGTCTTTCCATAATAGCTTCTAGAGATGTGCTCGGCGTAGGTTGCTGTTGTGGTGGTTGCAGAGGTCTCGATTGGTACGGTGGATTATATCGGGGATTAGCTCCATAGCTCAAGTTGGGATGATCCTTCCACCCGGGATTGTAGTTGTTGGAGAATGGATCATAGCGTCTTTGCGGAGGTCCAGGAAAACCTTCGACAGCATCAACATGTGCCGTTGAGTTGTCGTTAAGGATTGGGCACAAATTCATCGGATGTTCAGACGTACAAATTCCACATAGTTGGGTCGGATTCTTCTTTTATGTAAGCAAAGACTGAACAACATTCGTAAGCTTATCCAATTTATCTTCTAAAGATGAAACGTTTACCCCATGAACCCGTCTTGTGGGTTCCAAATTCGGTCAATACTGTTGAGAATTTGCCGCCATGGTGGATATCAGTTCTCTTGCCCTTTGAGGAGTCATATTGACAAGCGCCCCTCCACTAGCAGCATTGATCATCTTCATTTCCATAGGGAGCAAACCCTCGTAGAAATATTGAAGAAGTGATTGTTCAGTCAACCCATGTTGAGGACAACTTGCACATAGTTTTTTGTATCGCTCCCAGTAGTCGTAGAGCGATTCACTCTCCATTTGGCGAATTCCCACTATGTCCCTCCGAAGTTCAGCTGCTCGTGATGCTAGAAAGAATCTGTTAAGAAATACACGAGATAAGTCATCCCATGTTGTGATAGAACCGGGGGGTAGGTAAAATAACCATTCTTTTGCTGTATCAACTAAAGAAAAAGGAAAGACCGGATCTAGTTATGTCACTGCGGAAACCTTTTGAAAAAAATCTTTGACTTTAGAATAACACTTGAAAAATTTTATTAAACTTGGAAAGTGTGTCCATTAAAAATTATTTACTAATATAAGCTTGGTTTGAATTAAATCTTTATTATAATTTATTATATTATAAACCATTTGAAGAAAATATATCTAAGTATAATATAACTTCAATAATCGTAAATAGAATACTTTAAATAAAAGGTGGCCCTTATTACAACCAATATTAAACAAAACACTTAGTATTAAAAATTGCTTAAAAATAATTAAATTAATCTCCTTCTGCATGGGCCACCTTGCGTCCTCTCCTACCCGGTCCGATCAACAATTCACCTGCAATGTTGGATAAATAATTGGGTGAGTCATAATGACTCAGTGTGTAATTAAACCACTGATATCCACCCACATGTTAACCACAAATCAACCCAATCAAATGCAACATGTAAATATAAACAGACGTTACCACGTTCTGGGCTTGGCCCACATTCAATCCACATTCAAGTACTGGGCTAGGCCCTTTTCTCATTAATCCACTGATTACTGGGCTTGCCCCATTTCCACGTATGTTCTCAAAACATACCTATTCATATTTCATATTGGGCTTGGCCCATTTCCATATCAATTCATAACGAAACCATGCAATCATGATACCCAACCCAATCCTAAGGTCCATCCGCTACACACCCCCTTATCCAGCCTACCACACACCAGGGGACTATCGAGTCACCCTCTCCTTTTATCTCCAAAAAGGCAACCAATGCCATCCACGATGTAGCGTATAGCTAACATCAAACCACGATGGAGCACACAGCAATCCATCAAGCCACGATATGGCATAAAGCCCATATCAATCAAGGTAACCACGCGAACCAAATCGAAAAGATCCACAACGCGACCTCAGTCAGCGCCAATCCACGATGTAGCACAAAGCTGACATCAACCACGTACTCGAAGTACACCCGTACCTTCTTTCAAAAACCCACCCATGCACATGTAACATAATATGATGCTGAGATGATGCATGTACATGATATTCACAAATATAGGCATGCTCACATAGTTAAAATCAATTATCACATATTAGCCAATTTGCTACTAACCTGGTCGTCATCATACCCCTTTAGGGTATCCATTACACATATGGCACTGCATTCATTAGTAAACATATAGCACAACAGAGATCATACAAATCCCGGAAACAATGGTCTAACCACACACCTTATAACCTGAAGCTCTAAACCCTCGATCCTGACACTATCGTTTAGCGAGACTACCGCTATCTGTCTATAGTTTTCTGCTGCACGTCCACACCCCGGTGGCCAATCACGAACCGCCGAGACAGCTCTTTTCTTAAACTTCGGGACAGGGACCTTCCCTTTCCCCTCTTGGCTGGCACTCGCATCCATCGACGATACTTAATTAGAACCACTCGATTAATCAATGAAGTCATAATCTACTAATACGAATCTAAATTACTTACTAACATCCTTACCGAAAGTAAACTTGAATTCCGAAAACTGCACTAGCCCTTGAACTGCCGGAATCCCTGAATAAAACAACATTAGTTTCGGCCTAACTTGAAGACATAGGAATATGTGGCCCTTAGCCGAATACTTACCATCACCTTACCTTGGTGAGTTGGAACCCCAAAAGACCTCCTTTAACGCACCCTAAAGCCCCTTTTTCGCTAATCCCCAAGAATACTTTGGCTTTTGAACTTGCAATATAAAAAGGAGAATAAAGCACCTTAGATATTCGGCTATGGTCACCAAGGAAGATCAACCATTCGGCTAACAAAATAGGTACAAACCGAGGTTGAGAGGAAAAGAAATAAAATGTAGAAAAAGTTTAGAAGAATTTCGGTAATGGTGGAGAAGTTTCGGTTTCAAGGAAAAAGGGAAAAAAATTAAATAAATTGCTTTACTAGAATTTTCGGCACAAGCAATTAAAAGGAGAAAAAGTATGAAAAAGGGTGCTTCCCCTATTTATAAAATTCGGCCATACCCCCCACGTGAAGAAGCCAAGATTCGGTCGCACCTACTAATTCAAATTAAATTGAATTAGTCCAATTCCCTATTTTAATCCATTCAAAATTAGTTTGAATGGTCACCAATTATCCCACTTATTTCAAATAAAAATAATACTTATCCTACAATTATCCCATAATAAAATAATCCAACAGCCACCATTATCTCTAATTTAAACTAACTAAAATAATCCTATATTATCTAAAATAATAAAATAATAAAAGCCATCACCTACCTATCAGCCGAATTCAAAAGTGATTAAACAACCTTAGTCTAATCCTTAAAAAAAACTCCCATGTGCCGTCCACCCTTCAAATTTGCTGCCAAAAGCATAAAAAAAAATTGAACTCCAACGCAGCCATCTTGGTTCGAACCTGGGACAACCTGCTGCTGCTGACCTTTCCCCCAACGCCCAGGCCACTCGGCCTCATTGAATTTCATGCTAAAAACCCCCATCATTTTATTTTAAAACCAACCTACTTCAGCCCATTACCGCCCATAAAAATAAAATACGCAAAATGCTTCTCCAGGCGCTCGAAACCGCGCCCTCACTACCCTCCAGCGCCTAAGTGGCGCATGAGAGCCACTTTGCCAACTGGTCTTCCATGTCCACCAACCTGGCCTTTTATTTTTAAGGCCTACTTAGCCCAGTCCCTTGACGCAAAAAATAAAACAAAATTGCTGCCCCAACAACTCGAACCCTTGCTCCCTTAGGCGTCACCTTCCAAGCCCCCAAGCAGCGCCTCCACGCCACTTTGCCAGATCCTTTCTTGCGTCCTAAACTCCACAATTTTATTTTAAGGCCTTCCTGCCCTATTTCCCCTTCTTACCCTAAAATCTAAAAATTTTCTAAGGCATCCCTTGCCTTCTAGGGTTCTCCAAAACCCCTAGAAATTCCTCCAACATGACCATAAGCCTACTAAATGCTCGGGTTATGCTCCAAGCGCATAACCCCTTAACCAGGGTGTTACAATTCTACCCTCCTTAAAATAATTTCGTCCTCGAAATTACTTATTACCGAACAATCATAACTCGCTATTCTACGCCTCTGCTGCGCACTCTGATCTTAGTCTATCATACTTCCCGACACAGTCCCTAAGTTCTCACTCAGGATCCAAATCATACAAGAAAGAGCTAACTTACAAACAAGGAAAATAATTAAAGAACATTCCAAAACAAGGGAGCTTACCCGCTATCACATCCTTAGGTGACTTTGACTAGAACCATTCCCTCTATGGCTTGAACCACGACCCCTCGGCGTTCGAGGACAATTCTTAACCAGATGTGCCTTAGATCCGCACCGAAAGCATTCCTTACTATTCCCCCAACACTCTCCTGTGTGAGGTCTTCCACATCGAACACAAGAATGATTCCGATCCACTGGTACAAGTGCACGCGCAGGATTCTCGATCCTTGGTCTTTTCTGAGCATCTCCAAACGATGTTGACGGCTCAACCCTTCTCTTATTCTCGTTCCTATACTTCTCTCGGTTTTCTCTTATAGTCTTTTTAACCTCTTCAGCGATCCGAGCTTTCTCTACCAGAATGGCGAAATCCCTTTCTTTTTGTGGAGCGATCAACTCCCGTAACTCATCTCGCAGCCCATCCTCGAATCGAACACTCCTTTCATAATCAGTAGCCACGATTCCTTTTGCGTACTGACTTAGTCACACAAATTCTGCTTCATACTCCGCTATCGACTTATTCCCTTGTACTAGGTTTAGAAACGCTTTCCTCTGCGAGTCCAAATAACTGGCTCCTACGTACTTCCCTTCAAACTTAGCCTTAAAGTAATCCCAATCCAACCGATCTGCCGGTACACCTTGTTTGACAGTGAGCCACCAACGATAAGCTTCGTCGCGAAGCAACGAAACAGCGCCCTTCAGCTTTTCTTCATTGGTGCAGTCCAAATCATCCATGATTCTCTCGACTGCTTCTAGCCAATACTCTGCTACATTAGGAGCTACTCCCGACACTCCTCTAAAGGTCTCGGCTCCATTCGATCTAAGCCTTTCCGACACCGACTTCCGAGTTCCCTTTCCTCTACTAACTCCCGCTACTCGCTCTAGCACTCGCAACATGGCCCGCGATACTGCGCCATCTTCTCCTGTCTGATCTTGCCCCTCTACGTCCACTGCTGGCGGCACTTCACTTTCTGACCCATGGCCAGACCCTATCGGTTCCGATGCTGCCATTCTACCTCTACTGCGTCCCCTAGAACTCATCTCTATCGTCGCGATTTAATCTGATTAACAAGTTTTATGTATTAGAAATTTGGTTCCACTATTTAACCACGAGCATATTTTATGAAAGCAAGATTTTAGAAGTAGTTCTTTCGATCACACAAGGTTTTAGTTCAAATTCGCTATTCTAATTCAGAGAATCACTTTCACACTCATCAGTAGAGCCACCTTCATTTCACAATGAAGCCACATTCCTTCCTCAATAGAGGCACACTCAGTGGTATCTACCACACACATTCACTATTCGGACATTTCTGCCCGTTTCTACCCCAGGGGTATTTCCGTCATTTTCCTATAGGGGTATTTCGGTAATAAACCAAAGCGATTCCAAAAACTTTAATAAGTCAGGATCTTTTTGAAATTCCCAAAATTGAAGAGTATTTTTGAAAATTTCACAATTTGAAGATATAACAGAATTTTGAAAACTAGGGGTATTTTGGTAATTTTTGTCAACCAGGGTGATTTTGTAAATTTTCAAATCAGGGTGTCTTGAATTTTCTCAAAATAGCATTTTTGAATACTTCCGCAAAGTAGGGAAATTTTATTAAAATTGGGGTTAAACCGGAAATTTTAAAAGTCAGGGGCATTTTAGTAATTTTCAACACAGGGGTATTTTTGTAAACTTACAAAGTCAGGGTATTATTCTGAAATACATAATTTTGGATACTTTTACAAAGTATGAGGATTTTATTGAAATCGAGGTACCACGATAATTTTAAAAATCAAAGGCATTTTCGTAAATTTGGTAAGTCGAAAATATTTTGAATTTTTTTTTTAAAAAAAAAATTCGTTACTATGGAAGAAATGCTTTAGTGATTTTAAAACTAGGGTTTCCATAAAACAAGGCTAGTCCCTTTTAGGTTTTATTCAGTGTGTTTAGCCTATGACTGAGTCCTCTTAGTTAGGGTGAACCAAAGCTACGCACCAGGTAGGAATCCCGCGAAGAGGAGGTGAGTCACGAGGACTGCTTAAGTACCAAGCTCTTCCGGATCCAATCCTTGACATGCGCACCGGGGTTACCACACCCTAACTCGGCGACTTAGTCGTAGGTTTGTTTAGCAACCTTAAGTTTTATGCATATGTTTGAGTAGACTAGTCCTAGGGTTCAGCAGATCCTAGTTCACTAATCTACGTTTCCCAAGAAAGCCCATAATACTTCATATAAACAAATCAATTCAAAAGTCAAGGTACTTACCTGGTGGACTCGGGCCGGAGGTACAGGTGCCATGCCAGAATAACCTGAAATTATTTCTTAAAAGCCCATGTTTTTGAAAAGCCCATTTTGAAAACGTTTTTGGGCCCAAAACCCTCAAAGCCGAGTTTTGAACCGGGCTCTGATACAAAACTGCAACACCCCCAAACCCGGCCCACAAGTCCTGACCGGATCTGGTTATGTCACTGCGGAAACCGTTTGAAAAAAATCTTTGACTTTAGAATAACACTTGAAAAATTTTATTAAACTTGGAAAGTGTGTCCATTAAAAATTATTTACTAATATAAGCTTGGTTTGAATTAAATCTTTATTATAATTTATTATATTATAAACCATTTGAAGAAAATATATCTAAGTATAATATAACTTCAATAATCGTAAATAGAATACTTTAAATAAAAGGTGGCCCTTATTACAACCAATATTAAACAAAACACTTAGTATTAAAAATTGCTTAAAAATAATTAAATTAATCTCCTTCTGCATGGGCCACCTTGCGTCCTCTCCTACCCGGTCCGATCAACAATTCACCTGCAATGTTGGATAAATAATTGGGTGAGTCATAATGACTCAGTGTGTAATTAAACCACTGATATCCACCCACATGTTAACCACAAATCAACCCAATCAAATGCAACATGTAAATATAAACAGACGTTACCACGTTCTGGGCTTGGCCCACATTCAATCCACATTCAAGTACTGGGCTAGGCCCTTTTCTCATTAATCCACTGATTACTGGGCTTGCCCCATTTCCACGTATGTTCTCAAAACATACCTATTCATATTTCATAATGGGCTTGGCCCATTTCCATATCAATTCATAATGAAACCATGCAATCATGATACCCAACCCAATCCTAAGGTCCATCCGCTACACACCCCCTTATCCAGCCTACCACACACCAGGGGACTATCGAGTCACCCTCTCCTTTTATCTCCAAAAAGGCAACCAATGCCATCCACGATGTAGCGTATAGCTAACATCAAACCACGATGGAGCACACAGCAATCCATCAAGCCACGATATGGCATAAAGCCCATATCAATCAAGGTAACCACGCGAACCAAATCGCAAAGATCCACAACGCGACCTCAGTCAGCGCCAATCCACGATGTAGCACAAAGCTGACATCAACCACGTACTCGAAGTACACCCGTACCTTCTTTCAAAACCCACCCATGCACATGTAACATAATATGATGCTGAGATGATGCATGTACATGATATTCACAAATATAGGCATGCTCACATAGTTAAAATCAATTATCACATATTAGCCAATTTGCTACTAACCTGGTCATCATCATACCCCTTTAGGGTATCCATTACACATATGGCACTGCATTCATTAGTAAACATATAGCACAACAGAGATCATACAAATCCCGGAAACAATGGTCTAACCACACACCTTATAACCTGAAGCTCTAAACCCTCGATCCTGACGCTATCGTTTAGCGAGACTACCGCTATCTGTCTATAGTTTTCTGCTGCACGTCCACACCCCGGTGGCCAATCACGAACCGCCGAGACAGCTCTTTTCTTAAACTTCGGGACAGGGACCTTCCCTTTCCCCTCTTGGCTGGCACTCGCATCCATCGACGATACTTAATTAGAACCACTCGATTAATCAATGAAGTCATAATCTACTAATACGAATCTAAATTACTTACTAACATCCTTACCGAAAGTAAACTTGAATTCCGAAAACTGCACTAGCCCTTGAACTGCCGGAATCCCTGAATAAAACAACATTAGTTTCGGCCTAACTTGAAGACATAGGAATATGTGGCCCTTAGCCGAATACTTACCACCACCTTACCTTGGTGAGTTGGAACCCCAAAAGACCTCCTTTAACGCACCCTAAAGCCCCTTTTTCGCTAATCCCCAAGAATACTTTGGCTTTTGAACTTGCAATATAAAAAGGAGAATAAAGCACCTTAGATATTCGGCTATGGTCACCAAGGAAGATCAACCATTCGGCTAACAAAATAGGTACAAACCGAGGTTGAGAGGAAAAGAAATAAAATGTAGAAAAAGTTTAGAAGAATTTCGGTAATGGTGGAGAAGTTTCGGTTTCAAGGAAAAAGGGAAAAAAATTAAATAAATTGCTTGACTAGAATTTTCGGCACAAGCAATTAAAAGGAGAAAAAGTATGAAAAAGGGTGCTTCCCCTATTTATAAAATTCGGCCATACCCCCCACGTGAAGAAGCCAAGATTCGGCCGCACCTACTAATTCAAATTAAATTGAATTAGTCCAATTCCCTATTTTAATCCATTCAAAATTAGTTTGAATGGTCACCAATTATCCCACTTATTTCAAATAAAAATAATACTTATCCTACAATTATCCCATAATAAAATAATCCAACAGCCACCATTATCTCTAATTTAAACTAACTAAAATAATCCTATATTATCTAAAATAATAAAATAATAAAAGCCATCACCTACCTATCAGCCGAATTCAAAAGTGATTAAACAACCTTAGTCTAATCCTTAAAAAAAACTCCCATGTGCCGTCCACCCTTCAAATTTGCTGCCAAAAGCATAAAAAAAAATTGAACTCCAACACAGCCATCTTGGTTCGAACCTGGGACAACCTGCTGCTGCTGACCTTTCCCCCAACGCCCAGGCCACTCGGCCTCATTGAATTTCATGCTAAAAACCCCCATCATTTTATTTTAAAACCAACCTACTTCAGCCCATTACTGCCCATAAAAATAAAATACGCAAAATGCTTCTCCAGGCGCTCGAAACCGCGCCCTCACTACCCTCCAGCGCCTAAGTGGCGCATGAGAGCCACTTTGCCAACTGGTCTTCCATGTCCACCAACCTAGCCTTTTATTTTTAAGGCCTACTTAGCCCAGTCCCTTGACGCAAAAAATAAAACAAAATTGCTGCCCCAGCAACTCGAACCCTTGCTCCCTTAGGCGTCACCTTCCAAGCCCCCAAGCAGCGCCTCCACACCACTTTGCCAGATCCTTTCTTGCGTCCTAAACTCTACAATTTTATTTTAAGGCCTTCCTGCCCTATTTCCCCTTCTTACCCTAAAATCTAAAAATTTTCTAAGGTATCCCTTGCCTTCTAGGGTTCTCCAAAACCCCTAGAAATTCCTCCAACATGACCATAAGCCTACTAAATGCTCGGGTTATGCTCCAAGCGCATAACCCCTTAACCAGGGTGTTACATTATATAATTTGCAAAATTAGATGTTTATACTTATCATTTTAGTTAATGTATTAACTCAACCATGACATATATCAAAACATAAGTGTATTAGCCATTCCAATAGCTAAATTTCATTCATCATTTACATACCATCATTTGATTTATTTAGCTTATACATGCCATTAACAAAATAAGATTTTCATTTATACCAAAATGACAGATCGATAGTGTGATGATTTGCTCCGACCAATCTCCAACCTTCACGAGCTTTGAGCACTATAAAACAGGGAAATTAAAACCTAATAAGCATATTTTGCTTAGTAAACTCGTATAACAAAAATTAAACTTACTGATTACATTCAAATATATTAACCACACAATAAATACTTTCCGTCAATTTGGCAATTTGCCTATTCACACACACTCAACCAACATGTTAGTCACAAATACACCAATATGCATAGATGAGCTCATCATGCCATATTCATATTCCATCTCATGTTTCTTATGTCATATATGTATTTTGTCCGTTGAATCATTGAATGTCCAATGGATATTTCAAGTAGTACACTCAAGGTGTACAATTCCATTATCCGTCAATTCATGTCCAGTAGTACCTTATAGGTACACTCTAGAGCCACATATTACATAGTAGAATTACCAGTCCAAACTAAATTCTAGCTGTAACATGTACTCTAAGGGCTTTGCCAGATTACCAGTCCAGGCTAAATCCTTTATATGACAAAGAATTCTCTATAGAGTTCATTCTGGATTACCAATCCAAGCTAAATCCAGTCAATTAGGATTACCAGTCCAGGCTAAATCTTAATTGAAACATATACTCGAAAGGCTCATTTTGGATTACCCGTCCAAGCTAAATCCATTCTGCAACACATGCAGTTTTATCAGGGAAATCACATTTATCCATATGAATTCAATATTCATACGAAATTTTACCCTTTATCAATAAATTTTCCATCATATACCATTCCATCCAATAAAATTTTCATGCACTTTATACATACAATTTCATACAACATATTCAATGTAATACAGCATTCAAAATAACACATTTTTATGCTAATTTAAGTTATACGAACTTACCTTGATATTTGTTCGTAACTAAAATCTACAAATCCGAAATCTTTTCCTTTACTCGATCTAGCTCTTTTTTTGGTACTTTCGGATCTATATAAATGGATTTAATCATCAATTCAATCCATTTCATGTTCTATTGAACTCAATTTACAATCTAGGCAAAAGTACCATTTTGCCCCTATACTTTTGATAAATTCCAATTTCGTCCCTAGGCTCAGAAATTGAAATTCATGCAATTTAATCCTTATTCCAAGCCTAATCAAAAATTCTAATAAAACTGTTACAGCACATGTATTCTAAAAATTTTAGAATTTTCCATGGGTTTTACTATTTTTTAATTTTGTCCTTGAATCAAGTCTCTATCAAATTTCTCTTTGTAAAAGTTGTTTATCTATCAACAACTTTTCATTTTTTGCCATAAACTTTTAAATTTCAGCATGTTCATCCATCGAAAATTTTCTATACTTTGATATCTATTCAAATTAACCCCCCAAATAGAGAAATTAAGTTTTTCTGATCTCAAAAATATAAAAATTACTAAAAACGGGACATAGGAACTTACCAATTTATGCTTGGAAAGTTTGTTTTCTCTCTCCTAGGATTTTCATGGGTTTTAGGTTGAAGAAGATGATATAAAATGATGATATTTCATTTTAATTTAATTATCATCTTTATAATTTTTTCATTTCCAGTTTAGTCCTTAACCTTTTTCTAATTTTCCCATGGATGATTCACCAAAAATATCTACATATTTTCAGCAATGGTCTAGTTACCATTAAAGGACCTCAAGTTTTGAATTCCATGGCTATTTATTCCTTATAGCTACTAGAATTCAAATTTTATATTTTATGCAATTTAGTCCTTTCTACAATTAAGCACCTAATTGATAAAATTTTCTTATCAAAATTCTCATGCAATCCTTCTATCACATTACTAATCATTTCATAATATTAAAATATTTTATCTTTTCAGCTCGGATTTGTGGTTACGAAACCACTATTCTGACTTCATTGAAAATGGGCTGTTACAGGGATCACACGGCCGTGTGGCCAGGCTGTGTGACTCACACAGCTGAGACATATTCTCGTAACTTAGGTCGTGTAGGCATTCATGGTTGTTTCCATGTAGCTTCCTTGAATAGTATCCTGATAAGGATGCTTTAAATGTCAGCTTCATGGTTGTTTCCACGTAGCTTCCTTGATGTGATAGTAGCCATAATGGTTGCTTCCACGTAGCTTCCTTCTAGTAATGCTTGCATCACTTGATGTGGATGATGATGGGTTGTCTCATCCAATATCTTTATGTCTCCTTTTTTGGATTTGATCTTATCCTTCTTGAATATTTTGTAGATTCATCTCCTCGATTTCATCAAGGTGTAATGATTCTGGTGAAGGTACTAGTGTATTCCAGCTTTCCCACACTTCTCTGATTTCCGCTGCTAACGGATAATCTTCAATTTCCATTTCAACTATTTTTGTTAATAACGAAATAGCTTCTTCATTTCTTTCTTCCTGGTTGTTTCCAGTATCAAAGGCCAATATTCTTCTTCCATCTGTCCAGAACTTATAACTGGTTTGTTACAGTAAAAACTGGGCCTCTGCCATTAAATCAATTCCGGCTTGGATTTGATAATGGGAAAAATTTTTATAACACTCGTCAATGGTTTTTGACAAATGTTGTTGATCTTCCTGGGCTGCCAAGAGGGATCTTCCTCCAAGCATTTTATGAATAGTCCATATTTGATATGGCTGATAAAATTTTTCTTTTTCAGTGATACCAATAAGGCTATTTATTTCTATGTAAAAATAGTAAACAAAATCGTCTAAATTAACAAAGGTTGTTAATCTAGATTTTACTATAGCTGGAAAATCTTTTAGTAAATGAAAAGAAAGATTTTGAACTGTTATTTCTTTAACAAATCCCCATTCAATATTGGTTATATCAAATGGATCATGATCAAGTCGAAATTTGATAGTAGGAAATTTTTCTCCTATATCATTTGTAAAAACATAAGCTTGTAGAAAATATTTTGAAAAAGCTTCTGAAAATTGAGCTTGCTGGTTGCAAATTGCTCGATTTATTTTTGAAAAAATATCAGGAGGTAGAATTTGTCTACACTTGTTATATAGACATATTCTAAACATTTTATTAATAATAGGACTGTTTTTCCCGTTATCAATAAAATATTGAAATATATCAAGAAGATTGTTTATCTCCTTAATATCCATATATTCGATTAGGATTTCATCCCAATCTCGATATAAAATAGATTTTAGTAATAAATCTTCAGATTTATTTTCTTTAGTTGTTTTTTCAACTAAGAATTCCGAGAATTGTGTAAGGGCTTTTCTGAAATTTGCTCTTTGTTCCAAAATATGGTTTTTCCATATTCTGTTTATAAAATTGTAATATTCTAATGGTAGCCCTGGATTATAAAAATCCTTCAGTTCAGGAAATGCAAGATTTTGTTGTTTTTTCAACAAATCTTCTGTATTTTTTATGATTTCAGAATAGCTTTTTTGATATTCTGAATATGGATTTTGTGAGAATTCAAAATAACTCACCGGGGTTGGTGATTGTGTTCCAAATGGTTGGTTTACCATTGGATATGGTACATAATATCCCTGATTAGGATAAATTGTACTTGTGTAGGTGCAGCAATAAATCCTTGTTTAGGACTCATTGGTTTTCCCTTATTGGGTTTTTTATGGATAGTTCTCCATCCATCATTTTCTTTTAGAGGTTGTTTACCTCTATCCATAAGGCCTGCTAAGAAAATCAACAAACATTAGTAATTTTATGATTTTCTACTAATGGTATTTCTATAGAAGTTTTTTCTATAGATAACATAACCGATTTTTTATTAACAGTAAATGGTAAATATTGATTTATAAAATTATTTCCTAATAAAATATCATTATACATATTAGGTAAACATAATAATTTTGGAATTATAAATCTAACATTTTTTATGTAGATTGGTATATTTTTTGCTTTATAATAAATAGTAGTTTTGCTACCATTTATTCCATTAATATTTACTATTTTTCTTACAGGTTTCCAATATTCTTCAGGAAGAACATTCTTTTTAGAACTACTGGTTGTAGCACCTGTATCTAATAAAGCCTGTAAAGAATATTTTTTATAATCTTTACCATGTAATGTAATTTCAATATATTTATTGAAATTTGTAATATTTTCTGTTGAATAATTTATATCTTCCATTCTAGTGTTTCTAGAATTTCTACTAGGTGTAGTAGGAAAAATAGGAATATGAACTGTTTTCATTCCTATTGGTGTAGAAGTACTTATATTGTCTTCTTCTTCCTCTGGTTGAGAACAAGAAGGTAATACTAAATTATCATCTGTATTTGTTATAAGACTATTTCTAAAATATAACCTATCTCCAGATGACATATATTCAATAGTACTTACTGGTTTAGAAGTACTAGCATTATTAGTTTTTTCTATCATCCAGTCTTTTGGTATTGATAGATCTTTTAAATGTAATAATTTTGGTTGAATTTCTGTAGTAAACTTATTAGGCTCAAAAAGCTCAATTATTTTATTATTTATTTCTTTTATTTCAACCTCTGCTGTATTAGTATATTCATTAATAGAAGTCCAGCTTATTGCTAAATCTTCTGCTAAATCACTAATATCAGAATTTTTTGTCTGAATTCTAAGGCAAAGACACTCTTCTATTAGAGGGTCTGTTATGGAAATAAAGTAATTTGGTTTTACCTTAAATCCTATGACACCTGTGTGTAAATTGGATTGAATTCCTCCAATAAGTGATTTTATTGGATTTTCCAATCTTTTATCTAATAATACTGCTAAAATAGGAACATCATGACCTCTCCTAAATAAAGCTCTAATTGTTATCATAATGACTCCTAAATGTATATATCTTACTTGAGGATATTTTTTCCTTATTCGTTTTATTTTTTCTTTATTAAATAATGGGATTTCTGTTAATCCTCCTTTAGTATCTTTAGCGACTGTGTTACCGCTAATTTTTTCTATGTGTCTTTGTGACCATATTTTGAATTTAGATATTTTATATATTTCTTCTTTAGAAATGTGATTTTTATTAATCTTTTCTATTATATCATCAGAAAAGTCTGTTTCTTCTCCGATTAAATTTCCTAATTTAATATTCTGTTGTTCAGAATTAGGAATTTCTTCTAACTTATTATTAGAATTACTTCCTAGCATAAAAATATATTCATCAGAATCTGTATCAGACTCTGTTTCTGAAATTAACTCATATACTATTTCAGTAGGATTTGTTTCCTCACTAAAACATATTTCTAAATCTTGTTCTTCAAGATTTTTAATCATTTTTCTAGCATTTTTGCCTTTGTTAGGACAATTTGTTGCTATATGACCTTCTTCATCACAAATAAAACATTTACATATTTGTTTTTTAGTGTTTTTAGAAGTTTTTCTTCTAACAAATTTTTTCTTTTTATTATTACTATTATAATTTTTATTTCCTGGTTTCCATCTTGCTAATCTATATTTTTTATGTTTTTTATAGGGTTTTGAACGTATAGAGTTACATCCAAACTCCCATTCTCCTTCTAACATCTTTGTACAATATTTATGACTTAACTTATTTTTGACTTGTTTAGCCGCTTTACTCTGTAAGCAATGTAATATAATTCTTTCTTTAGCAAAATTAATTCTATTACCTATGGTATCTATATTTGCTACATCTATCCTATTATCATTACTATGTTTTATTATGAAAGAAGCATATTTATTTATGCAAAATTCATCCCATGGTGGTTGTAATTTATGAAAATATTGGTTTTTCCAATGATCTATACTATCATATTTTTTAACTTCTGATATTCATGAAGAAATTTTTTAGAAAATTCTTCTAAATACCTAATATCACATAATTTTAATTTTGACAAGATATAGCTGGATTGGCTATCCTGATCTTTTTTATTAGTATAACCACAAAATTCTATTTTTAGAATTAAGGTTAATCCTTTTAATAAATCTTTAGGAGAACCTATTTGATTAATAAGTTGACCTTTTTGTTCTTTTCCTTTCTCAGATTCTTCCCATCTTCTGAGAAATTGTAGAACATCACCCTGAAAAGTTCCTACAAAATAATTTAAAAACTTTTCTTTTGACCAGACTGTACTATTGTTGTTTACAACAATAGTCATAGACTGTGCCCAATCATCTATTGTTTTTTCAAATTCCGATAAAGGAATATTAGTTAAATCTAAATATATTCCTCCTTGAGCAACATTTCTTTTATTTAAATCATCAATCTTATACGGTATAGGTGTAGGTTGACTAGTTTCTCCTGGAGTTTCCAGTTTTATATCATTAGTAGCTATATTTTCTATTTTATTACCTAATATTCTTGTTGTGTTTTCAACAAATTCATGATTTTTATTAATAGATCTTAGACCATCATCTGTTTGAAGATCTGAGTCTATTTTTCTCTTACCATAAAATTCTTTTTTATCAATTTCCCAAGGTTTCGGTATTATATAGTCATATGGATCTGTTTGTTCAGTATCCATGGGTTCTGGAATATCTATATTTTCTTCTGTTGAAGTGTTTTCTTCATCAGAATTTTGGCTAGTTACATTAATATCTACATCTGAATTATCAGAATTACTACTATTATTATTATCTGTAGTATCATATTTTAACATATAGTGATAATTATACTTTGTAAATAAATCTTTATGTTTTTCATAAAGTTCTTCTATTAACTTTAGATATTCAACTCTTTCATAACTATCTTCTGTTTTAGAAAATTGGGTTTTCCAATGTTCTATTAGAGTTTTATAAGAGTCAAAATCATATTTTTCTTGTTTTTTAACATTTTCCCTTTTTTCTTTTTTTTTTTTGTTTTTTATTATAAGTTGAAGATTCATCCGAAGACTAATCCTCTTCTGATAAAGCTAATATAACATTACTATTACCATAATATAAAGGACCTAAATCTAAATCTGATTCTATATTGTTATTATTATTAATAACCTGATCTAATTTATTATTAACATCAGATAATAATTCTTTAGACTTGTTATTCAAATCTAAATCCGTTACTACTCCCATATTATCTACTTTTTCTTCTACTTTACTAACCTTAGTATATAATTTATTAAAATATATAGACGTCATATTTATTAAACTATTGATACCTTTACTAAGAGCCGAAATATTATTTTCATTCTTAGAGTCTATATGCATAGTATGATTACAAGTTTTATCTTTGTATAAACAATCCATTTCTTCCATGTTTTTTATCCCTGGTACCTAAAACCTTCTGTGTCTATAACGTCTCCAAAAACGCCTACAACGTCCCACTCGGACTCAACGGCAAACGAAGACAAACGACAGATATATGGGTTTTGAGACAAAAAACAACGAAACAAACGAGATTGAGGATAAAAGATAGAAACTTACAATGATAACTACGATATTAGAACTCCAGAAATCGTTACTCCGGGGCTCCTCTGATACCAATTACCGGGGGGAGGGAGGATATGCACAAGCGGAAGGGACTATAATATCGTAGGATTTTATTTTTACAGGAAGAAAGTAGATAGATTACAAAAAGAATTTAGAAAGAGAAGATCAAGAGAGATTTCTTGATTTCTTTGAAGAGAAAACTTAAAAGATATAAAATTTTATTCCAAAATTCGATCTAAGTTATTCTAAAACCCGATACCCTCTTCAGGCTACAACAATGCCTATTTATAACAAAATTTCTTAACTCTAATTCATTTACAATTGAATTCCGAATAGTATCCTGATAAGGATGCTTTAAATGTCAGCTTCATGGTTGCTTCCACGTAGCTTCCTTGAATAGTATCCTGATAAGGATGCTTTAAATGTCAGCTTCATGGTTGTTTCCACGTAGCTTCCTTGAATAGTATCCTGATAAGGATGCTTTAAATGTCAGCTTCATGGTTGTTTCCACGTAGCTTCCTTCTAGTAATGCTTGCATCACTTGATGTGGATGATGATGGGTTGTCTCATCCAATATCTTTATGTCTCCTTTTTTGGATTTGATCTTGTCCTTCTTGAATATTTTGTAGATTCATCTCCTCGACTTCATCAAGGTGTAATGATTCTGGTGAAGGTATTGGTGTATTCCAGCTTTCCCACACTTCTCCGATTTCCGCTGCTAACGATAATCTTCAATTTCCATTTCAACTATTTTTGTTAATAACGAAATAGCTTCTTCATTTCTTTCTTTCTGGTTGTTTCCAGTATCAAAGGCCAATATTCTTCTTCCATCTGTCCAGAACTTATAACTGGTTTGTTGCAGTAAAAACTGGGCCTCTGCCACTAAATCAATTCCGGCTTGGATTTGATAATGGGAAAAATTTTTATAACACTCGTCAATGGTTTTTGACAAATGTTGTTGATCTTCCTGGGCTGCCAAGAGGGATCTTCCCCCAAGCATTTTATGAATAGTCCATATTTGATATGGCTGATAAAATTTTTCTTTTTCAGCGATACCAATAAGGCTATTTATTTCTATGTAAAAATAGTAAACAAAATCGTCTAAATTAACAAAGGTTGTTAATCTAGATTTTACTATAGCTGGAAAATCTTTTAGTAAATGAAAAGAAAGATTTTGGACTGTTATTTCTTTAACAAATCCCCATTCAATACTGGTTATATCAAATGGATCATGATCAAGTCTAAATATGATAGTAGGAAATTTTTCTCCTATATCATTTATAAAAACATAAGCTTGTAGAAAATATTTTGAAAAAGCTTCTGAAAATTGAGCTTGCTGGTTGCAAATTGCTCGATTTATTTTTGAAAAAATATCAGAAGGTAGAATTTGTCTATATTTGTTATATAGACATATTCTAAACATTTTATTAATAATAGGACTGTTTTTCCCGTTATTAATAAAATATTGAAATATATCAAGAAGCTTTCAAAACCTACAAGGGACACACAGCCATGTCGCGTGGTCATGTGTCATACACAGCTGAGACACATGCCTATGTCTTAGGCCGTGTGGACAAGAAATAGGCCAAATTCAAGCTATTCCTTTCATCCAATTCAAGCACACCCTCACAAGTCATTTGCACCTATATTCAAACGTTCAAAATGTACCTAACACATGCATACTCAAGCTAGATCATCACAGTATTTAATCATTCAACCAATATGCCCAAAAGGCACCTCAATCACAACGATCAAACATGATTATACAATTGCTAAGTTTAACCACAAATCAACTAACCTTTATAACTAATTTTATGCCAACATTTACCACAATGTTCACATACCAATATCATACTCAAAAACACCATTTTGACTATTCAACTCCTATCAACACTACCTTAGCAAACTTGACCATATGTCAACACATCCAAACACACCAAACTAGCCATTTATTAACTCCATGTTCACTATCAATTTCCATACCTTAATGATCACATTCAAGCATATCATGTAACACCCTGATTTAGGGGCTATGCATGTTGGGTATAATTCAAGTTCTAGTAGAGTTTGGGTATGCTTGGACGTGTTTTAGAGGTGTTGAGAATGCTCGGATTAAAAGGGGAGACTTTGGAAAAATTTGGATTTTTAGTGTAAAAAGGGAATCGGGCCAAGGGAGGCCTTAAGGATAATTTTCGGTAATTTTTGGCACAAAAGAGGAGCTGGTGGAGTGGCAACCGTGCGCTGCTTAGGAGCTTGGGGAAGGCGCCATTAAGGGCCTGGGTTCGAATCCAGGCGGCAGCAGTATGGGGTTTTATTTTTGTTTTGGGGCGTCAAAAGGGAGGACCTAATGAAGTAGGGCTTAAAAGGAAAATGAGGCGCGTTTATGTCACAAATAGCGCTCTGGTAGAGTGGCTTGGAGCGTTGGAAGAAAGGGGCTGCGGCATGAGGTCCCAGGTTCGAACCATGGAAGCTGCAGTTGGGGTTTTATTTTTATTTCAAGCTGGCGTTAAGGTTAGGAAAGGTTTAAAAGAATTGGTGGCGTATTTTTGGCACAAAAAGCGCTTTGGCTGAATGGCCTGGGGCGCTACCTGCAGCATGGGTTTTGACAGGTCCCATGTTCGAGACCTATGGGCAGCGTTTGGGTGTTTTACTTTTATTTTGATTTTGCGGCAGTTTGGGAAAGAATTGGCCTGCACATAGACTCTCAAAAGGGATAAGCTTGGTGTTTGTTTCATTCGGCTGGATGAATGGATTATTATTAGTTTATTTTTTTTTTCTTTTAAATTGAAGAGGTGATATAGGATAAAGGTGGGTTTTATTTTAGTTTAATTTGAATTGGTTTTAAATGGTTGGCTGGGAGTAAATTAAAGGATTTGATTAATTCAAATGTGTTTGAATTAGTGGCTAGGAGAGATTCTAGGAAATGGCCGAATGTTGGAGTCTTCAAGGGGGGAGTGGCCGAATGCTATTTAAAGGGTGGTGAGGTTTCCTTTGCCGAATTTTAATTCTTCAAAAGCCTTACTTCTTTTTGTTTCCTTCTTTTCCCTTTTGTCATTTGGCCGAACCTTCAAGTAAAGCTTACCTATTTTTCTTCTTTGAAATCAAAAGCCATTAACATCATAGACCTTGCCGTTTTCTCCCTTGGACTTGTTGGCCGAATCTTCATTTGTGAACCTCATTCATCTATTATTTCCTCTCTTTTTTTTTCTCAAAACCCTGTTGCCGAAATCTACCCTCTCCTATTAGTGTCACTTTGGCCGAACTTTAGATAGTGTTGATCTCCTTGGGTTGTCTATTTCAAATCGTTGGAGAAGGTAAGTATGGGTAGCCGAATGCCATTTCTTTTTTTTTTCCTCTCTGTTCTCTATCAACTTTTACAAGGGTAAGAGACGATTTTGGATTTATTTGGAAGTGTGTTAATCGATTGTTTTGGAACCGTTTTATTATAGGGTCTCCGGGATTTGGAAACAATCAAGCGTAGCCTCTTTTCTCTGTTAATCGGGTGGGATTTTGACAAGCCTTTAGGTGCAACGTGTGATTTCGAGGTTTAGTTGATTGTATCAAATAGGTGTGTAATTATCGCACTGTTTCTCCTGTTTTGTGTATTAATATATATGTACATATGTTTTGCGTATGATGTGTGATAGCCGACAGTAAAGGCTGAAGTGATGGATACCCATGTGTGGGGTAATCGGTTAACAGGTTGGTAAATTGTGATGTTAAATTATTTATGAGCATGTGATGTATATTCATTCTATACGTTGATTTGATATGGTACTTTGACATATATGCATGGGGGTTGGATTTGAGCAAAGAAGGACGGGGAGTACATATTATGTACGTGGTCTAATGTTAGCCTCGTGTTACATTAGCGCTTGATGGTTAGCTGTGTGCTTCATCAAGGGAGATGTTAGCTAGGTGCCCATCTCGGCGGTTGATAGCTGAGTGCATCACCGTGGATAGATTATTGTGAGGATCACGATGTGATCGGTGGCTCAGCCATGGCCCTGTGCAGCAGGTCTGCCAAGGTAAGATTTTGTGGGATCACTCGGTTGTGATCGGTGGACTAGCCACGGCCTTGAGCAGGGAGTCTGCTAAGGTTGGTGTAACGGATGGACTTAGGATGGGTTGGATTTCGTAATTGCATGTTGATTTGCATGATCTGTGTGGATATGGGCTAAGCCCATATGTGGAGGCATGTGTGATAATTATGCACTGAGTCAGTGGACTCACCCAATTTGTTTCTCAACCATTTCAGGTGATGCGTAAAGTTGGACCGGGTTTGGAGTGGATACGAGGTGGCCATGCTGATGAAGAAGATTATGTTGAATATTTTTTATGCAATTTCATAATAACTATTTTGGGATTTCTTTTGATGTAATAAGGGCCTTATTATTCTTATTATTGATATTACCATTTTTGATATTATTTTATATTACGGTTTACTTAAAATAAATTATTATGTGAAGATGATTTTAATTTTGGTAATCTATTTATTCAAAGTATACATATATTTTTACACCAAAGTTTTAATATGGATTATTTTTAGTAACCAAAGTTTTATTATAATGTTAAAAAAAAAACACACGGTTTTCAAAAGACGACAAATTTTAATGTTTTATCTTAAGTCAAAAATATTTTCAGATGTTTTCTGAAGTGGCATTCCAAATTCGGTCTTAACGAATGGGCCGGGTTTGGGGTGTTACAGTTTTGGTATCAGAGCCCGGTTCAAAACTCGGCTTTGAGGGTTTTGGGCCCAAAAACATTTTCAAAATGGGCTTTTCAAAATATGGGTTTTATGAAATATTTTTCAGGTTACTCTGGCATGGCACCTGTACCTCCGGCTCGAGTCCACCAGGTAAGTAATTCGGACTTTTTGAAGTGATTTGTTATATGAATTGTGATGGGTTTATTTGGGCTCGTAGAGTAGAATGCTAGGATCTATTGAACCCTAGGACTAGTCTACTCAAACATATGCATAAGACTTAAAGTTACTAAACAAACCTACGACTAAGTCGCCGAGTTAAGGTGTGGTAACCCCTGTGCGCATGTCAAGGATTGGATCCGGAAGAGCTTGGTACTTAAGCAGTCCTCGTGACTCACCTCCTCTTCGCGGGATTCCTACCTGGTGCGTAGCTTCGGTTCACCCTAACCAAGAGGACTCAGTCATAGGCTAAACCAATTATTAAAACCCGAAAGGGATTAGCCGTGTAGTTTATAAAATTCTTAGTTTTAAAAATTTCTTAAATTACCCTTTTTACTGTAGTAAAAGATTCTTGTGAAAATTTTTCTAAAGTACCATCAACTTCCAAAATTACCGTATTACCTTCAAATTTTGTTAAAGTGATTTTATCTTGCAAAATACCAAAATATTTAGTTTTCAAAATATCAAGATACTCCAATTTGCAGAAATTTATGAAATTACCCCTGATTGACAAATTACCAAAATACCCCTGGTTTTAAAATTCTACTGTACTTTTAATTTGGTAAATTTTCAGAAGTACCCTCCAGTTGTGGAAATTCCAAAATGTCCTGGTTTATTAAAGTTTAAAATTTCTTTGGTTTATTATGAAAATACCCTGTAGGAAAATGATGAAATTGCCCCTGGGTTGGGATAAGGGCTAAGATGCCAATGGAAGTGCAGTAAAGATTGTGGATGTTTGTGAATGTGTTGATGAATGAATAGGATTCTTTGACTTAGAGTAGTAAACTCGAACTGAACCTTTGATTGATCGAAAGAACCACCTTTGAAACTTCCTTTTCATAAAATTGTTCGCGGTTAAATAGTGGAACAAAATTTCTAATGCATAAAATTTCTTAACTCAGGCTAAATCGAGGCGCTAGACAATGAGCTCTAGAGGACGTGGTCGTCGTGGAAGAGGTAGAGGAGGAATGACTAGGTCAGAGCCTGTTAGATCGGGGCAAGGATCAGATAATGAAGTACCACCGCCACCACCACCCCCAGCTGTTAATGTTGAGCAGCAGGCTCAGGCGGGGGAGGATGCGGTATCACAGGCTGTGCTGCGAGTTTTGGAGTTAGTGGCTGGAGCAGGTGGAAATATGAGAGCAAGGAAGTCTGTACCTGAGCGACTCCGAGCTAATGGAGCTGAAGTGTTTCGTGGCGTATCAGGCGTGGCACCCAGTACGGCTGAATATTGGTTGGAAGCAACCGAGTGAATTATGGATGAGCTCGATCTGAGTCCTGAGGAGAAAGTGAAAGGAATGGTAGCGCTTCTTCGCGACGAGGCATACCAATGGTGGCTAACAATTCGGGATAGTGCCACAGCTGAAGACCTCACTTGGGAGTATGTCAAGACGGCATACCAGAAGAAGTATGTTGGAACTCACTACATTGATGCGCAGAGGAAGGCGTTCCTAGGGCTGGTTCAAGGGAACAAGTTCGTAGCGGAATACGAGGCTGAGTTCTTAAGGTTAAGCCGTTATGCTCGAGGAGTGGTTGCTACAGAACATGAACGATGTGTCCGGTTTGAGGACGGATTGAGGGACGACCTGAGACTGTTAATAGCTCCTCACCAAGAACGGGAGTTCGCGGTGTTAGTCGAAAAAGCGAAGGTCGCTGAGGGAATTAAGGACTCTGTGAGGCAGAACAGAGATAAGGAAAAGAACCGAGATAGGAGGAATTCTGGTTCGTCTGAACCATCTGAGGGTCTCCAGAAAAGACCGAGGGTTGAAAATTCTGCTCGTGTGACTAGGCCAGCTTCAGAAAATCCAGATCGTCCGTGTGCTCGGTGTGGAAGGTACCATGTGGGTGAATGCTGGAATCGGGATCGAGAATGCTTCAGGTGTAAGTCTAAGTCGCACCTGATTAAGGATTGTCCCCAGAATCCGAATAAGGTTCGGATGGAAGATCAAGGTTATGTGCAACCGGGTAGAAATGGTCAACAAGCGACAAGGGGTCGTGGTCCGAACCATGGAGGGAATGGTTCTGGCCGAGGTCGTGGAGCATTAGGCCGCGGTAATGGCGGTACTGAGGCAAGGCAGCCAGGTTTGGTTTACGCAGTTCGTCGAAGAAATGATGACGATGTACCAGATGAGTCCGCTGGTAAGTTTCTCATGCCTGAAATATTCTTTATTGCTTGTTCGCTTTATGGATAGTTATTTTTATATGGCTGGTAAAGTGTTATATGGAACCTTGAGTATGATTGATACTGTGCCTAGAAATATGTTAGCTCTTTAAGATCAGAGTGCGCAGCTATAGCGTAGTGAGGTGAATTAAGATGTTCAACCGTTAGCCTAACCAAGTAATTTCGAGGACGAAATTATTTTAAGGAGGGTAGAATTGTAACACCCTGATTTAGGGGCTATGCATGTTGGGTATAATTCAAGTTCTAGTAGAGTTTGGGTATGCTTGGACGTGTTTTAGAGGTGTTGAGAATGCTCGGATTAAAAGGGGAGACTTTGGAAAAATTTGGATTTTTAGTGTAAAAAGGGAATCGGGCCAAGGGAGGCCTTAAGGATAATTTTCGGTAATTTTTGGCACAAAAGAGGAGCTGGTGGAGTGGCACCCGTGCGCTGCTTAGGAGCTTGGGGAAGGCGCCATTAAGGGCCTGGGTTCGAATCCAGGCGGCAGCAGTATGGGGTTTTATTTTTGTTTTGGGGCGTCAAAAGGGAGGACCTAATGAAGTAGGGCTTAAAAGGAAAATGAGGCGCGTTTATGTCACAAATAGCGCTCTGGTAGAGTGGCTTGGAGCGTTGGAAGAAAGGGGCTGCGGCATGAGGTCCCAGGTTCGAACCATGGAAGCTGCAGTTGGGGTTTTATTTTTATTTCAAGCTGGCGTTAAGGTTAGGAAAGGCTTAAAAGAATTGGTGGCGTATTTTTGGCACAAAAAGCGCTTTGGCCGAATGGCCTGGGGCGCTACCTGCAGCATGGGTTTTGACAGGTCCCATGTTCGAGACCTATGGGCAGCGTTTGGGTGTTTTACTTTTATTTTGATTTTGCGGCAGTTTGGGAAAGAATTGGCCTGCACATGGACTCTCAAAAGGGATAAGCTTGGTGTTTGTTTCATTCGGCTGGATGAATGAATTATTATTAGTTTATTTTTTTTTCTTTTAAATTGAAGAGGTGATATAGGATAAAGGTGGGTTTTATTTTAGTTTAATTTGAATTGGTTTTAAATGGTTGGCTGGGAGTAAATTAAAGGATTTGATTAATTCAAATGTGTTTGAATTAGTGGCTAGGAGAGATTCTAGGAAATGGCCGAATGTTGGAGTCTTCAAGGGGGGAGTGGCCGAATGCTATTTAAAGGGTGGTGAGGTTTCCTTTGCCGAATTTTAATTCTTCAAAAGCCTTACTTCTTTTTGTTTCCTTCTTTTCCCTTTTGTCATTTGGCCGAACCTTCAAGTAAAGCTTACCTATTTTTCTTCTTTGAAATCAAAAGCCATTAACATCATAGACCTTGCCGTTTTCTCCCTTGGACTTGTTGGCCGAATCTTCATTTGTAAACCTCATTCATCTATTATTTCCTCTTTTTTTTTTCTCAAAACCCTGTTGCCGAAATCTACCCTCTCCTATTAGTGTCACTTTGGCCGAACTTTAGATAGTGTTGATCTCCTTGGGTTGTCTATTTCAAATCGTTGGAGAAGGTAAGTATGGGTAGCCGAATGCCATTTCTTTTTTTTTTTCCTCTCTGTTCTCTGTCAACTTTTACAAGGGTAAGAGACGATTTTGGATTTATTTGGAAGTGTGTTAATCGATTGTTTTGGAACCGTTTCATTATAGGGTCTCCGGGATTTGGAAACAATCAAGCGTAGCCTCTTTTCTCTGTTAATCGGGTGGGATTTCGACAAGCCTTTAGGTGCAACGTGTGATTTTGAGGTTTAGTTGATTGTATCAAATAGGTGCGTAATTATCGCACTGTTTCTCCTGTTTTGTGTATTAATATATATGTACATATGTTTTGCGTATGATGTGTGATAGCCGACAGTAAAGGCTGAAGTGATGGATACCCATGTGTGGGGTAATCGGTTAACAGGTTGGTAAATTGTGATGTTAAATTATTTATTAGCATGTGATGTATATTCATTCTATACGTTGATTTGATATGGTACTTTGACATATATGCATGGGGGTTGGATTTGAGCAAAGAAGGACGGGGAGTACATATTATGTACGTGGTCTAATGTTAGCCTCGTGTTACATTAGCGCTTGATGGTTAGCTGTGTGCTTCATCAAGGGAGATGTTAGCTAGGTGCCCATCTCGGGGTTGATAGCTGAGTGCATCACCGTGGATAGATTATTGTGAGGATCACGATGTGATCGGTGGCTCAGCCATGGCCCTGTGCAGCAGGTCTGCCAAGGTAAGATTTTGTGGGATCACTCGGTTGTGATCGGTGGACTAGCCACGGCCTTGAGCAGGGAGTCTGCTAAGGTTGGTGTAACGGATGGACTTAGGATGGGTTGGATTTCGTAATTGCATGTTGATTTGCATGATCTGTGTGGATATGGGCTAAGCCCATATGTGGAGGCATGTGTGATAATTATGCACTGAGTCAGTGGACTCACCCAATTTGTTTCTCAACCATTTCAGGTGATGCGTAAAGTTGGACCGAGTTTGGAGTGGATACGAGGTGGCCATGCTGATGAAGAAGATTATGTTGAATATTTTTATGCAATTTCATAATAACTATTTTGGGATTTCTTTTGATGTAATAAGGGCCTTATTATTCTTATTATTGATATTACCATTTTTGATATTATTTTATATTAGGTTTACTTAAAATAAATTATTATGTGAAGATGATTTTAATTTTGGTAATCTATTTATTCAAAGTATACATATATTTTTACACCAAAGTTTTAATATGGATTATTTTTAGTAACAAAGTTTTATTATAATGTTAAAAAAAAAACACACGGTTTTCAAAAGACGACAAATTTTAATGTTTTATCTTAAGTCAAAAAAATTTTCAGATGTTTTCCGAAGTGGCATTCCAAATTCGGTCTTAACGAATGGGCCGGGTTTGGGGTGTTACATATCAAAACAACATTTCATAGCTTGCATTTTATATACTATTCCAACTCCCAACCTTTAAGTACCAACATGCCAAAATATCAATCTTTAAACATCAAAGTGCCAAAAGCACACCAACCATCAAGGCATCAAATATCATAAGTTTCACAAATTCAAAGAAACATTACATGTCGATATCATTAACTAAACATTAGACATAAGTCCACCTATACATGCCATTATAACCACGACCAAAGCATCAAAATCTATCGATAAAATCAATGGATAGTGTGATAGATCTCCAACTAGCTTCTAACCCGATCGAGCTTCTGATAATCTATAAAGTAAGAGAAAAATAACCACATAAGCAATGAATGCTTAGTAAGCTCGTATAAACTTTAAGCATGATATTCCATCTCAATAATAAACTTTATTGAATAAACATAAACCTATACCAATGTCATAAGGTTCATAAAACTATATAATCATCAACCTTTTTATACGATTATATACCATTCAATTTACTTGCTTTCATTTCGTTCTCAATTCTTATCATAAGCCTAAACAACATTGTCAATTTCTGATATAGTGTATTTATCCATGAAATAGGTAGATTCATGCATAGCATAAATAGTTTGCTCACATATAAATACATTATTTAACTTATCAATTCTTTATTATCATCATACTATATCCCAGTATTGAACTTCCCGTTTCTTTTCCTTTTCTTACCCATTTTGTAACACCCCAAACCCGGACTAGAAGTTAGGTCCGAATCCTGCATGTCATATTGAAGAGTTTTTCAAAAACCATGCTTTCATTGAAAACCCTTCTTAATTAAAAGCTTGAGTAAAATCCCAGTTACATTCGTTTATTATCTTCTTCGTTTTTTTGAGGTTTATTAAAAAGTTATTACCTTCAAAACCTTGTTTGTTGCGGAAGCTTAATTTTAAACAATTGATTTATGAAAATGTGATATTTACAATTTAGTTGCGAAAGCGTAGTGTTTTGAAAACAGTTATCGTTTTGGGAAAAACCGTATTCAACTTTTAGCAGATTTAAATCACAATAAACTGAAAATCCCAACTTAAAAACCAAAATCTAAGAGAGGCCTTATTACAACCCAATAAGAAAACGATTAAAATAAATTAGAATAGAGTACTAAAATTCAACGTTGCTCGTAGTGTGGCCACCTCTGAGTCCTCTAGTACGTCGAACCGCCTACTCAGAATTACCTGAAACATTTACTAAAAAGAGGGGGTGAGTTTACGAAAACTCAGTGTGTACAACTCTCATCAGTCATAAGGCATGCATCAAATCAATTCGGGCCTAAGCCCATTACAGTAACGGTGGCTATTGGGCCTTAGCCCAAAATAGCCTCAATTGGGCCTTAGCCCATAACAAAAGTCACAGATCATATCTATCTGGGCCTAAGCCCATCTCAATAAAAGAACAAGTGAATGCAATGCATTAATGCCCATACCAACCCTGCACTCCTACGAGGATTTAATCGACCCACCCATCCCTACATTCCTTATGTAGCGCCGGTTGCGGCACTAACCAATATTGCAGCAAAGCTGCCAATCATATAATTGGCTTAAAGCCTTCGATGGATCCACAGTCGTCACGCGACCATGCGATCCTATCAGTACTTCCTCCGCATCAATAATCCCTTTTCCCCATGCAACATAATATCACATGAATGCAACATACCATAATTAACATACAATAACATGAATGCAACATACCATAATTATCATACAATAACAATCATATAACATGTAGGGCATATTAATCATCTTGCCCTTCAGGGGCATAACAGACATCTTACCCACCAGGGGTATTTCGGTCATTTTACCCTTCGAGGGTATTTTAGTAATTTTACACTCTTTCCGAAGGTCTACAGTCGCCTCGAGTGACAAGATGACATATTTAATCAAACGGTATATTTGGGCCAAAAGCCCAAAACTAGGCCCAGGTGGGGCCCACACTCTCGTGTGGCCTATTCGGCCCAAAACTGCCTTTGGCCATGTGATCGTCATGGCCGGCTCTTTATTTCCTATCCGTCCATAAAATCTACTCGCGTAGGCCACGGGCCCGTTAGGCCTACTCGGCCCATTTCAGCCAAACGAGGCCCAAAACGTCCTAAGCCCATGAGAACGCTCATGGTGGCCTCAAGCGTCTTACGCCCATATGCGTGGGCTCGGTCCACCATACGTGCGATCGCACGCTCGTGTGGCATCATTTGCCGGTATTTCGTCTTTTCGGCATTTGCCGATCTACAATTAGAATGGTGTGAGTACACACCTGTATTGCGAGTGTGATTTGAAACCTTGCAAGGCACCTATGAAACAATTGATTAATAGTTAGCCTCTACTTCATGTAAATCGACATATTGATGTATTCAACTAAACAAGCCTTTCTTACCACGTGATACAATCTTCCTCAACACCAAGGTAATCGGCCTTATTCCAAGGTTAGAGAAATTGAGTCCGAGCATTGATCGACAAAAAGAGCACATTACAAACTCTACAACAACTATAGAACCAGCCCTTCGGCTAAGAGAACCCAAACGAGAAAGAGAGGAGAAATAGCAAACCTATATTCGGTTGTAGGCACTCTTACCAACGAATAAAAGAAATTCAAGACAGCTTAGAACAATGTTCAACCCTCAGAGATTCGGCCTAAGGAGAAAATAAGAAGGTGTAAGTGTAGTTACGGCTTAAGGTAAAGAAGTAAAACCAATGATAAGGAGAAGAGAGATGAAGAGAAAGGAGAAAAAGAATGAAAGTGAAGCTTACCAATACGGCACTTAACAGAAAAATGAAGGAGAAAGAGCATAACAGAAGAGAAATAAAGGAGAAAGAAGGAAGATTGAATTCGGCCAACAACAAAAAGGAACTTGCTCTAAGAAAAGGATTGCAATTTCGGCAAGGAACAAATGAGAAAAGAAAAGGAGTTCTTAGCAATTTTGGCACTAAACTTGCTCTCACTTAATCCCGAAGGCACCAAAAGACCACTTACACAACACTCAGGAAAAAGAAAAGAGTACGAGAATGCCAAAAAGAGTTAAAACCTGAAAATGCTTTCTAAAGATCCCCCAAGCCGAATTTGCATCACACACACCCCTCAGCCGAAATTCTCCTCCCACAACACTCCCAAATTCGGCCAACACCATCACTCTCCCCTATCCCACGATTTTCTCCATGAATCCCTCCTTAATTCGCTCTCCATCTCTCATTCAAATTCACCCAACAACCTTGACCAATTCAAACACTTCTCCATCAGTATTTGATTCCAACACAACCTATTGCCTTCTCCTGAGCAAAATAAAAGCCTTCAATTTGCCATTTGTGGGATTCGAACCCCTTCTCCCCTTACTCTGCCAATGACGCCACAGCCACTCCACCATGTGCTCTACTTGTGTCCCCTAACGCACACAATTTTACTTTAAGTCCTACTTTCAGTAGCCCTCTCCACTAAAGGGCCAAAAATTAAAATTTTTTTCCAGGGCTTGGACTCGAACCCAGGCCTCCCTAGAACCCGTAAACACCCTCCAATAACCCGCTGACCCAGCACAACATGAAATTATGCAAAAATCACAAACCCTTAATTTTTGGGATGTTACACGTTTTGTAACACCTTTTACCTGTGTTCAACGTCGAGACCGGATACGAGGCATTACCAAACTTAAATTACTTATTCATATGAAATCAGGCAATGAATTATCATTTCAACTTAAACTTTTTCATTTGAACTCTTACCGTCCTTGTTATAGGCCTATGAGACCCTAAACATACAGATGGAGAGATCCGGTACTGAACTGGAAACTTACAAACACTTTAGAAAATTTTTTACTCAAATCAGGCCCGCACGCCCGTGTGGATAGGGACACGCCCGTATGGGCAGGCCGTGTGGTCACACACGTGTATGTCCCTGGTCCGTGTGGATTTTATTTTTCATTTTGAACCTACAGGGGTTTTCACACGGCCTGGCATACGCCCGTGTCCCTCACACGGCCATGACACGCCCGTGTCTTAACCCTGTGTGAAAACCTAGACATTTTGTTTATGACGTTAGCAAACATCTAGGGGCACACGGCCTATCACACGCCCATGTGCTGGCCCGTGTGACGAACTGAATTTTTCACAAATTAGATGCAGGGGACACACAGCCTATCAACACACCCTCGGCGCTAACCGTGTGTCACACACGGCCTAGGCACACACTCGTGTGTCTACCCGTGTGGACAATTATAAGGCTATTTACCAAGCCAATTGCCACCCTAAAAAAAAACAATCACGCTTATACCATTTCAAGCAACACATAGCATAGCAATTATGCACCTTTAACATTCACTAATTCATCATATATCTACTTCACACACTACTCATTCGATTGCACCAACTTGCACTTCATGAATTTCACCATCATTGAAAATATATAACTTAACCATTATCGGCCAATTCTAATGGCAATTTACAAAATGAATTGAGTAACATTAATAACCAACACCTTGGCTAACCAATATGACGTAACAAAATGACCAAGTACCTATACATGCCATACTCAAAATAATCAAACTTTACTATACCAAAAGAATAGCTTGATAGTGAGAACCGAGCTCTGATGTTCTACGATCCCCGAGCTAGCTTGGCGATACTACAAGGAAAGGGAAAAGAGAGGGAGTAAGCATAAAGCTTAGTAAGTTTGCATGCAATAAATAGCAACATAAAAACTTATGATACTTTCATACTTTACTTTGAGTAATAGCACAAGTTATCAAGCACAATAACATAGCTTACTCATGCTTACTCCTACCAATCACATATCACATATCGGGTTAATTTCTCGTGAATATCCCATATACACCTGTATCACTTCATCACATAACTTTAGCACTTTTACTATCTTGAATATAAACTTAGCTCTTTATCACCTTTAACATAAACTTAGCTCTTTATCATCTTTAGCATAAACTTAGCTCTTTACTCTTTTGAACCGCTTGGAATATCGAAGGATACCCGGAATTCGTCATACACATAATAAGATGCCAATGCCATATCCCAAATATGGTCTTACATGAGATCACATGTCGATGTCGATGCCATATCCCAGATATGGTCTTATACGGGATCTCATATTGATGTCGACGCCATACCCAGATATGGTCTTATACGAGATCGTATATTGATAACAGGTCCCAGACATGGTCTTACACCATTTTCTTATTCGATGTCGATGCCATATTTCAGATATGATCTTATACGGGATCTCAATTCGATGCCGAGGCCATGTCCCAGACAAGGTCTTATACGGGACCTTATGAATCTCATGTCTTGACAATGGTATCCTTTTTATTCCGAAGGTCAACCGAGACTTTCACATCATAAATTTTCATCATACTCTCATTGAACATCATTGAGCAATTTTCATAGAAATAATATACATTTCATGTAATCTCAAGCATATCAATGCATAATAACATGATGTTGAATTATTACACACAAACTTACCTCGTTATCAAAATGTGTATAATTGTTCGATTTAGTCCACCACCTTGTCCTTTCCTCGGTTTCGGTCCAGACTGTGTTTCTTGATCTATAATGAAAATTTCACTCTTTTAATGATTACATTGACTAAATCGAACCATGAATCATACTTGTGTTTCTTGATCTATAATGAAAATTTCACTCTTTTAATGATTACATTGACTAAATCGAACCATGAATCATACTTTGGCAAATTTACAATTTTACCCCTATACTTTCTCATATTTACAAAATGGTCCCTAAGCTCGTATAATGAAATACACTCATTTCCTTGGTTACCCAAGCCTAGCTGAACCTATCTTAAGCTTATAGTAGCTCATGTTTTCCTTCAAAAAGTAATTTTTACTATACATTTTATCACTTTTACAATTAGGTCCTTTTTATGAGTTTTCCATGAAAATTACTTAGAAAAATATGTTTATCATACATCAAACTTTCATATTCCTCCATTAAACATCAAAATACATGCATGTCATACATGGGTAAATTTTTGAACATGAACCCTAGCTCAAAATATAGCTAGAAATAGCTAAATCGAGCTATGATAATCTCAAAAATACGAAGAACATTAAAAACGGGGCTAGGAGGTACTTACAATCAAGCTTGAAAGATAACAAAACCCTAGCTATGGAGAGCTTGAAATTTTCGGCAATGGGGAGGAAGATGGACATCAATTTTGACTTCATTTTCCCTTTTAATTAACTTATTAACCAAATGACCAAATTACCCTTAAGGCCTCTTTCTTGAGATTTTTCCTTCTCATGTCTATTTTTGTCCATCATAAGTTATAATGGTCTAATTACTAAATAAGGACCTCTAATAAATTTTCTATTGCTATCTCATACTTGAATCTTCTAGAATCTCATATTTTTCAATCTGTGCAATTTAGTCCTAATGAATAAACTGATCACTAAATTATAAAATTTCTTCACGAAATTTTCACATAATCATGCAAACATGTCATAAACCTCATAAAAACCATAAAACACATATTTCTACCTCATATTTGTGGTCTCGCAATCACTATTCTGACTAGGCCCTAATCCGTCCTGTTACACGTTCCATTTGCATATTACCAAGCATAGGCATAAAAATCAACCATGAATACGAGCTTAGTACAAGCGTAAATATCATCAATGTACGAGTTAGTGCACACATACATATATCACTTGAATTAACATATGATGATCCATGTGCACATATTTCATTTGAATCATTTAACCTTTCCATAAACATATGCATAAGGTCAAGTGAAAGCTTACCTTTTCAATACATAACTTCAAAATAAAACACCATACAATCCAACCAACAGCTTGGCACATCAATAACACACGTTAGTTCATTTAAGCATAATTCATATGAATTTAACATGAATAACCATTATACTTGAGCATAATTCAATTGGATTTATCATCCATCTCAACATAATATATTTTCCATGTAACTCACCATTTCAAAGTCTTTTATACATACAAGTCTTGGTTCATATAGAACACTTACCATATCCATGTAAAATTCATGCCCATTGAATCAAATGAAATAACATCGAATAAGGGAAATAATATTTTCAATACAACTACCTGATACAATACATTGGTACGAAGACTACCAGGCTCGAAGCCTGATGTAACACACTAGCACAAAGCCTACTAGGCATAAAGCCTGATATAATACACCGGCGCGAAGCCTGCTAGGCACAAAGCCCGAATATCACCAGCACAATGCCTGCTAGGCACAGAGCCCGAATATCACCAGCACAAAGCCTGCTAGGAATAGAGCTCGAATATCACCAACTCAAAGCCCGCTAGGAACAAAGCACGAATATCATCTGCACAAAGCCTACTAGGCACAGAGCCCGAATATCATCGACACAAAGCCTGCTAGGCACAAAGCCCAAATAACATTACGTTTCTATTTCTTAAAACATAGCTAAATGACATTCAAGATTTAACCAATAATGAAATAGTATGAAATATTCAATACAATTAATAATAATCGTATAACGAACTTACCTGACAAAATTGCAGAAATGTCAAAGTACAGGGGCATTTTGGTAATTTTTCATTCTCCTCGATTTTCCACCTGATCTTGATCTAAATTAATAATTTCATTCAATCTATTAATTTAGACAGTAAAACAATGTATTTTATGCAATTTATTCATTTTTACAAAATTGCCCCTAAAATTTTACTTTTATTCAATTTAGTCCCTGAGCCTAAAACATGCAAATTAACCATTTTTATTGAAATTTCACACTAGATGAATATTTATAGCCTCCATTTTATCCCATTTTTGCAACAATTTCATGTCAAAACCTTGTAATTTTACTATTTTAACAATTTAGTCCCTAATTGGAAAATTCATCAAAATCACATAAAAAAATATCAACCAACATTTCAAATTCATCATTTAACATCTAAAATCACATAGATTCATCAAAGGAAAATTTCACAATCTTTAACAGTTTTAAAAACGAAGGTATGGCCTAGTTGGACCTAGTTGCAACGATCTCAAAAACATAAAAATTATAAGAAACGGAATCAAAATGGGCTTACATACAAGAATTAAAAATGGCCGAACTTCCCAAGTTGAGTTCTCATGGTGTTTCGGCATGGTGAAATGAAAAGATGAAAAAGAAATGGCTTTTTCTTCTTTTAATTTTGTTTTAATTTCATAAAATCTACCATTTTGCTATTAAATCATATAATATTTTAGAATTTTAATACATAGTGTCGTCCAATGTCAATACTAAGGACTATTTATTACATTGGTCCTTTCTAATTTAATATTCAAGCCATTAAATCACTAAAATGCTATATTTACTACATTTTGCACCATTTACAATTTAGTCTTTTTTAATTTATTAACTATCGAAATGTTAAAACTTTTCAATGAAACTTTAATACCACCTTAATGACACTCCGTAAATATTTATAAAAATATTTACGGTGTGGTTTATAGAAACGAGGTCCCAATACCTCATTTTCTAAAACCACTTGACCTTAAGGTCTTACCACTCGTACTTAATAAATAGTTTAAATAACATAAATTATCAAATCAAAAACCTTTTCAAAGTCACATTTTACTCGTAAATATTAAATAATAATATTTACGAACTTACTCGTCAGATTTGGTGGCCCCGAAACCATTGTTTTCGACACCACTGAAAAACGGTCTGTTACAAATACTGTGGGTAAACTTGGTCTCTTAATTAGAAAATCGACTAATAAGATCAAGACTATTAACTCTAAAGAGGTCCTAACTGTGGGAATAACACAAGGAATTGAGCTACAGATTGGTCAATGGAAAGGCAAGAAAGACTTCGAGGTAATTCATTTAGATGATTACGACTTCGTTCTTGGATTGAATTTCCTTGACAAGATTAATGCTCTGTTAGTTCCATTTACCAGTTTCATATGCATCTTGGACATTCGTCAACGAAAATGCATTATGTCGGTGAGTCATGATTGGAAAGGTGGAATCAATGTATTCTTGACAATCCAGTTAGTCGAGGATGTTCACTGTGGTAAGAACATTGGCTTGGTAGAACGGAATGTTACAAAGACCCTCTTAAAAATGCTAAAGGTGTGGCAAACTGACATGAAGCTTGTTGAGTTATCAGTGGGGCTACCACCTACGAAAGAGATGTGTTGTGCATTGGACTTTGTAGGAAAAGTGATGATGCAAACTGTGCAGTTAAAACAAGTAAATAACTATAAGCGAGGTACATCTTAAACACTTTCCTAGTGTTTTACATTATGGCTTACCATTGGTTTGGTAAAGACACAAGGGCCCTTTCAGAATTCTAAAGCAAGTAAGCCAAGGGGCTTACAAACTAGAGTTGACGACAATACTCAAGGTTAACCTGGTGTTAAACGTGGGTGTGTCAAAACCTATTTTTGAGGATAAAGGAAATCTCAATCGAGGCAAGTCACAATAGGGGAAAAGAGCAGTGACCTCTTACAATCAAGATGTGCAAAAGAGAGAAACAGTTCGAGTTAGACGACAATAGAGACATAAATCGAGTCAAATATTTCAAGGGCAAAACTACCCAACATAGAGAATGGTTGGGAATCAGTCGATGCATCATGGCAGTTCCAAGACGAGTTAGACCAGTGTCATTCTAAGTACACAACAAAGGCATCACGAGAATGGGTGGGATAGAATATCTTGGGTCGCGGATCAAAGCCATAGAGCATCCCATGGAGGTCAATCGATTAAATGGGGCTCATTTAATCCACTTGAATTGGCCCGATTCGTGGAATATATGGAGAAGCTCATCTACTTAAGCCTTGGAGCCCCAGTGGAACACTCTAGTAAAACTTGAGCTACCATGGTAAATATTGTAAATCCTAAAGGATAAGATTGTATAGAATTTAAATCATGATCATCAATGTAATTTAAATTGTGCCTTTGAATGTGGGGGAGCTCAACCATAAATAAAGGACTTTCCCTTATTTGTAATCATCCCATTCATAATGATTGAATATATTTGAGAACATGTACTCAAACAGTGCAATGCTTTTTTGTGGCATTTTTGAGCTATTTTATCTTTTGTATTTGCTTCGGCTTTACTTTAGTGCCTTAAAAAATTTCCTTCCTGAATACTCACTTTCGAGAGTAAATCAAATTCGAAGCAAAAGAATAACCTAAAGCCACGTGATTTGCGAGACTAAAATTCTAGCCTCGTGATAGCAGTATATCCATATTTTTTGATCCTTTTTATTGTTAAAAGATTAAAGTAAACAAAACATTTGTAAGTTATTCAAATTAAAATGGAAAAATAAAAAATAAATTTGACTAGATACTAATCCAGGAAAAGTTTCAACTTTAACAAATGAGGAGCCAAAAATAAGACAACCATGTTATTGCAATGAATCTATTAGTCTTTCTTCGATGTCTGAGGTTACAAGGTTTGGTGAACGTAATACATTCTCGGAAACCTCATCACCCAATTTTAAGATTTACCATAATCCACAATTTCATTCCATCACTGTACCTACTACTAATCATGTATCCACTTATCATTCTTAAACAAAATTCCCACATCCATGGCTTCAGGGGTGAAAAACGAAAGCACACTCTATCCTGCAAGTAAAACTCTTAAGATGGCACACCACCTTCAGCTGCCAATTTTATTCTCTGGTGATGCTCGGTAACCTTGTAATTTACTATTTCCTTAAACAACTGAGAATCCAATCTGCAGTCTGAGCTTCCGTACACGGCTGCCTGGATGCTAGCCACGAGTTTTGCTATCTCACGGCCAGAGAAACCTTCCGTCATTTTGGCAGCCTCTCGGATTACATCTTCTGGCAAATCTTCTATGGTTATCTTCTGTGGTCTTTTATTTAACAAAGCACCCCACTTAGATGTATTGTCACTTTCTCCGCCAAGGTATTTGTTTAAATAAAGCTTCAAAAGTTGGAATCGTTCTTCCTCCCCAGGAAGTGGGAACTCAATCACATCATCAATACGGTCAGTGATAGCACTGTCAAGATCCCCGGGTCTGTTTGTGGCAAGCACAAGAACTATATCTCTAGACTGATCTCCAGTTCGAAAGAGCAATGCATTCAAAGCACTTCGCTGTGCTTCACTCATATGTATACTGTTACGCCTGTATTCATGAATAAACAACACAGTTATTGACGCCATCACCAAAAGGACTCAGTATAATGCAGACTGCAATTCCACATTGAAACTTGAAACACGCCAATGATGTGGTAACTTACTCGCAGAGAAATGCATCAGCTTCATCAATAAAAAGCAGTAAACCTTTCTTTGACTTCTTAGCCCAATCAAATATCTCATGGATTTTGGTGACAGCCTGCGCACCCAGTGGTGCGACATCACCTCCAGTCATCATTGCATAATCCAATCCCTACAACATATAGGGTCAAAAGACAGGAAATAAGCAGCAAGTATTGTTGAAAATTAGATCTATTCTAGCAACAGGGAAGTCAAGAAGACCAAATAAATTGTCGAATTACTCCAACAGCATTGATTCATTCACTCTATTTATTTCTATAGGACATACTGTAATCTTCTTTTTTTCAAACGTATAGAAAAGACTATAACTCAGATAGATGTGTAATTCTCTATGAAATTCAACATTCTCAGTTAATTTTCCTTTGTATGTCATATTATGAAGCTTATAGGAATTACTCCATCCAGAGAAACAACTTGCTGAGGCAGCAATTCAGTACAAGTATCTCAGTATATATGAAGGAAGAAAAATGAAACAATCAATCACCACCTACCGATTTTTGTGCTATCTCCCTTGCAACCAGTGTTTTACCGGTACCTGGAGGTCCATAAAATAGCATGTTTCTGAATGGGGCCTGATGGGTTTTGGTGTTTGCTGTAGCCCTAGCAAGATGCTCTATTCTCCTTTTCAGCGAGGGGTGGAGAACAACATTCTGAAGACTCTGTTTGCTTTCCACTGTTGCTGCTGTACTATAATTTAAAATTCGGTTCCTTGCTTGAGACATCATGCCCGACCATGGAAATTTAGCAATGGATGACTCTCGTATCAGTGATGGCTGTCCAAGTATCCTATTAATATAACCCCATGTGACTCTAGCTCCTTCTCTGTAAACATGATAAGTGCCGGCTACCAATTAAAGTTAGAATGTCTTTGTGACACAAAAATGAGAGGCAAGTGAGGGTATAGAAACCATCCATCTTTCTCTTAAATCTGTGAATAAGGCACAGCTTAACATGGTGCTAATAGGAGCATACTAAGAGAATAAATCCCATAGATTAAAGTAAGAACGTACTTGGTAACGTAAATATGAGAGCCTATTGAGGGTATAAAATTGTTCATCTTCCCTATAAATTAGTGAATCGGGCACAGCCCAACATGCCAACCAAACATTGTAGCAATACACTTACCATTACAGTAATGCCACCCCAAGAGAAGCTAGTGATGGCAGAGTTCAAGGAGCCATCACCTGTGCTAGTACTATTCATTATACAGCAGATACAGTGCTTTGGCCAAACATGTGCTTTTATAACATGTTTATAATGCAGTCAACATGACATTAGCATCCACCACAGCTAAACATCCGAAAAGTCATTCATTTTATGCAGATGGATTTATATTGGACTACACAAAAACTTATTTTCAGTATCTTGAGCATTTGAAAAGCGCTTTCTGAGCAAAATTTGTGACAAAGAAAACTGGCATTTCCATTTGCAAATAAGGAGACTGCGGATATGCTGGTAGAACAACATCAAAACTTGGGGGAAATAAGAAGGAGGAAATTTTTAAATAGTTTAATCCATTAAACCAAACTTCGGTTTGACAGCAGCAACAAAAGAAGGCAAACATACCTTGTTGTATAAACACCACCAGCTAATGCAGTAACTCCTCCAACAGTCATAACCAGCTTATTCCTATCAGACAATAAAGTTCTAAATCCCCCTGTAAATTTAATTTCAAGGAAATATTAGCATACAAGAATGTCCTATTAATTTAATAGTCATAAAGATACAAGACCAATATCACTAGAACAAAGAAAGAATACCAAAATCATCATGTACCTTCTATGTGACTAAAAGTTGTATTAATTGCAGCAAGCCACTTCTCTCTTTCTCCATTCACCCTTTCTATTAACATTCGCCTATTATGATCCTCTGTCAACTTTGCCTCATGCGCACGTCCTTCAGCCTCAGCCATGGCCTTAACTCTTATAGTTTCCCTTTCTATTTCAGCCCTCTCTTTCTCTGTCTGGCGTTGCTGAGCTTGTATTTGCTCTTCAGTAGCTCGTCTTGCTTGTTCTTTTCTGATGGATGACTCTTCTTGCATCTTAACCAATTCAGCATTATGTTTCCTCTGAGCTTCATGATCTGTCTGCAAAGATTGATAAGGTGGTAAATATAACAGTTTGATAGAAGAGTTATAGCAAATTTGATGCTTGAAGGGCATAGAAAAAGAACATTTAAATGAAAAGTAAAACCAAACTGTCATTTCTATCAAGAACAGAAATACTATATTACAGCTTCTTAAGCCAATTTGACCAAAGTTTAAATATAGAAGGATTGAACTAAGATAGTTGATAGTTAAGTTAGCATGCTTAAAATATGACAGCCTTTTTAAGATATTACCAACAATGCTAAAAGCATGTTAGTGATTTTTTCTCTATGTTGTTCCAACTCTTCATTCTTCTTGAAATACCCATGTCCAATGCACATCTAGATATGAATATGAAGATATAATACACCAAGGACCCTCCAAACATAAGTAAAAAACTAAGAAAAAATTGAACATCCCATGTCAGACACATACCCATACATGACACTCATACCCGAGTCTAATAAACTTTGTTTCTTCTAGTAGGACAGTAATCTAATTTCAGCTTCAAAGACTAGAACTCATTGTGTCTAAGTTCAAACTCCTTTTAGTAAGTTTAGCATGGAGTAAAATAAGCAAGTAGAAAAACAAGCCCCTTTCACCTGCATTCTTTTTCTGGCCAACTCATCTTCGTATCGTAGCATTTGCGCTTTTGCCTGAGCTTGTTGTTGCATTAAATTCCGTTGCTCCTCAGCCAAATTCCGTTGCCTTTCCTGCCAATGGATGGTCACAATATAAGCTAAAATCCTAGAAGTATTTGTACAAGCTGCATTGCTAAGTAGAATTGACAACATGATTAGAACAATGGACTAAGAGAAAGGAAATAGAAACTGTGGAAGGGTTTAGCTCATCACTCACAATATCAGCCTGCGATTGGATTGCTTCATGATGAGCTTTTTCAGCAGCTAACTCTGCTAGCCGAGAACGTTCCTGTTCTCTCATAAGATTAAAAACCTGAAAAGAAAAAGAAGAAAAAAAAAAAGCAAATTGTCATATCAGCAACACAATCGATTCTACATCCCCAGTCAATTACACGTTTTCCTTTAATTTATTTCCGTTGCAAAATAACAAAATCAACACCAAAAAATAAGCCTTCTATAAATCTACATTTGTTTCGTTATTTGGTCAAAAAAAGAAAATAAAAAGGCAATTAAAAATGAACAGTTACTTGTTTGGCATTAGGAGAGTTGTTAATCTCGCGAAGAGCTTTAGCGCCTCTTTCAAGAGCCTCTGGATCAAACCCTGCTCCTTTGGGCTCCTCGGACTCCTCCTTGGCATTTGATGATTGCTCCGCCTGTGAACCAGGAGGAATAGAAGAAGAGGATGAGGAGAACGGATTGAATCGAAATGGCGAATCGGCGTACGCAGGGTTCTGGAGTGTGGAGGCGGCGGCAGCAGCGGCGGCGGTGGCTAATGCTACGCATGACGATAATCTAGAAGCAGACATGGTGATTAAGCAAAATAACTTTAAAAAAACAATTGCGTAAGCCGGGTGATTAGAAATGAAGTACGACAGGATCTCGAATCATAAGGAGAGGACAAAGGGGAAGGAATAGCAAGTTTCCGGACAAGCGAGCCACCTTAAACCCTGGTTACTGCATGCTAGGGTTTAAACGGTTGAAATTTCACCCAATAGGGCGGAACTTTTCCTTGGAGAATAATCCAACTAGGACCCGAAACCGGCCCTAAATGTGTAAGTATTATTTTTCGTTTATTTAATTTGTTTAAAAATTAAACAAAAATATCATTTTAATAATCATGATGGTTTTAATTTTAGAAATTTAGTGGTTTTCTTATTTCAAAATTTAGATTCAATTTTTAATATTATTAATTTTTTTGTTGTTGAATGTGTTAGTATGAGATTTTAAAATTTAAAAAAAAAACTCATTTGATAGTCATGTAACTTAAAAAATGACATTGTAATGAATTTAAATTTAACAAAATAATTTTAACAACGTTAAAAATTAGATTTGAATTTTGAAATTTGAAAAGTTGAAAGCCTAAATTGCCAACAATAAAAGTATAAAAACTAAATTTTAAATTTATGAAAAGATATATGATATAGGCTTTCAAGGTTGTTCAAACAGTCGGTTCGGTTATTAACCGAATCAAATTATTATTAATCGAATTACTTGAAATGTAAAAATCTTTAATTGTTAACCAAACTGAAATTTTTTTCAAATACATTAATCGAACCGAAATATTTTAGTTATTTCGGTTGGTTAACCGAATTAACCGAAATTTATATATTTTTATCTTTTGGTTAAAATAAGTATAAAACATATAAAAAAATACAATGTTGATGTTTTTTTTCTTTTTCTTTTTCTTTTTCTTTTTCTTAATAGTTCAAAAAATATATTATATATAATATATATTATTTATTTCGATTAATATAAAAAATAATAGTTCAAAAAATACATTGTTAATATAAAAAATATATTGTATATAATACATATAATTTATTTCGATTAATTCAATTAATTACCCGATTTCGAACCGAAATAACCGATAACTGAAATTTCAAAAAATCATTAACCAACCTCCGACCAAATTAAATTCGACAACCGACCGATTAACCGAATTAATTCACTTGTGACATTCATGATGTGATTTACCTAAATCCTAAGTTAGTCGTTGACCATACATATGTAACTTATGTGTTTTCATATAAGTGGAAGCTTATGCTCTATAGATTATCGAGCCGATAGCTGGTATGTTGGGTACATGGCTTGTGTATAGCATGACTTTAATAGCAATAGTGGAATTCATAGCTCAATTAAAGAGTTAACAATATTCTCTAATTGTCATTGTATGGATTGATAAATATGGAACGTAGCCACGGGTTGCTTATTCACGTACGAGCAATTTATCACAGTCATTTATTGATAGTGATCATATTAAACATTAAAAAGAAACAATGGTGACAATGAGATAAAATAGGATTGTATTGAGTGAACAACTTTAACTCAAAGGAATCAAGTATATCATATGAGGGTAACACATACATGACGAGGTCATTGGACAAAGCAATTGAATGAATTGCTTTCGTAAATAGTATACAATAAGGAGTTTTCGATCATAGTACTTCTTATAAACTAAGTCCATGATTAAGTAATTGTGAATTATCGGAATGATGCTTCTGGACATAATTGTAATTACTAAAGCCTATTGTATATGTCCGATTGGTCCCTCCACTAGCTCAACAAAAGTTCATCGGATTGTATTTGAATCAGAAGAAAATTCTACGACTTTGGAAATAATTTAATTGAGTTGATTTATTCTACGTGGAATTAAATTGGGCAGTCGTAAGAATTGTTCAACTAGAGAATTTGATTAAAAAAATTCTTAAAAAATAATTTGGAAAGTCTAATTGATTTTTAGGAAATTTAATTTTGATCAAGTAAAATTAAATTAATCAAATTAATTAAAATTAATATGATACTTTTAGAAATTAGTTTTCAAGTCAGACAATTGGCCTAATGGGTAATTGAACTTGAAAATTGGACCTGAGATCGTAAATTGGGCCCGGGAGCCCAAAATCGAGACCAAAACCCAAGAAACGGTCGAATCGGGTCTAGTATGTGAAATCGGGCTGACGGTCTAACTGGTGGTTGGACTGGACCGGTCGAACCATCATTGGCCCGAACCGAACTAGCTCGAGGTGTCGGCGGCTGTGACGGCAACATTCTGATGGCCGGCAAATGGTCGGTGACGATGGTTCTTCGGTAGTTGAGCAGTGGAAGAATTACACTCCTACTATAACTCTACCAGAGAATTTGATTTAATATTAACTATTCCAAAAACAATATTATTTTAATAGATTTAATATTTGATTTAATTTAATATTTATTTGAATAGTATTTTATTAATTTAATATTAAAGTGATTATATTAATATTAAATTTAATTTAATGTTTATTTTATAGATAAATATTCTATTAATTTAATAAGATTTTATTAAATTTAATATAATTTATCTATTAAATTTAATATTAAAGTAATTAAGTTTAATCATAATTGAATTCCCTAAACTCTCCCTATACAAAGAGAGTCTTGGGTCATTATTTTAGAAAATTTCTAGAGATATTTTTCTTATTTACAACTTGGCCCAAAAGTTTAGAAAAATTGCAAAATTACGTCACTGGTAATTTTTGTAAAAAAAATTCTTATTCGAAGCAAACCCACACTCGGTCGAAGGGTTCATCCTAGACGAATCGAAAAGGTACAATTTTGATTAAGTGTTTATTACTTTAGATATCACAACCAAGTTATTATTTTGAATTTTTTTTAGAACTCTAGTTTTTCACAAAATTTATTTTCCGTTGCGTTTTTCAAACCTAATTTTCCAACAGACAAATCATAACAAGAAAATGTTACAAGGAAATTAAAGACGCTACTCTAGGGACCAAATTGTAAAAAGTACAAGATTATGAAATTAACCAATAAATGACTAACTATGGCCAGTTGCCTTCGATGGAGTTCACGAATCTTTGAATGAGGAACTTAAATTGCTTAAATTACTAAAGTGACTCAATTTTATCTATCATTCTCAATATTACCAAACTAGACAAATTAGTCTAGTTTATCTCTCAATCACACCGAGTAATCCGGGACTATTGAATTGGTGCAAAACAAAAGTACCTCTCAGTCTCACTTGTCTTGATGTTCACTTAGGGGAGTCAATCTTAAGTTTTTAGGCTCATTCAAATTAATCCAATTTATTACGATTCGGTTATTCATCCAAAAATCAGCTCACCACATCTTCATCAACCAACCCCCTTAAAGGTTTAGAAAATACAACTAACAACTATGGAAATGAAAAGTAAAGAAGCCATTAAAGTAAAGCTTAAGAAAAATATAAAAGTTGAGATTTTTATGCAGGTAAACTTAAATAACATGAAACGAAAAGCATTCAACAAGAAAAATCTAAAGAAATAAACATAAAAAGAACAAACTTCAATAGATTTAAAGTAAAAGAAACTGAAATACATCAAACTAAAACTATAAATGTCATTACAACCAAAGTATAAGGATTGAAAGTGCAAATAAACCTAGGCTACAATGATAACTAACTTAACTAATTACAAGAACACTAAGAACAAGAAGAAAGTGCAGTAAAATAAACTCTAAAACTAAGAAAGGAGAAGAGAAAATATAAATCCTAGAAAAAGTTACAAAAAAAAAAACTAAGAGAAAACCTAGAGAAACTAAGGCCAAAACTAAGCTAATGTGTGTATCTCTCTCCTCAGCCAAAATTGGATGTTTTAGGCTAATGGCTGATGAATTTTTATTGCCAAAATTGCCTCTACACGAGCTTTGTGTGATTGGTGCGTCAGGTGGACAAAGAGTACCCTTTTTGTCCAATTTTGTCCCCTCACAATATCGATATCCCAATACCCAAAAAGAGGATATCGCGATACCTCGTTCCGTTTCGAACTTGGGGGTCTTCTTAGAGGGTGGATATTGCGATGCCCAAAGTGGATATCGCGATACCACTGAAGGGTAGTCTCTAGTCTTCAAGTCTATTTGAGGTATCACGATTCCAATGTTTGGATATCCTGTTATGGGGAGGGTGAGATCATTACACGTAATTATTTTATTTATTAAAATTATTATAATCTTTTTTTTCTAAATAAGTAACAAAAATTAAAATGAAATCATTACATGTAATATATTAATCCAAAAAAAGTGGTTGATGATACGATTACTAATAAAAATAACAAGAAAAATAAACATCATATGTAATTTTATCTAATTGTTCTAATGTTCTATATTTGTTGGGTTATTCCCCTATTTAATATTTACCATATGCTCCTTATCATCTTTTGTTGGTCATTAATCGAGTTTTTTATCATCTGAATATGTATCATTAAGATTATCGATATTTTTTTCTTCTATGGACTCTTCGAAGTTGGATCATCCTAATTTCAACTATGAATGAAGTTATGAAGTATGCAACATACCAGTACGATCCAACTTTATTTTTTTATATTAGATTAAGGTGATCAAAGGCTTGATATCTCAAATTAAAAAGTTCGCGAGCTATCCTTGGTGCTTGTGTTTGGTTCCAATTTTTCAAATGGTATTATACCCCACAATATAATTCAAAAAAAAAAAACCTTTTGTATTTGTATAATTATCATCTACATATAATATTTGAATTTATAGTGCAAATAGTCTATAGCTTTAATCATAAAAACTTATATAAGCTTAATTTGAAGAAAGAATTATGCTAGGTTATAACTCTTTTTAAATATATAAATTAAGTACAAAATAATATAAAATTTATAATATATAACATTTACAAAAAAAATGTTTTTATAAAGTGTCTAATGACTTTAAGGACACTTCTTATAAATAATATATATTTTTGTCATAATTTAATAAATTTAATTTTCTATAACTAAATTAAAAAACTATAACACATTTTTTAATGAATAAGTATATTATTTTTATAATATATAATAGGGACACATAAATAAGTTATTCTAACACTCCTTGCCCAACTCGAACTTCGGGTTTGACCAACAGAATGCTACACTGCTTACTAGAGCAACAACGATCAAATAAACACCTAATTCATGTCGTTTTATATTTAAATACAAGCAAAACAGACCTATGATATGATATGCAATCAATTCCGGATGTTACACGGGTTTATGAATACTCTTATAATAGTTTGTGTTCAAACTAGGACCAAATTGTGAAGTTGTAAAAATTATTGGACCGACATTGCGACCTCGTCATTCCTCATCGCAGCATGGTCATCTCTGTGAGTCACATCACGATGATATGCATATGCTCGTCATGACGTCACTCTCTGATATGACAACTGTAACACCCCAAACCCGGCCCACAAGCCTTGACCGGATCTGGTATGTCACGGAGTAAAAAGGGGTTTGAAAGGTTTGGACTAATAGTAGAAATTCAAAAAAATTTGTTGAGGGTATAAAACGGTGTTTGCTAAAACTCAAGTGGGTTGATTTGATAAATACGATTGAGTTGAAAACCCTTTCTTCCTTTGAAACCGTTTGATCATTTAAATTTTTAGAACATTAGAGTTATCGATAACTAAAAAAATTTTGTTACCCGATGGTAACATTTTTGAAAACGCATACGAGTACTTATTTTGAAAACGTTACTTTTAACCGATTTGCTTAACAGTTCATAAGTTCATCAGTCATATAACAAAGTAAAAACAACTACCTAAACATCCAAAATAATAAGCGGCCATATTACAACCCAACCGAAATTTAGTGAATAATAAACTTAAAGCGGGGCAAAATAAAATTTCAAGTCCACGGAACAAACATGGCCGCCTCGAGTCCTCCCCGGCTCCGTCTCCGCGATCTACTCACCTGCAAGATGATATGGGAAGGGGTGAGTCACCAAGACTCAGTGTGTAAATCCCCAACCCGAAAATACCACTCATACACAAGATATTAGTATGACATGCAATTATGCAACCCAACCTAGCCACCCATGCTCCTTTTTCTACCCCGTGTGGTACCAAACCACTGGTGGTGCCAAACCACTGGTGACTTAAAGTCACGGTATCCGTCAATACTTGTGGTGCCAAACCACTGGTGGTGCCAAACCACTGGTGACCCGAAGTCACAAATCAAATGATGGGGCCAACCCATCGTGTGATACCAAATCACTGGCGTCGATCCCGAATCTCAAATGTGGGGCCAACCCACGGTGGAATTAATCCACAGGGACGAGACGCAATGAGGTGCCAAACCTCTGGTGACCGTAGTCACGAAATGTGGTACCAAACCACTGGTGTCCGTCGACACGATTATTATTTCCTCTCATCAATCCCACCATCATCATGCTCACATAACAAGTATCATGATCCCATATATCATGCATTTGTATATAGCATAGCATTTAACAGCATATGATGGCATACACAACATATATCATAGATCGAGTAATAAGGGACTTACCCGAAAACCAAGCTTATGCCCACAAGGCAAAATTACTACATGAGAGGTTATAAATATCATCATAATAACAATCTATACTAATAAAGTGTGTAAGAGCTTACACACCTGATTAAACGTAAGTCTGAGCGAATCCCGAACTACTCGACAACGAAAACCAGAAGGATCGGTCTACTGCCCTAGGTTTCTTTGCCCTATATTCGGCCAACACCAAGGGGTCATTAACAAGGCCATTCGGCCACACCAAAGTTAATACATAGGCTATTCGGCTATATCAATAGTTCCGAAGAATTAATCGCACTTAAAATATGGCCTTAGGCCGAAACTTATTATCACTTACCCCTTTGTTTTTCGAACGCTAATCACAGAACAAGATAAGTGAGACCAATCTTCCCCTAAGCCGATTTGGTTCCCAACCAAATCCCGAAGCCACACAAAGATCTCCCTTGCAATCGGCCACTCACTGTTGCACCAACACTTAGCCTTTGGCTTTCAAGCATAATTTCTTTGATAAAATAGCCCTTGGTCGAACTGCCTTTATTCACTAAGATGAGTCGAAATCCCGGAAAACCACTCCTTCAAAGCACCCTTAACGTTACTACACACAAGAAAGCAAACTCTTAACATCTCAAGATCACATTCGGCCAACCTTACCAAGGTTTAGCCTCAAGCTTTCGACATACTCTTAGAACCCATAGGCCATTCGGCCAAAACTTACATTCCAAACCACAGGAGTTAGTCGTCCCTTACCTTGATGGTTGATTCGGCCCCTCAACACCGATGCTCGACTCCCCCTGTAGGTGTTCACAGGCTTCAGCTACCACATAAAACGAGAGTGAGGTTTAAAACCCGAGTAATATTGATTGAAGAAAGTATCGACGGAGAAGCAAAAGAGATTCGGCATAATCGAATTAGTTGAAGAAGGGATCTACACCTACCAGAATATTCGGCCATTCCCCAAGAGAATAAATCTTGATTTCGGCACCTACTATAATGAAAAAATAGTGCAAAAAGAGAGGTCTTGAGAGCAAGGTGTTCGGCTAACACAATGTAAAGAAGAGAAAATATTTTCATGAACTTTTTGCCAAGAAACGAATTGAAAGGAAAGAGAACAAAGCCAAAGAATTTCGGCACCCTTTTGCTCTACTCCAAGCTGAATGTGAATGCCCCTAATGGTATTCCCTATTTTGGCCACAAATAATCTGAAAAGGAAAGAAAACAAATCAAGAGTCTAGGCACCTCCTTGCCATTAGAAAACTGACTATGAAAGTCCCTCCAACCTCTTTCATTCGGCCATACACCATGGAAAGAAAACAAAATCATGCTAAAGGAATTTGGCCATGCTTCTCTCTTGTCTTGCACAAGGCCGACCAAGCTAGTCCCTAGGGAAAAACCCCCATTCGGCCATGCTTCCAAAAAGTGGTGATTAGGCCGGTCATGCTCCTCTTGTTTTGTTTTTTTTTCTTTTGAAAAAAATTTTCAATCCCCCAAAGCAATGCACCATTCCCCATGCATAAGACCCATCTTCCATGCATTAAAATAATAAAGTACAATAGAAATAAACAAAATAACTTACCTTATACATCATGCGGCCTTTGAAAATAATAAACAAAGAAAATATTAAGACATTACCCATACACCATCATAAAATAAATAATAATAATAATATATCATAACAAAAACTAATGGTTAATGCCCATACTTTCAGCACAACCACGGCAGCATGCCTTCATGCGTTTTAGAATCCATGCGCAGGCCACCTTTTCACGCAGGCCAAAAAATAAAAGGATAAAACCTCCCTTGCAGCATACGGGTTTCGAACCCCAGACCTGAAGCAATCCTCTCCAAGCCTCAGCCACTCGGCCAGCTTGACTTTCATGACAAAATCGCGTCGCATATTTCTTTTAAACCCTTCTCCACTGGCTCCTTATGCTTAGCGCTAAAAAAATTAAAACGCCTTAAGCGCGCCCCCCCAGGACTCGAACACGAGTCCTCGTAGCCCTCAAGCACGTCCTTAGCCACTAGGCCACGGCGCTTTTTGTGACATAAACTCGTCACAGCATCCTTTTAAACACTCTCTCGCCCCAACGCCAAAGCAAAAACAAAACGCCCTTGCGTCGCAGGTGACTCGAACCTGAGTCCCCTCGCCCCCAGGCCCTTAAGTGGCACTCCAAAGCCACTTTGCCAGGCCGACCTTTATGCATTTAAATTGCACCATTTAATAATAAAGCTTTCCTAGCCCGACCCCAAATGCAGGATGTTACAGTTCTACCCCCTTAAAAATAATTTCGTCCTCGAAATTACCTGGATCAAAAGAGTTGGGGGTATTGCTGCCGCATCACGTCCTCGGGTTCCCAGGTAGCTTCTTCTACACCATGGTTCCGCCATAGCACTTTCACCAAAGGTACTGACTTCCTACGTAGAACCTTGACATCTCGATCCAAGATCTGAACTGGCTCCTCCTCGAAAGATAAGTCCGAGTTTACCTCAATCTCTGCCACTGGCACAACGTGTGATGGATCTGACCGATACCGTCTAAGCATCGACACATGAAAGACGTCATGAATCTGACTCAACTCTGCCGGCAGCTCGAGCTGATAAGCTACCGGTCCCACTCGCTTTACTACTGTATATGGGCCGATGAACCTTGGGCTTAGCTTCCCTTTTTGCCCGAATCTTAATACCTTTTTCCAAGGCGACACTTTTAGAAAAACTTTATCTCCTACTGCATACTCCATTTCCTTGCACTTAAGATCAGCGTAGGACTTCTGCCTATCCGCCGCTTCCTTGAGACGAGCCCGAATCACCTTCACTTTCTCTTCAGTCTCTGTCACCAACTCTAGACCTAAAACTTGTCGTTCACCCAACTCCGTCCAACATGTAGGAGTACGGCACCTTCGTCCATACAGTGCTTCATATGGTGCCATTTGGATACTCGCTTGATAACTATTGTTATAAGCGAATTCTGCCAACGGTAGATACTCTTCTCAACTACCACTGAAATCTAAAACACAACCTCTTAGCATATCTTCTAAAATCTGTATGACCCTTTCCGACTGCCCGTCAGACTATGGATGGAATGCTGTACAGAAATCCAATCGTGTACCTAAAGCCAGATGCAACGCTTTCCAGAACCTTGACGTAAACCTCGGATCCCTATCTGAGATGATTGATACTGGCACACCATGCAATCTTACTATCTCAGCCACATACAATTTTGCTAGCCTCTGAAGAGAATAATCCACCCTTACCGGTATGAAGTGAGCTGACTTGGTCAGACGGTCCACAATCACCCAAACTGCGTCCTTCTTGCTGGGCGTGAAGGGTAGCCCACTGACGAAGTCCATAGTGATCCTCTCCCATTTCCACTGAGGGATCTTCGCTGGTTGAAGTAACCCTGATGGCAACTGATGTTCAGCCGTTACCTGCTGACACGTCAGACACCTTCCCACGAATTCAGTTACCTCACGCTTCAACCCCGGCCACCAGAACTGCTTCCGCAAATCTCCATACATCTTGCTACCTCCAGGATGCATAGCGTATGGGCTGCTATGTGCATCCTGAAGAATTCTATGCCTCAATTCCACATCCTTCGGCATACAAGGCCGCCCTTGAAAACACAACATACCATCACCAGTCAAACTATACCCTTCCAAACCACCATCTTGAACTTGCAACTTCCGCGCGTTTAAACTGTCATCCCCTAATTGCTTTTCCTTAATCTCCTCGATCCAAGTTGGGTTAACTTGCAGCTCTGCCAAAAGACTTCCATCGTCGTATAGACTGAGATGAGCAAACATCGCCCTTAAGTCTGTCACGACCTTCCGGCTCAACGCATCAGCCACCACGTTAGCCTTGCCTGGATGGTACTCAATTGAACAGTCGTAGTCCTTCAACAGTTCAATCCATCGGCGCTGCCTCAAATTTAAGTCCTTCTGAGTCAAGAGATACCTCAAACTTTTGTGATCCGTGAAGATTATCGACTTTTCCCCATACAAGTAATGCCTCCATATTTTTAAAGCGAAGACTACTGCCGCTAACTCCAAGTCGTGAGTCAGATAGTTAACCTCATGCGGTCTTAGCTGACGGGATGCATAGGCCACTACCTTCCCTTCCTGCATCAACACACATCCCAAACCAGTATGGGACGCATCACAATAAACCGTGAACAACTTCCCTGCCTCAGGCTGTACCAAAACTGGAGCTTCCGTCAGAATCTTCCTTAGCTTATCAAAACTTTCTTGCTGTTTCTCTGACCAAACAAATGGGACTCCTTTTCTTAATAACTTAGTCAACGACACTGCGATTAAAGAGAATCCTTCCACAAATCTTCGATAGTACCCTGCCAGACCCAGAAAACTTCGAATTTCCGCCACTGACCTAGGCGGTTTCCAATCCAACACCGCTTCAACCTTGCAAGGGTCCACTCTAATCCCTTCAGCTGATACTATGTGACCTAAGAAAGCCACCTCCCTAAGCCAAAATTCGCATTTACTGAATTTGGCATACAACTGCTTCTCCCTCAGTACTTGTAGAACTATACGCAAATGCTTATCATGCTCCTCCTCCGTTTTTGAGTAAACCAATATGTCGTCTATAAACACCACAAAAAATTGATCTAAGTATTGCTGAAACACCCTATTCATTAAGTCCATGAACGCTGCGGGTGCGTTGGTCAACCCAAACAGCATCACTAGAAACTCGTAATGCCCATACCGGGTACGAAATGCCGTCTTGTACACATCAACCTCCTTCACCTTAAGTTGATGATAACCCGACCTAAGATCTATCTTCGAGAACACCGATGTACCCTTCAGTTGGTCAAACAGGTCATCAATCCGAGGTAACGGATACTTGTTTTTGATCGTTAACTTGTTTAGCTGACGGTAGTCGATACACATCCGCATTGACCCGTCTTTCTTCTTGACAAACAGCACAGGTGCTCCCCATAGAGATATACTTGGTCGAATAAACCCTCTATCCAAGAGCTCCTGAATTTGAGCCTTTAGCTCCACCAACTCCTTTGGTGCCATTCGGTAAGGTGCTATAGACACAGGTGCCGTTCCGGGCAACAAGTCTATACCGAACTCAACTTCCCGATCTGGAGGCAGACCCGGGAGTTCTTCTGGAAACACATCAGCGAATTCCTCTACAGTTCGGACCTTCTCAACGGCTGACTCCTTAGCCTCCAAGGCACAAATTCGAACCAACAACGCCTCACAACCTTTTCTGACCATTTTCTCAGCTTTCAAGGCAGACACCACATTGGATAGATAATCTCTTCTATTACCTATCATGACCACTTCATCACCCTTAGCCGTCTTTAGAACCATGCGCTTAGCAGCGCAATCCAATCTTGCCTGATACTTAACCAGCCAGTCCATTCCAAGAATTAGATCGAACTCCCCAAACGGCAGTTCCATCAGATCAGCCACAAACACTACCCCTTGGAGTTCTAGGGGTATATCTTTATATAGCTTGTTCACTACCACAGAGTGTCCTAGAGGGCTAATTACAGTCATCTCCCTAGAAGCAGTCTCAAAGTCCAAGTTCATAGTCTCTACCACACTACTAGCAACGTATGAATGCGTCAAACCCACATCAATTAATGCAACATATGGAAGACCAAAAATTAGGAACGTACCGGTTATGACGTCCAGTGCGTCACCCTCCTCGCGACGCCTCGCTGCGTAGACTAACCCAGGCTGCCTTGCCTCTGTGTTGCCTGTATCTCTACCCAGAATTCTGTGACCCCGATTAGGACCATAACCTCCTCTACCATTACCACGACCCCTCTGCGGTGGTCCTACATTTCTAGCCTGAGTACGGTTTTGACCCTCTGGCTGATTCTTAGCTAGCTTCCGAGGACAATCCCTTACACGGTGATCCAAAGATCCACATTCAAAGCAACCCCTCTCACCGGTCCAACAACTTCCCCAATGTGACTTCCCACAACGATTACACTGAGCCGGTCTCTGATTAGTAGCCATGGGCCTTCCTGCCTGATTCGGCCCACTCTGCCTAGCCCTTTTTTGTGCATTATTACCCGATCCAGACGACCCAAAACCTCTCTTCTGCTTGTTCCTATCATAGTTCTGTCTCACAGACTCCTTGACCCTTTCGGCTACCTTAGCCTTCTCTACCAGAACCGCAAACTCACGCACCTGTTGTGGAGCAATCAACAACCTTAAATCATCCCTAAGTCCGTCTTCAAAGCGGACACAACGATCATGCTCAGTTGACACAACTCCCCGAGCATAGCGGCTCAGCCTCAAGAATTCTGCCTCATACTCAGATACCGACTTATTTCCTTGTACCAATCCCAGAAAAGCTTTCCTCTGAGTATCAGTGTAGCTGGTGCCCACATACTTCTTCTGATAAGCAGCTTTGAAGTATTCCCAAGTAAGGCCATCTGCCGTAGCACCATCCCGAACCGTGAGCCACCACTGGTATGACTCATCTTTTAGAAGCGACACTGCTCCTTTCAGCTTCTCCTCATTCGTTAAATCGAGATCGTCCATGATCCTCTCAGTCGATTCTAACTAGTATTCGGCCGTACTGGGTGCGCACCTAATATACCCCGAAATACCTCAGCTCCGTTGGATCGGAGTCGCTCGGATACAGACTTCCGAGCTCCTGAACCTCTACCGGTCCCAGCCATCATCTCTAGAACACGCAGCATAGCCTGCGATACCGACTCGCCCCCCGTCTGATCCTGATGTCCCACACCAAAAGTTGGGGGTGGTGGTGGAGGTGGTATCTCATTATCCGATCCTTGGCCCGACCTAACTGGTTCTGACATGGCCATCCGACCTCTACCGCGTCCCCGACAGCCGCGACCTCTAGAACTCATTTCTTAATACGCGATCTGGCTAAAAAGTGTTATGCGTTAGCCATTGTTCCACTGTTCATTAGCAAAGAATTTTATGGGCGAAGTTTAGAAGTTGTTCTTTCGATCAAATAAGTTTCAAGTCTTCTATCGTAATTCAAAGATACACATTCACTTATTCCATCACCTTTTTGTCCAATTCCTAACCCGAGGGTATTTTCGTCATTTACCCTACAGGGGTATTTTGATAATAAAACAGAGTAAATTTGTAAATCTTAATAAATCAGGGGTATTTTTTTAAAATTTGTGAAACTTGGGGGTTCTTTTTGAAAATTTGTTTGTCCAAAATGGTGGTGATGCAAAAATTTTGAAATTCTAAAATTTTTTTTTTCAAAATCACGACATTTTTGATATTTTGCAAATTAGGGGTTTTGGGTATGTTTGTAAAATAAGAAAATTTGATAAATTATGGAGTAGCTTAGAAATTTTAAAACTAGGGCATTTTTGTAATATAAATCTCACAAGTTCGAGGGAAGTCTTTAAAACTAGGGTTTTTATAAAAACGTGGCTAATTCCCTTTCGGGTTTTTAATAATAGGATTTAGCCCATGAGCAAGTCCTCACGGTTAGGGTGAACCGAAGCTACGCACCAGGTAGGATTCCCGCGAAGAGGAGGTGAGTCGCTAGGACTACTTAAATACCAAGCTCTTCCGGATCCAATCCTAGACATGCGCACAAGGGTTACCACACCCTAACTCGGCGACTTAGTCATAGGTTTGTTTAATTAGGCAATTAAAAATCTTATGCGATTGTTGGGGTAAACTAGTCCTAAGGTTCACATACCTTTCATACTATCTACGTCCTATTTCTACCCCTTTCACAGATAATCATTTACACATAGAATAGACATACTTACACGAGCGGATTGGTGCCGGAGACTCGACGCCATGCTGTTTAAAATAAAACCATTTTCATAATATTTCACAGGGACTTATCAAGAAAAATATTTTTGGGCCTTAGGCCCTCACAGCCGAGTTTTGAACCTGGCTCTGATACCAAATTGTAACACCCCAAACCCGACCCACAAGCCTTGACCGGATCTGGTTTGTCACGGAGTAAAAAGGGGTTTGAAAAGTTTGGACTAATAGTAGAAATTCAAAAAAATTTGTTGAGGGTATAAAACGGTGTTTGCTAAAACTCAAGTGGGTTGATTTGATAAATACGATTGAGTTGAAAACCCTTTCTTCCTTTGAAACCGTTTGATCATTTAAATTTTTAGAACATTAGAGTTATCGATAACTAAAAAAATTTTGTTACCCGATGGTAACATTTTTGAAAACGCATACGAGTACTTATTTTGAAAACGTTACTTTTAACCGATTTGCTTAACAGTTCATAAGTTCATCAGTCATATAACAAAGTAAAAACAACTACCTAAACATCCAAAATAATAAGCGGCCATATTACAACCCAACCGAAATTTAGTGAATAATAAACTTAAAGCGGGGCAAAATAAAATTTCAAGTCCACGGAACAAACATGGCCGCCTCGAGTCCTCCCCGGCTCCGTCTCCGCGATCTACTCACCTGCAAGATGATATGGGAAGGGGTGAGTCACCAAGACTCAGTGTGTAAATCCCCAACCCGAAAATACCACTCATACACAAGATATTAGTATGACATGCAATTATGCAACCCAACCTAGCCACCCATGCTCCTTTTTCTACCCCGTGTGGTACCAAACCACTGGTGGTGCCAAACCACTGGTGACTTAAAGTCACGGTATCCGTCAATACTTGTGGTGCCAAACCACTGGTGGTGCCAAACCACTGGTGACCCGAAGTCACAAATCAAATGATGGGGCCAACCCATCGTGTGATACCAAATCACTGGCGTCGATCCCGAATCTCAAATGTGGGGCCAACCCACGGTGGAATTAATCCACAGGGACGAGACGCTATGAGGTGCCAAACCTCTGGTGTCCGTCGACACGATTATTACTTCCTCTCATCAATCCCACCATCATCATGCTCACATAACAAGTATCATGATCCCATATATCATGCATTTGTATATAGCATAGCATTTAACAGCATATGATGGCATACACAACATATATCATAGATCGAGTAATAAGGGACTTACCCGAAAACCAAGCTTATGCCCACAAGGCAAAATTACTACATGAGAGGTTATAAATATCATCATAATAACAATCTATACTAATAAAGTGTGTAAGAGCTTACACACCTGATTAAACGTAAGTCTGAGCGAATCCCGAACTACTCGACAACGAAAACCAGAAGGATCGGTCTACTGCCCTAGGTTTCTTTGCCCTATATTCGGCCAACACCAAGGGGTCATTAACAAGGCCATTCAGCCACACCAAAGTTAATACATAGGCTATTCGGCTATATCAATAGTTCCGAAGAATTAATCGCACTTAAAATATGGCCTTAGGCTGAAACTTATTATCACTTACCCCTTTGTTTTTCGAACGCTAATCACAGAACAAGATAAGTGAGACCAATCTTCCCCTAAGCCGATTTGGTTCCCAACCAAATCCCGAAGCCACACAAAGATCTCCCTTGCAATCGGCCACTCACTGTTGCACCAACACTTAGCCTTTGGCTTTCAAGCATAATTTCTTTGATAAAATGGCCCTTGGCCGAACTGCCTTTATTTACCAAGATGAGTCGAAATCCCGGAAAGCCACTCCTTCAAAGCACCCTTAACGTTACTACACACAAGAAAGCAAACTCTTAACATCTCAAGATCACATTCGGCCAACCTTACCAAGGTTTAGCCTCAAGCTTTCGACATACTCTTAGAACCCATAGGCCATTCGGCCAAAACTTACATTCCAAACCACAGGAGTTAGTCATCCCTTACCTTGATGGTTGATTCGGCCCCTCAACACCGATGCTCGACTCCCCCTGTAGGTGTTCACAGGCTTCGGCTACCACATAAAACGAGAGTGAGGTTTAAAACCCGAGTAATATTGATTGAAGAAAGTATCGACAGAGAAGCAAAAGAGATTCGGCATAATCGAATTAGTTGAAGAAGGGATCTACACCTACCAGAATATTCAGCCATTCCCCAAGAGAATAAATCTTGATTTCGGCACCTACTATAATGAAAAAATAGTGCAAAAAGAGAGGTCTTGAGAGCAAGGTGTTCGGCTAACACAATGTAAAGAAGAGAAAATATTTTCATGAACTTTTTGCCAAGAAACGAATTGAAAGGAAAGAGAACAAAGCCAAAGAATTTCGGCACCCTTTTGCTCTACTCCAAGCTGAATGTGAATGCCCCTAATGGTATTCCCTATTTTGGCCACAAATAATCTGAAAAGGAAAGAAAACAAATCAAGAGTCTAGGCACCTCCTTTCCATTAGAAAACCGACTATGAAAGTCCCTCCAACCTCCTTCATTCGGCCATACACCATGGAAAGAAAACAAAATCATGCTAAGGGAATTTGGCCATGCTTCTCTCTTGTCTTGCACAAGGCCGACCAAGCTAGTCCCTAGGGAAAAACCCCCATTCGGCCATGCTTCCAAAAAGTGGTGATTAGGCCGGTCATGCTCCTCTTGTTTTGTTTTTTTTTCTTTTGAAAAAAAAATTTCAATCCCGAAAGCAATGCTCCATTCCCCATGCATAAGACCCATCTTCCATGCATTAAAATAATAAAGCACAATAGAAATAAACAAAATAACTTACCTTATACATCATGCGGCCTTTGAAAATAATAAACAAAGAAAATATTAAGACATTACCCATACACCATCATAAAATAAATAATAATAATATATCATAACAAAAACTAATGGTTAATGCCCATACTTTCAGCACAACCATGGCAGCATGCCTTCATGCGTTTTAGAATCCATGCGCAGGCCACCTTTTCACGCAGGCCAAAAAATAAAAGGATAAAACCTCCCTTGCAGCATACGGGTTTCGAACCCCAGACCTGAAGCAATCCTCTCCAAGCCTCAGCCACTCGGCCAGCTTGACTTTCATGACAAAATCGCGTCGCATATTTCTTTTAAACCCTTCTCCACTGGCTCCTTATGCTTAGCGCTAAAAAAATTAAAACGCCTTAAGCGCGCCCCCCCAGGACTCGAACACGAGTCCTCGTAGCCCTCAAGCACGTCCTTAGCCACTAGGCCACGGCGCTTTTTGTGACATAAACTCGTCACAGCATCCTTTTAAACACTCTCTCGCCCCAACGCCAAAACAAAAACAAAACGCCCTTGCGTCGCAGGTGACTCGAACTTGAGTCCCCTCGCCCCCAGGCCCTTAAGTGGCACTCCAAAGCCACTTTGCCAGGCCGACCTTTATGCATTTAAATTGCACCATTTAATAATAAAGCTTTCCTAGCCCAACCCCAAATGCAGGATGTTACAACAACGTTGCGACGTCAAAAGCCCATGGTTGCGACGTTGCCCCTGATTTTAATGAAATACACATTTGGTACCTATTTTAATTAACTCCAAACCATTTCCTAAGTGTATCATTCAACCTTACACAAAAATATACCCTTTAAACCAAGCCAATAGACAATCAATTCAATCATTTTAACCAATGATTCTATAACATACCGTTCAACATTTAAACATATTCAACTCCATTCTACCTATCCATGTCAAATGCTTTCAATCACAATTTCAAAACATATTCATTACACCAAAAACAATGAGATTAACATAATTCAATCTAAGCATACTCTAAGTCAAAAAGCATGTTTAACATTTAATTTACCCTTTCCAAATCATCATCTCAATTTAACCAATTCATATAACAACTTACCAATTCCAACTATCATTGTTGCAATTTTGATATGCCAAACCTACCATTTGAGATCATTGAACATACAAGCATCACACAAGACATCAACATACAACAATATGATCACATAGCAAGCCAATTACATAAGTTCCTACCATTATCAACTTATCACATGACATTAACACCAAATTGACAATTTGCACAACAAAGGTCCTTATGTACATGCCACAAAGTCTTGATTCGAGTGAATATAAATCTACCATCTTGTGATAGTGTGAGCTCCTCTTCTAATCTGACTCAGCAAGTTCTGCAAGGTGACGATCTACAGGGAAGGAAAACAAACAGAGTAAGCATTAAGAAAACATAAAGAAAATGTCATTCATTTTAGCATTCAAAAGTGACTATTCTTCGCACATATTGGTATATCTAAGTACATGACAAAATTATCACCTAAATAGGTTAGTCAAATTTACAAAACATAAGAAATGTCTAGGACATTAAGGCAATCCAATACTTATCACATATCACATATCACATATCAAATATATATTATGCCATATCCAATTTGCATTTAAGTTTTCATTTCCTTTTAATTGAACACCGCCCAATGGAACTATAGTAAAACGGACTTGGATACGTAGGAATAAGTTGCTCACACAAACTGACAATATTTCAAGGTTGCTCACACAAGCTTACATTATAATGGAGTTACTCACACAAGTTGACATTATATCGAGGTTACTCGTCCGAGATGAACCTACAATACGTATAACCTGAGAATCTACAAAAAAGGCTAAATATTGTAATATCATGTAAAATCCCTGACCAAATGCACGTAAAACCCTAATGGCATGCCATATTGATACGGGCACGCCTGGAGCACCAATGATTTTTAAATTACCTCTTCCAACATATCTTGGTCACCTCTTGATCTTTTCTACATTAAACTGCTACCCAGCTTCATGCTCAATATCTTCAGGCCACATCGAACAAAGAACTTCGATTTTCATGTCTTTAGTTGGGTAAGGGTTAAAAGGTTGTTGAGTGCCTCTTCAAAAACTCAAGGGTTAAGGGTTAAAAGGTTGTTGGGTGCCTCTTCAAAAACTCAAGGGTTAAGGGTTAAAAGGTTGTTAGGTGCCTCTTAAAAACTCAAGGGTTAAGGGTTAAAGGTTGCTGGTGCCCTTTCAAAAACTTAAGGGTTAAGAGGCAAGATTAGAAGACTATTTGGCTAGCCTTTGTTCAGCCTATAAAAAGGCTATGTAATTCTCATTTGAAAGAATTCAGACTTTAATGAAAATATTTGAACTTTGTTCATTTGAGTGAGTTTATCTCCTCTCTATCCTTCGTACGAGTTTCGACTCTGACTTATCAAGCTTTGCTTGTGGCATCAGTCGTTTCTCATCCATCAAATTATACCAACGGTTCTTATCTTTTTAGATAACGGGTCTTGGTCCATCATCGAATTCCATCTTTCCACCTTAACGATATAAGAAACGGGGTGACACTGTTATATAGTGTTGAATCTTTCTTAAGTTAAGTTCGTATTTCCATTTCCATATCAACAATTTACCATTTTCCACCTTAAACATTATAGAACCTGGGGTGACACATATTTGTGTTGAATCGATTCTCGTTTAAGTTCTTTTATCCATTTCCATCAAATTATCCTTTTATCTATTTTATTTTTATTTTATCAAACCGAACCATTTCCTGTTTTATTCACTTAAAGATTCCGTGAATACAATTCATATTTTCTAATTATTTTCCGAAGGCTTGACTCTTCCTCGTAGACGATTGGGCAACCCGCATACGTTTCGACTCACCCCGAGCCGGTTCGTATCATCTGGTATCAGAGCTAGTTAAACCGAGAACTAGGAGCTCTGACGACTAACCCGAAGTCTTTTCGAAGATGGGATGATACAGGCACGCCCGGGCACCACCAATTTTTAAATTTATAGAGCAACTCAATATTCAAACTTCAATCTTCTTGAGCTCAGATTCTTGCCTTTGCCTGCTTAGATTGTCAAGTTCTTCTCTAAGAAGACGAACGACATTTGCTTGCTTATATTCCCAGTGTTTTACAAGCTTCATTCGGCATTCAACTAGCCCAATGCCTTTTGGTGAACATAAAGAGACAAAGTTGCCAGGTGCCTTTTGGTAAACATTAAGGGACAATGTTACTGGTGCCTTTTCGAAAACTTAAGGGTTAAGGGAAAAGGTTGTTGGTGTCTTTTCGAAAACTTAAGGGTTAAAGGCCAAGCTTGTGGTTGACCTTTTGTTTAGCCTATAAATAGGCTATGTAATTATCATTTAAACAATTCAGATTTTAATGAAATTTTTATGAACATTGTTCATTTGAGTGAGTTTATCTCCTCTCTATCTTTCGTACGAGTTTCGATTTCGACTTATCAAGCTTTGCTTGTGGCGTTAATCGTTTCTCATCCATCAAATTATACCAACGATTCTTATCTTTTTAGATAACGGGTCTTGGTCCATCATCGAATTCCATCTTTCTACCTTAACGATATAAGAAACGGGGTGACACTGTTATATAGTGTTGAATCTTTCTTAAGTTAAGTTCGTATTTCCATTTCCATCTTCGATTACCATTTTCCACCTTAAACATTATAGAACCCGGGGTGACACATATTTGTGTTGAATCGATTCTCGTTTAAGCTCTTATATCCATTTCCATCAAATTATCATTTATCCATTTTATTTATCTATTTTCATTTCTTTTTCCATCAAACCGAACCATTTCCTGTTTTATTCACTTAAAGCTTCCGTGAATACAATTCATATTTTCTAATTATTTTCCGAAGGCTTGACTCTTCCTCGTAGACGATTGGGCAACCCGCATACGTTTCGACTCACCCTGAGCCGGTTCGTATCATCTGGTATCAGAGCTAATTAAACCGAGAACTACGAAGCTCCGACGACTAACCCGAAGTCTTTTCGAAGACGGGATGATACAGGCACGCCCGGGGCACCACCAATTTTTAAATTTATAAAGCAACTCAATATTCAAACTTCAATCTTCTTGAGCTCAGATTCTTGCCTTTGCCTGCTTAGATTGTCAAGTTCTTCTCTAAGAAGACGAACGGCATTTGCTTGCTTATATTCCCAGTGTTTTACAAGCTTCATTCGGCATTCAACTAGCCCAATGCCTTTTGGTGAACATAAAGAGACAAAGTTGCCAGGTGCCTTTTGGTAAACATTAAGGGACAATGTTACTGGTGCCTTTTCGAAAACTTAAGGGTTAAGGGAAAAGGTTGCTGGTGTCTTTTCGAAAACTTAAGGGTTAAAGGCCAAGCTTGTGGTTGACCTTTTGTTTAGCCTATAAATAGGCTATGTAATTATCATTTAAACAATTTAGATTTTAATGAAATTTTTATGAACATTGTTCATTTGAGTGAGTTTATCTCCTCTCTATCTTTCGTACGAGTTTCGATTTCGACTTATCAAGCTTTGCTTGTGGCGTCAATCATTTCTCATCCATCAAATTATACCAATGGTTCTTATCTTTTTAGATAACGGGTCTTGGTCCATCATCGAATTCCATCTTTCCACCTTAACGATATAAGAAACGGGGTGACACTGTTATATAGTGTTGAATCTTTCTTAAGTTAAGTTCGTATTTCCATTTCCATCTTCGATTACCATTTTCCACCTTAAACATTATAGAACCCGGGGTGACACATATTTGTGTTGAATCGATTCTCGTTTAAGCTCTTATATCCATTTCCATCAAATTATCATTTATCCATTTTATTTATCTATTTTCATTTCTTTTTCCATCAAACCGAACCATTTCCTGTTTTATTCACTTAAAGCTTCCGTGAATACAATTCATATTTTCTAATTATTTTCCGAAGGCTTGACTCTTCCTCGTAGACGATTGGGCAACCCGCATACTTTTCGACTCCATCCCGAGCCGGCCCGTATCACATATGTTTCATAACATTTTAATAAGTTCACACGGGCATCATTTTCGTATATATGTCATTACCAATCCTTGTAAATGATTTCATATTTCATTTGCAAGTCCTGTAATCAATCAACGGTCATATTTGCACCATGTAATATTGCACAATAGTCAATATTCTCGTGACTTTTCAATTCAGTCCATTTTAAGCCATATGTGCCAAATTCACTATATTCTACTTAATTCTAACATAAAGATACTATATTCTACTTAATTCTAACATAAAGATAAATTCAAACATAATTCATACATAAAATAAAATAGGGTGGTAAGTTCCATATGAACTTACTTGTCCAAAATATGTAAAGTGAATACTTCAAGGACTAATCTACAATTTTAGCTTTTTCCCGATCAACTCCACTTCAATTCGATTCTTGATTTAAACAATCATTTTATATCATCCATCAATACCAAATATCTAAATATTATGTTATGATATGCAGGAACCTATATAAACTTGATTTTTTTGATATCCCAAAAATTCTATATTTTATTCAATTTAGTCCCTGAACTCGGGATAAACATAACTTTCGATTCCTAGCTATGGATTAAAATCCGATTCCACATATTCTCATTAAGGACCTTATACTTTCTATTTCTAACACAATTTCATGATAAGTTTTACATTTATTCATTTTAGTCCTTAATGCAACAAAATTAACAAACAAGCTAAATTAACTTTACAATCTAGTCCATTTTATATTATAAGCTTAAAATCTATCAATTTCAAGCCCAATTCTTTAAGAAATCAACAATGAAAACTTTCTAAAACTTTAGCAGTTTTACAAATTGGTACATGTGCTAGCTAAATTAAGCTCCCATAACCCCAAATTCATAAAATTTACAAGAATATGACTTGAATTAGTTTACCAATCAGTAGTCAAATGTTAAAGGAAAATTTATAGGTTTTCTTCTTCCTTTGGACGACAATTAGATAACCAAATGAGAATTATTCCACTATCTCAACATATATAGCTTGATTAGAACTTAATTAACTAATGTTAATTAACTAAATCTTTAATTACTTTACTTTAATTAACGTTAACATCATTAGTGGAAAAACACATTATCATCCACTATATTTTGAAATAAAATGATCTATTTACCATTTCTAACCTTTGGTTAATTGCTATTTAAATTCTCAAGCCTTTGGTCAATTAAAAACTTATAGTGGTTGGACTTTTACAATTTAATCCCTGAGCCTTAATTAACTATTTAATTGAAAAAATTGCTCGACCAAACTTCAATACATTTTTATATTATACTCATAAATATTAATGTTTAATATTTACAGACCTGATTTATGAAAATGAGGTTCCAAAATCGTATTTTCCAGTACTATTAAAAATCGGGCCATTACAGTTATGTCCATACTTCTTAACTATAAATTTTTATAAATAAATATATTATAACACTATTGTAAATTATTATGTAAATTATTTTTTATAATAAACATTTTGACAATAACTTTAAAAAAAATTAGGATTTAAATAATATAATTTTTTGCTATAACTTTATAAAATACGCATACTTTGTTTTTATAGTATACTTTTTTGGATTTGTAATATAAGAATTGTTTTTCTATAATCATCCCAGAGACCCATATGTGTTCATGTTTATAATATAAAATTTATAACTTAAACTTGTATAAAATAAATTTTAAAAAAATTAAATTTGGGTATAATTACCTGCTTAATTACTCTATTTCTCATCCTCCCCTAAGAATTGAAAAGTGTAACTAGAGTGTTCCAATTATATCCAATTTAGTAAGACTCACTAATTACAATTGCTACTCAAACATGTCTATCTTATATGATTACAAGCAATTACACTCAAATTTAATTATTAAATGAATTTTTAAATATAACTTTAGTAAAATTAAAATATTTTAAAGACTGGATTACAGTGTGAGCTGCTCGAATGAAACATTATTATACTTAAATTCCACTTGCTCGAATTCTATATTCAATCCATGTACACAAATAAAAAGAGTTAATTCATATGTTCACTGTCATTTGAGTAAGCACTAATATCCAATCCATTGAAGGTTTTTTTCTTTATTATTTTAAAGTAATTTATTTAAAATAGTTAGGTCATGTGTTAATTTACAAATCGATTTAATTAAAACTAATATCTAATTCTAAATAATTATAATAAACTTAATTTTTATAATTAATGAAAATTAATTTTTAATAATAATTAAATAAATTATTCGACAGTTACGGGGAGAATACTTATTCATGTGAAAAACCACGATTTTAAAAAATAAATTCCAATTTCAGACCTCTAAATTGGGCTGGCCCGTTTCTCTATTCATAAATTAAAAGAAAAAGTTTTATTATTAATACTTAATAATTTAGTTTTAAACAACAATATTTTTGTATTATTTAAATTTAATCCAGGCCGGCCCAAAAAATGAAAAAACCATCGTGTTTAAGCCCGACCCGGATAGAGTTGAGCCCACATTCTATGCCCGCGTTTTGTCCCCGCGCAAAGTTTCGCGTTCATTCGAATTTCAGTTCCCGTTTCTTCGTAAAAAAAGAAGAAAAAAAAAGTTCCCCTTTCATATTGTTTTCTTGCCATTGTTTCGTTTCTCTCGAAATTCATCGTAAAGAGAGAACAGTTTCATTCTTTGAAATGGAAAATGGAACCGTTTGCTCTAAAAATGGTGGAAGTCCCTCATATCCATAATCAGGTCAGATACTTTATCTTCCTGCATTGCTATTTACTGCACGTTTGCTTCTTGAATTTAAGAAGAACCTTTTCAATATCCGTTTATAACATTGGTTTTTTTTTTTGAGGTAACATTGGTGTTATTTTGATCATTAAATATACACATTATTAATTTATTGAAGTTTTGTTGATGTTAGTTGATTTGCAAGATCAACGGAATTTTCAATTGGATTGGTTTTTCACCGATTAACCAGGTCTGTTTCTCGATCGTGTAACAGCTTTGTTTGTAATTTTCATATATGCCGTTCGATTATTTACTGGTTAATCTTTTAATTGTAATTTGCAACCCGTTTAAAACTAATAATATTTAGTAAACAAAATAAATTATATTAGGTTATTTTACAGCCACAATTTGAGAATAACAGTTTTATGTAATAAATATATTTATTAAAAGTATAGTTTGATTGGAATCTTAAAGTTAAATGATTTTACATAAAAATATATAAAAAATAAAATTACTATCATAGTAATATAATATAATTTATATATAAAAGAGTATTTTAATCATTTCTCAATTGAGTTTGTGCCCGAATAACTCGTGACACCAACTTAATTAAAAGCTTAAATACAGTATAAATATCAATAAAATATATTTAACATTTAATCTAACTAGACAAGGTCAAAGAAAAATACAAAAACATAAATAAAGCAAATAATAATATTTTTCTAGGGAATATTCTATAATAGTCTTCCTGCAATTGAGGTCTCTGGTTGCATAATATAATGTTCTTTCACTATGATCTTTGACCCTTCAGAGAACCTGAAAGACAAGTAGAATAGGTTAGACATTATAAAAAGAAAACTATTTAATTTTTTATACAGTCTATACTCCATAGTAACCTTGAAAAGAACTCTAAAAAGTTAGAGATGAAACACAAAAAAAATTTAAGATTTAAAAGAAAATAAAAGTATTAAAAATATTATATGTTGGAGTAGTAATGTAGTCATTTATTGCATATAGGTTTAAATCAATTTGTTTGGTCTAATATGAAAGCCTGAATTATATAGTAAAAGAAATTGTTGCAAGTGAAATAAAAGAGGGTAATTTTTTTTTAATTTTAATATCTCACTTGTGAATTGTTTGAACTGGTAATGTTTAGGGCCATTAACAAGCTATCCAAAAAGGGTAAGATTAAGCCTCATATGGGCTTCGTTTTGGCTTAGAAACAGGATAAGTACTTCCAATTAGGATTTTTGTTAGGTAATACATTGAACATAATTGATACTTTATAAGCAGTTAGGTGAATAGAATTGTTGCCTAATGTTCATTAAGAAATAATAAGTAAAATAAAACAAAATGAAGGACCACAGAAAAGATATTCCCCACTTTTTCTGGATTATGTTCTACGGACCCACAAGGTGACTTCAGCTATCAATGTTTAAGGACTTAGGGAATGACATTGTCTGATTTAAGAGTTCTTGTGGGGCTGTGGAGGAGCTAGGATATACTTCCTGGATAACTATTTCTTTAAACACAGAAGTATAAGCATTTGGTTATTTATCACAAAAACCAAAGAAAGTTGCATTGTTAGGAATGCCAAATTCATGCTTATGAAATGATCTTCGGTTTCTTGGTTATCTGAAAGTGTTTATGGATAACTTGCAAATATTGACAAGTGAATAGAGCTGTGAATGATCATATAAAGTGGTTTTGGATATTAGCTGATTATTTATTAGGTTGGGTACTGAGTGGTACAAAGTCACTAGCACATTACCCTTTGGATACGGTAAGCTTGTAACTCACTGCTTTAGTTGCTGCTCCCACTTGGATATGGATAAGGGTACCGTCCAGACTCGATCTCTTTGACATCCCTGACTAGGATCTCATAGTGCTGCTTGACTTCCTCAGCTGACTTTCCACCCACAGCTTTAGCAATATTAATCCAGCGGTCAGGAGTGTCCTGGTCATATTTAGCCAGAGCCTTCTCGAACATTTTGTTTTGCTTAGGTGTCCAGGAGGAGTTAGAGCTACGTGAAGAACTGAGAGAATGGGATGCCATTTGATGATAATCCAAATGCAACTATTGAAAACAGAGGATTTATCGACAAGCTCAGGTGAATGGCAGGCTAAAACTTAAAAGAAATATGCCTGTGACTGAATTTGAGAGAAAGGTTGAATAAATTGAAACGATGATGGAAGGGAATAGATAGACTTTCTCTCTCAAAAGGTTACTTCAAGTCAAGGTGCGGTGTGTGAGAGATATCATGATAGAAGCTCCTTATAAGATGGAGGAAAAGTGTAGTGGGGTTGAGCAAGTTGGGTGAATATATCCTTCAAAAGGGTAGAGTATAATGTGACCCGTCCCCTTAGGAACCACAAGATGGAGCAGCACAAAGAACAAGAAGTAAAAGAGAAGAATCAGAATCAAAGGACACTATTGTTTTTTAAACCAAACCGTATTCTTTGATTAGGTCAGTGGCAAGTGGGATTTGCCTTGTTAGTTACTAGTTAGTGAAAAAAAAAATCGGATGTAGAGGCAATTAGCTGTACCAAACTCATCCTCTGTTGCGTTCTAATTATGCATCAATTAACAAACCGGTGGTTGCATTATTAGCTAAAGCTAATGTAATCCATTTCTTTTGGTACGGAAGGGGTTATTGATGATAATTAAAACGTGAGGTCAATAGGACTGAAGTACTAGCAGCTTTGAGTTTTCCTGGACAAGTGCAATAATTTACTTTGTCATATGTCTTTAAAGAAAATTATTGTGTCATAAGCACCTGAAGAATTTTCGTCATGTCTTAGTTGGCCTTTGGTAATGGTTCTAGCAGTTGTTCAGGAACAGACAACTTGTTGCCTTATTATTCAGTCAGAAATTAGCCAGCCAACTTGTATGGCTCCCTTAGCAGTACTTGGCATTGTTCCACGAGTGTGTCGACTAATCCGAGTAAGAATTCCTTCATCTGCAACCAATAAAGGAAAATGATCTTTATTTCTTGATGGTGATATAGCTGTGTAATTATTTGCAGAGCTAAATCTGTATATAGGTAGTTTCATAATGCAACCAGTTCCCAGAAAAAGATAGCAATAGGTAGTTGTCCTTTTGGATAAGGGGCAATCGGTCTCACTTTGTTATGAACAACCCCTTTCTCCTTTTTTTTCCGTGCTGGCTGGGGTAGGGAGAAGCGTTAGCTAGGATGGGCAACTATCTTTAGCAATATCTTAATCTATTTCGACTCGGTTTTGTTTGGACTGAAGTTATAAAGAACAATATGCTTTTCACTTTGTTAAAAATGAAAATTGAAACCCATGAGCTATCTGTCAAAGTTGTTCTTAGTAAAACTTGTTTTAAATAAGAGTTGTTCAACATAGTAATTTTGAATTACAGTTGTTTTAAAGAGGAGTTATTCTTATGTAGCTATTTTTAAACAACAATTATTCCAAACGACAATATATTAAGTGAAGTAGTATTGATACTCATATTAGGTTAACTTTGTTACTTTATTCAGATGCTATAATTTTTTGTAATCTTATTAATTTTTGGAAAGAGATAAAATAGTAGTAACCAATATTAAATATCTACAACATACAAAGTATTATTGTTTTTTGGGCCAATTTTGAGGAGCGGAAGAGGTTGTAGAGAATTTAAACCTTAAATCTGGTGCCAACTTTAAATCCAGTGGCCAAAGCATAATTGCTTAATGTGCTAATTAATGGCCTTTCTGCTCAGCTCTCAAATAAGTGCAACTCTTAACTACTCATTCTGGTTGTGCACCATAAGCACAAGATGCGGAGTTATTCTCTCTTAAAGTTAGAGAAGAAATAGGGCCATAGGGCCATCACCTGCCAGCCGAGTTGTCATGACCATGGAAGCAGCAGAAAAATAGGTTCGCAACACTAATTAATTGAGTCATATACCTTGAGAAAGAGTTGCTTCCATCTTTGGAAATACCATGGTTCTTCATATTGGTCAGCTGGGCAACCATCTATTAATACTGTATAAACCACGAATTGCATAGTTTCAGGCAGATCAAGCTTATGAGTTATGATAGCTTTTGATATCTTTCCGACATGTACTAAGATTTGGCACAATGTTAAGCCGTTATGCAAGCTTGATCTAGAGAAATCACCCTAGTCTAATTGCATCAAGTTCTGTAACACGTGCCTGTCTATTTTATCTTGTTGTTTCCACAGTGAACCATAAATGCATTAGGATTAAGAGGTGATTATGATGCTGGAGGTGAAAATTGTGTTGACGATGAAATAAAGTGCATGAGATTATGTTTAAGTAACAGTCAAAAGTTCACTACCTTAAAGCCAGGCTAGGCTAGCAAATGTTATCAAGGGGATGGCTTAGAATTTAGATTTGTCGTTCTTCTTCTTCTTCTTTTTATTTTTGAATCTGTGCATGTTGTAGTTCTGCAAATTAAACAATCAAGGTCAATCCTGATAGAAAGTATGAAATTTGTCAATCAGAATCCTGCTGGACTGCTACACCAAATCTTGGAAGATCTTCTTGCTATGATTCTTATCATTGGAGGCTTTTTTTTTTTTATCGTTTTCCCCCTCTATGATACACAGATTGCGACCTCTGTTTTTTCCACTCTCTATTATTCCAATCAAGATATGGACTGAATTCTTTCTAAAATGTAAATTACCGCTTGGAATGTGAGGCATATTGATTCTCAACCAAATATAATATCTTGGCAGCTACCCAGAACCTTGCTAGCCGACTGTGTGTGGTGATGGACTGGCCCTTTTGAAAGTGGGACTGTGATCATGTGTTTGTTTCATTGCTAGAATCTAGAAGTTGCTTCCAGACAAAAGAAGGGTACGGAAAACTTTATTTGATTTCTTTACTACTTTAACTTTGAGTACTTAGGTTTAGCTATAATTTCTCACCATATAACTCCATCGTAAAATTGGATCTTTTCACTCTCACTTCACAAATATTTCCTTCCATATTGTTTGGTTAATTGGTGTCAAAGAATAATAGAAGTGTAATTTTGGGCGTTAATCATTGGATGACAGTGGCTTGTGTAAATGTGGGGTGAATATGAACTTGTGTTTCTTTTTTGTACTTTATCTTGCTAAGATTTGAATTCCAAAGTAAAATGGATGGATTCCCCTTTTCTTTTTCCCCCTTGGAAGAGATTGTTCTCATTTTATGGTTGTTATACTCTAATATTTACCTAAAGAAGTGACAAAATTGTCAAAAGATGCCTAGCCTAGCTAGCTAGCCTTTATGATTCCTTTGTGGTTAGATTCTATGTCCAAAGGACATCAATGTCCCCATGCATAAATTTGTATTATATTTGGTTTATAATCTTGTTACTGGGTCAATCAAGTTGTAAAGTTTAACATTTTGGAGCTTGATTATTGAAAGTAAATCCATTATTTTTGCCTAGTCTACATCTGCTATCATAAGCATGGGTACAATACACCTTTTTTAGGGGAATCTTTGCACAAAAGAACAAAGGGTTTTGGTAAATTGTTAATGACAAGTGAGCCTGATTGAGGGAGCAAAGTATCTTTCAATAATCTTTCTTTGCTTTGTCTAAGTTACAAAAGCATAGACGTGTAGTAATAGGGTTCATGCACCAATCAGTAGTGTGTTCATGCATATTTAGACATTAGTCGATGTTAAAAGTTACCAATTTAAGGACTCGTAAGGTGATATATTGATAATGGATCTGTGGCCTGGATAAGTTGGATAAGATATTGAATGGATTATTGTGAGGAGGTTGAGAGACAGTACTTATTGTATTGTCATCAAAGACCATGATAAAACCCAACTGGCAGCAGTACTTTTCGGCCACTTATTTTAGCACTGTGTCTCTGGGTGAATATCTATTTAGGTCAACAGCCTGCGGGCTTAATAGTCTTTTGGGTCTATTTAGGTGTTCTTAAGCTGCAAGTTCCTATTGGGTTTGGCTGTGGTCCAAGGGTTCCGATGTTTCATTTATCATTCTCATCGTGGCCCAGTTTTACCTTTCATTTCCCATTTTGAGGCAAAGCAGCTTGTAACTTGAAATATCAAAGAGAAACTAAGGGCAAAATGTGTGAAGTATTAGAGCAATGTCCGTGCGTGTACATGTGCTTATGTATATAAGACTATTATTAGTTCTGGTCTTGTCATTTTCAAATTCTAAAAAAGTGAAAGGGACCGGCGAATAGCCGTGCTTATAGGTCTTCTTGCAATTATTTTTTTTGGAGGTTGTAACTTGTGGAGGGATTATCTCCATGTGAACAGTGAGTTGGATTTTATTCAGGTTAGCATTTTTTTCATATCAAATTAAAGTATATATATTTTCTTGGAGGTTGCTTATCCTTATATCATAAACGTACATGTATGATACCATTGAAAATAAAATACGGGAATCTAACTTAAAGTTTTTTTATTTTTTTATTTTTTATTTTTTTCATTCATTTGAATGGCTTTTAGAGAAATTTTTTTAGGGCAAGTGTTTGATTGAATTAAGTCAAATTGAGTGAAAAAATTTCAAATTAATCGAGTTGAAAAAATTTCAAATTAATCGAGTTGATGAATCTTATTTTATTACCCTAACGTGATTTGAATTTTTTTTCCAAATTGAGTTGTGTGAAATGAAATTCAAATGTGTTGAGTAAAATAAATTTGTTTGAGTTAAATTAAAAAAATTAAACTGACCATACTGAAATCTTGTTAATATTATGACCAAATTTCGAGTTAAACAACATAAATACCATGTATACTTTGAAATTCTTTTAAAACAAAACAAAACAAAAAATAAGATAATTTATTTGAGAGATTTGATTTGATAAATTACTTGTTCAAGGTCTCAAATTTATCATCTTGGAGTTTTTTTTTTAAAATAATTATAAGTTTAGCATTTGTATATATCTTAAAGATTTTCAATATTTTTTATTTTTTGAAATTATATATATTTATAAAATTTTGGAAAAAATATATTTTATACATATTTCAAAATTTTGTAATTTTTTTTAGAAGGATCAATTTACACATTTTGAAATTGTTGTGGGTATTTTCATCATTTTGTTATTCAAGTTATTTGAATTCTTTGAGTTGTAAAATTCAATTTGAACTTGAAAAATCAAATTATTTATTTGAGTTTATTTGAAAAAACTCTAACTTTGAATAAATTGATTCAATTATCTTGAAATGCAAAAAAAAAAAAAAAATCAATTTTTTGAATTGAATAAAGTTTTTTTACCCGTGAATCTTTATACTTATACCTATGAAACAAATGTGTTGGATGTAAATTTTTTTTTTTTGAGAAAATACTTTATTGGAATTTATTCAAAAATAAAATAACAGAAACAAAAAGAATCAGGTTCGAACTAAATCAGATCCTAATTCAGGCCTAAAAGCAAACAGATGCAGCTTGACCCACTATTACAAAATAAAAGCCCAAAATAAAACAATTTCTAGTTAGATACACCAACTGGCACCTACTTCCGAGAAAGTTCAGCCCTCCTTTGGTTCACCATTGAACGCTAGTGAGGTGCAGTTGGGCTACCAACCTTACTGGCAACTTGTTTGGTTGAGCATTTTAGTGCAACCAAAATCAATTTTCACCACACTGATATTCCAAAAGCCAACTGGAGCTTTCAGCAGCAGTAAGTTCACTGGTGCAGCAGGGGTATTTTTAACAGACAAAAATATCCATACTTTTATTTATTATTTTACCATTTTATCCTTAAAAGTTAAACCAATTTCTTTCTCAATCTTATTTTTTTTCAAATTTGGCAGCCGTAATAATGAAACTTGTTATGTCTTATGTTACTATATTTTTTTTTTATTAAAAATCATTCATTTAGATACTTCAAAATTTGATCCAAGTATGATGTTACTATTTACAAAAATAATATTTATCATTCTTATAAAAGAATATTTAACTATAAAAAATTAAAAATAATTATCATTTATCTAATAAATAATTTAAATTGATTATATAATTCATTAAAATATTTATAATAAAATATTGGAAGATACATTTTAATATTTTATTAAATGAATTTATAAATTCACATATTTTAATAATTTTATATAAGTAAAATAATTTAAAAACTTCTATTATATATCAATTCTAATATGATGTCCTTAATAGTCATTTTTTATTTTCACCTCACCGCTACAGCTGCGTTTGAATCCAAACACACACTCTACCATTGTTTCTAATCTCACTGCTACAATATCCAATCTCACCGCTACAGTAACTAATCTCATCGCCATCGCTGTTTTTAACCTCACCGGAGGTAAACACACCCCCATCCAAACTAAGCCTCAATCATATCGCCTCAGTCGGTCCAGCTTCCAAAAGCTAGCAACTTTCTAAAAACAAACTCTATCAGTTGCTATTATCCCTTCCAGATCCTTCCACAGTATTCCTTTTCAGTCAGGTTCTCTTGGTCTTCTTCTTCATATGGCTTTAGTGACAAAGTTTGGTACTCTTCATTCTAGGTAATCTTCCCTATCCCTTTTCAAACTTTCAGTGGCCAGAACATGTGCAAGAGCGTTTGAAGATTTGGGCACATGCTTAAACTAGATCTTTTGAAATCCCCATTTTATTTGTTGAATGTTTCATATAATAGCTCCTATTTCTAATTTATCTTGAAGATCTGACTGACATTTTTTTTATTGTCCTTGCATCGCCTGTAACACCCCCTACCCGTATCCATTGCTGGAATAAAGTATGAGGCATTACCGAGGAGTACGGAATACTCACAGACAATTTAAGCCATTTATCGCTCAAATATCGAAATTGACTATAAAAGTTTCTTTACACATATAGTGCACTTGAGGTGCACCATTCCATAATTATGAATGAACACATTTATCAAACATATGTCATGTTCTTATATATATCATAGTCTCATATTTCCATGTATCAATTACCATCATTTCCTCGTATTTCGACAAATACGTGTAACAATTCATAAACATGCAATTCACTAACTCTTCCTGCCAATCACAATTTAAAGTGACAAATCACTTATTGAGCTCAATTTCAATGTTCACTACAAATTTGGATGTACGTATCCACCAATAAATTCCATGTACAGGTATCATCATCTCATATTTCCACATACATTACTTTGCACATTATGAACTCAAATAACATATACAAGACATACCAATGTATTTCAAATACGTTTTCATAATATTTCATTTAGAATTAAGATTATTTCATATTAGAACTCTTCTCATTAACTCATTTGGAATACCAATTCATACAGATAATAGACTCAATGATGTACAAATATATAATCACAAATGAACTCATTCGTCAACCAAGTTCTACGTTCATGTCTCATCAACTCGTATTTCCTTATATCTCATAATATATACCATGATTTCCATTCCCTTGATATTTTTCCATATTTATCCCGTTGAATTTCTTGGAATTTTCGATGGATTTTCAGAGGTACACTTTAGTGTACAAATCCAGGTCTGTCAATTTATGTTCATGTGCGCACATTTCCATTTCAGAGAGCACACTCCCGCGAACCTCATCCTTACAGCGGGATTACCAGTCCAGGCTAAATCCTCTGTAAGAGAGCACACTCCCGCGAACCTCATCCTTACAGCAGGACTACCAGTCCAGGCTAAATCCCCTGTAATATAAACTCATAGAGTATTGTCGGGATTACCAGTCCAGGCTAAATCCCCTGCAACGACAATTACTCTAATGAGCTTGGATCTGAATTACCAGTTCAGGCTAAATTCAGACCCTAATTCGGATTACCCGTCCGGGCTAAATCCATTTTCCACATATTCTTCGGGAGGGCTATATCAGGATCACCCGTCCGGGCTAGATCCTTTTCACACATATTCTTCGGGATGGCTATATCGGGATAGGATCACCCGTCCGGGCTAGACCCTTTTTACCGTCAATTTCCTTTTCAGAGATCCATTGAATTTTCCTTTCATTCAACCGGGATTTCTTCCCCTTTTTATCAAATATATCAATGTTTCGTCAACTTTCATACAATGAACATTCAAATTATATTCATATCAATAACATACATTTCAAGCATTTAAGAATATAATTCAAGTTACATGAACTTACAATTCGATTTTTATACCATAACGATAATCTTAGTTTCATAATAAATATTTGAAATAAAACATTATATCATTTCTACCTCAACGTTTATCAATTATAATCGAGCATGTGATCAATTTATACACAAGTCATTCATTTATTATTTTTCCTCCTCCTCCTCTCCATCCACATCCTTAGTATAAACAATACACTTGTAAGTAACATTATCTATAATTTTCACTATTTACTTATGTGAATATTCAAGCTGTCCATCCGTGTCATAGTCACTAAATTATTTTTATCTTGAGCTACAGAACTCCAAATTAAGTTCCGTAAATTTTATTTGAAACTAGACTCACATATCTTCTTACCATAATATTTCCAGAATTTTTGGTGTGGCCAATTAGTACAGTTTATTAGTTAAGTTCTCCCCTGTTACACAGTCCTACTGCTCTGACCTCTCTTTACTAAAAATCAATTATCTCCTAGTACAATTTTCATATAGTGTTTCCGATTATTTCTAATGAAAATAGGTTCACTAAGGAATACAGACATATAAATTATAACTCATAATTCTTTTTGTACAATTTTTAGTGAATTTCTAAAGTAAGAACAGGGGCTCACGAAGTTATTCTAAACCAGTCGTACCAAAATTTAAATATCTCAAAGTAGACTTCCTTTGCTTGTTCTGTTTCTTTTATATGAAAATAGACTCAACAAGCTTTAATTCTATATCTCACTCAACTTCTAATTCAATTTATACCATTTTTGATGATTTTTCAAAATTAGACAACTGTTGCTGTCCAAAACTGCTTTAGTATAACATGTTGATTTCTATTTTGTCTCAAATTCCACATTTCATACAATTCAATCCTTGCTCAATTAACCCCTAAATTGAGCTAATTTTCTCATTTAATACTTTTCTCTATAATTTTAAACTACTTCATAACCTTTGAAAATCAGAATTTTAACACTAGGCCTTAATTTCAACTCTTTCACAATTAGGTCCTAAAACTTATTTTCATCAATTTTACTTGATAAAATCATCATATAACAAAATTAAAGCTTCAATTCAATATTTATCCATCATATTCTTCCAGCACTAATCCACATCAACTTTAAAAATTAGCCATAGAATCAAAAACTAATGACATAGTAAGTTGGACCCAATTGTAAAAGTCTAAAAACATAGAAATTTCAAGGAGAAAGCAAGAATTAAACTTACATGAAGCTTGAGTATGAAAACTAGCTTGAAACTCTCTCCCATGGCTGTTTTTCAGTTGAAGAAAATGAAGAGAAATGAAGAGAATTCTAGATATTCCAATTTGGTCCCATTTTTATTTAACTAATTTTGGCAATTTTCCAATTTTGCCCTTATTTCACCCATTTCCTGATTTTTCTCAGCTATTGCCGCCCAAAATATCTCCTTTGGCTTATTTTCACTTTAGGTCCTTCCTCATTTGACAATTAATCTATTTAATCCTTCTAGCAACTTTTACACCTTTTTCAATTTAGTCCTTTTTATTTAATTAACCACCCAAACGTCAAAATTTTCTAACGAAATTTTAATACTAACTTATTGTGTAACATCCTGTTTTAGGGGTCATTTGCCATACGATTGTTACTGTGGATTTTTCCTGATTAAATGCATATATTATGGATTAGCTAAAATCCCGAGTTAGTCGGGTATAGGGTTAAGAAGGTTCCTTAAGTACTTGGGATGAAAAGGCTAAGTGTATAAGCCTTATTATTAATTTGGGGCGAATTTTGACACAAGGGCATGGCTGGCGGAGTGGTTAGGGAGCTGCTAAGAAGGCTAGAAGGTGCGACTAGGCGAGGGTTCGAGTCGCGTGGAGGAAGTTTTATTTTTGGCGCTGAAGGAGTGTTAGGCGAAGGAGGGTTTAAATAATAATTGTAGCAGGCTTGTGGCATATTGAATGCCCTGGCCGAGTGGCGTGGGGGCGTGATGTCCGATTGCTACCTCAAGGACCCGAGTTCGAGTCCTGACAATAGCGCAAGGAGAGTTTAATTTTGGTTTTGGCGTCGACGCGAAGGAAGGCTCAAAAGGAATTTGAGATGGGTTCATGTCACAATTGATGCCTTGGCATAGTGGCCAGGGGCGTAAAGGTTCATTGCAGCTCGGGGTCGCACGTTCGAGCACCGTTGGGGATGCGCGAGCATTTTTATTTGCTTAGCATTATCAGTGAAGCATAGGTTTAAAAGAAAGTTTTGCTGGATCACGTCATGAAACGCCAGTAGTCGAGTGGTTGAAGCGTGGGGGATTCTGCCTCAGGTCTCGCGTTCGAGACCCGAGGGTGGCGCATGAACGTGCTTTTTGTTTTTTTTCGTCTCTGGCATTAATGCGTGCAGGAGCCCAGGGACCGAGTGTTTAAAAGGGTATTTTCCGACGCATTATGTCATGAAAGTCAAACTGGCCGAGTGGCTGAAGCTTGGAGAGGATTGCCTCGGGTCCGGGGTTCGAAACCCATGCGCAGCGCCTGGAAGCATTCTTTTTGCTATGGCCGGCGTGTTTTGGGTAATGGCATGCACATGCACGCGTGAAAACAAGCTGGAGGGCTGCCCTTCTTTTGTTCTTTTTTTATATATATTATTATCATTTATTATTACTTTGTAGTTATAAGATGTGTGGGTTAAATTCTTTTTATTTAGCTTTTGTTGGAGCATGGGAGGCTAATAAACAATAAATTGCATGTTTCTATGATGATAGGCAATTCTACAAAACAAGAGGAGCATGGCCGGCCTAATGTTGTGGCAAAAAGAATCACCATTTGGAAATATGGCCAAATGCATTGCTTTGCTTTCTCCTTCTCTCCCTTTGTGGTAGCCGAATGTGCATGAAAAGGGGGAGGAGGCCTCAACATTCGGTTTTGAGAGCTTTGGAGGTGCTGAGATTTCTTAGTTTGGTCCTATTTCCCTTCAAGCTGTTACTTGGCCAAGTTCTCGAAATTTCTTTCTTCTCTTCTCCCTTTGTGGTAGCCGAATGTGCATAGAAACCGGGGGGGAGGGGGGGAGTCGGCAAGCTTGGAAGGCTTTGACCCTTGCATTTAGTGCCAAGCCGAAATCTCCATCAACATTTGAAAGTCGAAAACTTGACTTGTAAACCCTCTCTTCCTGCGTCTCTCCTTATCTTCTTAAGTGCCGAAATCAAGGTGGTTTTAAGGACAAGCCGAATCTTCTGGCAAGGGATTATTTTTTTTTCTTTCCTTGGGACGATTTGAGTAGCGCCGACCCTCTGCTATCCCTCTTTTAATATTTCTTCAAATTGTGATAATCGAAATATTGACTTATTTTTTTTATTATTTTATTTGTTCCATATGATAGCCGAAACCTCTAAACACCAAAAGGAGTGCCGAATCATGGTGTTTAAAGGGCAAGTCAGTCGTTAAGGTAAGGGGCAGCAAACTCTTTGGTTGTGAATACATGCTAGGGCCGAATGGCCTTTGGTCTCTAAATGAATACTAAAACCGATTTCAGGGAAGGCTATAGCCGAATGCTGTGAATCTTCGAGATTTGGTTGGTGACTAAGTTGGTGTAAGGAGTAATACGGGGACACGTTTCGGGACTTTTGTAATATTGCGTAGCTACGGGATTTCTTTTTAGACCTCCGAATAAATAGGTGTGTAAGCTCTTACACACGTTATTAGTATAAACTGTTATTTGATGATATTAATAACCTCTCATGTGGTAACTTTGCCTAGTGGGCATAAGCTTGGTTTTCGGGTAAGTCCCCTATTACTCGATTTACGATATATGTTGTACATGCCATTATATGCTGTGAAATGCTATGCTATATACGATTGCATGATATATGGGATCATGATACTTGTGATATGAGCATGATGATGGTGGGATTGATGAGAGGGAGTAATATTCGTGTCGACGGACACCAGTGTTTTGGTAACACATTGTGACTACGGTCACCAGAGGTTTGGTACCTCCAGAGGTTTGGCACCTCATAGCGTCTCGTCCCTGTGGCTTAGTGCCACCGTGGGTTGGCCCTACATTTGAGATACGGGATCGACGCCAGTGATTTGGTATCACACGATGGGTTGGCCCCATCATTTGATTGTGACTTCGGGTCACCAGTGGTTTGGCACCACCAGTGGTTTGGCACCACACGTATTGACAGGTATCGTGACTATAAGTCACCAGTGGTTTGGCACCACCAGTGGTTTGGTACCATACGGGGTAGAAAAGGAGCATGGATGGCTAGGTTGGGTTGCATATTTGCATGTCATACTAATATCTTGTGTATGAGTGTTATTTCCGGGTTGGGGATTTACACACTGAGTCTTTGTGACTCACCCCTTCCCATATCATCTTGCAGGTGAGTAGAGCGCGGATGCGGAGCCGAGGAGAGCTCGAGGCGGCCATGTTGGTTTTGTGGACTCGAAATTTTATTTTGCCCCGCTTTAAGTTTATTATTCACTACAATTCGATTGGGTTGTAATATGGCCGCTTATTATTGTTTTGGATGCTTAGGTAGTTGCTTTTACTTTACTATATAACTGATGAACTTATGAACTGTTAAGCAAATCGGCTAAAAGTAACTCTTTCAAAATAAGTACTCGTACGTGTTTTCAAAAAATGTTACCATCGGGTAACGGAATTTTCTAAGCTATTGATCACTCTAATGATCTAAAATTTAAATGATTAAATGGTTTTAAAAGGAAGAATGGATTTTCAACTCAATCGGATTTATCAAATCAACCCACTTGAGTTTTAGCAAATACCGTTTTATACCCTTAACAATTTTTTTTTTTAAATTTTCTACTATTAGTCCAAACCTTTCAAACTCATTTTTACTCTGTGACATACCCGATCCGGTCATGGCTTGTGGGCCGGGTTTGGGGTGTTACATTTTGGTATCAGAGCCAGGTTCAAAACTCGGCTGTGAGGGCCTAATGCCTAAAAATATTTTTCTAGATAGGCTTTTGAAAACCTCTATTAAAATGGTTTTGGATGAACAACATGGCGTCGAGTCTCCGGCACCGATCCGCTCCCGTAAGTATCTCTAATCTATGTATGAATGATTATCTGTAAAGGTGTAGAAATGGGACGTAGATAGTATGAAAGGTATGTGAACTCTAGGGCTAGTTACCCCAAACAATCGCATAAGATTCTAATTGCCTAATTAAACAAACCCATGACTAAGTCACCGAGTTAAGGTGTGGTAACCCTTGTACGCATGTCTAGGATTGGATCCGGAAGAGCTTGGTATTTAAGTGGTCTTAGCGACTCACCTCCTCTTCGCGGGAATCCTACCTGGTGCGTAGCTTTGGTTCACCCAAACCGTGAGGACTTGTTCATGGGCTAAACCCTATTATTAAAACCCGAAAGGGAATTAGCCGCATTTTATAAAAACTCTAGTTTTAAGGACTTCCCTCAAACTGTAAGATTTATATTACAAAAATTCTCTTGATTTATGGACATTTTAAAATACCCTTAGTAGTAAATTACAAAAATACCCCTAGTTTTAAAATCTAAGCTACCCCAAAATTTTAACAAAATTTTCTTATACCCAAGGTCCCTAAATTGCAAAATATAAAAAATGTCGTGATTTTGGAAAATTACGAAATTGCCCTTAAATTGCAAATTACCAAAATGACCCTGATTTTCAAAGTTTTGCAACACTACCAATTTGGGAAGACAGTTTTTCAAAAAGAACCCCAAGTTTTGCAAATTTTTAAATTTCCCTTGATTTGTCAAGATTTACAAACTTACTTTGTTTTATTACCAAAATACCCCTGTAGGGTAAATGACGAAAATACCCCCGGGTTAAGAAATGGGTCAAAAAGAGTGATGGAATAAGTGAATGTGTATCTTCGAATTACGATAGAAGACTTGAAACTTGGTTGATCGAAAGAACAACTTCTTAATTTCGCCCATAAGATTCTTTGCTAATAATCAGTGGAACATTGACTAACTCATAAAACTTTTTAAGACAGATTGCGCTATAAGAAATGAGTTCTAGAGGTCGCGGCCGTCGAGGACGCGGTAGAGGTCGGATGGCCATGACAGAACCAGTTAGGTCAGGCCAAGGATCGGATAATGAAATACCACCTCCACCACCACCCCCAGCTTTTGATGATGGACATCGGGATCAGACAGGAGGTGAGTCGGTATCGCAGGCTATGCTGCGTGTTTTAGAAATGATGGCTGAGACCAGTAGAGGTACAGGAGCTCGGAAGTCTGTATCTGAGCGGCTTCGATCCAACAGAGCTGAAGTATTTCGGGGTGTGTCAGGTGTCGCACCCAGTACGGCCGAGTATTGGTTAGAATCGACGGAGAGGATCATGGATGATCTTGATTTGACAAATGAGGAGAAGCTGAAAGGAGCCGTGTCGCTTCTAAAAGATGAGTCATACCAGTGGTGGCTCACAGTTCGAGATGGTGCTATAGCGGATGACCTTACTTGGGAATACTTCAAAGCTACTTATCAGAAGAAGTATGTGGGCACCAACTACACTGATACCCAGAGGAAAGCTTTTCTGGGATTAGTGCAAGGAAATAAGTCAGTATCTGAGTATGAGGCAGAATTCCTGAGGCTGAGCCGCTATGCTAAGGGAGTTGTGGCAACTGAACACGATCGTTGTGTCCGCTTTGAAGACGGACTTAGGGATGATTTAAGGTTGTTGATTGCTCCGCAACAGGTGCGTGAATTTGCTGTTCTGGTAGAGAAGGCCAAGGTAGCTGAAAAGGTCAGAGAGTCAGTGAGACAGAACTATGATAGGAACAAGCAGAAAAGAGGTGTTGGGTCATCTGGATCGGGAAATAGTGCACAAAAGAGGGCCAGGCAGAGTGGGCCGAATCAAGCTGGAAGGACCATGGCTACTAACCAGAGACCGGCTTAGTGCAATCGCTGTGGGAAGTCGCATTGGGGAGGTTGTTACACCGGTGAGAGAGGTTGCTTTGAATGTGGATCTCCGGATCACCGTGTAAGGGATTGTCCTCGGAAGTTAGCAAGGAATCAGCCAGAGGGTCAGAACCATACTCCAGCAAGAAATGTGGGACCACCGCAGAGGGGTCGTGGTAATGGTAGAGGAGGCAATGGTCCTAATCGAGGTCGCGGAATTCAGGGCAGAGGAGCAGGCAACACCGAAGCTAGGCAGCCTGGCTTAGTCTACGCAGCGAGGCGTCGCGAGGAGGGTGACGCACCGGACGTCATCACCGGTACGTTCCTAATTTTTGGTCTTCCCTATGTTGCATTGATTGATGTGGGTTCGACGCATTCATACATTGCTAGTAGTGTGGTAGAGACCATGAACTTGGATTTTGAGACTGCTTCTAGCGAGATGACTGTAATTAGCCCTCTAGGACACTCTGTGGTAGTGAACAAGCTATATAGAGATATACCCCTAGAACTCCAAGGGGTAGTGTTTGTGGCTGATCTGATGGAACTGTCGTTTGGGGAGTTCGACCTAATTCTTGGAATGGACTGGCTGGTTAAGTATCAGGCAAGGTCGGATTGCGCCGCTAAGCGCATGACTCTAAGGACGAATGAGGATGATGAAGTGTTCATGATAGGTGACAGAAGAGACTATCTATCCAATGTGGTGTCTGCCTTGAAGGCCGAGAAAATGATGAGAAAAGGGCATGAGGCCTTGTTGGTTCGAATTTATGCCTTGGAGGCTAAGGAGTCAGCAGTTGAGAAGGTCCGAACGGTAGGGGAATTCGCTGATGTGTTTCCAGAAGAACTCCTGGGTCTGCCTCCAGATCGGGAAGTTGAGTTCGATATAGACTTGTTGCCCAGAACGACACCTGTGTCCATAGCACCCTACCGAATGGCACCAAAGGAGTTGGTGGAGCTGAAGGCTCAAATTCAGGAACTCTTGGATAGAGGATTCATTCGACCTAGTATATCTCCGTGGGGAGCACCTGTGCTGTTTGTCAAGAAGAAAGACGGGTCAATGCGGATGTGTATCGACTATCGTCAGCTTAACAAGTTAACGATCAAAAACAAGTATCCGTTGCCTCGGATTGATGACCTGTTTGATCAACTGAAGGGTGCATCGGTGTTCTCGAAGATAGATCTTAGGTCGGGCTATCATCAACTTAAGGTGAAGGAGGCTGATGTGCACAAGACGGCATTTCGTACCCGGTATGGGCATTACGAGTTCTTAGTGATGCCGTTTGGGTTGACCGACGCGCCAGCAGCGTTCATGGACTTAATGAATAGGACGTTTCAGCAATACTTAGATCAATTTGTCGTGGTATTTATAGACGACATATTGGTTTACTCAAAGACGGAGGAGGAGCATGATAGGCATTTGCGTGTAGTTCTACAAGTGCTGAGGGAGGAGTAATTGTATGCCAAATTCAGTAAGTGCGAATTTTGGCTTAGAGAGGTGACTTTTTTGGGTCACGTGGTGTCAGCTGAAGGGATTAGAGTGGACCCCCGCAAGGTTGAAGCGGTGTTGGATTGGAAGCCGCCTAGATCAGTGGCGGAAATTCGAAGTTTTCTGGGTCTGGCCGGGTACTATCGAAGATTTGTGGAAGGATTCTCTTTAATCACAGCACCGTTGACTAAGCTATTAAGGAAAGGAGTCCCATTTGTTTGGTCAGAGAAACAGCAAGAAAGTTTTGACAAGCTAAGAAAGATTCTAACGGAAGCTCCCGTTTTGGTACAGCCTGAGGCAGGGAAGTTGTTCACGGTTTATTGTGATGCGTCCCATAATGGTTTGGGATGTGTGTTGATGCAGGAAGGGAAGGTAGTGGCCTATGCATCCCGTCAGCTAAGATCGCATGAGGTCAACTATCCGACTCACGACTTGGAGTTAGCGGCGGTGGTCTTCGCTTTGAAAATATGGAGGCATTACTTGTATAGAGAGAAATCAATCGTCTATACGGATCATAAAAGTCTGAGGTATCTTTTGACGCAAAAGGACCTAAATTTGAGACAACGCCGATGGATTGAACTGTTAAAGGACTACGACTGTTCAATTGAGTACCATCCAGGCAAGGCTAATGTGGTGGCTGATGCGTTGAGCCGAAAGGTCGTGACAGACTTAAGGGCGATGTTTGCTCGTCTCCGTTTGTACGACGATGGAAGTCTTTTGGCAGAGCTGCAAGTTAAGCCAACTTGGATCGAGGAGATTAAGGAAAAGAAATTAGAGGATGACAGTTTAAATACGCGGAGGTTGCAAGTTCAAGATGGTGGTTTGGAAGGGTATAGTTTGACTGGTGATAGTGTGTTGTGTTTTCAAGGACGGCCTTGCATGCCGAATGATGTGGGCTTGAGGCAAAGAATTCTGCAGGATGCACATAGTAGCCCATACGCTATGCATCCTGGAGGTAGCAAGATGTATGGAGATTTACGGAAGCAGTTCTGGTGGCCAGGGTTGAAGCGTGAGGTGACTGAATTCGTGGGAAGGTGTCTCACGTGTCAGCGAGTAAAGGCTGAACATCAGTTGCCATCTGGGTTACTCCAACCCGTGAAGATTCCTCAGTGGAAATGGGAGAGGATCACTATGGACTTCGTCAGTGGGCTACCCCTCACGCCCAGCAAGAAGGACACAGTTTGGGTGATCGTGGACCGTCTGACCAAGTCAGCTCACTTCATTCCAGTAAGAGTGGATTACTCGCTCCAGAAGTTAGCTAAGTTGTATGTGGTGGAGATAGTGAGGTTGCATGGCGTGCCAGTATCGATCATCTCAGACAGAGATCCCAAATTTACGTCGAGGTTTTGGAGAGTACTGCATCAGGCCTTGGGTACACGGTTGGATTTCAGTACAGCATTCCATCCACAGTCTGACGGGCAGTCAGAGAGGGTCATCCAGATTTTGGAGGATATGTTAAGAGGCTGCGTTTTGGACTTCAGAGGTAGTTGGGAAGAGTTTTTGCCGGTAGCTGAGTTCGCATACAACAATAGTTATCAGGCAAGCATTAAGATGGCACCTTATGAAGCGTTATATGGTAGGAGGTGTCGCACGCCTACTTGCTGGACAGAGTTGGGTGAGCGACGGATGTTAGGACCGGAATTGGTTGCAGAAACTGAGGATAAGGTGAAGAAGATCCAAGCTCGGTTGAAAGAAGCCTCGGATAGGCAAAAGTCTTATGCTGATCTCAAACGGAGGGACATAGAATTTGCCGTAGGAGACGAAGTTTTTCTGAAGGTCTCACCATGGAAGAAAGTGTTAAGATTTGGGAGAAAGGGTAAGTTAAGTCCAAGGTTCATTGGACCGTTTAAGGTATTGAGACGAGTGGGACCAGTGGCTTATCAGCTCGAGTTACCTACAGAACTGAGTCAGATTCATGATGTGTTCCATGTCTCCATGCTTAGACGCTATCGTTCTGATCCATCACACGTCTTGGCAGTTGAAGAAGTTGAGGTGAGTCCAGATTTGACGATGGAAGAGGAACCTGTGCAGATCCTAGACCGGGACGTAAAAGTTCTGCGTAGGAAGTCAGTTCCCTTAGTGAAGGTCCTATGGCGGAATCATGGCGTGGAGGAAGCTACGTGGGAGCCCGAGGATGCGATGCGGCAACAATACCCCCAACTTTTCTGACCCAGGTAATTTCGAGGACAAAATTATTTTTAAGGGGGGTAGAACTGTAACATCCTGTTTTAGGGGTCATTTGCCATATGATTGTTACTATGGATTTTTCCTGATTAAATGCATATATTATGGATTAGCTAAAATCCCGAGTTAGTCGGGTATAGGGTTAAGAAGGTTCCTTAAGTACTTGGGATGAAAAGGCTAAGTGTATAAGCCTTATTATTAATTTGGGGCGAATTTTGACACAAGGGCATGGCTGGCGGAGTGGTTAGGGAGCTGCTAAGAAGGCTAGAAGGTGCAACTAGGCGAGGGTTCGAGTCGCGTGGAGGAAGTTTTATTTTTGGTGCTGAAGGAGTGTTAGGCGAAGGAGGGTTTAAATAATAATTGTAGCAGGCTTGTGGCATATTGAATGCCCTGGCCGAGTGGCGTGGGGGCGTGATGTCCGATTGCTACCTCAAGGACCCGAGTTCGAGTCCTGACAATAGCGCAAGGAGAGTTTAATTTTGGTTTTGGCGTCGACGCGAAGGAAGGCTCAAAAGGAATTTGAGATGGGTTCATGTCACAATTGATGCCTTGGCATAGTGGCCAGGGGCGTAAAGGTTCATTGCAGCTCGGGGTCGCACGTTCGAGCACCGTTGGGGACGCGCGAGCATTTTTATTTCCTTAGCATTAAAGCATTAGGGATCAGTGAAGCATAGGTTTAAAAGAAAGTTTTGCTGGATCACGTCATGAAACGCCAGTAGTCGAGTGGTTGAAGCGTGGGGGATTCTGCCTCAGGTCTCGCGTTCGAGACCCGAGGGTGGCGCATGAACGTGCTTTTTGTTTTTTTTCGTCTCTGGTATTAATGCGTGCAGGAGCCCAGGGACCGAGTGTTTAAAAGGGTATTTTTCGACGCATTATGTCATGAAAGTCAAACTGGCCGAGTTGCTGAAGCTTGGAGAGGATTGCCTCGGGTCCGGGGTTCGAAACCCATGCGCAGCGCCTGGAAGCATTCTTTTTGCTATGGCCGGCGTGTTTTGGGTAATGGCATGCACATGCATGCGTGAAAACAAGCTGGAGGGCTGCCCTTCTTTTGTTCTTTTTTTTATATATTATTATCATTTATTATTACTTTGTAGTTATAAGATGTGTGGGTTAAATTCTTTTTATTTAGCTTTTGTTGGAGCATGGGAGGCTAATAAACAATAAATTGCATGTTTCTATGATGATGGGCAATTCTACAAAACAAGAGGAGCATGGCCGGCCTAATGTTGTGGCAAAAAGAATCACCATTTGGAAATATGGCCAAATGCATTGCTTTGCTTTCTCCTTCTCTCCCTTTGTGGTAGCCGAATGTGCATGAAAAGGGGGAGGAGGCCTCAACATTCGGTTTTGAGAGCTTTGGAGGTGCTGAGATTTCTTAGTTTGGTCCTATTTCCCTTCAAGCTGTTACTTGGCCAAGTTCTCGAAATTTCTTTATTCTCTTCTCCCTTTGTGGTAGCCGAATGTGCATAGAAACCGGGGGGGGGAGGAGTCGGCAAGCTTGGAAGGCTTTGACCCTTGCATTTAGTGCCAAGCCGAAATCTCCATCAACATTTGAAAGTTGAAAACTTGACTTGTAAACCCTCTCTTCCTGCGTCTCTCCTTATCTTCTTAAGTGCCGAAATCAAGGTGGTTTTAAGGACAAGCCGAATCTTCTGGTAAGGGATTATTTTTTTCTTTCCTTGGGACGATTTGAGTAGCGCCGACCCTCTGCTATCCCTCTTTTAATATTTCTTCAAATTGTGATAATCGAAATATTGACTTATTTTTTTATTATTTTATTTGATCCATATGATAGCCGAAACCTCTAAACACCAAAAGGAGTGCCGAATCATGGTGTTTAAAGGGCAAGTCAGTCGTTAAGGTAAGGGGCAGCAAACTCTTTGGTTGTGAATACATGCTAGGGCCGAATGGCCTTTGGTCTCTAAATGAATACTAAAACCGATTTCAGGGAAGGCTATAGCCGAATGCTGTGAATCTTCGAGATTTGGTTGGTGACCAAGTTGGTGTAAGGAGCAATACGGGGACACGTTTCGGGACTTTTGTAATATTGCGTAGCTACGGGATTTCTTTTTAGACCTCCGAATAAATAGGTGTGTAAGCTCTTACACACGTTATTAGTATAAACTGTTATTTGATGATATTAATAACCTCTCATGTGGTAACTTTGCCTAGTGGGCATAAGCTTGGTTTTCGGGTAAGTCCCCTATTACTCGATTTACGATATATGTTGTACATGCCATCATATGCTGTGAAATGCTATGCTATATACGATTGCATGATATATGGGATCATGATACTTGTGATATGAGCATGATGATGGTGGGATTGATGAGAGGGAGTAATATTCGTGTCGACGGACACCAGTGTTTTGGTAACACATTGTGACTACGGTCACCAGAGGTTTGGTACCTCCAGAGGTTTGGCACCTCATAGCGTCTCGTCCCTGTGGCTTAGTGCCACCGTGGGTTGGCCCCACATTTGAGATAGGGGATCGACGCCAGTGATTTGGTATCACACGATGGGTTGGCCCCATCATTTGATTGTGACTTCGGGTCACCAGTGGTTTGGCACCACCAGTGGTTTGGCACCACACGTATTGACAGATATCGTGACTATAAGTCACCAGTGGTTTGGCACCACCAGTGGTTTGGTACCACACGGGGTAGAAAAGGAGCATGGATGGCTAGGTTGGGTTGCATATTTGCATGTCATACTAATATCTTGTGTATGAGTGTTATTTCCGGGTTGGGGATTTACACACTGAGTCTTTGTGACTCACCCCTTCCCATATCATCTTGCAGGTGAGTAGAGCGCGGATGCGGAGCCGAGGAGAGCTCGAGGTGGCCATGTTGGTTTTGTGGACTCGAAATTTTATTTTGCCTCGCTTTAAGTTTATTATTCACTACAATTCGATTGGGTTGTAATATGGCCGCTTATTATTGTTTTGGATGTTTAGGTAGTTGCTTTTACTTTACTATATAACTGATGAACTTATGAACTGTTAAGCAAATCGGCTAAAAGTAACTCTTTCAAAATAAGTACTCGTACGCGTTTTCAAAAAATGTTACCATCGGGTAACGGAATTTTCTAAGCTATTGATCACTCTAATGATCTAAAATTTAAATGATCAAATGGTTTTAAAAGGAAGAATGGATTTTCAACTCAATCGGATTTATCAAATCAACCCACTTGAGTTTTAACAAATACCGTTTTATACCCTTAACAAATTTTTTTTTTTAAATTTTCTACTATTAGTCCAAACCTTTCAAACTCATTTTTACTCTGTGACATACCCGATCCGGTCATGGCTTGTGGGCCGGGTTTGGGGTGTTACATATTGACATTCCGTAAATATTCATAAAAATACTTATGACTCGGTTTATAACACCGAGATCTCGATACCTCTTTTTCTTGATTTCTTGACCAAATAAATCTTTATAAAACATAATTTACTATTTTAAAAATATTTTAAAAGCTACATTTGACTTGTAAATATTAAATAATATGGTCTACGAGTTCATTTTTCAGATTTGGTGGTCTCGAATCACTATTTCTGACACCACTGAAATTTGGGCTATTACATCGCCTTCCACTACCGTTTCTCGGAGTCTCAACTGTATTCCCAATGATAACATTTGAAGGCATGCATGACCCTCTGTCGCAAACAGGGACGCAACCTCAATGTAGAGAATCGTTTTTGAGGTAATTATCTCATCCGATGCTTTTCTGGCAACAACTCCTGAACCCAATTTGTCATGTGTTTGATTGAATGAGGCATCAAAGTTGATTTTAATCAACAAATCAATTGGAGGGTTACATTCTTCATTTCCTTTCAATTTGGTAATCTTTCTTTCTTCAATCCCTTCTAGTTTACGAATATACCGAACTACCCATTCACCTATTTCCTTCCTATTGGACTGTTTCCTTTCATGCACTAATTGGTTTTTGTTTGTCCATATAGTCCATATGGAACAACAGAATGTCCTTACACTAATTGTCTGTACTTCTGAAAATCTAGGTAATCCACTCCCAATAATTCGTAACTAAGTTTGATAATATCCAGTTGAGATATAAATGAACCCATACTTCCACTGATGTAGGACAGTCTCGAAAAATATGAATGAGATCTTCTACTGCACCTTCGCATCTGGGACAAAGCGCATTCACCACCAACCTTTTAGAAATAAATTAGTCAAAGTAGGAAGAAAATACCAAGAAGTTTTCCATAGCATAATTTTAATTTTAAATGGGATCTGTAATTTCCATAAGTTCTTGTAGAAATTAGTGTTGTCATCTCGTGTTAAATTTGTATTTGAGAAAAAACCATTTCCATGTAATAGTTTATAGGCACTTCGAACAGAAAATTCCCTAGACAACTCACCCCTCCAAACAGTAAGTCATCGTGAGCTTATTGTGCTAAAGGAGTTTGGAGGATCATAGTCGCAACTTCCTCTAAAAAGGTACTATTGATCAGATTTGCTTTTCACTTCTTATTAATATTATTAATTAAGTCCGAAACCCAAACTAGTTCCTCATTACCAACTGACTCGTTAATTTTGTAACAGGCAAAGCCAAAAAGCCACGCATCACTTGGAATGGAAATTCTTTCCCTTAAACCGACTCTTCAACACAACCCACTTTGCAATAGCTCTTTAGCAGCCCACACGCTCTTCCAAGTAAGCGAAGGTAAATTACCTAACCTTGTATGCAAACAGTCTGAATTTGGGAAATATTTAGCCTTTAATACATGAGTTAAAAGTGAATTGGGATAACTGATAAGATGCCATTTCTATTTTGTCAATAATGCGATATTAAATCTAGTAAGATTTTGGAGTCCTATCCTCTCAAAATCCTTTGAATCGTACAAATTCTCCTAACCAAACCAATGAATCCCTTTTTTATCGGGACCTTTTTACTACCAGTATTTTGCCATGATATTCTCTAATTCTCCATAAAAAAGATTTTAGGAAATAAAAAAAACACCCCATCGAATAAGTAGGGATAGCTTGCAAAACTAATTTTATGAACACTTCCTTACCTTTTTGGGATAAAAATCGAGTACTCTAATTTTTTATTAAGAAACTGAAAAGAAGCCTTTTTGCATCTACCCACCATGTTGGGCAACCCTAAATATCTTTTAGGGTTATTAGATGACCGCATTCCAAGAATACTTGATACAATTCGTTTGTCCCTCTCATTCGTATTTGAGCTATAAAAAATTATGAATTTATCAAATTTTACACATTGCCTCGAACATCTTTCGTTCTCCATTAGCATCTTTTTTAATGTATGTATTCCTTTAGTAGTAACTTCTTCAAATAAAATACAATAATTTACAAATAACAAATGCAAAATTTTAGGCCCACTTCTACTTGCCTTTGCGCTTCTTAACAACCCATCTCCCATGGCTAACCTCATAAACGCTGATAGACCCTTACTACAAATCAAGAAAAGAAAAGGGCTTAACGGATCTCCTTGTCGAAGCCCTTAACTGGGTCTAAATATTTCATCAATTTTTCCATTCACAATGACCAAGTAGGAAACCAAAAGAATACACCTTATAACAATATCAATCCATTTCCCATCAAAACCCATATGCATCATCATTTCCCTAAAAAATGTCATTTAACTCTGTTATAAGCTTTGCTCATATTTAATTTTAAGGCCATAAACCCCTTTTTCCTCTCGCTTTTGTCGAAAAGTATGCAAAATCTCATAGGCTAAAAGAACATTATCTAAAATTAGACTTCCAGGAACAAAGGCACCTTGAGCACTATCAATACACAACTCCAACACATCTTTAAGCCGATTCACAATCATTTTTTTATCAACTTATAAAGAACATTACATAGGCTAATATGCCTAAAGTTACCAAGATTTGTTGGATTATGACTTTTAAGGATCAACACAATATTAGTAACATTCAATGGTTCAAGATCTATACCTTCATTAAGGATTTTTAGGCAATAGTGTGAGACGTCATTTCCCACAATATGTCAGCATATTCGAAAGAACAAAGTCAAAAACTTATCTTCTCCTAGAACATTGATTGGCCCCATCTCCTTTAAAGCCGCAACAACTTCATCCACCGAATAACAAGACAATAACCTTTGATTCACTTCAGTTGAGATCGATGGTTCAACCCTTGAAAGAATATGTGTAGAATCTTTGACACCACCCGAAGAAAAAAGATTCTAAAAATAACTTCGAGCAGATTCTTTTATTTTTTCCTCGTCTTTAGTTTTCTTCCCATCTCCATTCACTAAACATCGAATTAAATTCTTTCACTTACTACAAAAAGCATAATTGTGAAAAAAAGTTGTGTTTTTGTCCCTCACTTTTAACCAATTTGCCCTTACTTACTCTTTATTCCTAATACATTTTGTCTTCATCAATTTCCAAATTTAGTTGGATTTTATTATTAATGATTTGAGCAAGATTCTCATCATCTAACTCCTCTCGTGTCAACTTTTCAAGTTTTTTTGTCAACTCCTTTTTGAGGCATTTCCTTTTAGAATTTATCAAGCTAGCCCATTTGATCAACCCAAATTTCAATTTTCAATCCTACTTAACAATTCATCAGATGTTGACTCCCATAAAAACTTGACTTCTTTTTCAAATGAGTCCTTCAAAACCCACCAAGCCTCAAGCCTTAAACTGTAACTTTCTCCTAATCAATCTGTGGGTTCCTGTTCAGTGTGAATAAAGAGCGAACAATGATTAAAGAAAGAATGTGGAAGATGTTAAATCATTGCACTAGGAAACATCTCCAACCATTTAGCATTGGCCACACCCCTATCCAGTCTTTTTCTAATATTTGTCTTAGGCAAATTTCTTCTTTCCCATGTAAATCACACCCTGGAATATCCAACATCCATCAATTGACAATCCTCCAATGTTCTTCTAAAAGATTCCATTCTTTCCTCCTCTTTTGACACCCATCTTACTTTTTTAAATGTGTACAAATCTCATTAAAATTTCCACACACCAACCAGAGAAGCTCCTGATTGTGTCTTAGATTACGCAACAGATCCTACGATTCATCTCTTTACTCACGTATAGTGACCCATAAAACTTGATTAACCTCCACCTCAAACTCTCGTCACCTTCCACTACCATAACATCAATATGGTCACTAGAATAACTTTTGAGATTGATAGAAATATCATTCCTCCACGCTAAACAAAGCCTTCATCTCGAACCCATTGCTAACATCTCAATACCATGCAAGAAACCACACCTTTTTCGAACCCTCTCCATTTGTATTGTGCTCAGTTTAGTCTCCATAAAGAAGACAACTTGGGGGTTATACATCTTCAGCACATAACAAAGTCTTCTAACGGCTTGTGGACTCCTTAAACTACGGACATTCCAATTTTATACTTTCATTGCAATCGGTTGGCTTACCCCTTGGCAACCGTCGATAAAAGGTAGTTTCGTTTCATCCGATCCCATTCTCTAACCACCAAAGACCTCATATTCATCTCATTTGTGCAAACATCACTTTCTATTCTGGCCCACTTCTTTCCATTACCTCAATTATTTGATTCCTCCGAGTCATGATCCATAGTTGTTTAACCTCGAGACTTCGTAAATTCCTCTATAGCAGCCACTGTAGAACATAGACCGCCTTTCAGATTCACACCCAATATAGGATCGATGCTAGTGGTAGAAATTCCCTCATCCCCTTCACCTCAATTCCACATTCCAAAATTATGCTTCCCAACAGAATTACCATTTTTCTCCCTTGTTTCTTCCTCTTTAAGCTAGATGATATTCATTGTCAGAGCCCTTTTAGATTGGGCTCGTAACGACAAATCCCACTTTATCTCAGCTACCTCAACCCCTAAGGGTATTCTTGCTAGGCAAAAAGAATCATCATGCCCTAGACAACCACAAAAGAAGCAAAACAATGTCAATCACTCATATTTAAAATTAACATAACCACAATTTTTTGGGAAAAACATAACCCCCTTTTTCCTCTTCAATGGACGATGAACATCCTAAAAAACCCTAAACCGTAAGAAATTTCAAAATCTTCTTCCCAAACTAGCATTGTCGTACTCCACAAATTTTCCAAGGAAATCACCAAGTTGCCTTACCAATGCTTCATTACGAAAACGTTGTGGTACATCATGAATTTGAATCTAGAAATAAACAAAAATTAGGGGAACCTTTAACGAATCTTCATTCTTCTTTAAATAGTGAATCATCAATAGATGATTATTAAAAGTCCAAGAAGTCCCATTAACAACACGCTCCATATCTATTCTATGAAAAAATTTAAACAAAAACCTTTTCTCTCCCAGATCTGATATTTGAACCCCTTTAACCAAGTGCAAAAGATTTGCCATTGTACTTATCATTGTCACAAAGTGAATAACACTAGCCATTAGAAAACACCCCACCAAACAAAACTTGGTATCTTCAACCACAGAACCAACTTGTCCATGCATTTGTAAAATCTCTTCTTCCTCATCATCTAAAGACAAATCAGCCAAATCCTTCTCCATTCTCACCAATCAGAGCCCGTGATCAACTAAAAAATCAAGCAAAACACTACACCAAAGCCGCCGAAGCCAAGAAAACACAAAACCTAAAAACAAAAAGGCATGCTAGAAACAGCAAAACAAAGACGTGCCAAATAAGGCAAATCATATTAGATATAAATATTTTTTTAAAAAATTAGAGAATCAAAACCACATAGAAAAAAAATTACAGTATCTGAAAGGTTTCTGTATTATAGGGATTGGATCAAACTAGTCTCTTTATTATTATTAAATGGAATAATTTAATTCTTATACCATTGAAAACAATCAAATAAGTCCAAATTATAATAATGTTAACATTTTTTTATAAAAATGTCTTGAAATAATTGCAATTCAATTCCAAACAAAAAATTTCATTTATAGAACCATAAAAAATTTAAAAAAACATTAACTTTGTTAAATAATAAATTATATATATTTTTTGAACATTAATCTTATTATATCTGCTCTTTTTTATAGCATGCCTAGAACTACCTATAGTCTCTCCTAACTCTTAAATAAGAGGATAATGCATTTTAGCACACTCAAACCCACGTATTTTTGCAATGACAACAATGCCAATAATAATCAAGTTAAAACTCAATCGACAATAAATTATATTTTTTTAAACCGTAAATATTAACTCTATTTAATAAAGATAGCTTAAAGGCAAAGCAAAAGCGAGTGGAGGATGAAATGGATTGGAGGCATATTGTTTGGGTTAAGAAGTGAGGCTTGCATTGTTTGCGAATTGCTTTTCAGTTTCATTTTCTCCTATTAGTTTATTTATTAATTAATTATTTTATTTTTCTGGTAAGGCTTCGCTGCTTGGTTAAAAGTTAGTTTGGCAATGCTTTTGAAAAGTGTTTTTGAGAAGTGCTGTGGAAAATTACTTTCGAGAAGTGCTTTTGAAAAGTTTGGTTTAAAATTTAAGTGTTTAGCATTGCTGTCAAAAAGTACTTCCTCAGGTCAGATATATACATTTAGGAGTTATCATGATAACAATTAGAGCATTATTTAGAAGAGGTCATGATGTTCCTATTTTAGCAGTGTTATTAGATAAAAGATTTGAAAATCCAATAAAAGCACTTATTGGAGGAATTCAATCTAATTTACATACAGGTGTTATAGGATTTAAGGTAAAACCAAATTACTTTATCTCTATAACAGACCCTCTAATAGAAGAGTGCCTATGCCTTAGAATTCAGACAAAAAATTCTGATATTAGTGATTTAGCAGAAGATTTAGCAATCAGCTGGACTTCTATTAATGAATATACTAATACGGCAGAGGTTGAAATAAAAGAAATTAATAATAAAATTATTGAGCTTTTTGAGCCCAATAAATTTACTACAGAAATTCAACCAAAGCTATTACATTTAAAAGATTTATCGATTCCAAAAGACTGGATAATCGATAAAACCAATAATGCTAGTACTTCTAAACCAGTAAGTATTATTGAATACATGTCATCTGGTGACAAGTTATATTTCAGAAATAATCTGATTACTAATACAGATGATAATTTAGTATTACCTTCTAGTTCTCAACCAGAGGAAGAAGAAGATATAAGTATTTCTACACCAATAGGTATGAAAACAGTTCATATTCCTATTTTTCCTACTACACCAAGTAGAAATTCTAGAAATACTAGAATGGAAGATATAAATTATTCAATTGATAATACTACAAATTTCAATAAATACATTGAAATTACATTACATAGTAAAGATTATAAAAAATATTCTTTACATGCTTTATTAGATACAGGAGCTATAACCAGTAGTTGTAAAAAGAATATTCTTCCTAAATAATATTGGAAACCTGTAAAAAAGATAATAAATATTAGTGGAATAAATGGTAGCAAAACTACTGTTTATTATAAAGCTAAAAATATACCAATCTACATAAACAATGTTAAATTTATAATTCCAAAATTATTATGTTTACCTGATATGTATGGAGACATATTATTAGGTAATAATTTTCTAAATCAATATTTACCTTTTATTATTAATAAGAAATCGTTTATATTATCTATAGAAAATACTTCTATAGAAACACCATTGGTAAATAATAATAAAATTATTCGCTAATGATTGCTGATTTTCTTAGCAGGCCTTATAGATAGAGGTAAACAACCTCTAAAAGAAAATGATGGATGGAGAACTATCCATAAAAAACCCAACAAGGGAAAATCACCTATAAGTCCTAAACAAGGATTTATGGCTGCACCAACACAGGTACAATTTTATCCTAACCAGGGATATTATTTACCATATCCATTGGTAAACCAACCAATTGGATCACATTCACCAACACAGGTGGATTATTCTCAATTTTCTCAAAAGCCTCCTACCGATTCTGAAATTCTCAAATATGCAGATGCTTTGTTGAAAAAACAACAAAACTCTGAATTCTCGAATCTAAAGGATTTTTATAATCCAGGCTTACCCCCAGAATATTACCATTTAATAAACAAGATATGGAAAAACCATATTTTGGAACAAAGGGCTAGTTTCAGAAAAGCTCTTACCCAATTCTCAGAATTCTTAGTTGAAAAAACAACTCAAGAAAAATCTGAAGAATTATTATTAAAATCTATATTATACAGAGATTGGGATGATGTCCTAATTGAATATATGGATATTAAGGAGATAAACAATCTTCTTGATACATTTCAATATTTTATTGATAAAGGGAGAAACACTCCTATTATTAATAAGATGTTTCGAAAATGTCTATATAACAAATGTAGACAAATTTTACCTTCAGAAATATTTTCGAAAATAAAAGGAGCCATTTGCAAACAGCAAGCTCTATTTTTAGAAACGTTTTCGAAATATTTTTCACAGGCATATGTTTTTACAAATGATATGGGAGAAAAAACTCCTGCTATCAAATTTCGATTAAATCATGAGCCATTTGATATAACCAGTATTGAATGGGGATTTGTTAAAGAAATAACAGTCCAAAACCTCTCTTTTGATTTATTAAAAGATTTTCCGGCGATAGTCAAATCCCGGCTATCAAACTTTGTAAACATAGACGACTTTGTCTATTACTTCCATATTGAGATAAACAGTCTCATTGGTATTGCTGAGGAAGAAAATTTCATCAGCCTTATCAAATTTGGAATATAAATACTATGTTTTCGGGAAAAGCCCTGGCAGTAGTCAAAGAAAATCAAGAGCATTTGTCAAAAATCATTGATGAATGTTATAATAATTTCAACAAATATCAAGTCCAAGCTGGAATTGATCTCATGAGCATGGCTCGTCACCTTCTCCACCAAGACACTTATATGTTTTGGACCGATGGAAGAAGAATTTTAGCTTATGGCACTGGAAGAAACCAGGAAGAAAGCAATGAAGAAGCCGTTTCGTTATTAAAACAAATAGCGAAAATGGAGATCGAAGATTATCCGTTAGCAGCGGAGATCCGAGATACATGGGAATGATGGAACTCACCAGCACCGTCACCAGAATCATTATACCTTGACGAGATCGAGGAAATGAATCTGAGAAACATCCAAGAAGGACGAAGACAACTTGGAAGATGACAACCCGTCAGCATCCAATTGATGTAAGCAATGAGGTAATCAACCATCAATGCTACATAAAAGATGACGCAAGCAATGATGCAAGCAGCATGTATTGCCAGAAAAGGAAGCCACCTGGAAGCAACCAAGAGGGCAACAATTTTGTCAAGAAAAGGAAGCTACGTGGAAAACCCAAAAGCATCCTTATCAACACCCTGTTCAAGGAAGCTACGTGGAAAAACCAACATAGCATCCACCAATTGACGAAAGCAACTTGGAAGCCACTAAGAAGCTGACAATTAATGTGTCCTTATCAGGATACTATTCGGATTCCAATTGTAATTAAATTAGAGTCTATTCTTTAATTCTTATCCGATTAATTATTTCGGACTTCAACTGTAATTAGATTCTAGTTTAGAATTTTTTGATTATAAATAGGCATTCTTGTAAGCCTAGAAAATTATTACCTAATAATATGTCTCCATACATTTCATGAAAACATAATAATTTAGGAATTACAAATCTTACATTGTTTATGTAGATTGGTATATTTTTAGCTTTAAAAAGGATTAAAGTTTCAATACCATTGACTCCAACAGCTCTAATAGGATTTTTCATAAGTTCCCATTTTTCTGATGGAATCGCATTTTCTCTACAGCTACTAGTTGTAGCTCTAGTATCTAATAAAGCATTTAAAGAATATGTTTTATATTCTCTAAATTGAAATATAATTTCTATATAAGTATATATTTCCTTGATTGGAAATGTGAAAAGGTAATAATATCCTTTTTCCAATTTTCATTTGTTGAATTATTGGTTTTTCTAAATGAACTGGTTTTAGTTCAATTAGATATTTATTTTCCCAATATTTCTTTGGTTTGAATTTACCATAAGGATCCTGTTTATCAATTTCCTTAGGTTTAGATAATTTATAATCATATGGATCTGGGGGTTCAGTATCCATAGGATCTAGTTTTTTTATTTTTTCTTCTGTTGAAGTTTCTTCTTCATCAGAATTTTGTTTCTCTAAATCTATATCCATATTATTAGAATTACTACTTTCTATTTCTAATATATAATTTTCACTTTCATTATTATTATTAATAGTATCATTATTACTATTATTATTATTATTATACTCTAACATATAATGATAATTATATTTTTCAAACAAATCTTTATGTTTTTCATAAAGTTCTTCTATTAACTTTAGATATTCAACTCTTTCATAACTATCTTCCGTTTTAGAAAATTGGTTTTTCCAATGTTCTATTAAAGTTTTATAAGAGTCAAAATCATATTTTTCTTGTTTTTTTATCTTTTTATCTTTTTTTCTTTTGTTTTTTGTTTTTTATTATTATTATTATTATTAGTTGAAGATTCATCCGAAGACTCATCCTCATCTGACAAAACTAAAATAGCATTACTATTACCATAATATAAAGGTCCTAAATTTAAGTCTGATTCTATATTACTATTACTAATAATCTGATCTAATTTATTATTTACATCGGATAATAACTCTTTAGACTTGCTATTCAAATCTAAATTTGTTACTTCTCTCATATTATCTATTTTTTCTTCTACTTTACTAACCTTAGTATATAATCTATTAAAATATATAGACGTCATATCTATTAAACTATTGATACCTTTACTAAGAGCCGAAATATTATTTTCATTCTTAGAGTCTATATGCATAGTATGATTACAAGTTTTATCTTGATATAAACAATCCATTTTTTCCATTATTATTATCCCTGGTACCTAAAACCTTCTGTGTCTTAACGTCATCACAACGTCAACAACGTCCCACTCGGACTCAACGGCAACGAAGACTAACGACAGATATATGGGTTTTGAGATAATAACAGCGAAATAAACAGAATTGCAGATACAAAGATAAAAACTTACAATGATAACTATGATATAAGAACTCCAGAAATCGTTACTCCGGGGCTCTTAGTAAAGGTATCAATAGTTTAATAGATATGATGTCAATATATTTTAATAGATTATATACTAAGGTTAGTAAAGTAGAAGAAAAAATAGATAATATGGGAGAAGTAACGAATTTAGATTTGAATAGCAAGTCTAAAGAGTTATTATCCGATGTAAATAATAAATTAGATCAGATTATTAGTAATAGTAATATAGAATCAGACTTAAATTTAGGACCTTTATATTACGGTAATAGTAATACTATTTTAGTTTTATCAGATGAGGATGAGTCTTCGGATGAATCTTCAACTAATAATAATAATAATAAAAAACAAAAAACAAAAGAAAAAAGAGAAAAAGATAAAAAACAAGAAAAAATATGATTTTGACTCTTATAAAACTTTAATAGAACATTGGAAAAACCAATTTTCTAAACGGAAGATAGTTATGAAAGAGTTGAATATCTAAAGTTAATAGAAAAACTTTATGAAAAACATAAAGATTTGTTTGAAAAATAATTATCATTATATGTTAGAGTATAATAATAATAATAATAGTAATAATGATACTATTAATAATAATAATGAAAGTGAAAATTATATATTAGAAATAGAAAGTAGTAATTCTAATAATATGGATATAGATTTAGAGAAACAAAATTCTGATGAAGAAGAAACTTCAACAGAAGAAAAATAAAAAAACTAGATCCTATGGATACTGAACCCCCAGATCCATATGATTATAAATTATCTAAACCTAAGGAAATTGATAAAAAGGATCCTTATGGTAAATTCAAACCAAAGAAATATTGGGAAAATAAATATCTAATTGAACTAAAACCAGTTCATTTAGAAAAACCAATAATTCAACAAATGAAAATTGGAAAAAAGGATATTATTACCTTTTCACATTTCCAATCAAGGAAATATTATACTATATAGAAATTATATTTCAATTTAGAGAATATAAAACATATTCTTTAAATGCTTTATTAGATACTGGAGCTACAACCAGTAGCTGTAGAGAAAATGCGATTCCATCAGAAAATGGGAGCTTATGAAAAATCCTATTAGAGCTGTTGGAGTCAATGGTATTGAAACTTTAATCCTTTTTAAAGCTAAAATATACCAATCTACATAAACAATGTAAGATTTGTAATTCCTAAATTATTATGTTTTCATGAAATGTATGGAGACATATTATTAGGTAATAATTTTCTAAATCAATATTTACCTTTTATTATTAATAAGAAATCAGTTATATTATCTATAGAAAATACTTCTATAGAAACACCATTGGTAAATAATAATAAAATTATTCGCTAATGATTGCTGATTTTCTTAGCAGGCCTTATGGATAGAGGTAAACAACCTCTAAAAGAAAATGATGGATGGAGAACTGTCCATAAAAAACCCAACAAGGGAAAATCACCTATAAGTCCTAAGCAAGGATTTATGGCTGCACCTGCAAAAATAATTCCTAAACAAGGATTTATGGCTGCACCAACAGGTACAATTTTATCCTAACCAGGGATATTATTTACCATATCCATTGGTAAACCAACCAATTGGATCACATTCACCAACACAGGTGGATTATTCTCAATTTTCTCAAAAGCCTCCTACCGATTCTGAAATTCTCAAATATGCAGATGCTTTGTTGAAAAAACAACAAAACTCTGAATTCTCGAATCTAAAGGATTTTTATAATCCAGGCTTACCCCCAGAATATTATCATTTCATAAACAAGATATGGAAAAACCATATTTTGGAACAAAGGGCTAGTTTCAGAAAAGCTCTTACCCAATTCTCAGAATTCTTAGTTGAAAAAACAACTCAAGAAAAATCTGAAGAATTATTATTAAAATCTATATTATACAGAGATTGGGATGATGTCCTAATTGAATATAGGATATTAAGGAGATAAACAATCTTCTTGATATATTTCAATATTTTATTGATAAAGGGAGAAACACTCCTATTATTAATAAGATGTTTCGAAAATGTCTATATAACAAATGTAGACAAATTTTACCCTCAGAAATATTTTCAAAAATAAAAGGAGCCATTTGCAAACAGCAAGCTCTATTTTTAGAAACGTTTTCGAAATATTTTTCACAGGCATATGTTTTTATAAATGATATGGGAGAAAAAACTCCTGCTATCAAATTTTGATTAAATCATGAGCCATTTGATATAACCAGTATTGAATGGGGATTTGTTAAAGAAATAACAGTCCAAAATCTCTCTTTTGATTTATTAAAAGATTTTCCGGCGATAGTCAAATCCCGGCTATCAAACTTTGTAAACATAGACGATTTTGTCTATTACTTCCATATTGAGATAAACAGTCTCATTGGTATTGCTGAGGAAGAAAAATTTCATCAGCCTTATCAAATTTGGAATATAAATACTATGTTTTCGGGAAAAGCCCTGGCAGTAGTCAAAGAAAATCAAGAGCATTTGTCAAAAATCATTGATGAATGTTATAATAATTTCAACAAATATCAAGTCCAAGCGGAATTGATCTCATGAGCATGGCTCGTCACCTTCTCCACCAAGATACTTATATGTTTTGGACCGATGGAAGAAGAATTTTAGCTTATGGCACTGGAAGAAACCAGGAAGAAAGCAATGAAGAAGCCGTTTCGTTATTAAAACAAATAGCGGAAATGGAGATTGAAGATTATCCGTTAGCAGCGGAGATCCGAGATACATGGGAACGTTGGAACTCACCAGCACCGTCACCAGAATCATTACACCTTGACGAGATCGAGGAAATGAATCTGAGAAACATCCAAGAAGGATGAAGACAACTTGGAAGATGACAACCCGTCAGCATCCAATTGATGTAAGCAATGAGGTAATCAACCATCAATGCTACATAAAAGATGACGCAAGCAATGATGCAAGCAGCATGTATTGCCAGAAAAGGAAGCCACCTGGAAGCAACCAAGAGGGCAACAATTTTGTCAAGAAAAGGAAGCTACGTGGAAAACCCAAAAGCATCCTTATCAACACACTGTTCAAGGAAGCTACGTGGAAAAACCAACATAGCATCCACCAATTGACGAAAGCAACTTGGAAGCCACCAAGAAGCTGACAATTAAAGTGTCCTTATCAGGATACTATTTGGATTCCAATTGTAATTAAATTAGAGTCTATTCTTTAATTCTTATCCGATCAATTATTTCGGACTTCAACTGTAATTAGATTCTAGTTTAGAATTTTTCGATTATAAATAGGCATTCTTGTAAGCCTAGAAAGGCATCTCGAAAAATACTTAGTTTTAGTTTTCTTTAGTTTTCTCTTTTGTAAATTATCTATTTTCTTCTTGTGAAATATTATTCTACGGTATAAACCCTTCCGCTAGTGCATATATCCTCCCTCCCTCCCCCCCGGTAATTGGTATCAGAGGAGCCCCAGAGTAACGATTTCTGGAGTTCTTATATCGTAGTTATCATTGTAAGTTTCTATCTTTGTATCTGGAATTCTGTTTATTTCGCTGTTATTATCTCAAAACCCATATATCTGTCGTTAGTCTTCGTTGCCGTTGAGTCCGAGTGGGACGTTGTTGGCGTTGTGAGGACGTTAAGACACAGAAGGTTTAAGGTACCAGGGATAATAATAATGGAAAAAATGGATTGTTTATATCAAGATAAAACTTGTAATCATACTATGCATATAGACTCTAAGAATGAAAATAATATTTCGGCTCTTAGTAAAGGTATCAATAGTTTAATAGATATGACGTCTATATATTTTAATAGATTATATACTAAGGTTAGTAAAGTAGAAGAAAAAATAGATAATATGGGAGAAGTAACGAATTTAGATTTGAATAGCAAGTCTAAAGAGTTATTATCCGATGTAAATAATAAATTAGATCAGATTATTAGTAATAGTAATATAGAATCAGACTTAAATTTAAGACCTTTATATTACGGTAATAGTAATACTATTTTAGTTTTATCAGATGAGGATGAGTCTTCGGATGAATCTTCAACTAATAATAATAATAATAAAAAACAAAAAACAAAAGAAAAAGAGAAAAAGATAAAAAACAAGAAAAATATGATTTTGACTCTTATAAAACTTTAATAGAACATTGGAAAAACCAATTTTCTAAAACGGAAGATAATCTTGAAAGAGTTGAATATCTAAAATTAATAGAAGAACTTTATGAAAAACATAAAGATTTGTTTGAAAAATATAATTATCATTATATGTTAGAGTATGATAATAATAATAATAGTAATCATGATACTATTAATAATAATAATGAAAGTGAAAATTATATATTAGAAATAGAAAGTAGTAATTCTAATAATATGGATATAGATTTAAAGAAACAAAATTCTGATGAAGAAGAAACTTCAACAGAAGAAAAAATAAAAAAAACTAGATCCTATGGATACTGAACCCCCAGATCCATATGATTATAAATTATCTAAACCTAAGGAAATTGATAAAAAGGATCCTTATGGTAAATTCAAACCAAAGAAATATTGGGAAAATAAATATCTAATTGAACTAAAACCAGTTCATTTAGAAAAACCAATAATTCAACAAATGAAAATTGGAAAAAAGGATATTATTACCTTTTCACATTTCCAATCAAGGAAATATTATACTTATATAGAAATTATATTTCAATTTAGAGAATATAAAACATATTCTTTAAATGCTTTATTAGATACTGGAGCTACAACCAGTAGCTGTAGAGAAAATGCGATTCCATTAGAAAAATGGGAGCTTATGAAAAATCCTATTAGAGCTGTTGGAGTCAATGGTATTGAAACTTTAATCCTTTTTAAAGCTAAAAATATACCAATCTACATAAACAATGTAAGATTTGTAATTCCTAAATTATTATGTTTTCATGAAATGTATGGAGACATATTATTAGGTAATAATTTTCTAAATCAATATTTACCTTTTATTATTAATAAGAAATCGGTTATATTATCTATAGAAAATACTTCTATAGAAACACCATTGGTAAATAATAATAAAATTATTCGCTAATGATTGCTGATTTTCTTAGCAGGCCTTATGGATAGAGGTAAACAACCTCTAAAAGAAAATGATGGATGGAGAACTGTCCATAAAAAACCCAACAAGGGAAAATCACCTATAAGTCCTAAACAAGGATTTATGGCTGCACCTGCAAAAATAATTCCTAAACAAGGATTTATGGCTGCACCAACACAGGTACAATTTTATCCTAACCAGGGATATTATTTACCATATCCATTGGTAAACCAACCAATTGGATCACATTCACCAACACAGGTGGATTATTCTCAATTTTCTCAAAAGTCTCCTACCGATTCTGAAATTCTCAATTATGCAGATGCTTTGTTGAAAAAACAACAAAACTCTGAATTCTCGAATCTAAAGGATTTTTATAATCCAGGCTTACCCCCAGAATATTACCATTTCATAAACAAGATATGGAAAAACCATATTTTGGAACAAAGGGCTAGTTTCAGAAAAGCTCTTACCCAATTCTCAGAATTCTTAGTTGAAAAAACAACTCAAGAAAAATCTGAAGAATTATTATTAAAATCTATATTATACAGAGATTGGGATGATGTCCTAATTGAATATATGGATATTAAGGAGATAAACAATCTTCTTGATACATTTCAATATTTTATTGATAAAGGGAGAAACACTCCTATTATTAATAAGATGTTTCGAAAATGTCTATATAACAAATGTAGACAAATTTTACCCTCAGAAATATTTTCGAAAATAAAAGGAGTTATTTGCAAACAGCAAGCTCTATTTTTAGAAACGTTTTCGAAATATTTTTCACAGGCATATGTTTTTACAAATGATATGGGAGAAAAAACTCCTGCTATCAAATTTCGATTAAATCATGAGCCATTTGATATAACCAGTATTGAATGGGGATTTGTTAAAGAAATAACAGTCCAAAATCTCTCTTTTGATTTATTAAAAGATTTTCCGGCGATAGTCAAATCCCGGCTATCAAACTTTGTAAACATAGACGACTTTGTCTATTACTTCCATATTGAGATAAACAGTCTCATTGGTATTGCTGAGGAAGAAAAATTTCATCAGCCTTATCAAATTTGGAATATAAATACTATGTTTTCGGGAAAAGCCCTGGCAGTAGTCAAAGAAAATCAAGAGCATTTGTCAAAAATCATTGATGAATGTTATAATAATTTCAACAAATATCAAGTCCAAGCTGGAATTGATCTCATGAGCATGGCTCGTCACCTTCTCCACCAAGACACTTATATGTTTTGGACCGATAGAAGAAGAATTTTAGCTTATGGCACTGGAAGAAACCAGGAAGAAAGCAATGAAGAAGCCGTTTCGTTATTAAAACAAATAGCGGAAATGGAGATCGAAGATTATCCGTTAGCAGCGGAGATCCGAGATACATGGGAATGTTGGAACTCACCAGCACCGTCACCAGAATCATTACACCTTGACGAGATCGAGGAAATGAATCTGAGAAACATCCAAGAAGGATGAAGACAACTTGGAAGATGACAACCCGTCAGCATCCAATTGATGTAAGCAATGAGGTAATCAACCATCAATGCTACATAAAAGATGACGCAAGCAATGATGCAAGCAGCATGTATTGCCAGAAAAGGAAGCCACCTGGAAGCAACCAAGAGGGCAACAATTTTGTCAAGAAAAGGAAGCTACGTGGAAAACCCAAAAGCATCCTTATCAACACACTGTTCAAGGAAGCTACGTGGAAAAACTAACATAGCATCCACCAATTGACGAAAGCAACTTGGAAGCCACCAAGAAGCTGACAATTAAAGTGTCCTTATCAGGATACTATTCGGATTCCAATTGTAATTAAATTAGAGTCTATTCTTTAATTCTTATCCGATCAAATTTCGGACTTCAACTGTAATTAGATTCTAGGCTAGAATTTTTCGATTATAAATAGGCATTCTTGTAAGCCTAGAAAGGCATCTCGAAAAATACTTAGTTTCAGTTTTCTTTAGTTTTCTCTTTTGTAAATTATCTATCCTCTTCTTGTGAAATATTATTCTACGATATAAACCCTTCCGCTAGTGCATATATCCTCCCTCCCTCCCCGGTAATTGGACATATTATTATCAAGCAACAAATATGCATTTAAATAATATTTAAATTAGTTAATATTATTATATTTTAGTAAAAATATAAAAAAATTATTGTAACTTGTTGTTAATATTTTAATATATGAAATATAAATTTTAAATATTTTTAAACAATAAATATTAATTATTTATAAAATTTAATTAGAATACATAAATTATATTTTAAATGTTTAAATATAACCATTAAATATTTGTAATTAGTATTTTAAAAGATATTTTTTTATTTTTAATAAATGATTTTAACACATTTGTAATTAAGGCACCAAGAAAAAAAGAAAGTATTATGTTATTAGAGGGATGAGAATGTAATTAAGCACTAAAAGTGCTTTTGGGATAAAAAAGTCAAAAATTTTAACTTCTCCTTCTCATAAATATTTTTCAAAAACACTTATGAAAAATTAAAAATTTCATCCAAAAATAACTTGTTTAGCACAACTTTACTTCCAAAAATATTTTTAGAGCCAAAAATATTTTTTTTAAGCATTGCAATACAGGCCTTAAGTGTCAACTTATCATCGGAAATAAAATGTTCAACATTGGTAAAAGAAATTTAGCAAAATCTATGCAAGAGAACTGCATTTTCTCCGAACAACATATAATAAAACCTAAAGCTACTATTATTAGACAACAAATATTTTTCTGCTACACATACCATAGACACCCGGGCACCCCTTCATTTATCACTAACAATAATTATAGACTTATTAGCTGTGTGGGTTTTAAATTAATTGACTAATATTCATCTTTTATGTTTGTAAATTCATTATTATTTTCTCCTTAATTTACCTGTAGAAAAAAAAAACAGACAATATAAGGAGTTTAGAGTTTTCTAATATTTATAAATTTATACGTGTTAAAAATTATTTAAAATATAATATAAACATATCATAAAATAATATGAATGTATCAAAAGTTTATAAAAATAAAAATATTTTATTTGTCTATAAATATACAATTTAATAGGTTTAAATATGCAGACATCTTAATATTTTTTAAAATTCAAAATTTAATTTTTATATTTTAATTATGAATTGAATGCATGTAGATTTTGGAGAGAGAAAGTACCGGGCACACTTTTTAACTTTCTAATATATTAGCTCCTTTGCACATTTATATTTTTATTTCATTTGTTTCAAACTTTATTTTATTTGGTTAGATATTTAATTAATTGTGATTTTATCCTTAAGTCTCAAGTTTGATTTCTCTTCTAAGTACATTTGTATTTTTTATCTCATGCTATTTCAACCTTTTTTGAATTAATAAATATATTTTCAAGTTTTTTTTTAAATTTTAATTCACCTTTTTAATTAATAACTCTTTTATTTATACAATCAAATAATTATTGACAATTATATAATAAAAAATATATTTTTGATAAAATTGATATTTATCGTTATTTTAAATATATTTTATTTTTAAAAATATCAACTAATTTTTTGATATATTTTTCTTTATATAAATATCTATATGTCAAACATTTTTTTCCACCTATTTGTGAGTATGGTGATTTCTAATATTATAAAATCAAATATTTATTTCAAAGATCATTATTATTTTTATATGTAAAATATTTCAAATATCATTATTTTTTCATCTACATTGTGAGTATGATATTTCAAATATTTTATGTGAAATATTTCAATTAATTATTTCAAATATCATTATATTTATATGTGAAATATTGTAAATAATCATTTCAAATACACATACAAAAATATAATATTAAAATTTACTACACTCATGATATGGATTGAAAGATAAATTTATCCATATAAAAATTATATTTACTAAAAATAATGATATTTGACAAAAATTATTTGATTTTATAATTAAAAGAGTTATTAATTAAAAATATGAATTAAAAATAAAAAATCTTGAAAACAATATTTATTAATTAAAAATAAATAAAAAGCTTGAAACAACATGGAATATAAATATAAATGTGTATGGAAAAGGAATTGAACTTGGGATTCAAGGATAAAATCACAATTAAGTAACCATCTAACCAAAGGAGCTAATATGTTAAAAACAATAATTAAAAATAAAAGTAGAGCTTGAAACAACATGAAATAAAAATACAAATGTGAGTAGAAGAGAAACCGAACTCAGGACTCAAAGACAAAGCCACTAACATTTAGCTATATGCAAAAAAGCTAATATGTCAAAAAGTCAGAGAGCGCGCTAGGACACGTTTTTTGCTTATCTCCAAAATTGACCTATTTCAATAAATACCCCAGAAATCGGCCCAAAACTCTAAATATTTTTTAAAATTTGCTTTTTCAAATTTAGACATAACCTCTTGGCCCTCAATATTTATTAATTTTGCTACTTTGGTCTTCTTTAAAAGTACATAAAAATTATATTTTTTTATAAAAATTCATTTAAAAATTAAAAAAAAAAGCATGAAATTATAAAAATTTCCAAAAGTTCAAAAAAAAATTTACTTGCTTAAATTGTATTAAGGTCTCTCTAATGTTTAAGATAAATAACCAATTTTGATATGTATTGAATGAATAACTCTTTAGAGTGATATTATTAATATTCAAAAGTAAATATCATTTTTTTAATTTCTTATATTTTATAAATTTATGAGCTTTTTAGATGACTTTTTAAAAAATATATATTTTCTTTTGAATTTTAAAGAGTTTCTATTTTTCATATTTTTGTAACTTTTGAAAAAAAAATTGTACATTTTTAGGATATTATATTTAAAATATAAAAATTTAGTTTTTTTTTAAATAACCAAATTAACAAAAACTAAAAAAAAATGTAGGTTAAAAAATTGTTTTTTTATTATAATTTTAAAATTGAACGAAAATTTTAAAATAAAAATATAGAGTTTTTAATATAGAAGGTCCAGCCATAACTTTGGGTTCATTAAATTGTAAGATTTAAGAGTGGAAAATCTTTATAATAAAAAAATAATAATAAGAAGTGATATAAATTGCAACCACCGCAAGATTCTAGAAGTCCGGGGTACCCAAATCTAAACAAAATTTGGAGTTAGAAAAGCCGGCCAACATAGTCAAACATCGTCTTTTATGTTCATTACTGTCAGGTCTCCGTTGGTAGTCAAGATGGATCAAGTAAAAATTAAATAAATATGATTTGGGTGTGAAATAAGAGGATGTTTTTCTAAAACCTAAAATCCGCTTTTCTAACCGCCCCTTCGAGAAACTACCAACTTTTTCCTCTTATTAGAAACAATAATATTTTATAGCTGTAAATTTCTGACTTTAGGTTTGAGACAATACACTTTATAACCTTAAATACATCATGCTTCCTCATATTATAGCTGTTTATGTTTTTTTATTAAAAAAATATATATTTGATTTTAACCTAACTCTTTTTCCTTAAAAAATTACATTGAGAAATGGTTTTTCTTTATTGTAACAAATATGAATGTGGAAAGTATATGATATGTTAGTTGAGTTAAGTATGAATTGACCTAAATTATTTATATTAATACTTGTAATGAATATCTTTTATATTATATAAAATTAATTTTTTATGTGCTTTGTCTCTTTTTAAATTTTAGATTTATTTTGTGAGTATTTTTGTTATTTTTTTTAAATTGTGATAGATATGGACAGATGACAGTACTTGTTGTCGTTGAAATTTCACCGACCACCAGTAGTTTCTTTTGGAAAGTAGACTTTTTGTTGGTTTTTTAATTTGTTTATGTTTTGAGAGTATTTCAGAATAATAAATGATTTTACAAGTCAGTTTCGACCCGTGTTGTCATAAGTTTTATATTTTTTTTGCTTTTTATTATTTAATAAGTCTTCATTTTTAAAATTTTTTGTGTGCTTTTGTAGCACCTTTTTTTAGTCTTGTTAATGTATGTAGTCTTGCTTTTGCAAGTGATTTTAGGATGGTTTTGTCATCATCCTTTTCAATTTAATAGATGCTCGGTTCTTTTGTTGATTTTTTGCCCTCCACTTTTGACCATCCGAGGTTTATTTTCTTTTTGTATTAAGTGGTTGGTGTTGGTAATGCAAAGTGGGTAATTTCATATTGGTTGAGAAATGACTTCTAAGGGGATTTAAATATAGCATTGTCTCTTACCTTAATTGAGTAAATTGGGGTTAAAGGCCCAACACGCGTACGCCACTACCACCCGACTTGGACCGTGTTAACACTCTTTTTGAATAAAAGTTTTGTTCCTTTTATCAGAAATATTTTTTTAGTTGCAGAAAATCTTTTGGTTGTTGCAGAATATTTGCAGTTGAGGAAAATCCTTTGCTATTTTTGGAAATTGACACTGCTATTTTATCATTTTGCCCATTCAAAAAAACAATATAAATAGCAGGTCATACTTCTCATTTTTCCACAACAACAAGAAAACAACAATCTTTTTCTTTGCCTTTATTAGCTTGCATGTTTTCTATTTAGAAAACTTTTCGAATGCTTTTGAGAAGAGCAATACCAATTGTGTCCCACCTTCTTTATTCGGGTGTACGTATATTAAAGTACTATGTTAATCTTGGGGGGCGACATCCACTACACGATTACACCGATTATGACAGATTTTCTTTTAAGGAAGTGGTTCTTCCACGACACAATGATTATTTTATTTATTGTACGCTAAATTTATTTATCCTATCAGTGCTAACTATTTCGTTTTGCAGTAGTATATTTCCAACAATTTAAAAGCAGAATTCTACTATTGTTTAAACATGTCTATCATGATGAACAAGTCAATTCTTAATCTCTTTAAGCTCGAGCCTCTTGACGAAACCAACTATCGACGTTGGTCTCAAAGGATGGTTATATTTTTCGAGCATCTTGAAGTTGACTATGTCCTCTCCAATCCACCTGTTACCAAAGAAGCTAGAGATTCTGCTACCGTTTTTGGAGACTCAGACATCGATGTCACAACGAAAGCAAAGTATGACAAGGACAATAGAATAGTAAGACGTCACATGGTTAATAACCTCTTCGACCTGTTTGTCAAGAATAAGGCAGCCAAGTCCATTTAGGATACCTTGGAGAGGAAATATGAAGCTGATGATTCTAGGGTCAAGAAGTATATCATTGGAGAGTTTTCCATGTTTCAGATGACCGATGATAAGCCAATAATGGATCAAGTACATGCTTATGAGAAGTTAGTTTCTGAAGTCCTGGTTCGACCACCTCAATCTCCTAAAGCATTAGAAGCAGGACATTTCTTTGAAGAAAATGATTTCCCACATGAAGATTGAGGAAGCCAATCGTCTTAAAGATAATACTTTAGTTACTTTAAGTGAATTTCATTTAAAAGCTAACCTTGTGGAGTCTGGTTCTAGTCCCAAGTTTAACAGGTTAAAAGGCAATAAAAATTCAAAGAAAAATGAAAAAAATCTAGAACAAGAAGGTTGTCAAATTCAAGAAACTAGGAAATGATAAATTCAATAACTCTGTGAATTGCTACGTGTGTGGCAAAATTGGACACAAAGCGTACCAATGCTATCAACGCTCGGACATCTAAAATGAAAACAAATCACAAGCACATCTAGTTGAAAATCCAAATAAGATAATAACCATGTGGTTTCTGAAGAAAACCTAGTTGAGAACAATGTCGAGTGGGTTGTAGACACATGCGCTTCCAAACACTTCTGCGCTAACAAAGAAATTTTCATCGAGTTTGAAAGTGTATGTAACACCCCTAACCCGTATCCGTCGCCGGATTAGGGTTACGGGGCATTACTAGTCCAACCACAATCAATACTCTCTTATAACTATTATTACTTTAATTGATGCATAATCAATCTATACTATCACAATTAAACATATACTTTCAAACTAAACCAATTCAAACATAGATCAATTACAAAATTAGTCGCTGAAACTTTCAATTACATTCGCACTTAATTTCTTATAAACAACTCAACTAAATTACTCAAGACCATACATTTCAAATACATGACCAATATCTTATAATATCAATCTCCATTCAAAAATTCATACGTGTTATATACGAATATGCACAAATTATGAACATAGCTCATAATATCATTTGTATCCTATTTGTAATCATACTTACAAATTCACAAATATATGCCATAATTAAATCATTCATTTCGCATCTAGTAGTCATTCATACAGAGCAAGACATAGCCATTTCGAAACTTAACATGCCATACATACATATAATCATTCATAAGCTCATCCAAGTACCTAGATATACTCTATGCTTTTCTCAAAATCATGTTCTTGCATTCATATAAGACATATTTTAAGAAACAAGGAATATACTTCCGAAACAAACTTACAACAAGACCAAACATACGCAAACACTATCGTCCTAACCAAAATATTTATAGCCAAAACGAACTCCGAATATAAAAGTAAAGCCATTTTTGCATGGCATTTATATACATCATATTTCGAAATGACTCAAGGAGTAATATAGCCTATACATGCCATAATTTCAAAAGTTTAACTTATAAAAAGGTACCAAGACAGATGATAGTGTGATTGACTTTGACGATGATCCCCGAGCTTTAGCTTAGACTTCAAAATCTATAAAATAGTCAAATAAACACATACAGTAAGCTAATATAGCTTAGTAAGTTAAAAGCAATGGTGAAATGTACAATTAAACATTCTACAAATCAAGTCAATCTATTATGATCATCAACGAATTCATAACTATAAATATGCATTACATAACCGTACCATAACTACCATACCTAGTAGTCTTACAACCGAATATTCATGCATACCACATTAAATTTCATTCGATACCAAGCATTATTTATTCATCTCAAATATACTCAAACACTAATAATCACTTTTCATTACCTTAGTACCACAGGCCAATATAACTTACCCTAATAGTATTAACTTCCCCAACTACCTCGATCCACATACCTACTATCTCAATTCGTGTATCCAAATTCACTAGTTAAAAACTTTGAAGAATCCGTAAACCCGCACACACAGTGCTATACATGTAACGTATCGCACACTTAGTGCCGTTACTTTGATAAAGTGCTCACATAGTGCCATTTACTTGTAATGTATCGCACACTTAGTGCCATTACTTATTTTTTCCGCACACTTTGTGCCAATCAACCGATTTCGCACACACAGTTCTCGGTATTTAAGCTCGCACACATAGTGCAGATCAACCGATCCTTTCCTCATTCATAAAATTCATATGATATTATTTTCATTCATATAAATACACATATATATAAACATGTTCAAAAACAACTCATTTCTCTTTTCAAATACCAACACATTCGGCTAGCACACATTATACATACCTATCTACCTGTTCCAATACAACCATCATTCCCTTTTCATTTCTCACATATACTATCCCTTAATACATATATACATATATTTATTCATCTCAAATAATCAAGCTTAAATGTTCATATATAACAACATCATATTCGGCCAATAAGGTTAAACATAATCTTCTTCCATTTAACGTATGTATAATAATATAGATTAAAATTCAATTCATCCAATTGCTTATAACTTACCTCGGAAATTGTCGAATTAAGGTTTTTCGGCTATTCGTTCAACTTTGCTTTTCCCCGATCCAATCCCGATTCTTTATGTTCTTGATCTAAATAATTTCAAATTAAGCTCATTCAAATATATTTTCATTCAATTTAATCCAAAAACACATAATTATGCAAATTACCATTTTACCCCTGACATTTACAACTTTTACAATTTAGTCCCTATTGCACAAAACACAAAATACACAAAATTTGAACATATTCCTTAAGGGCCGAATATTCATAGCTCTTATACAAACTCATACATGTCATTTATTTCACATTTTGACCCTTGAATTTACAAATTTCACAATTTAGTCCTATTTACTCAAAATTATCAAAATTTCCAATATAAAACATGTTAATCTAAAACATATCTTTAATATAAAATCATCAAACATCACAAAACACAAGCTTTCATCTATGGCCGAACACCACACATGAATCAAAATTAGAAATTCTAACATGGGTCGGATAGTATTCGAAGCAACGATCTCAAAAACGTAAAAATTATCAAAAACCAGACTCAATTACTAACCTTAATCAAACATGCAAGAGGCTGAATGGTTGAAAGCTTTAGTTTCTTTCTTCTTTCTTTAAGTGTCGGTAATGAAGAAAGATAAAAGATGGACATGCAACTTATTCTTTTATGTTTTCTTTATTATAATAAGTTTATAATATATAATACATATATTAATATAACTTAACTTATAAAAACAATTATAAAATGCATTATAAAAGCAAAATGTCGTCCACCCACATTATGTTTGGTTAATTTACAATCTAAGTCCACATATAAAAGAAAACAAGTCAATTAAACCACACAATTTAATAAAAGGCTACTTTTACCACTTAAGCGATTTAGTCCTTTTTCTTAAATTGAACACACAAACAGACAAATTTGCCCACGATATTAACACATGCTCAAACATATATCATAGATATCAAATATAATATAAAAATATTTTTCTAACTCGGATTCGTGATCCCGAAACCACTGTTCCGATTAGGGCCAAAATCAGGCTGTTACAGTGTAGCTGAAGGTGAACAAGCCCACATGGGTAATTCTAGCAGTCCAAAAGTACTCAGTAAAGGAATGATCTTACTCAAACTTACTTATGGAAAAATTAGCATTGAATAATATTCTTTATATACCTACCCTGTGTAGAAATTTGATTAGTGGTGGATTGTTGAATAAGGCAGACATTGAATTAGTCTTTGAATCCGATAAACTTGTACTTTCTTGTAATTGAGATTATGTTGGGAAATATTACTTAAGTGGAGGTTTATTTGTGATTGAGACTATGCTTAATAATAATAAAGGCACAATTTCTACTTATATTGTTGAATCCTTTGATATGTGGCATGCTAGATTAGGTCATGTGAATGTTCATTCTCTAAAAAAACTCATAAAAATGAATATACTCTTTAATCTAGATGATAATAGCTTTAATAAATGCAGAATTTGTGTTGAAGCCAAACATGCTAGACTTTCCTTAAAAACTTTTATTGATAAGAAGATAAAACTTTTAGAGTTAGTTCATACTAATCTAGTAGATTTTAAAAACACGGAGAGTAAGAATGAAAATGCTATATCACCTTTGTAGATGACTACTCTAGATATACAAAGGTTTATCTTCTAAGATCAAAAGATGAAGCTGATAAAACTTTTATTCTTTATAAAGCAGAAATAAAAAACCAATTTGAAAGGATAATAAAGCGTTTTAGATCCAATAGAGATAGATAATATGTCACTAATTTCCTTAAAGAGGTCTGTAAGAAAGACGACATTATACATGAGTTTTCTAGTCCTTATTTCCTACAACAGAATGACATAACTGAAAGGAAAAATAGAAGTTTAAAAGAAATGATGAATGATTTACTACTAAGTTCTGGTTTACCTAACAATATGTAGGGGACGTCGTACTTTCTGCAAACCATATTCTTAATAGAGTATCTTATAAAAAATTAGACTATACCCCATATGAATTGTGAAAAGGTTATGCCCCTAATCTCAATACTTGAAAGTGTGGGGGTGCTTTGCAAAAGTAAGCTTGCCTGCTTTTAAAAAAAGCACTATCGGATCTAAATTTGTTAATGTTGTATTTGTTGGGTATGCTCTAAATAGTGTTGCTTATAGTTTTATGGCTTTGCATGATTATTCCATATGTGAATCTAGAGACGATGTTTTCTTTGGTAATGTGTTTCCTTTAAAGAAATATAGCATAAGTACTGATATACAGTTAGATAAGAATATTTCTTCCTCTAGCACACATAATAAAGATGTTCTTAATAGTGATGTTGAACCTAGAAGGAGAAAAAGACAAAGGATTGTCACTAGTTTCGGACCTGATTTCCTTACTTTCTTTGTAACTAAGATTAGTGATTTAGACTTGATAAATGAGTCTATTGTGTTGGAAAAATGGGTTTGGAAAACGCAACGGAAAATAAGTTTAAGGGTAGAACCATAGTTTTTTAAATCTTTTCCAAAAATAAGAACTTGATTGTGATATCTAAAGTAATAAACATTTAATCAAAACCGCACCTTTTGATTTGTTTAGGATGAATGCTTCGACCGAGTAGTCTTCTCCGCTATCCTTAAGCTCACGTTTGCAGAGTGTGGACTCGCTTCGAATCAGAAAATTTTTCACAAACCTATTAGTGGGGCAATTTTGAAATTTTTCTAAACTTTAAGGTCAAGTTATAAATATGAAAAATATCTCTAGAAATTTTTTAAAATAATTTCTTCAGAGAATTTTCTCTTTACAACTTTTTCTTGAATTCAAGTGTGAGAAATAATGACCCATGACTTTCTTTATATAAGGGAGAGTTTAGAGAGTTCAACTATGATTGAATTTAATAACTTTAATATTACATTAATGTAATACTTATCAAGATAAATATTAGATTAAATTTAATATTAAGATAATCACTTTAATATTAAATTAATAAAATATTATTAGGACAAATATTAAATTAAATTAAATATTAAATTTATTAAAATAATATTTTTTGAAATAGTTAATCTGAAATTAAATTATCCGATAAAGTCCCAGTAAGAGTGTGATTCCTACACTGCTCAATTGCTGAAGGGCCACCCATCGTGTTTGGTTGTGCCATCGTAGGTATGACACCCTCACAGCACCTGAGCCTGTTCGGTTTGGGCCTAGTGACGGCTTGACTGGTCCGATCCAACCACCTGTGGAATCGTCGACCCGGTTTCATATACCAAGCTCGGTTCAACCAGCTTTTGGGTCTCAATCGTAGTTTTGGGTTCTCGAGCTCAATTTTCAATCTCAACTCTAATTTTTAAGTTCAATTACCCATTAAGCTAATTGTTTGACTTGAAAATTAATTTCCAAAAATATCATATTAATTTTAATTAATTTGATTAATTTAATTTTACTTGATTAAAATTAAATTTTCCAAAAATCACTAAGATTTTCCAAATTAATTTTTCAAGAAAATTCTTTAATCAAATTTTCTAGTTGAACAATTATCACGACTGTCAAATTTAATTCCACATCGAATAAATCGACTCAATTAGATTATTTCCAAAGTCATAGATTTTTTTTTCTGATTCAAATGCAGTTCGATCGAACTTTTTTTGAACTAGCGGATGAACCAATTGTACATATACAATTATGCTCGAGTAATTGCAATTATGTCTAGAAGAATCGTTTCGATAATTCACAATTTACTTAATCATGGAGAAGTTTACAAGAAGTACCATGATTGAAAACTCCTTATCATATATTGTAACACCTCTCACCCGTATTCAACACCAGAATAGGGTTACGGAGTATTACCGGACTTACGAAACAATTAAACAACTATTTAACATACAATTGTTCAATTCAATCATTCATCATTCAATCTCAATCAATTTGTCCCTATTAAGAGCCTACAAGGCCTTAAACATGCTTTGGGAGTGGTTCAAGACTAAACCGATAACTTAGGAAATTTTCGTAAAACTTAGAAAATTTTGCTTCAAACAAGGGACACATGCCCGTGTGGCCAGGCCGTGTATCTCACATTGCTACTAGACATGCCCGTGTATAGGCTGTGTGAAAACAGGGGGTACATACTGACTTGGATCACACGACCAACTACACGCCCATGTGCTAGCCCGTATTCCCTTCGAAGTGGCCTCACACGCTCGTGTGCCAGGCCATATATTAGGCCGTGCCAAACCTGTAGGGTATACTAACTTAAGCAACACGGCCAAGTCACACGTTCGTGTGCTAGACCGTGTGCCAATTATGGGGGTATACTGACTTGTACCACACAGTTGATCACACGCCCGTGTGTGTGATCGTGTTGAGCATATTGACTTCATTTCAATTTCAACACCAGGGGGCACACGGCCGTGTAGCATGATCGTGTGTCACACACGGCTGAGACACACACCCGTGTCTCTGCCTGTATGGACAAAAATAGGCTATTTACCAAGTCAATTTGCCACCCAAAATCTCATGTACCTAAACAACCCGAATGGCACCAGTTCATAGTGCAATAGAACATTTATTCTAACCATATTCAATACAATTTCATACCATTTATAATATTAATAACCAACATGCTTATATCCCAAGTTTAACTCAACCAAAACCTACTCAAATACATATACCAATCAACTAGTTTAACCATTACCTAACATACCTCATTTTTGTACCAATTCACAAGCAAGGTACCAATTCCACAAACTTCATAATATGGTCATTCACATATCCATCCAAGAACTCAAATATCAACATATATGCACATATAAGCACATAACCAAATTCTTCAAATTAAGTCAAATCTCATGGCTATAATTACAAGCCAAAACATATACATTTACAATGCCAATTCATTTGGCCAACATCATTACCAAAACATAATCAACAAGACTCAAATACCTGTACATGCCATATACTTAAAACATAGTTTCAAAAGTACCAAAGAGTCAATGGATAGTGCGATGAAGTCTCTGATGACCCCCGAATACGAGTAGCTTTGAAATCACTATAAAACATGGAAAAACAACAAAGTGAACTATATAGATTAGTAAGCTCGTATGTTAACAATGAAAAACTATCATCATTCATTAATCATTCATATAATAGAAAATAATGTGCAACAAAATTATTAAATCTCAAGTCATCATATGATCATTCATATAACTTACCAAGGAACTCATCAATTTCATAATTTTCAATACTCAATTCATTTCTGTACGTACCTGTACCATATCGTACCAATCTCATACTCAACCACATCCTTCATTTACCCGTTGAACCATTCAAAATAGAATTCGGATACTCATGGTCTCACTCGATAAGTACCTATACCATGGCCCGAAGCCAAATCAAGGTAACTTATCCAAAATTCTGATTTCATGGCCCGAAGCCAAATTAGCCGATATGCATGGCCCGAATCCAAATCGGTTTATCTTGCACAAATAGTGCTAAATCATGGACCGAAGCCAACTCAAGTATACCTAATGACATGTTACTAGCATCCTAAACTATTCCTAAGGTTCAACTAGGATTTCAACTGTCGAATCGTCATCAAATAATTTCCAAACTTGTCCATAATCGCATAATCATAATTCATGCCATATCAAAGCATAGAAAATACATTTGTAACAAAATTACAACATACGAACTTACCTCGGATGTTAAAATGGCGAATCTAGTTGATTAGTCCATAACCTTCATTTTTCCTCGATCTAGATCTGAATTCCACTTTTCTTGATCTAAATATATTCAAAATTAACTTATTTAATCATATATTCATTCAATTTAACCCAAATCACACTTTAAAACACATTTACACTTTTGCCCCTAAACTTTCACATTTTTTACAATTTAGTCCTTATAGCATAAAATCACAAATTAGTGAAATTCCAAATATACTCATTCTAGAGAATTTCCATAATGTCCCTAGCAGCCCATAATTTTCATTTATTTCATATTTTAACCATTAACTTTACACAATTTTCAATTAAATCCCTTTTTGACATTTTTGTCAAAAATCACTTTACAAAAACTATTAATCTAACATTAAACCTTCAAAATATCATAATTCATCAAATTACTCAAGCATTCAACAATGGCAACATGATAAATCTTTAATAGTTTTGAAATCTAAGGTACGGGCTAGCTAGAATACGAAGCAACGATCACAAAAACATAGAAATTATTAAAAACAGAGTAAAAAATCACTTACATGCTCAAGGTATCATGGTCGAACCTTCAAAGCACAAAAATGGTGTCTTTTTCTTTCTTTTTATTCAACTAGAAGAAGATGGAAGCCTTAAAATTATGTTTGTTTTATTTAACTAATCTTTATTTAACAATTTACACTATTAACCTTTAATAAAACATTAATATTTCACATAAACCATGGACATAAATGTCCACTAACCTTATCAATGGTCCAATTATTACTTAAGGACCTCCATTATTAAAACCAAAGCTAATTGACACCTTAAACTAATAGAACATGCATTTTACACTTTACGCGATTTAGTCATTTTTATCAAATTAAGCATTCAGACGATAAAATTTCTTCACAAAACTTTCACACATTCACTCAACCAGGTTGTAAACATTAAAATAATAATAAAATAAACATTTCGACCTCGAATTTGTGGTCCCAAAACCACTGTTCCGGTTTGACTAAAAATGGGCTGTTACATATACTCTTTACAAAAGTCATGCCATATACAAGTTATGTACCCAACATACCGGCTATGAGCTCGATCATCTTTAGAGCATAAGCCTCCACTTATATCAAAGCACATGAGTTACATACACATGCTCAGTTACATAAGACTAGTTGTAAAATGGTTCGCTTGAAAATTTGGAGTAGATTATTTTGATACATACTCTATTGTGACTAAGGTTTCAACCATTCTTGTTTTGTTTACTTTAGCTTCCATTCACAATTTGATGGTACATTAGATGGGTGTGAAGATAACTTTCTTGAATGGTGATTTGGACGAGGAGATCTACATAAAGCAACCTTCAGGATTTGTGGCACTTAGTATGGAAGATAAAGTTTGCAGGCTCGAAAAATCTTTATATGGTCTCAAACAAGCTCCAAAACAATGGTATGAGAAATTTCATAAGACTATTCTTAGTTTTGGTTTTATTGTTAATTTTCAGCACTAATATAGAAGTCATTAAAAAACCCATAATTTCTTATCTACCAAGTTTGATATGATTGATTTAGGAGAGGTAGATGTAATCTTAGGGGTTAAGGTTACTAAATCAAAGAGGGATTTGCTTTGAATCAATCTTACTATATAGAGAAAGTGTTAAAGAAGTTTAATAGCTTTGATGTAATCTCAGTGAAGAATCCTTTTGATTCTAGCATACAACTGATAAAGAATAAAGGAAATAATGTTTCTCAATCAGAGTATGCTAAAATTATTGGAAGCCTTATGTTCTTGATGAACTACACTCAAATTGACATTGCTTATGTAGTCTATAGACTAAGTAAATATACTCATAATCCTAGCAAAGAGTATTGGAATGCTCTAAAGTGGTTGCTTAAATACCTTAAAGGTACATTATTTTGGGAATTGGAATTTTTCGAATAGCTTACAGTCCTAGAGGGATATTGTGATGCAAACTAGGTAACTAATAATGATGAAGTTAGCTCTACAAGTGGGTATGTCTTTACTTTGGGTGGAACAACTATTTCTTGGAAGTTTGCTAAACAGACGTGTATAGCTCGTTCCACGATGGAATCAAAGTTTATAGCTTTGGACTTAGCCGGGCAAGAGGCTGAGTGGTTTAGGAATCTACTTGCAGAGATTCTTTTATGGGAAAAATTGATTATCTCTATTATATGACTCACAAAACGCAATTTGCGTTGCTAAGCGCCAAGCTTACAATGGTAAGAAAAGGCATATTCGAATAAGACACGGATTTGTGAGACATTTAATAAGGAATGGAGTACTTGCTTTGGAGTACATGATGTTTGAAAGGAACCTTGTTAATCCATTAACCAAAGGGTTAAGTAGGAAAATGGTTCTTGATTCATTGAGAGGAATGGGTCTTAAGCCCAGTGGTTGAGGAATTCAATGTTGTCAAATGAAACCATTAAAAGACTCATAGTGTACATTCTACCGATCCCTATGGAAAACGATGTACATGCATAAGGATGAGTTCTTACTTTTTTATGAATTCATATATCAGGGTTTGGATGTTCTTATTGAGACGAGCTTGATGAATTCACCAACATTTGAGGTTGAATTTTTTACTCTTAATGAGTTCATATCCCAAAATTTGGGTGGTCTCATTGAGACAGACTTGATGAATTCACCGAATTTAAATATGAGAGGATGAGCTTAATAAATGATCTTAATGATTTCATAATCTTGATTCGGGTAATCTATATTGAGATAGACTTGATGAAATCACCAACGTAAGTGCGAAGAACTAGCCATCTTCTATGAAAGACATTGGGCAGTCTTTCTAAAGCACTTACCATCATCCCGAGGTGTATTGCTAAAACTTGTTGATCTATCGTGGAACATCAATTGGATTTGAGATTAGTCGTGTGTCATGAGTTAACCCCAATCTTAACAAGTTCAAGATTCGTTCACTTGTTAAAGAGAAGAACTACTCATTTCACTATGTACTAGTTCAAATTCATAAGATACTAGTACTTAAGCGGTTAATTCTGCTATTGCTCTTCTCACGTTTTACCTTTTCTAATGTTTACAAAATTTCCAATTCTTTTGAATTAATGGAGGAATATTGGTAATGCAAACTGGGTAATCCCCTATTGGTTGAGAAAATTCTTCTAAGGGGATTTAAATATAGCTTTGCCTCTTACCTTCATTGAGTAAATTGGGGCTAAAGGCCCAACACGCGTGTGTTGCTGCCCCACCCGGTCCGCGTCTGTGTTAACAGGTCTACGACATATATTGCACATGTTTCTTTTTGAATAAAATTTATGTTCCTTTTATCAATTTTTTTTTGTGTTTTTCAAGATATTTTTTCAGTTGCAGAAAATCTTCTGGCTATTGCAGAATATTTTCAGTTAAGGAAAATCTGTTGTTATTTTTGGAAATTGACACTGTTATTTTACCATTTTACCATTTAACCTTGGGGGACGATGTCTACTACACGATTAGACCGATCAGGGCAGTTGGCTTTTAAGATAGTGGTTCTTTCACGGCACAATGATTATTTTATTTATTTATGCTTAATTTACTTATCCTGTCAGTGCTAACTATTTTGTTTTGTAGTAATATATTTCCAACACATGGAATCACTTCAAATATGTCATACTTGAGTTGTGACAAAGCCAATTTCAACATGTCATAATGTTCATTTGATGCTAAAGTTGAAAGTTTTCTTGTGCTGATGAAATTTGTCCTTCACCATCTACGATGGGTATTTATTAATTTTTTCTTAAATTGTATATTCTCATTTATGGGATAAATAAATAATTTTTCTTTTAAATAAACCATTCAATATCATTTAAAAATATGAATAGGGCTACTTTCAGATTTTATTAGAATTGATAGGATAATTTTAAATATTTAATAGTGACTAATTCTCTTTCCAATTACTTCATTAACATGAAATTTTATTAATTATTATAAACCTTCAATTTTTTTTTTTAAAAAAAACTTTAGTTCATTTCTTTCACTTTCTTTTCGTTATGTATTACAAAACTTACATAATAATTTATAATTTATTTAATTTACTTTCTTTTATTTTTTAATAAATACCTCTCCTTTAAATATTTGGTTTATGCCTTTAGATAGCATTTGAAAAATTACTTAATAATTGAATTTGGGTGTAATTGTTTGTAATTACATAATTATGGTATATTTAGATAACTACTGTAGTTGGTGGGTCTCATCGAATTTAGTGTAATTGGAGCATCCCAAATACACTTTTCAATTTTTAGAGGAGGGTGAGAATTTGATTAATTACACAGGCAATTTACACCTAAAACTAATTTTAAAGAAATGTTTTTATACAAGTTATAAAAATATATTATAAACATGACATGTATGAATGTTTGGGATAGTTATGACAAAAAAAATTATATTGTAAATCCTGAAAAATATATTATAAAAATATTTAGTGTATTTTATAAAATTATAAAAAAATATTATTTAAATCTTAAAAAAAATTAAATTTATCGTAAAAAATTAATATAAAATTTAATTTACATGTTATAAAAGTTTTATAATATATTTATTTATAAAAATTTATGACCAAGTGTGAACATAACTTATTTATATGTTCATGCTATATATTATAAAAATAATATACTTATTTATAAAAAAAAGTTATAGTTTTTTTGCTATAATTTGTTTATAAAAATAAATTTAAAAAGTAATGAAAAAATATATTATTTATAAGAACTGTTATGAAAGTTTTGGACAATTTATAAAAAAAAAACTCTTTTTATAATGGTTAAATATTATTTATTATTTTCACTTAATTTATGTATTATAAAAATGGATATATCTTAGTATAAATTATTTTCCAAATTAAGTTTATATAAGTTTTTATAATTAAAGCAACAAATTATTTGAACTGTGGACGAAAATATTATAAGGTAGATGTTAACTATGCAAATAGATAGTGTTTTCTTACATCATATAGTGGGGTATGACACCATTTGAGAAAATTGTGTCAAACACAAGCACTATAGACAATTTGAGAACTCTTTAATTTGACACAATCAAGGCTCGGAATGTGGTTGAGGAAACATATTTTATTTTTAAAAAAATATTTCTCATTTGAACAACATCACATTAATATAACATAAAAAATGTGGATTGTAGTAGCATGTTACATATTTTATAACGTTGTAAGTGGAATTAAAATGATCCATATACTTCGAAAACTACACAAAGGAAGGAGATCTTTGTAATCTTAATGGTGTAGATTCAAATTCAAATGATGGTGAACTCGATCGATGATGATATGTTAAATATTAAAGATGGAATAACCCAACAAATATGCATTAGAGCAATTAGATAAAATTGCATATGATGTTTATTTTTCTTTCTATTTTTATTAGTAATTGTATTATCATCTACTTTTTTGGTTAGAAATTATTTTGACCATACTAATAATTTTTTACAGTAATTAATATTTTTAATAATATAAATTATGTAACTATGTAATTACAATTTATACTACCAAATATGATATAGGGAATTAGAATATAATTACACGACTAGAGAATTATAATTCTTTATAATTACTCATTATAATTACACTTTCCTGTAATTATAATTTTTTATAATTACAAAAGAATGTAATTATTACGTGTAGAATTTTTTTTAAATTTGAAAGATTGTGAAAGTTTTTATTGTATAAATAAATAAGAAAATTGTAGTGGAAAATAGCCAAAATTTGGTGAACGAATACAAGATATATTGAAAAGTAACAAATTTTATTTATTTTTCGTTATGGTAATTAATTGTTAATTCTAGCAGCATGCACGTAATATTTGTTGAACATTGAATTCACATGACAACTATTGATAGAAGTTAAAAGTTGGGCAGATTTTAATTTCGGCCCCGTTCGTTGCTCTATCTGTGATGGACTTTTGGCCAAAAAAGTCCTTTTCAGTAAAACGGAATAAAGAACAAGGGCCAGTTGCCAAATTATTTTAACGTTTCAGAAGAACTTTTTTACAGATGAAAAAACCAAAATTTTTAGCTTTTCTCAAAGTAAAAGCACTTTTGGCTGGTCTTTTACTTTGTTATCCTTATTTTTTCTTCTTCCTTTAGACATCTTCTTCCAAATACACTTCTCTTTTTTTTTCCCCTTTTCTCTTTTCTCTGATTTTTCCTCTGGTTCCTCTGTTGATTTTTTGCTTCTCTTCGATCTCTCGGTGGTGAGTGCTTTTCCATATTCTAATTTTCCTTCAATTCTCTTTATTCCAACTAATTCTTTGCCTTCTTCCTTTCGGTTCCTTGCCTTTCTCTCGGAATGCGTTTTGCTGCGTAATAAATTTCCCTTTTCGCTTTTGTATTTTTGTGTACTTATAATCTTCACACTTTCTAAATTGTTCTCTTTCATCAATGAATCTGCTCGTCTATCATTGAATCTACTCGAATTTGCCCCTTTTTTTCTCCGCTTGTTTTGGGAAGTTGGTGAGTTTTGATGTTTTTAAGTTTAGTTTTACTCTCCATTTTAGCAATTAGGCATTTGATTTATGTTATGTAAAAATCACTGTGAAATAGATTATTTGGTATGGTTCAAACTGCATTATTTTGATTACTTATATAGTACAAATTCACTAACTTTTAAGGTATTTCATGTCTCAGTTAAAGGAGCCTTTAATCCTGACTGGTGAATGGCCATAAGAGACTGTTAGTTACAAACTTGCAAATAATTTTCTGTGCCCTTTACTATCTTCAGGAAATGGTTGCTTGGAACTTTTTCTTTTTTCTGTTAGATGATTGCAATGATGTTGTTGTTGTCAATGTTTGATGTTAGCCATCTTGTTTATATCATGTTACCGGTGATTTTGTGACTTATGGCAGTAGTTGTTCCTGGTGGTTACTCTGCTAAGTTTAGGCAAACATTGCTTGCTCTACTAAGTTGATCTCTGCTGCCATGCTACCCATCTTAACTTCCCTCCTTCAATCACCTCAACCCAATTTTTTTTTCCACAAAATTTTTTAGTAACATTTTTACCAACAATGTAAGTTTTCCAATATGTTTTTTTACATTACCATTCTTTTTTACCAGTTCAAACCAAAACCAAATTCACGAGGTTCCATCACTTTTCCCTTTTATATGAGGGTTGACTTGTACTTTACCTGCTTTCAGGATGTCTCAAATTTTCAAAAGCAACAATATGTTCGCTTTGTAGTATTGTAGATTGGTTATAATGTTTCCCTTGTATTTCCTTTCTCACAAGCGCCTTAGACTGCAAGTAAAGTTATTCTTTTACATGGATTTTATGACCAGGAAGTTCATGATTACTTCAAGACTTTGTGTCCTGATCTGCATATTACTCGAGGTGAATACGATGAAGATTCCCGTTATCTAGAGAACAAAACACTGACAATTGGTCAATTCAAGCTTGGGATATGCCATGGGCATCAGGTTTTCTACCATCCTACTTGTTTACTTTCAAAAACCCTCAAGGTTTTTGTTTTGCATTACAGAAACATGTGATGAATTTAGTTCCCTATTTTCTGTATGTGTAGTGGCCATAGATAATATATTTGGGTCCCAAGCTTTTTACATTTACAAACATCTTGCATTGCTAAGTTTTACTTCTTTCGTGGACCTCAATATTATACACGCAATCAGTTTTGGTCAATGGATTGGCAATGGGACGAAACTGTGAAGAGCTTTTCATTGTTCCTTTGTTGATACCATTTCATGTTGGATGCAGGAATAATGTTTGGGATTAAGGGGACTTGTAGTGTGAAGTTATTTTACTGTGTCATTGACATGTCTCAACTTTGTTCTTTAATGTGTAGTTTACATGCTTAACCAACCAAATTCTAAGTCCTGTCTTAGCAAAGAGAAAATGTGGAAACCCGGTGCTTCATGGTCACTCAAATGCGGGAGCTTCTCCTAACTAGTTTTAAATACACTTCTCTGGTGCTAGATGGTAGATTTCCAGAGAGATACAAGCTTTAAGCTGGGTTGCATTCTTGAAGTATTTCAAATTGTTTCCAGAGAGATACGGTGATCGTTGTAAATGCTATTGTAAATGAATTCACTTTAAATTGTAAACGCTATTGTAAAACTTTTTTGTATTTATATTTGGTATATAAATATTATCGCTTTTGTCGTAACCATTTTTTTGAAAAAAAAAAGGGGAATCGACTTTGGTTTTGGAAAATGAAAATAAAATGGGAGTCGCCACCGACCTTTTGTTGGGTGTGATCGGATCACCTTTGTTTTAATAAAGCGTTCCGATTTACTAAAACAGTGTTTTTGGTCTACGAATGTTCGAGAAAATGGGTTCGGGAGTCGGTTACGTGCGAGGAAGGATTAGCAGCCTCGTAACGCCCAAAATTGGTACCAAATTGATTATTTAATGTCTTAATGTCGAAAGTTGAAAATTTTTAAAAAAGAAAAAGGAAATTGATCTTTTTTGAAATATTTTAGTGTTCTCGAATTGAATATCAAGATGTTCTTGTTCCGAAGGACAAAATATCACATCCAGTACGTAGGACACGATGATTTTAATCCTCAATCCAAGATTGTCTCTTAATTCCCGAGACTCATGCATTAAAATAACAAAAGGTTATTCGATTGTTCGGCCAAGCGAGAGAACCGAAACCCAACACATAGGGCACGATCTCTCGAATTTCCAAACGTAGAATATTGCCTTATTTTGGAAACCTTTAATTTTGGATGAAATTTATAAAAGATTTCAGGTTAGGTTTTGAAGGAACACGATTCAAATGCGAATGGGATTATGCGACGAGGAGAACGATAATGTAACATGAATTTGGCGTCATACATATAACACATAACATTGGAATCTTCAACCTAAAATATTAACATGCATGAATAACAATAACGATAATAGAACAATAATACATGAGCCCGAGGTTACATATAATGAACTACAATAACATGACGATGCAAATAAATGAATTACGGCACACGCAAAAGCAATAATTAAATAATATACATTATCTAAGAAATAACATTAATAAACAAAAACCAGCGAATTAAACAATTTAAAGAAAGATAATACATGAATCAATTTAAAATGATTAACAAAAGAATTTTAAGTAAAGAATACATGACAAAAAATATGAGATAATTTTAAAACGGTGCCAAAAGGGAAATAAGAATAAAAGTTAAAAGAACAATATATAGTTTAATAAAGATGACGTATAAAAACTCAAAATAAATTATAATAATAAAATAATAATAATAATAATAATAATAATAATAACAACAACAACAACAACAACAACAACAACAATATAATAAAAAAAGGCAGTAAATCGAGGTAAAAATGAAATAAAAGGACAAATAATAATAAACCAAAATGAAAAAGGGGTGAACATAAAGCGCAACAAAAATAACGAGGACTGAATGGGAAAATATCCCAAATACCTTATGCGCCGCATTTTTGGCAGGGACTAAGTTAAAACACAAACAAACAATGGGGTAAAATTAAAAAGAGAAATGCTACATTTGGTCGAGATTAGAAACGCAGCAAAAGGGAGAGGGGCCATCGTGCAAATATCTCCCTAAGGGGATATGCACAGTCTCCCTTTTTATTAAACGACGCCGTTTTAATTAAGGGCATATAAGCCCAAGCATTCTGCAAAAAAACTTTTTAAACCTAAAACTAAAACACAGCAGCAGCCATCCCCCCTATTTTCTCAAAATTTCGGCCTTTGGTCTTCCCCTATCCGACGACTTGGTTGTCTTCTATTGCCCGTCGCACCACCATCGTATTCGGTGGCCGACGAGGCACGGAGGTGGGTCTTAACCCCCTTGTTTGTTTCGCTTTCAACCGCTTCAGAGGCCAGCCCAAATCTCTCCTTTCAAGCGCCAATCTGCCCCTTATGGACACCGACTAGCGTATTCGAGCTTTGATGAACGTTGTTTCAGCCTTTAAGATTCCCTCTTAACCTCGATTCCGACGAAGCAACAGGAGATCCATGGCATTTCGGAAGGCAAGGGTTCGCATTCTATTCTTTTTTGTTATTATTTGTAAAAAGTTTTTTTAGAACGGAATAATAAAATCGAAACTAAAAATAAATCAAAATAACAGTAAAACAATAAGAACAAAAATGAAATCAACCTTGAGTTTTCTGATCTTTTCTTTGATTGCTGATAATGCGTAAAAAAAAGGACCTTTTTACATTGATTTTGAATCTCTTTATAGCCGAACGATACAACCTTTTTTTATTACTCTACTGTTTGTTCCATATTTTTCTGTCGTCTGTTTCTCTGCTTGTCTCGTGTTGTTTGCAGGGTATGGGCAAGGCGTCGGCGTGTGAGTCATTGGTTGCCGAGACGTGTGAAGCCAGAGGTGCCTGGGGGAAGTGGCCCATGTCAGAGGGCAGGCATGCGGTGGCCGTGGCACTTGTGTTCTTGTTGTTTTCTTTTTTTTGTTAATAGGCTAGGGTTTGTAAAATTTGGGCCTTTTTGGTTTAATTTTGTAAATGGACATTTTGGACTGTTAAGGTTTATTTGTTTCGTTCTTTTTTTTATTGGGTTTTTAATTGTTTTGCTGGGGTGGGCCATAATTGGCCTATTACAGCTGCCCCTCTTTGCTCGTTGTCGTGTAACGAGAATGGAGCAAAGACTTCAAAAGGGCCAATTTTGCCCAGTCTCTCTGAATCTTGACTTCTTTAGTGCTTCTGTTCTTCGAGTGGCCTCATTTTGACCCATTGTTTTGCTGTAACTCCAAAGGGGATAAGATTTGCTGCCTTCAATCTGCCTGCTGCAATTTCAGGATTGCCAAGTTTGCTTTCTTCAATCTGCTCATGCACTTCAGGAATGCCAGACTTGCTATCTTAGATCTGCTCCTGCACGTCAGGAATGCTAGACTTGCTATCTTCGATCTGCTCCTATCGTATTATGAGTTAATTTTTTAACAGAAATTGAAAAGCACCTCAGGGTGTGACCTGAGGCTCAACTCACCTATCGTATTATGAGTTGATATTTTAAAAAATAAAAATTGAAAAACACCTCAAGGTGTGACCTGAGGCTCAACTCACCTCTCGTATTATGAGTTGATATTTTAAACAGAAGCTGAAAAACACCTCAGCGTGTGACCTGAGGCTCAACTCACCTCTCGTATTATGAGTTGATATTTGAGCAGAAATTGAAAAAACATAAATTGAAAAACACCTCAGTGTGTGACCTGAGGCTCAACTCACCTCTCGTATTATGAGTTGATATTTGAACAGAAATTGAAAAACACCTCAGCGTGTGACCTGAGGCTCAACTCACCTCTCGTATTATGAGTTGATATTTGAAAAATAAAAATTGAAAAACACCTCAGGGTGTGACCTGAGGCTCAACTCACCTCTCGTATTATGAGTTGATATTTTAAAAAATAAAAATTGAAAAACACCTCAGCGTGTGACTTGAGGCTCAACTCACCTCTCGTATTATGAGTTGATATTTGAAAAATAAAAATTGAAAAACACCTCAGCGCGTGACCTGAGGCTCAACTCACCTCTCGTATTATGAGTTGATATTTTGAACAGAAGCTGAAAAACACCTCAGCGTGTGACCTGAGGCTCAACTCACCTCTCGTATTATGAGTTGATATTTGAGCAGAAATTGAAAAACAGAAATTGAAAAACACCTCAGTGTGTGACCTGAGGCTCAACTCACCTCTCGTATTATGAGTTGATATTTGAACAGAAATTGAAAAACACCTCAGCATGTGACCTGAGGCTCAACTCACCTCTCGTATTATGAGTTGATATTTGAAAAATAAAAATTGAAAAACAGAAATTGAAAAACATATCATCCGGTGGAACTCGGATGTCTTCTTTCTCCTTGGTTCGGTATAGCTATCGTCAAAACTTCTTGCTTTAATGGTGTACCTGTATGTGTCATGCGTGATGTTATTATGATATGCACGTGTTTGTCTTAAATACTTTTATGCCTACATGATTATGTCATGCGCCCTGGGCTTGTTTGTCATGTATCTCTTTTCGTTACGACTTTCATGATGACCTATATTCATTGCTTCGATTCTTGACATTTCTTTCAGGTTTTGCACCCGTCCTCAAGTTTTATGAGTGATCTGTGTTTCTCGTATATCACCCTTTTGCCCCCTGTTAAACTTTGTCCTTGCTTTGAGGCTCTTGTACTTATCGAATTCTCATCCAGGTAATGCTCAACATTCCTTTGTTTAAAGTATGTAATTTCACTATTTATCATTTAAATGAACCAAACATGAGATGCATGAAAATAGGAAAGTAAGTACGAAAGAAATACCTCACATTCGTATTTATTTCAAAGCAACAAGCAAAGAAAGTTGACAAGGAACAATTCAATAAAGAAAATGTTATAAAAAGGAAAGCAAGTTCAATTGTCGCGAATGCTCTAGACATCCAACTCCTGAACTTTTCCACGTTTCTTCATCCTGGATCTTTTCGAGCAAAGCTTCTTGTGTAGAAGATTTTGAGCTTCTGAGTCCGCTTCAAATATTAATATCTCGCCATTTGACTCCCTCTTCAAGTCGCCCTTGCTCTTTAAGCCCAAATCTACTTCCTTAGGACGCCCTTTCGGGTTTTCATCCTAAACCTTTTTGTTTACCAAGACGCCCTTTTCGGGTTTTCATCTTGATCCTTTTTTTCCTCTCTCTTTTTTTTTCTTTTTTAGGCGTAGTACTTCTTCACGGCATCTGAGTTCACTGGATTTGGTAACTCCTTCTCATCCATCTCAGTGAGAATCAAAGCTCCACCTGAGAAAGCTTTCTTCACGACATATGGCCCTTCCCAATTTGGTGCCCATTTTCCTCGAAAGTCTTTTTGAATTAGGAGAATCTTTCTTAGTACGAGTTCTCCCTCGCGAAATTCTCTTAGCCGCACCTTCTTGTCATGGGCGTTGATCATTCTCTTCTGGTACATTTGTCCATGACAAATTGCCTTCAAGCGTTTTTCCTCGATAAGATTTAGGTGGTCATATCGAGCTCGAACCCATTCTGATTCTTCTAGTTCCGACTCCATTAAGACTCGTAGAGAGGGGATCTCAACTTCAATGGGCAGCACAGCTTCCATTCCATAGACCAGAGAGAAAGGAGTTGCCCCCATAGAGGTCCGCACACATGTGCGATATGCATACAAAGCAAATGGTAACTTCTCGCGCCAATCTTTATATGTCTCGGTCATTTTCCCAATAATCTTCTTGATATTTTTGTTAGCCGCTTCTACTGCTCCGTTCATCTTTGGGCGATAGGGTGAGGAATTATGATGCTTTATTTGAAATTGCTCACACACTTCCTTTATCACCTTGTTGTTTAAATTCAAAGCATTATCTGAAATGATTCTCTCAGGCAAACTGTATTGACATATGATCTCCTTTTTTAGGAACCTGCAAACTGCGGTCTTCGTCACATTAGCAAATGAAGCGGCTTCCACCCATTTTGTGAAGTAATCTATGACCACAAAAATGAATCGATATCCATTAGAAGCTTTTGGGGAAATTGGCCCTATAACATCCATGCCCCACATAGAAAAAGGCCACGGGGAAGTCATGACGTGAAGGGGCGAAGGTGCTGCATGAATTTTATCGCCATAAACTTGACATTTGTGGAACTTTCGTGCGTAACTAATGCAGTCACTTTCCATCGTCAGCCAATAATAACCGAGTCTCATAATCTACCTAGCCATAGTGAAACCATTAGCATGCGTTCCACAGATTTCTTCATGGACATCTTCTAGTATCTTTCTGGCTTCAACAGCATCCGCGCATCTCAAGAGCACTTGATCTTTTCCTCTTTTGTTTAGGATGTCCCCATCAAGGACAAATCCCGCTGTTATTCTTCTGATTGTTCTTTTGTCGTTCTCATTTGCTTGCTCGGGATATCTTTGATTCTTGACATATTCTAAGATATCATGGAACCATGGCTGTCCATCTGCCTCTTTTTCAATGCTAAAACAATGTGTAGGGACCTCATATATGCTCATTTGGAGAGGTATTATTTCTGTTTCTCGGTTTACTTTGAACATTGATACCAAAGTGGCTAGGGCATCAGCCAATTGGTTTTCTTCTCATGGGAAGTAATTAAAAGTCACTTCTTCGAATTCTTTGACCAGTTCCGCAACAAGATCACGATATTAGACCAACTTTGGGTCTCTCACTTCCCAATCTCCACGGATTTGGTAAATCACCAATGCCGAGTCCCCGGATACCTCTAAGATCTTGATGTTTCGTTCGATAGCTGCACGAAGTCCCAAGACGCAAGCCTCATATTCTGCTACGTTATTAGTACAGAAGAAATTTAATCTGGCCGTGAAAGGATAATAGTTCCCTTCTGGTGACACTAAGACTGCTCTGATCCCATGCCCTAATGCATTCGATGCGCCGTCAAAGCTCATCTTCCATGGTTTCTCTTTTGATGACTCACACTCTTTTTCTGTAATGTACATCAAGTCTTCGTCTGGGAAGTCAAATCTCAATGGCTCGTATTCCTCTGTCGTTCGAGCTGCTAAGAAGTCAGCTATTGCGCTCTCCTTTATCGATTTTTGGCTCACATATATGACGTCGTACTCCGATAGTAGGATCTGCCATCGTGCCATTCTTCCTGAGAGTGCAGGTGATTCCATCATTGATTTTATTGGGTCCAGCTTTGAAATTAACCACGTCGTATGATACAACATATATTGCCTGAGCCTTCGGACTACCCAAACCAAAGCACAACAGAATTTTTCAATTGACGGGTACTTTGCTTCGTACTCTATGAACTTCTTGCTGAGGTAGTAAATCGCCTTTTCTCTTTTCCTTGACTCATCATGTTGCCCCAGTATGCAACCGATAGAGTTTTCGAACACAGTCAAATACAATATCAACGGTCTTTCAGGAGTTGGCGGTACTAGCACCGGGGGGCTAGACAAATACTGCTTTATTTTATCAAAAGCCATTTGGCACTCCTCGTTCCATTCTCCAGGATTGTGTTTCTGAAGGAGTCGAAAAATTAGGTCACACTAGTTGGTAAGTTGAGTAATGAATCGAGCGATGTAGTTCAACCTCCCTAAAAATCCCCTGACTTCTTTTTGTGTGCGCTGAGGCGGTAGTTCTTGTATGGCTTTTATCTTATCTGGATCAACTTCAATACATCTCTCACTAACGATGAAGCCTAGTAATTTTCTCGAGGTAGCCCCAAACGTACACTTGGCTGGATTAAGCTTCAGCTGGAACTTTCTTAGTCTTTCGAACAATTTCCTGAGGTTCCCAACATGCTCTCTTTCCCCTCGAGATTTGGAAATCATATCATTGACATAAACTTCTATTTCTTTGTGCATCATGTCATGGAACAACATCACTATAGCCCTCTGATAGGTTGCCCCGGCATTCTTTAATCCGAATGGCATCACCTTGTAGCAGAATGTCCCTCACATCGTTACGAAGGTAGTTTTCTCCATATCTTCGGGAGCCATCTTTATTTGATTATAACCTGAAAATCCATCCATGAAAGAAAACAATGAATGTTTTGTTGTGTTATCTATCAACATATCGATGTGTGGCAAAGGAAAGTTATCTTTAGGACTTACTTGATTCAGATCACGATAATCTACGCACATTCGCACCTTGCCGTCTTTCTTCGGTACCGGGACTATATTAGCCACCCATTCTGGATATTTAGAGACTTGTAGGAAGCTGGCATCAAATTGTTTCTTGACTTCTTCTTTTACCTTTAAAAGCATTTCAGGCCTCATTCGCCTTAACTTCTGTTGAATAGGTTTGCATTCTGGTTTTAGTGGAAGTCTATGGACCACTACATCCTCGTTTAAACTCGGCATGTCCTGATACGACCATGTGAATACGTCTTTATACTCATGATGCAAGGTGATCAAATCATGTTTGGTGTTCTCTGAAATGGAGGTCCCAATCTTCACTTCTTGCCTCTTTTCTTCACTTCCCAAGTTTACTGTCTCAACGGATCCTTGATGGGGTAGAATCTATTTATCTTCTTGCTCTATCATCCTTAGTAAGTCAGGGGACGAGACATAATCTTCAGCATTTTCCCCAGCTTCGAATTCTCCTAAACAAATAGCTTTTTCAAAATTGATTTCAGGACTTATAACGGGATTGTTCATGCCGTTGATTTCTGAGCACCTGAAAGGCGAAAGGAAAAAAAACTATAGAGGAGCATCAAGGTATTGGGACCTACAAACATAATTTTATGGCATGATATGAGGTATATGTAAGGAAAGACTGTAAGAAAAGGGAATAAATATGAAGCTACTGAGGGTGAAAAGGTCATGACAAAATGCATCTCCATTAATGTTCCTTTAAATGATAAAGATCAAACATAAGTTCTTACAAAAGGATCCCACTATTACTTAGGGGCACACAAAAAGAGTTAACATCGAGCATTACTTTGGAGAGGACATAGAAACTACAAGAAGGTCCACAGCAGTCCAATTGTTCAAAACGAATCCAGGAGGAACAGGGCGTATCATTGAAATATCTTCAACTGTATCATCCACTTTGTCAATGACGTTTATACTGAAGTTCTGAAGACCCCTTTCAACCAATAACAGCGTGCTTCGTGAATTATCTCGCCCTGGGTACATCATTCCTACAGATGTGAATGTTTTTGACAAAGGAGGGTACGCTATGGGTTCCCATTCTAATTCCCGACCTGAGGCCCTTGCAATCCTCCTTTCTTGATCTTTCTACAACTGTTTCCTTCTTTGTCGTACATCTGGCTTGAATCCTAAACCATATCGAGCCTTGTGATGTACTGGCTTAAGTGCTCTGGCTATCCCTTGCTGACATCTTCCCAAACCTTTCTTCGCTCAGGCCCCTTTTCCCACAGTCAGCTTGATTTCCATCTTGGTATTCCTTGACAGTTTGGGTGTGGGAATCTTATTTCCTTTAACAACAAGTGTAGCATTAATAAATTCGAAGGAACGGAAGGAACATTCTATTGTATCTTTATTTGTTTCAAGGTAGGGCGCGTCAGTAGAAATAGACGCAACAATGTCTTCTTCACCAGCGACCGTGATCAAGCGGTTATCCATGACAAACTTTACTTTTTGATGAAGAGATGAAGGAACTGCTCTGGCAGAATGGATCCAAGGCCTCCCTAAAAGGCAGTTATACGAGGTTGCGATGTCCATGACCTGGAACTCCATATCATATGTACACGGGCCCACTTCTAGAAGAATCTCGATCTTTCCCATGACCTCCCATCGTGTCCCATCAAACGCCCTTACTGTAGAATGACAAGGCCTCAGATAAGACATATCAACTGGCATTCTGGACAGTGTAGCCAAAGGCATGACATTGAGCGCAGACCCGTTGTCAATAAGCACATTCGGTATTATATAGCCCCTGCAACCGGTTGTGATGTGCAATGCTTTTACAGAGCCCCTACCGTTTAGTGGTATTTCGTCATCACTGAAGGAGATGAAATTATCCGCATTTAAATTGTTCACCCACCTATCAAGTTTTTCAACGGGTACGTTGCTCGGCACATACGCTTGGTTTAACACCTTCAGTAAAGCGTTTCGATGTGGTTCTGAGTTTAACAGTAGAGACAACACTGAGATTCTTGTCGGCTTCTTTTTCAACTGCTCCACGATGTTATATTCACTGTGCTTGATGAACTTTAAGAATTCATGTGCTTCATCCTCATTCACGGGTCTTTTAATTTCCCGTTCGAATGGAGTTTCAGTCTCGCCCTCTACCTCATGCATTGGTGCCTTTACTTTTTGATTCGAGTCACTGGTCTTCTTACTTGGTTCAACCACCTCAGGAGAATAACATCTCCCGCGGTGGGTAAAATGCCCCACCTCGCTAACACTTCCAGTCGTAGCTTCAGGCATGGTGATGTTGACATCGTATTTCCATGGCACCGCCCTGCTGTCCTTATAAGGGAAAGGAGAAGGCACTTTTATCACCAACATTGGTTTGACTTCCTTCTCCTTGGCCTCATAATAAATCACGAGAGGCCGATCGGCACTAGAAGGGCTGGCTGACGGTTGATTATCAGAGGCGAAAATTTCCTTTTCCTCGGCTTCGTCCATTTCATCAAAGATCTTGACCTCCTTGTTGTTCATCATATCTTGGAGTAATTTTCTGAATTCTTCACAAAACTGGATGTCATGTTTTTCAGTGCCACAAAAACATTGACCTTTCGTGTTTCCTCCTTTGAAGACTCTATTGGGATGGCAAAACGGCCCATTCTCAACCATTACCTCCCAAACTTTTCGCAAAGGTGTTTTTATTTCAGAAACATAACTTTTAGCTCGCCGCCTGTCTTCCCTTATCATTACACTCACGTTCCCTTCAGTATAATTAGAGAGCGGATTTTCAGCCATATTACTAATACCATCAAATCGTAAAATGCCTGCATCAATAAGACCTTGAACCCTTTTTTTAAAAGCTAGGCAATTTTCTGTAGAATGCCCCCGGTTTCCAGCATGGTACATGCAACTAGCGTTAGGATCGTACCATTTTGGGTATGGAGGTTTTAGGGGTGCCATATAATGTGGGGATATTAATTATTTTTCTAGTAATTTCGGGCACAGCTCTCCATACGACACAGGAATAGGGGTGAATTGAAGTTTTTCAGAATTGGGTTTTGTTGGTCTTTGTTCATTTTTGGGCTGACTTTGAGCAGGTGTAATACTTGGCGGGAATATAGTGAATGGTCTTTGGTTATCAACGGCATAGACGGGGTAAGGAAGAAGTGTTTGATAGTAAGGGTTTTAAGGAGGAAAATAGAAGTTCGGAGGTGGGCGAAATTGAGGTCGTGGTTGGGTTGGGTACGGATTAGAAGCATAGTGGCTCCCCGTCCCCACCATGTGAGTTTCAAGCTCTTTTTTCTTCATAGGTACTGGCCTTTTCGAACTCCAAGGACCTTCCATCCTTCCACTCTTGATGCCATTTTCAATGAGTTCTCCAGACATTATGATATCGGCGAAGTCTTTTGTGGCGTTTCCTACTAGCTTGTCATAAAATGACGCTTTCAAAGTGTTGATAAAGAGGACCGTTATCTCAGTTTTAGTCAGTGGGGGTTCTACTTGGGCCGAGATATCCCTCCACCTATGAGCGTATTGTCTAAGTCTCTATTGGCTTCTTTTCCATCATCTGTAGCGTTAGTCGATCAGGCGCCATATCGGAGACATGCTTGTACTGTTCACAAAAAGCTGATGCTAGGTCCTTCCATGATTGGATCCTCTCTCTGCTGAGTTGATTATACCATCGGAGGGCTGATCCGATCAAGCTATCTTGAAAACAGTGTATTAACAATTTGTCTTCATTCACATAACCAGCCATCTTCCGACAAAACATGATAAGATGCGCCTTTGGACATTTCGTTCCATCATATTTTTCAAAATCTGGCACTTTGAATTTCGGGGGCAGGACCAGATCAGGGACCAAACTGAGCTATTTGGCGCTCAGTGCAGAGAAGACTCCAGTACCTTCTATCGCCTTGAGTCTTTCTTCCAGACTCTTATACTTGTCCTGAGCATCATGATCCTTCATTCTCAGCTTGGCTATTTCTATCAGATCATCCAAATCTGGGACGATTGGATTAGCAGAATTATCTCTGGAGTTTGATACAAATATACCTTGCCTTAGATGAGCAGGTGGTGCAGGTCGTGGCTCTAGGCCTGCCGGTTCCCCTTGAGGGTATCCTCTTTGTGTTGCATGGGCATGGGGCGGAGTGAATCTTGAGAGATAGAGCGGATCCTGATTATCTCTTAACTGGGGCTCTGTGATGTCAGGGCTCTGTGCGGGTCCTTTTCCTTTGACCAGAACTGTCATCATCTCCATTATTTTGGCCATTTGATCCTTTTGTTCGAGCGATTCCTCTCGGGATCTTACCATCAGATCCCTTGCTTCTTGCTGCGACTTGGTCAACTGCTCTTGCAACTCTCTCTGGATTCTTTCCATTCTTTCATTGAGTTCCGCATCCATAGCTCTAGCTCTTAAACGTGTCCTATGAAAATGACGTGATTCCAGATTCGTAGTGTCGCAATAGTGGATTATACGATTTTAGCCTCAGTAAATTATTAGGGTGATATGATGCTACTGCATGAAATGTAATGCAGATGCATGATATGAATGCACAAAGGTGTTGATTTGATTCAATTCCATTAGATAAACTTTACTAGAAAACAAATTTCCTTTCATAGAACGGACGATTACATATACGACTTTGCCCTAATGCCTAAATCCTTAACTTTCCTAAGAAGCCAAGCTAATTTTTGGCCTCGATCTGACACTGACTCGTATTGTAGACTTAATACATCAGCTTGAATAGCCAAAGTCCGTAAATGGTCGGCCACCTCTCGAACTTGAACCACAGCTTCACCCATAACATAGTCTCTATTTCTGATCTGTTCTTGAGAATGGTGGAGCTGCTCCTTCCAATGTTCATTGTTTGCCTCAAAGAGTTCAATTCAAATTTTACTATCTTGTAATGCAGTCTCAAGCTCTCCTATCCTTCCTCTCATCTCCTCGATCTTGTTCTGGTTGGCTCTTAATTCGATTACCGAGTTGCGACTACGGTGCAGATGCTGTGACCTTTCTAATTCCGCTACTTGGGCGCGTAACCTCTCATTTTCACTTTGGCTTTCCGACAAGCTCTTTTTCAAGGCATCCTCCCGTACTCGAGCATCTTGGAACTTCTTTTCCCACTGATTGGCTCTGGACTTTTCCTCTTTAATTTCCTGTCGCCATTGCTCTGATGTTTTGCCCAAATGAGCAGTTCTAATGGACATGCGCAGCTTCTTGTAGTTCGTCTTTAAGCTATCCAAATCTTCTTCGGCCTTGTTTTTTCCTTTTTTCAATTTATCGGCCTCGAGCTTGTGGATGTCGACGTCTAATCCTAATTGCATCTTTTCCTCCTCTAGCTGCTCTATCCTCTTTCCCAATTCCCGACTCCTTCTCTCGAAATCTTGCTTGATAATTTCTAATTCGGATGGGATTATTTGTAATTGTTCATTTGTTGGCCGGACGTCTCTTTGGCTTGGCCTTGGGATATTGTCATTGATTCTTTCGCCCCACCACCGATCGTACTCAGGGGTCGTCATTGGCCCTATGGCGAATCTCTTCATTTTTCGGGTTTGAGTCTATGCATCTGATATTTTGCGAACTCTTTTCTTATAATTATCGCCCTTGTACAAAAACTCACACTGGGCTAATCCATGTGTCGCTGGTATGAACTGCCTTGATCGATATTGCCTCATCACTAGTAATGGGGCATACCCAATAGCTCCCCATATCCCGAGTAAAGGGACCTAGTCAAACTCTCCGCACCGATATAAGATTTTGTCGGGGATCATCCACGGAGCCTTCCATTCTACATCTTCCACTTGCAAATTTTGGAGAATCGCTATCCATTTCTCTCCAGATAGGTCGTCCCGCCTTGGTGTATCCGCTAATTCCTTTAGAGGAGAATAGTTCTCGAAAAAGACTTTGCCTGAGACCTTTTCTATCTTCCAAAAATGGCAATGGAACCATGATAGCAAAAGTTGTGCACATCCCATGAACCTCCCTTCGCCCGCTCTTCGGCAAGCATTCAATGATCTGAAGGTTTCGGCTAAGATTGCAGGGACGGGTGTGACTGCCTTGTTAAGTTTATCAAATAGGTCTGAGACCGCTTCCTCTACATGCCCCAACGCCTTGGGGAAGATGACCAAACCATAGATGCTTAAAACGAAGATGTCGACCCTCTTTTTCTTATCAAGATGCGCCAAGATCAGATCCTTCAAGTGTTTCCAATGGATGCACTTATAATCTCCTTTTTGTTTGATCCGAGCTATAATCCATTGCTCGCTCATCCCTGTAATGTTCATTAGCCTTTTTGAGAATGTTGGTACATTAGCAAACCTTGAATAAGCCTTATCAGTTTGAATTCTTGGGCATCGAAACAAAGCTGTGTACTTCTCTATGGTAGGCACCAAATCCATCTTTCCAAAATGAAGCAACTGTAAGTGGGGTTCCAAAGCTGGGTAATAGCTCGGAGTAGGTACTCGTCTACCTTGATATCCAGCAGATAGTGCAAATCACCGTAATTATAGTAGAATAGTTGTTTGACCTCGTTGCCCCACGAATCCCATATTTCCTTCAATTCTCGCAGGTCATTTTGAGTCACGCTAATGCGAGTGAAATCCCACAACACTGATTCATATCCCGCTGTCAGGCTGTCTCCTTTCTCTTGCTGTATCCTTTCGGACCATGTTTGAACAGCCGCATTATCCTCCACTCTATCGAGAAACCCCTTTTCCATGTTAAGCTTTTCTATCTCGTAACCGAATGTGAATCAACACCTTTTATGATGAAATGCTATGCAATAACAACAAAACACAACAAGTCAGTATCATGTACAAAAAAACTTAAAGCGAACAGGGAATAATCAAACTCCTATTTAAGGTAACACCTAGGGTTTACGCGGCTCTACCTACAATGGGCTCTTAGGGTTCACTATATGTAGTTTAGTTCTAAAGAGGGGTACCCGAACTAGCAGATTCCTCGATCTTAACCCATTATAGGCTCATATAGACCGAGTTTAGTCCAGGGGAATACATTTCCCTATGGCTGCACGGAGATAAAAATCTCACGAAGACATAGGTACGGATGTATCTCGAAAGCGATCCACTATCTTGCACGGAGGTAAAAACCTCACGAAAGAGTAGCTTCTCACTCCCACTTAAAAGGGTGTGACCGCAACGGTCATGCAGTGCAATGCCAAACTATTTTATAAGACTCAACATTATTGTAATCATAGTACCAGCAGATGCATCAAAAGAAACATGATCTTTCAAAATAATTTTCCAACTTTTCGATAAAAGGACAAAGAATAATCAATTTGACGGCCTGACTCTCTTACTTACTCCCCAGTGGAGTCGCCAAGCTGTCATAACCATTTTTTGAAAAAAGGGAATCGACTTGGGTTTTGAAAAAAAATGGGAGTCGCCACCGATCTTTATTAAGTGTGATCGGATCACCTTTGTTTTAATAAAACATTTTGATTCACTAAAAGTTTAATAAATAATACCCAAAAGTTAGAATGAATAAAATAGTTTTAAATAGATAATATATAAAGTATTAAAATAAATAAATAAAATAACGAATTAAAAGGGGTTAAAACCAACAGATTTGGGGGTAATTAGAATAAAAATGAAATTAAAGGTAAAATTTGTAAATAAATGAACAAATAAGGACCAAACTGAAAAGGCGCTAGCAGTGTGAGGACTAAATGAGGAAATACCCCTGTCCATCAAAACGCACAGCCTTAATGAGGACTGAATCGCAATCGGGTAAAATCCGTGGGGCTAATTTAAAAGAAATGAAAAGACTTGTCTGCTCAGTGCTATAAAGCGGAGGGACCAATAGCACAGTAAACCCCTCAAACCAAAACATGCGGGTCCTCAATCTAGAGCGGGTCAGGTCACACGGGTTCCCCCAAAACGACGCCGTTTTGGCGTCTAGGGAAACCCAAGGAAACGCTGTCGTTTCGGGGAGAATAAAAGGGCAAATCTTATATTTCTTTTTTCATTTCAGATTCTTCCTTTTCAAAAATAAAAAAAAAACTCCAGCAGCCTCTCCCTCTCCCTTTTGTTTCAGACGTTTGGGGTCCTTCCGGCCACTCATCGCACTACCATGGTGGTCGACGGCGCGTGAAAATGGGATTTAATGCCCTGTAAAGAGAAAAAAGAAAACCCACCCCTTTCTTGCCTTCGGGTTCGGCACTGTCGACGGGGGATGGATTCCGACATCGCCCCCCGGGGTTCAGGTAAGTTTCTTCTTCGCTTTTTCTTTTGATTTTTTGTTTGCAACCGTTTTATTTTATATATATTTTTAAATAAAATATATAAAGCAAATAAATAAAAAGTAAACAATAATAGAAAATATAAAAGCTAAATCAACCTTAAGTTTCTATTCTTGCTGATTGCTGATGATTCGTAAAGGAGTACAAGAGTTCTTTTCCGATTCTTTCTTTTGATTTCAAATATTCGTGTATAATCAGTGTGTGTGTAAAAACGTTCCTCCTCCCGTTACAATGGTTTCGGTTCTTATAACCGATTTACAAAAGCATTTTGTTGTTTTCTATTATTCTTTGCTTCGTTTTCTGTTGTTTGGTTTTGTTCTTCTTTGCAGGTGATGGGCGATGACACGCGGATGGTGGTGGCACAGACGCCTGGGGAGCCGCGGTTGTCAGGAGGCATGGGCGCGGACTGATGGCAGAGGCGGCGCTTAGGCCGAGGCTAGGGCACTAGGGGTTTTTTGTTGTTTTCCTTTCTGTTATGGGCTAGGGTAGCGTTGGGCTTTTGGGCTGCTACTTGTTGGATTTGTATTTGGACCTTGCTGTAAATAAGGACTATAGACTGTTTTATTATTGGGTTTTAATGCTTTATTTCTTTGGTTTTATTAGTCCTTGCTGGAGTGGGCCAAAATTGGCTATTACACCTTTTTGAAACTTTAATCCAAATATATGTAATATTTTAATTTATTACGTTTATGTTTTCTATGTTATGTTAATATCTAATATGAGTTTTACAAATGTGTTAAAAGCATTAAAAATAAAAATAAAAATTTTAAAATAATACAATTGTGTCAATATCTAATTACAAATTTTTAATTATTATATTTAAATATTTAAATATAGTTTATATATTTTAATTAAATTTAATAAATAATTAATATTAATTACTTAAAAATATTTAAAATTAATATTATTTATTAAAATATTAACAATAAATTATAATAAATTATTTTTTATATTTTTGCTAAAATATCATAATATTAACTAATTTGAACATTATTTAAATACATATTTGTTACTTTATAATATCATGTCTAAAATAGACATTTTACTTCTCAAAAGCACTTTTTGACAGCAATGCCAAACACTTAAATTTTTCAAAAGCACTTCTCAAAAGCACTTCTCAAAAGCATTGCCAAACTGGCCCGGCCCCGTTCGTTGCTCCATCTGTGATGGACTTTTGGCCAAAAAAGTCCTTTTCAGTAAAACGAAATAAAAAACAAGGGCCAGTGGCCAAATTATTTTAACGTTTCAAAAGAACTTTTTTACAGATGAAAAAGCCAAAATTTTTAGCTTTTCTCAGAGTAAAAGCACTTTTGGCTGGTCTTTTACTTTAATATCCTTATTATTTCTTCTTCCTTTAGACGTCTTCTTCAAAATACACTTCTCTCTTTTTTTCCCCTTTTCTCTTTTCTCTGATTTTTCCTCTAGTTCCTTTGTTGATTTTTTGCTTCTCTTCGATCTCTCGGTGGTGGGTGCTTTTCCATATTCTAATTTTCCTTCAATTCTCTTTATTCCAACTGATTCCTTGCCTTCTCCCTCTCGATTCCTTGCTTTTCTCTCGGAATGTGTTTTGCTGCGTAATAAATTTCCCTTTCTGCTTTTGTATTTTTGTGTACTTATAATCTTCACACTTTCCAGATTGTTCTCTTTCATTAATGAATCTGCTCGTCTATCATTGAATCTGCTCGAATTTGCCCCTTTTTTTCTCCGCTTGTTTTGGGAAGTTGGTGAGTTTTGATGTTTTTAAGTTTAGTTTTACTCTCCATTTTAGCAGTTACGCATTTGATTTATGTTATGTAAAAATCACTGTGAAATAGATTATTTGGTATGGTTCAAACTGCATTATTTTGATTACTTATATAGTACAAATTCACTAACTTTTAAGGTATTTCATGTCTCAGTTAAAGGAGTCTTTAATCTTGACTGGTGAATGGCCATAAGAGACTGTTAGTTACAAGCTTGCAAGTAATTTTCTGTGCCCTTTACTATCTTCAGGAAATGGTTGCTTGGAACTTTTTCTTTTTTCTGTTAGATGATTGCAATGATGTTGTTGTTGTCAATGTTTGATGTTAGCCATCTTGTTTATATCATGTTACCGGTGATTTTGTGACTTATGGCAGTAGTTGTTCTTGGTGGTTGCTCTGCTAAGTTTAGGCAAACATTGCTTGCTCTGTTAAGTTGATCTCTGCTGCCATGCTACACATCTTAACTTCCCTTCTTCAATCACGTCAACCCAATTTTGTTTTCCACAAAATTTTTTAGTAACATTTTTACCAACAATGTAAGTTTTCCCATATGTTTTTTTACATTACCATTCTTTTTTTCCATTTCAAACCAAAACCAAATTCACGAGGTTCCATCACTTTTCCCTTTTATATGAGGGTTAACTTGTACTTTACCTGCTTTCAGGATGTCTCAAATTTTCAAAAAGCAACAATATGTTCGCTTTGTAGTATTGTAGATTGGTTATAATGTTTCCCTTGTATTTCCTTTCTCACAAGCGCCTTAGACTGCAAGTAAAGTTATTCTTTTACATGGATTTTATGATCAGGAAGTTCATGATTACTTCAAGACTTTGTGTCCTGATCTGCATATTACTCGAGGTGAATACGATGAAGATTCCCGTTATCCAGAGAACAAAACACTGACAATTGGCCAATTCAAGCTTGGGATATGCCATGGGCATCAGGTTTTCTACCATCCTGTTTGTTTACTTTCAAATACCCTCAAGGTTTTTGTTTTACATTACAGAAACATGTGATGAATTTAGTTCCCTATTTTCTGTATGTGTAGTGGCCATATATAATATATTTGGGTCCCAAGCTTTTTACATTTACAAACATCTTGCATTGCTAAGTTTTACTTCTTTCGTGGACCTCAATATTATACACGCAATCAGTTTTGGTCAATGGATTGGCAATGGGACGAAACTGTGAAGAGCTTTTCATTGTTCCTTTGTTGATACCATTTCATGTTGGATGCAGGAATAATGTTTGGGATTGAGGGGACTTATAGTGTGAAGCTATTTTACTGTGTCATTGACATGTCTCAACTCTGTTCTATAATGTGTAGTTTACATGCTTAACCAACCGAATTCTAAGTCCTGTCTTAGCAAAGAGAAAATGTGGAATCCCGGTGCTTCATGGTCACTCAAATGCGGGAGCTTCTCCTAACTAGTTTTAAATACACTTCTCTGGTGCTAGATGGTAGATTTCCAGAGAGATACAAGCTTTAAGCTGGGCTGCATTCTTGAAGTATTTCAAATTGTTTCTAGAGAGATACGATGATCGTTGTAAATGCTATTGTAAATGAATTCACTTTAAATTGTAAATGCTATAGTAAAATTTTTTTTGTATTTATATTTGGTATATAAATATTATCCCTTTTTGAAACTTTAATCCAAATATATGTAATATTTTAATTTATTACGTTTATGTTTTCTATGTTATGTTAATATCTAATATGAGTTTTACAAATGTGTTAAAAGCATTAAAAATAAAAAAATAATTTTTAAAATAATACAATTGTGTCAATATCTAATTACAAATTTTTAATTATTATATTTAAATATTTAAATATAGTTTATATTTCTAATTAAATTTAATAAATAATTAATATCAATTACTTAGAAATATTTAAAATTAATATTATTTATTAAAATACTAACAGTAAATTATAATAAATTATTTTTTATATTTTTGCTAAAATATCATAATATTAACTAATTTGAACATTATTTAAATACATATTTGTTACTTTATAATATCATGTCTAAAATAGACATTTTACTTCTCAAAAGTACTTTTTGATAACAATGTCAAACACTTAAATTTTTCAAAAGCATTTCTAAAAAGTACTTTTTAAAAGCAATTCTGAAAAGTACTTTTTAAAAGCACTCCTCAAAAGTATTGCTAAACCGGTCTTTCATATAAAGGTTAAATACCTAACGGTTACTACATCATAAATAAAAGTTGATCAGAAAAACATCGTACCTTTGAGAGCTTAAAAAGCATGCGCCATAATAATATTGTGCTCCTCACATCATGATGACACTGTCAAATTCTTGTGCTGGGCCTGAATTGGGCTTTTTAACTTTTTTGGATTTAAAAAGAAAAAAATAGGGAAGAATACATCTCCCTTTGTGTGCCGGCCGGCTTGGCTTTCAAGTGGGTCCCATGAATCAAATCAAAATCTCCCTTTTTTTATCAGATACCCATTGCTTTTAGTTTAAGCTTTCCTAACTGACCAATCGAATTTAGATAACGCCAAATAGGCTCTGACAAAAAACTAAAAACAGAATTTAGTTTAATCGCTAGTTTTGTACTATGTGTATAGTTATAGATGTAATTTATATTTTTTAATTTGATCATTTTAAGTCTTTATACTTTTCGATCTTTAAAATTTCAGCCTTGATACATAAGACCGTTGTTAATCTATCAAGTAAATTTTTAGTAACTAATATATAAAAATAATAAACTGACATAACATTACACATATGATAATACATTTGCCTCATCAAATTTTGAGAATAACAAAACTTAACTCAACAAAGTTAATAGTAGAATTTAACCCAAAAATAAATTAGTAGTTCAATTTTTTTATGTATTTAAAAAGAAAAAATTGGGTATCTGAATCTCATGAATAAAATTAGTAGTTGAGATATACAGCTTTGGGAGTTTTTATCTACTTTTTAACTTTGTTGACTTTTTTGAATTATTGAAGCCAAAGCTCCCGCTTGCCGTTTGCCCATTCAAGAGTGACTGCGTAGACCGCACATGGATATATCAGCCTAGCATTGGTCAATACACGAACTACTACTTAAACCTTAATCACCGTCGATACAATGCAATGAAGCATCAACGGTCACAAAATCATCACAGAATCATAGGCAAGTGGGATAGCAGTCCTGTGACTGTCGTAAACGTTGTCTTAAAGCTCAACCAGAGGAAGAAGAACCTGGTCTAGAGACCGGAGAAAATGATCCCTTTGACCATTTTGTTTTTGTTTTATCCTTATCTTGATTATCATAAATGCAATTCTTCTTCCAGAACCCTATTCGAATTTTTTTTATTCATGAATTTCATCTATCTGTACAATTGATAGATCATTTTTAAATTTATACATTAAATTGTTATTTTAATAGTACCAGCAATTATAATAATATAGGTGGGGGAAAGTAGTTGATTCCTTTGATCATAAAGTCTAAAAACAAAAAAAACAAAAAAGGAAGAAACTTTCTTTTAGGATAATTTCTATGAGCATTTCCATGTCCTGTTCTCCCCCCACTCAACTGTTACTTTCCTGATGTAAAGGTTTCTTTTATTTTTCTTGCTTGCCTTGTCTAAGAGGGCTCTAAAGCTGAATTTGACTCTCTTTCGTTTGCTGGGTTATAACAAGAGTTCTCATTTGTGGAATTGTCCTCCCTTTCGAGATTCTTCTTTTACAGTATATTCACCTATGGCTGTTAACATGGTTCTTTGAGTGTTGGGAGATTTTTTTTTTCTTTGAATTATTGTTTCCTTTTCACCTTGCTCATCTGTGGTTTGACAAAATTAAGAGGTGGTTCTGACTGTTTTTCAAGCGTGAGTCACTGTTTCTGTGGTGGCTGCAATGATATCTTCTTTGAAGTGCTTACCTCTTTAATTTAAGTGGCCAAGTATCTGGTTGTGGTTATTTTGCCAAATAAAGTGTATTTGCCTCTTGTTGTGGTTCAACTTCTGTATATTTGGTGTGGCTACATACAAATAACCAAAAGAAAAAGAAAAAAAGCTTCTCTTCATCAGTGCTCCATTTTCTCCATCACTAGGTGAGTTTCTCTTAAAAAAAAAAAAAAAAAAAAAAAACTCACATCCTAATGAAATCCTTTTCCATCTTTTACAGTTTAATATTTGAAAAACTATAGATGATTATCTTAAGCAGTTTCTGATCTGTTTAACTACTTGTTGTTCAGTTTCTTTAATCAGGATACTATCTCTTAATGGGGATCGATGCTGCCCAAGTAGTGGAGACTCCATGCCATCCCAGTCCCTTTAAGGTACAAGTAATTACTGAGTGTGGTTTTCTTTTTCTGATTCAACATGGAATTTTTGGGGTTAAAGTATAGCTAGAAACTAGATCGTATACAATTCATCTATGCCTGTGCAGATTAATTGTTACTGTGTAAGAAAACATATATTTGCTTAAACGTAGAGGATCATATCATTGTACCCATGTTTGCTTTTAAGGTGTTTGATATTCATCTCATATGAGTATGTTTTACTTATTGCACTGCCGACACTATGTTTGTAGGTGCATCACGTGATGTGCACTGAATTTAGGAAGTTGGTTGATAGGATTATGAGGATATTCCCAGAAATCGAAGCTGCTCGACCTCGATGCACTTCGGGAATAACGGCACTATGCTCACTCATCAGTGCAATTGACAGAGCAAAGTTGCTTCTCCAGTACTGCAGCGAATCCAGTAAACTCTATCTGGTGTGTTTTTTTTCCTTTTGAGGTTATGACCTGGCTCTTGGAAGGCCAGTTTTTTATGAAAATCTGATGCTAAATAGTCTTCTAGAGAGTTGAACTTTTTGATTGGTCAACTTGATACTTTTTGGTTGATAGTTCTCTGCAATTACTTTCAGGTAATAACAACGGATGTCCTAGTTTCAAGGTTTCAAAAATCAAAAAACTTGTTGGAACAAGATTTATGCCAAATTCAGAACATGGTTCCAGTTATGTTGGCGGTCGAGGTTTGTCAAATCACTTGTCCTATTAAGCTTATATTCACCCTTCTTTGTGGTGCTAGTTAGGGTCATGTTCTTTGTTCATGCTGACATTGAAATATTATTGCAGATCTCTCAAATTATTGATGATCTACGAGCTGCAAATTTTATCCCTGATAAATCTGAAGAAGAGATCGGGAAGGTTGTAAGAGAATTGCTCCTGAGGGGAGTTGCAGAGTCGGATTCAATGGACTGTACTGAAATTAAAGCTCTTCAAACTGCAGCATCACAACTTCATTTTACGTCTTCAAAAGACATCTTAACGGAGAAGAGATCTATTAGGAAGTTGCTGGAAAAAGTCAGTGACTCTGAACAACAAAAGAAAAATATCTTGAGATGTCTTTTGTATCTGCTGAGGAAGTATTCGAACCTTATTATCAAAGAGCAAACAGACGACAAGACTGATCGGAATGAAGGAGCGTTTGCAAGTAACAACCCTAGTACTAATTGTATGCATACTCACTCGGTTAATGCGGAATCTCATATGGAGTATAGGCAACATGATGTTCTTGCTGATAAGTCAAGTATTTCTACTCTTCCTGACGAATTTAAATGCCCCATATCTTCAAGATTGATGTATGATCCTGTTATCATTGCTTCTGGACAAACATTTGAGAGGATCTGGATCCAGAAGTGGTTCGATGATGGTAATGATACGTGCCCAAAAACCGGAGTGAAACTGGCCCATCTGTCATTTACTTCAAATTCTACCATGAAGGATCTAATATTAAAATGGTGTTTGGAGTATGGGATCACCATTCAGGACCCAAGCAGCCAACCTGATGTGTCTCACTTGTTGGAAGCTTCTTCCACTTCCATAGCTAGTTTTGGCAGTTATATAAATGATCTGCGCTTTCCAGTGGACATCAGCAATATATCGCTTGGATCTTTAGATGCTAGTTATACTTCCAGTAAAAAGGATGGAGATGGCTTAAGTTTGGTACCAGAGCAGAACAGTGAAGATCTTTGCCGATATCAATCTCCCAGCAACATAAGTAAGATGGATTTGGAGTCTCTATCTAGCCTTCTTGAACTTGATTGGGAAGCACAATATAAGATAGTTGAAGATATGAAAAATCATTTGGAATGTGATGAGCTAGCTTGTTTTTCTCTGTCACCCGAGAACTTCATCGAGCCTCTCATTAAGTTTTTGAGCAGCGGTCATGATTTACAGGATGTAAGAGCACAGAGAGCTGGATTTCAGTTGTTATCGACCTTTCTTCGCAAAAACAGGTAATATGTTCTAGCATGTGTTGCGGCAGTTCTTGTATCATGTTTTATCATGTGAAAGGTCATTATTTTTGCGTGTTTCCTTTTTCGTTTTTCTTTTAAGAATTGCATGTCTTTTCGGTCCTTTAAAGCATGATTTGTTAGTTTCTGCTATCCTTTACTTGAATAGAGAGGCTTATTTTTTTCATTGCTTTGTGAGCTTCTTGCAGAAATGGCATAAGATTCCTAAATGAAGATGCATATAGTCTGCTATCATTGTTTCTTGACTCTGAAGTAACTCGAGAGGTTCTCGATGCCATGGAAGTATTATCTTGCCATAGCAGTTGTAAATCCAAGATTGCTGCATCTGGTGCTCTTGTTTCCCTTTTAAATATTCTTGACTTGAATATCTCAGATTTCCAAGAACGAGCCATTAAAACTTTGCGCAATCTGTCCTCAAGCCCCGATGTTTGTTCCAATTTGGAGCGTTTGAAGTGCATCCCAAAATTGGCTCCATTCTTACAAGACACCACTCTCGCAAGGCACTGTATAGTGGTATTGCGAAATTTGTGCAGCAATGAAGCGGCTAGGGCTTCTATCGCTCAAACTCCTGGATGCATTGGTTCTGTTGCTATATTACTCGAGACCAACAGTCACGACGATCAAGAGCATGCCTTGGGTATTCTCCTTTCGTTGTGCTCGCAATGTGTTGAATATTGTCAGTTAGTGAAGGATGAGAGTGATATATTCCCCGCCCTTTTCGATGTATCCGTTAATGGGAGTGAAAAAGGGAAGGCAAGCGCATTGGAATTGCTACGGCTACTAAGAGATACCAACTATGATGGTGAACGACAAGAATGCTTTCAATCCGACAATGTTGCACCCGAAGATGCTAATGACAATGCCAAAGACAAGAAGTCTCACAAGGCACTGTTTGGAGTGAAATTGCCCATGTTCTCAAAATCCATCCCAACAAAAAAGAAGAAATGAAACATGGATTTTTCGGCTCTCAATTGACTTTGGGTATTGACAAATATTTTGCCTGGTAGGGGGTTTGCTTACCGGGATGTGGCGCCAATATCATCATACTGTAGCTACAGGCGGTTAGTTGGTTATTGAATTTGTCTGACTCCGACATTGATTTTCATGATATAGTTTCTTAGATTTGATCATATGTAAGAGGTATCTGCTGTCATTATCTGATTGTAAGATTTTTTTTTTTAAATGTATATAGTTTTTGGCAAGAGTTGTAGTTTGTCTCTGTACCTTCTTTTCCCGCAATATGTTAACTGTCCTTTCCAACATAGATACAGTGATCTGTAGGAAAACAGACCAAAAGACACCTACTTTTAGCAAAAGACCAAAATAATCGGTTCAACCGAAAATCTGTTGCCTTCTTAAACAAACTTGGATTAGTATCGTTGGCCTATTCCAAAATGTCTTTTTGTAATGACATGCTTCCATGCTTTAGCCGCTAGCTCTTTCTCACGTTTTTACCCCAAAGTACATGTGCAGCTTTGACAACATAGCCATGTGACTATTGGTGTAACTCATTTAAGAAGGCAGATTTTTTACACGTTGTGGATTAAAATCCGTGACTAACACACAAAGAGTGTTCATGAAAGTCAATTGATTAAATGGAGCTCATTTGACTTACTTGAACTGGCCTGATTCGTGAAACATGCGGAGAAGTTTATCTACTTGAAGTTTTGGTGGCCCAATAAAGTAGTTAAAAAAAATTAGGACTAACTTGGTAAATATAAAAAAATAATCTTAGAATATATGAAATTTGATAAGATTTTATTTTGTAATCCTAAAAGATTCCTTTTAAGAATCTCAAATTGTAAATATGTTTTAATATTAACCGTCGATGTAGAGTAAATTGTATTGTTCGATCTGAAGGAGTTTAATTACAAATAGAAGTTTTTCCTTATTTGTAATCACTCAAATGTAATCATTCATAGTAATTGAATACTATTAAAAGCATTCACTCAAACACTTGATGTGATTTTGTTGTCTTGTGGTTTTTTTATCTTTCGTTACTCTTTTGCCTTTGAGCTGCTTCCGCTTTATTTGTAGTGTCTTGAAGAATTTCTATTGATAATTCTCACTTCACAAGAGTTGAGTTGGATTGACTAGACTAATTTGAAAAACTATAAATTGCCTAAAGCCGCACAGGTTGTGAAAAAAGTTCTACCTTCGTGACAGATATGACAATGATAACGGTTTATGTTACTCTTTTTAACCTTTTATTTTTCTTGAAGTAATTATATTCGATACTCGTATCAGTGGTAGGAAATTTGACAGCAACAACAACTTATGTACTCATAACTCTTTATTTTCGTTAAAGTATATGTATCCAATACTCATGTTAAATATGTTTCGTATGAGGATATAATTATCTTTCAAATACATGAAAAAATCAAACATTACTTGTATGGAACGCGGACGTATATCTTACACTCGTGATTAACATAGATAGCAGCTGTGTCATCTGGATTGAAGTACTATTTCAAGCTTCTATCTCATCCCACTACTTTCTTTTTACTATTTTGAGAAATGGTTTGGCTACAAGCAATACAAAGTTTCTCTACAGAGCATCTTAATAAATGATATATGTCCTTCAAATAATCAAACTGGCCTTGCAAAGAAATGCTACAAAATGCTTAGGAGTAAGCCTTGCTAAATTGTAATTCTTCTAATGCTTCAAACCATGGTAAAAACCTTTAACTTCATTCCGGCAGTATAGAAGCAGCTGATTAATAAGAAGGCATGCTTATTGTGTTTATCTATAAATTTTATATATTTGTCCTCAAGAATATGAAGTAGAGTTAATTGTTGAATCGAATCGAATTGTATAGAAAAATTTCGAGTTAATTGAGTTGATGAATCCTATTTTATCATCTTAATTTGATTTAAAATTTTCTCGAATTGAATCGAGTAAAATGAAATTTGAATCGAATCGAATATATTTGTTCGAGTTAAATTTAAAAAATAATTTTGATGTTATTTATTTTTATGTAACCTTTTTTAATATATAAGTTTTTAAACATAACCATACAAAAAAAATTGAAGTAAACAAGTGAGAGGGTTGAGGGGAAAATGTAAAATAATTAGACTAAATAATAATATAAATTTAAAATCTAAAATAATAATATAATATAGTTTGATAGTCGGTTTATTTGAATTCGAAAACTCAATTTGATTCAAACTTGAAATTCGAAAAAAAAATCGAGTTGATTCGATTAACTTGATTCAAATAATTCGAATTTTAAACTTTTTCTCGATTTTTTCAAATTTTGCTCACCCATAATATGAAGTATCCTTAAACTAAATGAATAATATTTGATGCATTGTTAGTGCATAAGTTTCATGCGCTATTAATAAATCATAATATGACACATCATCACTAAATTAAACAAAAAAAATAGAAGACTTGTAAATAAATACTAATAATTTTATCTAAACATAATTAAACGTTAAACATAACTATTATAAATAAATATTAATAACTTCCGGGTTTAAGATCTTAGGTTTAAGGTCTAAGGTCTCAAATTTAGAATTTTATAATATAAGGTTTAAGTCTCGACTTTAAAGTCTATGGTATAAAGTATAAGGTATAAGGTCTTGGGTTTTAATATTTATTTATAACTAATTATTATTTCGTTATGTTTAAATTTATTAGTATTCATTTATAAATTCTTCACTATTTTTATTTTACTTAATGATGATATGTTGTATTATTATGCACTAAGAGTGCATAAAATATTCTCTCTAAATTAAAACTCCTAATATCAAATACATATAATATTTTTTAATAATTTATTATTTTTAACACATGGCACTACCTAATTTATTATTGCATTAATATAAATCCATAATTTAAATAATAGTACTCTTCCAGTTGTAGCAATCTCAGCCCCTACGCCAGTTAATGATCTTTCTTTAAGTTGTTTAAGTGACCTATGACAACTCTTCGGAGGCGAATTTGGGGTGGGGGGTTGGCAGCGCAGGGCACGCCCTTAAAATAAAAAATTATTATTTAAGTTTTTTGAAAATTTTAAATTAATATATTTTAATTTTTTTAAATTATAAAAATTCAATTTAATTTTTTAAAAACTATAAAAATATAAACTATAAAAAATTAAAATTTCATTCCCTACCTAAAAATTTATACCGGCTTCCCCTGCAACTCCTTTGTAATTTCTACCTAATCATCTACATTAACAAACTGCCATAACTTACCCATTTTCATGCTTTATATAAATACTTATATTTTCACCTTCATGTCTCATCCGGACAAAAAAAAAAGTTATTATTACAAGTTTTCCACCTCGACAAATGGCTTTATTTTCCAGATGGTCTCTTTTTTTCTTGTCGTGTTCCTTGCATTCATTTCGTTCCCAATAGAAGCTGCTGTAAAGAAGTACCAGTTCAATGTGAGTCAAATCTGAAATGAAAATTCAATTTATATATTAAATTCTCATGATCTTCTAATTCCTTTAGCTGTTGAATTTCAATGATGTGTTTTAAACAGATCTTAGTGAAGAACATTAGCAGACTGTGCCATGCAAAGCCAACAGTTGTAAATGGGAGGTTTCCAGGGCCTACAATCTATGCTAGAGAAGGAGACAGAGTTATCGTCAATGTCACAAACCATGCAAAAAATATAACATGTCCATTCATTGGTACCATTTTCACTTTAAACCATATATATGGTGGGAATTTGAGATTAAAATAAAACTTATACTTAATTTGTTGTTTATTGATGATGTTTAAGGATACATTTGCAATGGAGGTTGAATCAGGGAAGACATACCTGCTAAGAATCATCAATGCTGCCCTTAATGATAACCTTTTCTTTGCGATTTCGGGTCATAACATGATGTTAGTCGAGGTTGATGCGGTTTATACGAAGCCGTTTATGACTTAAGCTATCCTGATCGCACCGGGGCAAACGACCAACGTCCTCGTACGAGCCAACTGGTTGGCCAGCAGATATTTCATGGCTGCTAGGCCTTTCATGGATGCACCACTTCCAGTTGACAACAAAACAGCAACAGCAATACTCCAATACAAAGGAATTCCCAACATTGTTCTTCCTACACGTCCCCAATTACCGGCTTCCAACGACACCGATTTCGCTTTGAGCTACAACAAAAAGCTAAGGAGCTTAAACTCAGCTAAGTTCCCTGCAATTGTGCCCCTTAAAGTTGATAGAAAACTCTTCTACACAGTCGGTTTCGGTAAAGATCTGTGCACGACATGCGTAAAAGGAACGAGACTATTAGCTTCATTGAACATTATCTCCTTCGTGATGCCCAAAATCGGACTTCTCCAAGCTCATTACTTCAATACGAAAAGGGTTTTTAGGATAGATTTCCCAGACAAACCTCCTAAGCCATTCAACTACACTGGTGCACCCCTTACTGCCGACCTTGGCACTGCACATGGGACAAGGCTAAGCAAGTTTGCCTTCAATTCCACAGTTGAGTTAGCGTTACAAGACACCAATATCCTAAAAGTTTGAATCACATCCATTCCATCTCCATGGCTGTAACTTCTTCGTCATTGGAACCGGGATCGGAAATTTCGATCCCGTCAAGGACCCATCGAAGTTCAACCTGGTTGATCCGATTGAAAGAAACACTGTTAGTATTCTACTGGGGGTTGGACCGCCATTCGGTTTAGAGCAGACAATCCAGTTACTAATAATGTTAGCATAGAACATGGTTTGATTAATTAAATAGGTAATCATAGGGTTGAGTTTGATTTTGATTTTATTTTGCTGGTTTAGGTGTATGGTTTATGCATTGTCATTTGGAGCTTGACACTGGGTGGGGACTGAAAATGGCATTTTGTAGTTGAAGATGGAACAGGAGCTGATCAATCAATTTAGCCTTCATCCAAGGATTTGCCACCTTGTTATCTGTTTGAAAATGTTTGTCAATGTACAACAAAAAAAGGAAGCAAGCTTGTGTGTGAAATGTATTTCTCAATATATATGTATTGAAGGACATGTCTTAGAGGAACCAAATTTATATACCTATATATAAAAGGAGTTCTTACACGTGGCACACCCAACCTCTTTTTTTTTTTTTTGGCATTTTGCAAAAAATTGTTAAATTTAAGTGTTAGTCCGTCTTTCATATTTAATCTATATACTTTAATTTTTTAACATAATTTGGTCTCTGTATTTTTATAATATTATTAATTAGTCTAAATAGTCAATATAATCAACTTTTCGGTTAAAACATTATGTGATTATATATAGTTTGAATACCATAAGAGTCTTAAAAGACTGACACTTGGTTTCTTATTTCTTTTTAGGTTTGTGTCGCCTTTTTTTTTAATCATAAGACAATGGTCAGTTTTCAATTTAGCCTCTAAACTATGTTGAAACTTGATATGTAGTCTATATACTTCAATTTTTTACATAATTTAGTCCATCTACTTTTATAATGTAATTAGTTAGCCTAAATAGTTAATGTTGTTAATTATTTCAATCAAAATATTGATTCTAACAAGAAAGAAAAATTATCCTGATAATTCGAATAAGTGTTTTTAAGAAAAAAAATTAATAAGTATTTTCAACATTTTTTTATTGTTGCATGATTATCAAGTGATTTTTTTTTAATTTCAAAAAGTCATTTAAAAGAATTTAATAGAATAATTTGAAGGACGGTAAAAATAGAAAACTATATTTCTGAAAAAAAAAATAGAGGAACTAAATTATAAATGTATGAAGTGTACACAGAATTATAACGTTTTTTTAATTTTTTTAATTTTTTAATTTTTTAATTTAATACAAATAAAAAATCAACACAACGCGAAACAAACCATTTTGTTCTGATAAAAATTTAATTTAATTCTTTAAAAATTATAAAGATATAAACTATTAAAATAGTGAAATTACATTTTTATTATTATACAATTTAATTTCGGCCCCTAAAAAAGTTTTCTAGTTTCATCCTTGTTTTTAAGCTTACTCGACCTGTATAAGAAATTTGTTTTACTATTTAAAATTAATAAAATAATAAAAATATATATTTATATAATTATTTATATATTTTTATAATTAAAATTAAATTAATTTTTACATTATTTAAATTGAATTTGGATATAATCAAATTGGCTAGAGATGCAAAAATTTTGTCCAAATTCAATCCAAGTCGAGCCAAACCTATTAGCTGAGTAGATTGCATGAACAACTCTATTCGTGATATGTTGTATTTTACATGGAGTTTTTATTTGACATAATAATTTTTTTAATCCTCTAACTTCACAAAAAAAAAATATTTTAGCCATTCATTTAATTTTTTGTCTTATTTAACCCTTGAACTTGTATTTTTTTGTCAAATCATCTCAAAATAGATAAAAATTAACAATTGTTAACTTTACTGATGTGAGATACATGTGAATTACCATGTGAATGACATGTCAGTATTTAATTAATTTTTTAAAGTTTAAAAATGTTTTTTATAATTTTTACATTTATTACAATAATTTTAATATTTTTAATTTTTAAAAATATATTTTTTAATTTTTAAAATTTTAAAAAATTATTTAAATTTTTAGCTTGTCATCCATACGTGTATATTACATTAACAAAATTAAAAGATATTAATTTATTTTATATATTTTAAAGTGATTTAATAAAAATATAAATAAAAGAACATTAAAACAACAGCTAAAATAATATTTTTAAAAGGTGAAATGAGTGTTGGTGTGAACGAATATAAAAAAACTGAATTAGGGGAGCATATGCGAATAATATCTTCGAACATGACATAACCACACAAAAAAAAATGATCGAAGGCCAAAGCTTTAACTTCGTCCTGAATCGTTGGTTTTAAAGAGACTCGCTTGCTCGTTACATCCATTTCACTTTCACATTTGGCATTGACCCTTCTGCTTAATAATCGAAGAAAATGGCGATGGTTTCGATGAAATTCTTTGTCCCTTCCTTAAATTATCCTAATCTACGCCCCACCAAGCGGTTAGTTCCCGTTTTCTCTCATGTTTTCAAAGGCAACAAGCAATGTCCAGTTTTAACTCTAGTACTTGGATAGCTCCTACAACTTTGAATCCAATTGCTTCATATTCTTCTGCAGTTACTCAGGCATGGCTGTTGCAGCTTCAAACCAGGATGCTGTTGCTTTGGGGGTCACAGTAACACAAGGGGAAGGCAATTTACCCAAGCTTCTCCTCACTTCTGATCATGGCAGGTAATGTTCAAATCTTCAAATTTTGAAAAAAATGACGCACTTTTTGCAAGATTTTCTTTTCTGGGTCTTTTCCAAATTTATTCAACTCCCTTGCTGGTTTAATTGATGGGTCTAATTTTTTTTCTTTTTCATTGATTCGGGTCTGAAAGAAATTTTATCTGTCTTTGTTTTTGGGTGTTTTAGTGAAGCTGAGATTTATCTATTTGGTGGTTGCATTACATCTTGGAAAGTTCCAAGTGGGAGAGACCTTCTATTTGTACGGCCTGATGCTGTATTTGACAAGAAGAAGCCAATCAGGTTGATTCTCCATCCCTCACTCTACTTATTGTGATTTCTAGTAAGCCATTGGTAAAGCTTGCTAGAATTTAGCTGATTAAAGAAGTAGATTATGGTTGTATTTTTTGGCTAGAAATTGATCTTAAACCACTTCATTTCCAAAATTTAGAAACATGTTAATGACAGATGATAAATGGTAAATTTCCCAGATACTAACTGTATTTTTTTTTATTTGGATAGTGGAGGTATTCCACATTGTTTCCCACAGTTTGGACCTGGTCTAATGCAGCAGGTATGCCCTTCGAATTCTTGTTCAAAATTCTAAAAACCTCTAGTTGCTTTCATTAATTATGCTGCATTTCATATTTAGTTCCTTTGGTTTCTCATGAGCCATTTAAAGTGGTCCGTGAGGCCTGGTTAATATCCTTTCGAGAATTGATACTAGAGGACTGATTGTTATCATCATTAGTTTATGCCTGCAAAAGACCATCCAGAAAAATGAAAGGAACAATCGAAACTAATGTTATTCTTGGCTGTGTAAATGTTCATGTGATTCACAGCATGGATTTGCAAGGAATATGGATTGGTCCCTTGTGGAGTCTGAAAACGTGGAAGGCAACCCGAATGTAACTCTTGAGCTAAAAGATGGTCCTTACAGCCGAGCCATGTGGGATTTCAGTTTTCAGGCTAGATATAAGGTCCGTTATCGATTACTTGCCAGTATGGGCGGGGCAATGATATTATGCTTATGAGTTATGACAACAGTAATTTCTTTGCTAATTTATGCATTAGTTTAAAGGTAACTGGAATAGTCAGAGTAGGTATGTTGATTAATCCATGCAATTGTAAGTCATGTTTACTAATTAAATTGGCACTTCGTTTCATTTTGTTTCTTCAGGTTGTTCTAAATACAAAGAGCCTTTCCACCGAACTAAAAGTAACAAACACAGACAACAAGCCATTTCCATTCAGCACTGCCTTGCATTCGTATTTTCGTGTAAGTCCCTATAATTCCGTGGTTGATAAATGCAGTTTCTCTAACATTTCCAAATTGACATTTCCCTTGTATAAGAATGGAGATTATTTTTGGTGATAATGAAAGAAAAAAGAACTTATTATTGGCAAGGGAAAACGAAAACGACATACACATCTACACATGTATATTACGTCTTATGTCTTATAATTGAGTTATATGGCATTTAAACTTGAATGAATCTAGTTAGACATTGATGTTAAGACATGTTGATGCAGGCATCCATAACAGGGGTATCCGTGAAAGGTTTGAAAGGTTGCAAAACTCTGAATAAAGATCCTGATCCTAAGAATCCGATTGAGGGTAGGGAGGAAAGGTCAGTCATCAGTGCATTGTGCACAGAACTATTAGTGGAGGATAACTCGAGTACAAATTTTCAAACCATAGATATTAAGATCTCTAGGTCTTCCTTTTTTATTTCTTTTGACAATGACTAGCTTCCTTATGAACTGAAAATTTATCGACTCTTATCATCTTTATATTTCTACTTTTCGCAACTTATTTGAGAATACTAGTCTTAAAGGTACTTGTGAGAAAAATTTTCCTGCACTTTCTAACTGTTATATTCACAACTCAGGGATGCCATCACTTTTCCTGGATTTGTAGATTGCATTTACCTTAATGCTCCTAATGAAGTGCACCTCGATAATGGCTTAGGTGATGTAATATCCATCAGGAATACAAAGTACGTGAATCCACGTCTCGCATCTCTGTTTTATTAGAAGCAAATCAAAATATTTTCCTCATCTTTCTACTTTGCCCTTGCAGTTGGTCAGATGCTGTTCTATGGAACCCACATCTGCAGATGGAAGCATGTTACAAAGATTTTGTTTGTGTTGAAAATGCTAAGGTACTTACATACTTTCTTCAACAGTAACTTGATAAACTTAGTGGGTGATGGGTTATATTCATGATTCAACTTTTTTGGCTTGTTAATAAGCTGCACCACTCAGACTCTTCATTTTGCTTGAAATACCCCTGCCCTATTCAAATTCGGACTTGGCTGTGGGGATATACCCTTCCAAAGATACTTGAAATATATGAAAAAAGAACTTCGAAAAATTGAACATATACCTGTATCCAATGCTTACCCTTGAGTAACATTGTTAAGGGTTCAGTCAATGCATCCAAAAAAATCATATCAAGTGATTGAAACCATTTTTAAGCTGCACTTGGCATTATCTACAGCTTATTCCCACATTGATGTTTTTCATTTTTATTAATGGTCACTCAGATTGGAACCATCCAGCTTGAGCCCGAACATTCTTGGATAGCTAAACAACACCTCAGCATTGCCTGAATTCCTCGAGCATAGATTGTACAGTTTCTAAAGTAAATGGAATAAGTGCAGTCCCTTCTTCTGTTTTTTTGGAGGCAAAAGATTTTGGCTTCTATTTAGCAAAACTTAGTAGCTTCATGCTGAAGTTTCTGTATTAATAAATGAGTTGATGATATTGTAGTGTTGTTCTTCTTTTCTCACTGTTGATCTCGCCAGGTTTTTCTTTGTTTGATCATTTTACCCTTTAATGGATCGAAAATGTGCTTTGCATGTATAAAAGCAAATGACTTTTTCTTCATGTGACAGTCATCAAAAACAGGTTAATCATTTGAACAAGTTTAATATATTACATACTCAAGCTATTTTAAATAAACTAGGATTTTCGTCCAGCCACGCAAGAGAATTTAAATAATATTTATAAATAAATTTAAGTTTAAGTTTATTAAATAATTATTATTGAACTTAAAATTTTATGTAAAAACATGAAATAAATTGACATATGATAAAATACAGTAAGAAATGGTTAAAATCATATACAAATAGCACGTCGGAAGGACACTTGAGCAGCAAGTCAATTCACAGCAACTTGGGAAGTCATTCATAAACCCTATCTTTTGACACAACCATCTCGGTCCGGTGCCCAAACCTTCAAGCTTTCATTGGGAATGTGATGTCGTTGATCACTAAACATCACATGGATGAATGAATGATAAAATTTGTTTCATCACAGACAACCTAGTCCCATCAAAAACATCTTCCCCATATGTTCTTTAATAACTAGATAACAAATCCAACATGTTAACATCACTTTACATGAGACCCCACCTATAAATACCTCCAAAACTGATGAAGAAATGATTGATTCTAAGAAGATACCAATCATATACTCGATCAACTTACCTCCAACTCTCAACCTTAGCACTCTCCATGCCTCCACTTTTTATAACCTCTGCCTCGGTTGAGTTAACTTCCATGACAACCACCACTCTCGCCTACATACCTCTTTCTTGTTGTATCATTATATCAACATCATGATATGACACAAAAAAGAAGTGATGCTACATCAATATATAAACTTTACAAAAATCTATATAAAATAAATCATTAATACATAAAAAATTATGTTAAACTTAGAAAGATTAACACAAATTTTTTTATACATGATCAATACAAAGTTTCTCTAAATTGAATAATAATTAAAAGGATTTCATTTAATGAATTGAATACACCAGAAATATAACATAAATGATATAATTAAAATATAATAAAAATAATCATAACACAAAATATATAAATGTATTAAAATGCACGAAAATATATTGAAGTAAAATTATTGTATTGGCTTATATGGAGTGATACTTAAATTATTATAATATATTCATTTTATACAAATTCAAATCTTATCACTCTGTCACGCTCCAATATTATATAAAAAAACTATTCGTAAATTTATAATATTAAAAAATAAAAATAACAAAAAAAAACATGTTGTTTTTCCTTTTCTATTTATTTTTCCACAATTTTCCCTTTTTTCCCTTTTCGTTCTCTTCTTTCCGTTTCTTTTTCTTTATTATCTTCATACAATTTCCATACAACTGAGTGAGAGAAAAAAATAACATGTATGTCAATTGAGTCTTAACTCGATTGGTATCGACATTATTATCAATATAAATGTGAGTCTAAGTACACTAAAGCAGTTGCTATGAATAATTCTAAACATTATATAAAAAAACAACACCACGTGTCATTCCTTCCCTCACTTAGCTACCCAGCCAAGAGATAAAAAAGAAAGAAGGAAAGGTTATGTGTCGATTTTTAAAGGCATTCTAAAGTACTTGCTGTAACACCCCAAACCCGGCCCAAACACCACGACCGGATCTGGTATGTCACTAAGAAAAATTTTGTCAAACATGTCGTATTTTCAGAAAAGCCCAAATATATTTTATAAAGAATATGCCTTTGTAAAATAAAACCCATACTTAATTACATGCCTTAGTTTAATTAAAATAAAAATTTAAATAACTAAAAGTAATAAAAGCCCATAATAAAACAAAATATAAACTAGTGGCCCATGGCCTTATTACATCGAAGTTTAAAATCCATTAATTAAAAAAATATAAAATAATAACTTGAGTCTTTTTGCTAAATCCACATATTCTGCTGCATGGCCACCTTGCGTTCCTCTCCAGCCCGGTCCGAAGCACTAGGTATCACCTGAAATGTTAATTAAAAAGGTGAGTCGCGAGACTCAGTGTGCAACCCTCATGCACCACTAGATTTTTGGGCCTTAAGCCCATTAAGCAAAATAAACAGTTTAATACTCATAACAAACATTAATAACAAATAATATGCAAGGCCCAACCCGTTTCCCTAGGTTTCCATCCGCTACATGCCCCCGTACCAACCGTTCACACCATTGGGGATTTCTACAATCGCCCCACACTGCTACACACCATGATGGCAGTCTTGCTGCTCATCCACGTATGATGACCAAAGCCCTTATAACATATAATGGCCGAAGCCCGTATAATATTTAATGGCCGAAGCCCGTATAACAGTTCACGGCATTAGCCGCTACATCAAATCACGGTAAAAACCGCTACACATATAACGTATAACTTCCTCCTTTCATCAACCCAACCCATGCAATCACATACAAGCATTTTACTTATAACATTTAAACAGATTATTTACTAACCTGGGATCCACTTTTACCCTCCTTAGGCTTTCATCAATAAACCGAGATGTTGGCAATTATCAAAACATATATAAATCTTATGATCATGCATTTTATGATTAGATCTAGATGGTGGGGAAGTATTACACACCTGATTAATGTAGATACCCTTGCTAAACCGATCTACGCTTTGCTTCAAAAAGCCAGAAAGATGTGAAAATAGGCCTCTCCTATATTCGGCCATAGTTAGTATTCTACCCGATTTTATGTATATGAATAAACAAATCCTCATACCTTGAAATCCCGAATGTAACGCGATTCTATAACTTAGAGATCTATGAGTTTCGGCTTCTAGGAAAAATCCCGGAAAGATGATCTATCGCGCTTTCGGCTTTTGAAAGAACTAAAAATTGAAAAGATGGCTAAGGGAGATTCGGCCAATGAATATAAGGAGAAGAATAGGTGTAGTTTCGGCTTTTGAATCAAAGTGAAGATGAGGGAATAGGCTTAGAGATTTCGGCTTTTGCAGAGAATGAAGAAGAAGATGGAACTTTAGGAGTTTTCGGCTTTTACTCAGAGAAGAAGAGAAAAGAGTGAGAGAAAAACCCCAAATGCCGAAATTGAAGAGATATTCCCCCTATTTATAGAAATTTCGGCACTTACCTAACCTTGCAGATAAATCCTATCTTTTCTCCTTTATCTTAATCTACTAGCTCATCTAAAAGAGACTTAATTATCTCTAACTCGTCCCTCCTTTATCAGCATATTATCCACATATTTTAATCATTAAAATCCCTAAATTTTAGCCTTTATCTGCTTATTATCCACATAAAATAAATTCCTAAAAAATAGCCTTTATCTGCTTATTATCCACATATTTTAAACATTAAAACCCCTAAATTTTAGCCTTGTTGCCATCCATTCCACCTAATCCTAATGCCCAAAATTTAGCTAACTTAAATTAAAAGAATTGGGCTTCACGAAACTTAAATTTGGGCCCCTTACTCCCTTGTGTGGCGTCACCTCCTAAGATTGGGCCACAAGCCCACTTTGGTATTTTAAACATAGATACTACCTTTTAAACCCTATAATGCCCAAACAGATAATTTTAATCAAGGCCTCTGCCTAAGCCTGAGCCCAATTTGGACCCCTAACACTTAAATTAACACATTAAACATATCCACCCATTAAATGCATAGGCCCAAAAATTCAGGATGTTACACTTACTACAGTAATTAGTGTATAGTAAGACCTCGATAAATGAATGTTCAATAAATTAATAATCTCAGTTAAATAATAAATTTTTTCAGTCCCGACTTGGGCCAAGGGAATAAAATAATAACCTCGCTAAATGTATAAGATAATAATTTTTAGAAAAATCCTTAAGGGCCCAATGAAAATATAAAATAATAATTCATTAAATATACTAAAAATTTTATATACAATACATAAAACTAAAGTGCTTTTTAGACAACTCTTTTTTTTTTTCAATTTTATTCTTTGCTAAAATATGCATCAATAGTTAACTTCTTCTCCTTTGCATGTGAATTAAATATAATTTCATCTTTAACTTTTAGAATGGCATAAACCAAATCTGGTATATTATTCTCTTGTTGTATTAAATAATTCTTCAAGGTATCATAGCTAGAAAAGTCTCTTTTGGAGAAACAAATGATAAAACATTACTATCATCTGGAAATTGCTCGTCATCAACTGTCACATCCATTACTCCTTGAATAATTTCTTCATCCGTAGGTGACTCCATCAAAGATTCATTTTCACTTGGATAATTCAACATCCATGGCATTTCTATAGTGTAAATCAGAAATTACTTCTTTTAATTTATGAATGCCTTCAACATCACTAATTTCTTATTCGAGAGGCATATCTTCCTCGGATCAAATTTTGCAATGTCGAAAATAATTTGCAATAGTTGTAGGCTTCACATCAATATTCCAAGTAGCATTAATAAAATGGGTTGCATCTAATACATTAATCTTTTTAGGATTTATTTCTCCTTTCTCGTAACCTTCCAAGATGCTAGAATAAAAACGACACCGATAATAAATCGTAATTGCTCTAGTAATTCCAACATCACATGGTTGAAATTTTTATGTTGAATTTGGAGGCAAAAAGAATAATTCAATGTTTCTCAAGCCTTCAATAACCTTGGATGGGTTGGGCAATTTTCTACTATAAGCAACACCTCTCTACCAATCATTCTAGCATCAAACCAGCAAACAAAATCTTGAAAAAGTAATCAGTCATCCATGCTTTTTTGTTGGCTCAATAATGACAGTTGAGATTGTCAATATTCACATGTTTAAAGCATTTAGGATTAGCAAACTTACTAATAACCCAAAGAGGCACTTTATCTGAACCATCCCCATTGCAACAAACCACAATAGTAAGTCTTTCCTTGTCCTTTTTTCGTCCTTCTAATTGCTTTGTACCCAGTGAATGATCTGCTTGCAAACGATAAAATAAGTCTGTTTCATCCATATTATAGATATCCTTCCAATAAAAAATTTTCTAATTTAGCTCATATTTGAGGTAAAGCATCTTCAATATTCTCCATAACAACTGAACTACTTTCACCAAATCTTCTATAAGACTTAATCCCATGTCTTGCCTTGAACTGTTCTAGCCAACCAATAGAGAAGTTAAATTTGGAATTTGAATCACCATACATTTTTTTTGCAGAAACTCTTTTGCTTTAGTTTGAATCATTTCTCCAGTCATGTTTACTTTCTCTTGATATTGGAGAAACCACTCATACAACACCTTTTCTAGTTCGGGATATTTGGCTGATTTGTGCATTTTAACATTGTTATTTTTTATCTCTTTTGACAAATATTCAAATGACCTTTTAAGAATATTTGATATTGTTAACTGGCTAACAGAGAGATCAAATGTTTGTTGAACCCATTGTTGCAAATCTTTTTTACTTGAAGAGGGATGCTCATTTTTGTACTCACATAATACTTTTCTCATTTCATCTGTCAATGTAGACTTTTTTACACCTTTCAAATGGGAAGTCATGGAGGAAAAGATTATATGAAGGGTTTTTTACCAAAATAATACAAAAAAATTAAAAAAGCACCAAAATGATACAGCAAAAAAATTATGTACCAAAATGGTACAAATGGGTGGTGCCGCCTCTGCCACACCCTCAACCACCCTTTTATATTTTTTTTTTCAGCAGTTTTTTTGAGGGACCTATTATGCAATTTTTTCAGTTTTGAGAAAAGCAAGGAAAAGGGTGCTGCCTGTCACACCAAACTTTAAATTTAAATAATTGCCTTCTAAGCCCTCCTTATTTATTATTTTCTTTTTATTCCCCTTCAACTCACTATATTGTGTTTAAACAAACAATTAATCTGTTTTTGTAGTTAAATAAGCCCTTTACTTATGGTTTTTACTCATAAAATTTAAAAACTTGTTGATTAAATTTTAAAAACACAAAAATGATAATGTGTTACGTAAACATGAGAATAGGGACAAAGTGGCAGATCGAGTCTTTGCTCCCCTTCTCTGGATAATTAGAAAATTTTCGATTTTATCCCCTCCCAAAAATAATAATTCAATTGAAACTTTTTTAATTTTGTAGTAAAATAATATTTTAATCCTCCTAAAATTTAATAAATAATTTTAAGAAATTTATCATAAAATTTTTAGCTTTGCACCCTTCCTATATTTTATAAATTTATCTCAATCCTACGACATAAAATTTTCGACTTCAACTCTGCAAGAAAAAAAGTATAATAATAGTTGTAGTATAAGATATTCAACGTTAAAAACAAATAAAGCTTTAAATCATAAAAGGAAAAAAAAAAAGGAAATGATACGTATCATTTTGAAAAAGTGTTATAAAAAAGTGTAATATGTTGATTTCAAGTGTTTAATATTATTATCGTAAAATTACGGTTGAAAGTTAAAATATCTATTTTAGACATAATGATGGAAAGTAAAAAAAAAAATTAAATAATTTAATATAATGATATATGACATATAAATTTTAAATATCTAAATTATTTGTAATATTTAATTTAAATATAAATAGATATTATTACTAATATAATATCAATTACTCTTAGTAATATAATAATAACTATTAAATCTATGCATATATGAAATTTGAAGAGTCCAAAAATGTATATCATAATGTTTACAATTTCCAAACATGTGCCCTAAGAGTGAAGTATTGTTAATTGTGTAAAGTAAAGCTATTTTAACATTAAAGTAAAGCTATTTAAAAATTATAAACTAATTCACATCTTATGTTGATGTAAATTTGATGAGAATAATTTATTAAATAAAAAAATATATTTAATTTAATCAACAAATTTTTAAATTTTATGAGTAAAAACCATAAGTAAAGGGCTTATTTAACTACAAAAACAGATTAATGGTTTGTTTAAACACAATATAGTGAGTTAAAGGGGAATAAAAAGAAAATAATAAATAAGGAGGGCTTAGAAGACAATTATTCAAATTTAAAGTTTGGTGTGACAGGTGGCACCTTTTCCTCCCTTTTCTCAAAACTGAATAAATTGCATAATAGGTCCATCAAAAAACCTGCTGAAAAAAAAAACAGAAAAGGGTGGTTGATGGTGTGCCACTGGCGGCACCAAAGGTGCCAATGGCTGAGGCGGCACCACCAATTTGTACCATTTTGGTACATAATTTTTTCTGTACCATTTTGGTGCTTTTTTAATTTTTTTTGTATTGTTTTGGTAAAAAACCCTTATATGAATTACAATATTTTGATACATACGTATGTTTATTTATAATAAATTTTTTAATCTATCTAATGAATATATACGTATTAGATTTTGAAACCAGTATCTCTTTTTTCTTTTTGGTTACATGAACTAATTAATTAACTATTATTTATTTATTTATTACATGAACCAATTAACTTTGATTCATTGCACATACATGCATATTAAATTTTGATAAAAAAAGCCATGCATAAAATATGAAATATTCTCTAAATTAATTTATCGATAAATTAATAAAATATTCATTTATCGATAAACTAATAAGTTCGATAAAATAATAATTTTTTCGAGTCCCAGACGTATTATTTTATAGAGGTTTTATTGTATTCTCTTTTTAACTATGTTATGGATTATATAGATGTTATAGATATGAAACATGTTGGATCATTTTGCCCTCTTAGGACACGAGAAAGTTAAGACCATAAAAAAATATGACTTAGAAATGATAAGAAAAGAGTGAAGAATTTATATGCAGTTGCGAAAGGGAAAATTTTCTATTTACGTTTATGTATAATTTCTAAAATTTTAAATTAATAATAATAAATTATAATTTGACCATCTAAAATTGATAAAAAATTTATTTATTTTTTTTGAAAATTATAAAGATATAAATTATTAAAATAATAAAATTATATTTTATTATCATAAAAATATATAATTTAATTCTGGCTCAAATTTTTTTTTCTAACTTCATCCCTGTTTATAGGAGTAATAAAAGTTGGTATTTCGATGTGATCATTCAACAATAAACTTTTCATCAATTCCAACTTAATTAAGAAATTACCAAATACTCTTTTATTTATATGATAATAAATATTATTTTGAATGCATTTGTATTTTTTATATATTATTATAGATTTAATTTTTATTTGTTATAAATTTGGCCATTTTACCCAAAAACGCCCATTTCTAACATTATTTACCGAAATGGGCCAATTTCCTGATTATTTACCGGGATATGTTAACATTTTTTAATGTTTAAATTATAGTATTCTATATTATTATAGATTTAATTTTTATTTGTTATAAATTTAGCCATTTTACCCAAAAACGCCCATTTCTAACATTATTTATGAAAATTGGCCAATTTCCTGATTATTTATCGGAAAGAGCCGAATTCCACGAAATCGCGTACACATCAGCGCGTTCTCAAGTGATGTGTTGTGCTGACATGGACAAAATGCTCCCCCAAGACACGTTTTAGCCCATGTTTTTCCCCCAAAACATGGAAATATAGACTCAAAATCTTTATATAGAAATATAACTTACAAAGCAAATCTTTATATAGACTCAAAATCTCATTTTCCTTATTTTCTTAAGCAATGTGATATATGAGATATGTGTATATATAGAATCATGAATAGGCTTGTAGCTTGTTCCTAAACAATGTGGGATTCCTTCCTCTTTTAACTACCAACATGAGATTAAATGCTACACTATATTATATATATTTTTTTTACAAAACAATTTCTATTTTTTTATACTTTGTTAACATTTTCTCATATTATAAAATTATCTTTTGAGATCTTTAATCTTGTTGCATTTTAGAATTGTTAACATATACAAAAGAACTATTAAAAAAAAGAGAACAAATTGCACATATGAAACTGTTACATGCAATAATCTTCTATTCAATTTTAAATGTTTGAAGTTAATATCAATGCAATTCTAATTTTTAAAATAATTTTCCATTATTTAAATTTAGAAGTTATACTTTTAATTTTTATTATTATTTATTTTATTTTAAATTATGAATGTTTGATTAATAAATAAATGGTGAGTATTGATACTCAAATAGTATTTTTTTAAATTTTAAAACATTGATATATCTTTTTAAATATTTATTTATTTTTAATATTTTACTATACTCATTAATTTTTTTAATTCTAATTTTAATTTAATTTTTATCACCTAATGAATGCCGATAAATTTATTTCAGATATATCTTGACTAGATAGATAATCTATTTAAACATAGTATATAATTATGTTAAATAAATTTTTATAGAAATATACATAAAATATTATAATTATTTTTCATATTTTATATCTAGATTAAATTACATTAGTAGTCACTTAACTATATTTTTTAGCTATCGAATTATAAAAACTTACAAAATGACCACTCAACTATTAGTAATTTTTTAAATATTTATTTTTTAATATTTTACCATACTCATTTTATAATAGAGTTTAAAAGTTTTATTTATAATGTAACAAATGTTAACTTTTTGTAAAAAAATTTAAACTCTAAGTAAAAAAATATTAAATATAGTGTAGCTTTTAATCTCATGTTGTTAGTTAAAAGAGGAAGGAACAAGCTGCAAAACTATTCATGAGTCTATATATATACATATCTCATATCCCACGTTACTTAAGAAAACAAGGGAAATGAGACTTTGAGTTTATATAAAGATTTGCTTTGTAAGTTTTATTTTCATATTAATTGGCGATACCTTAAAAAAAAATGGTGTTGCCACTTTGAGCATTTATAAAGGTTTATTCTCATAAATTTTTTAAAAAAATTGATCTATTTTTATAATATTTAAAAAAATGACCTTTTTTGAAAATTTAATTCAAGAATATGGTTTTTTTGGAAAAAAATACGGGCTAAAACGCATCCACGAGGATGCAATTTGTGCTGATGTGGTAAAAACGCTCCCCCAAGGACGCGTTTTGCTAAAATTTCCCTTAAAATCACACTGACGTAGAAGCATTTTCCCAAAATCGGTCCTTTCCGGTAAATAATGAAAAAGTTGACCCATATCCAAAAATAATTTTAGAAAAGGGTTTTTTTTTTTTTTGTAAAATGACCTATAAATTTCATAATATATATAAAAAAATAATATGATATGTAATATCCAATTTTTTCCCGGCCCGATATTAAAACCGACCCAAAAAAATCCAATAATAAAAAAGGTCTAATTAACAGTCCCAGGTTACAAGGCCCAAAATACCAACTAAAACTCGGAGCCCAATTGTTAAACCAATTTAAACCTATACAGACCCTGACCCAATACCAGACCCAAATTAAAGCTAAGCCCCAAATCCCCTTAACCCAATAACAGAGGCCCAAATGGCCCAACAGAGTTAAAATTTAAAAAAAAAAAAAACCTAGGGTTTCTAGAAACCCTAGGCGCCGCAACCCCACTAGCGCCGCAACCCCACTCGCGCCGCAGCACCACGTCCATCTGCCCCCCACCATCGCCACTCCGCTAGTGCACCTGCAAACAAGCAATAGATCCGCGACAGAAAAGAGTGGAAAACAGACTGTTTTTTTTTCGTTTTTGGTTTTTTTTTTCATGTTCACTCGGATATAAAGAGCCGATTAGTGCTCTGTAAAAAGGCCCCGAGAGATTGCAATAACACACAAAAAATAATAGCAAGAAATAAAACAAAAAAGCACAAAAATCAGATCGAACAATTCGAAGGTGATTTTATTTCCATTTTTTTTATTTCGAAACCTTTTTTTGTTCATCAATATATAGAGATTTGTAAAAGAAAAAAAAAGGAAAAGGAAAGGAGACTCACTTGAAGAGATCCGACCGCCGTATATAACGGTCGTCTGTGGCGAATCGCGGCGGCGCGAAAAGGGGTTGGAACCCTAGCAGAGATGAGGGACCTTTCCCTCTCTGTTTTTTTTTACTAACAGCAGCAAAAATGAAAAAAAAAAAAGGGAACTTGCCTTTAAATAGCAGCGCTAAAACGGCGCCGTTTCAGCGGGTTCCCCAGGCGCCAAAACGGCGTAGTTTTGGGGAACCCGGACAACCCAACCCTAATTCAACCCGACCCGGAGGTCAGGATCCGCGTGTTTATGTTAAAGAGGGGCTAATTGTGCATTTAGCCCCTCTGCTTTTTCCCTTTTTCGCAATCGACTTTTCTTTATCTCTGATTTTGCCCAAAATTCCTTCTATTGCTCAATTTGGTCCTAATCTGAACGTCGCCGTTTCGAAGGGAGGGGTTATTATAGCTTTTAGTCCCTCCCCTCCTCCGCGCGTTTCAACCTGATCCTTCCCTCTTTGTTTTATTTCAAATTTACCCCAAACATTCCGTTTTTGTTAAATTTTAGTCATTTCTAAGTACTTTTGATCATTTTATTATTATGTTCATTATTTTCGTTATATGTACCCTTATTATTATTATTATATTTACTATTACTACTATTATTACTATCATTATTATTATTATTAGTTACCTTATTTCCCTTTTATGTTATTATTCCTATTATTATTATTGTATTATTATCTATATATACTAACTATATTATTATTATTATTGCCATATTTGTATTATCATCTTGTATATATTCTGTATTGTTGTTATTATTATTATTATTATTATTATTATTATTATTATTATTATTATTATTATATTTTCTATATTACTATTATTTTTACTATTATTATTATTATTGTATTGTATATACTAACCTTATTATTATTGTTGTTATTATATTCGTATTATTATATGGTACATACTTTGTATCATTATTATTATCTTTTATTCTTATTACGCTATTATCATTGTGTTATTTTTCTTTCTATATCATTATTATACTATTATTTGTACATATTTATTATTATTACTATTATTATTATTATTATTATTTATTATTATTATTATTATTATTATTATTATTATATTATCATATTGTACATACTTTGCATATTAGTACTATTACCTCACTATTATTATTATATTTATATTGGCATGTTGTACATATTTCGTGTCCGTACTATTATTATCTTTTTCTTCTTATTATTATTATTATTATTATTATTATTATTATTATTATTATTATTATTATTATTATTATTATTATGTTTATACTATTATACTCTATATTTTTACTATCTCGATCTTTACTAACACCTTTAACCCCTTCTTTTCTTATTATTTCAAAGCCGTCTTTTGCCTTTTTACATTTTTATATTATTGTGTCTTTTATTACCAGTATTTTTGATTTCGTATTTTTGTCGTTTCATGTGGATCAATGGTTTCAAATCGCAATCCGACATTTTTAATTCATACAAAAGAGGCAATATTTGTGTGTTTAGAAGGCCGAAAAATTACATCCTAACGTGTTGGGTGTCGATCTTTTCGTTCGACTAAATACTCAAATATCCTTTTCTTGTCGAAGATGACCTCGGCGTTGAAATATAAGGGTATTATATCCTAACGTGTTGGGTATGATACTTTTATTCCTTTTGAAGCGAGATAATCTTAAGATTTAATCCCGAATAGACGAATTTTATTCTTTTCAATTTTTTTACCCTAAATATTTTCAACTTTTCGACATTAGAACATTGATCAATCAATTTGGTACCGATTTCGGGCGATGCGAGGGTGCTAATCCTTCCTCGCACGTAACCGACTCCCGAACCTATTTTTCTCGAACATTCGTAGACCAAAAGCATCGTTTTAGTAAACCAAAATGTTTTATTAAAACAAAGGTGATCCGATCACACCTAATAAAAGATCGGTGGCGACTCTCGTTTATTTGTTTTCAAAACCCCAAAGTCGATTCCCGTTTTTGTCAAAAAATGGTTACGACAGCCTGGCGACTCCGCTGGGGACCTTGAGAGAGTCAGGCCGTAAATTGATTGATTTTGTCCTTTTGAATGAAAATTTGAAAGTATTTATTTTAAAAAAAAAACGAAAACAAAAAAAAAATCATGTTTCATTTGATGTATCTGTTTATGTGTTAATTACAATAATGTCGAGTCTCATAATTCTTACACTTGCATTGCATGACCGTTGTGGTCGCACCTTTTAAGTGGAGTAAGAAACTAAGCCTTCGTGAGGTTTTCACCTCCGCATGGGCTAGGGGATTGCTTCCGGGATACATCCGTACCTATGTGCTTCGTGAGGTCTTCACTTCCGCATGGCCATAGGGAAATGTATCCCCCTAAACCGAACTCGGTCCGTACGAGCCTATAATGGGTGAGGATTGAGGAATCTGCTAGTTCAGGTACCCCTCTCTAGAACCAAACCTCATGTAGAAGCCCTAGAGCCTACCCTAGGTAGAACGTCGAAATAAGTTACCTAGATAAGTGTGTGATGATATTTTGCTTGTTTTGATTATGCAATACTGACTCGTGTTGATTTGTTTGACTTACATGACATACCATATAAAGAGGTGTCAATTTCTGTTCGGTTGCTGAGATAGGAAGTTTGCTATGGAAAACGACTTTCTTGATAAAGTAGAAGACAATGCGGTTGTGCGCGCGTGGTCAGAAAAGTTATAGTCGGAAAAAGGAGATAGCTTAGTTGAAGGTCATATGTCGGAGCTGAGGGACTTTATCCGTGTCAGTGTAACACAAAATGAGCTTCAAGAGTTGCGAGATATCTGGACCCATTGGAAGATGAAGCTAAACAGATATTCCGTCACCGTTACAGCGACATCTCTCACTTATTAGATGTTAAGATAGATAGACACCTGTTTCGAGCTATGGTCCAGTTTTGGAATTCTGCATACAGTTGTTTCACTTTTGGGAAAGTGGATTTGGTGCCAACAATAGAAGAATATACCACTTTACTTTGTATTCCCGGAATGCAAGTTGACAAGGTTTATATTAGGCCTGCCTATGTCCCTCCTTTGGCGAAGAAGTTGATGAAAATTACGGGAATGAGTGAACAGTGGATCTCGACCAAGATTCAACAGAAAGGTGAAGGGAGATGTATTCCTTGGGTAAATTTAAGGGATCTGATTTTGACGCATCCTGATGTGAGAAGGAAAGTTGATATCTTCGCCTTAAGCCTCTACGGATTAGTCGTCTTTCCAAAAGCCCTGAGACACATAGACGAAGCAGTAGTGGATCTATTCGACCGATTGGATAAACAAGTCACACCTATCCCGACAATTCTTGCGGAGACTTTCAGATCATTGAATGCATGCAGAAGAGCGGGAGAAGGAAGGTTTATCGGATGCGCATAGCTATTGATAGTATGGTTTCATGGGCATCTTTGGAAGATGGATAAAGTCTCTTGTCGACCCTTTTATAAGGATTATTCACAGATAAAAGAGGAAGTAGCCGTGTCAAGACGAGAAGATATAACGGAAGAAAGATGGAGGACAATTCTTCAGAATCTTCAGGAAGGAGACATTGAGTGGAGAGCTCCATGGATGATGCCTGGAGAGATCCTTTACAGATGCGGAGACTTTAGTTGGGTCCCTCTACCCGGAATTTGGGGAGTCATCGGGTATGCCCCTTTGCTAGTAGCAAGACAATACCAGTCTAGACAGTTCGTGCCAGCAACACATGGGTTGGATCGAAGCGAATTCTCTTATACAGGAGAAGGTTATAAGAAGAAGATTAAGGAAATTGCAAATGCTTGGAAGCAAACCTATCGGATGAAGAGGTTGACTGTGGGCGAAATGGCGACTTCCGAGTATACAGTGTGGCTAAACAAAAGAATCAACGATAATATCCCGAGACCAAGTTCAGATAATGCTCAATCTACGGAGGAACGATTGCAAATGATACCGACGGAGTTAGAAATTATAAAGCAAGATTTTGTACAATGGAGTTCAGAGCTCGAGAAGAAAATTGAACAGTTAGAGGAGGAAAGGATGCTTTTGAAATTGGACGTAGAGATACAGAAATCAGAAGCAGAAAAGATAAGGAAAGGGAAGAACAAAACTGAAGAAGAGTTGGATAGCCTAAAGAAGGACTATAAAAAGATGCGTCTCTCAATGAGAACTGCGGGACTAGGAAAGACTTCGAGTCAATGGCAACAAGAGTTACAAGAGGAAAGAGCTAGGACTGAGCAATGGGAAAGGAAATTCCAAGAAATGAAGGCCCAGAAAGAGATCTTAGAAAAGCAAGTGTCGAAAGGCCAAAACAGAAGAAATGAGTTAAAGACTAGAGTGGTGGAGGTAGAAAGGTCTTTAAATCATTATCGGAATCGCGACTCGATGATAGAATTAAAGGCAAGCTTGAACAGAATCGAAGAAATGGAAAAGAAGACCAAAGAGTTAGAAGTGGCACTGCAAGATTGTTAGGATTATATTAGGTACCTGAAAGAGAGTAGGGAGCAACGGGAGGAGGAGTTACATAAGGCTCAGAAGCAAATCGAAAATAGAGACTATCTCATGAGAGAAGCCATAAATCAGATTCGAGAGGTGGCCGAGCACTTACAAATTTTGGCAGTAGAAGCGGAGGTATTAAGCGTGCGACATGAGTCATGGACAAGCCAAGGGCAAGAGTTGGTTTCGTTACTCCAAAAGATTAGGGATCTAGGCGCTAAGGCCAAACCGTATCTGTAATCTATTTTATGTAAAAAGTTTTGTTTTCTAAGGAAGTTTCCTATAAGGAATTGAATCAGAATTGACACCTTTTTGCATTCATACCATGCATTTGCATTGCATTCCATACAACAGCATCATATCACCCCAATCATTCACTAAGACTAAGAATCGTATAACTTACAGCTCGACATTACGGATCTGGAACCGCATCACCCTTATAGGACCCGATTAAGAACTAGAGCCATGGATGCTGAACTCAACGAAAGAATCGAAAGAATGGAAAGAATCCAAGGATAGTTGCAAGAGCAGTTGGCCCAGTCACAGCAAGAACAAGGGACCTGATGATGAAATCCAGGGAAGAATCACTTGAGCACAAGTACCAAATGGCCAAGCTAATGGAGATGGTGACGACCCTGGTCAAAGGAAAAGGACCTGTGCAGAGTCCTGATATTACAGAACCCCATTCGAGAGTCAATCAGAGTCCACTCCATCCCCCAGGATTTACTCCGCCTCACACCCATACAGTACCAGGAGGTTGGCCTCAAAGGGAATCTACAGGCCTGGAACAACCATCTGTACCACCACCTGCTCATCTAGGACCAGGAATATTCGTATCAAACCCTAGAGCTAACCCTGCTGACCCTATTGTCCCAGATTTGGATGGTCCTATGGAAATAGCCAAGCTAAGAATGAAAGATCAGGATGCTCAGGACAAGTATAAGGATCTGGAAGAAAGACTCAGGGCAATAGAGAGAACTAGAGTCTCCTCTGCAATGAGCGCCAAAAAGCTCAGTTTGGTACCCGATCTGGTCTTACCTCCGAAATTTAAAGCGACAGACTTCGAAAAATATGATGGAACAAGGTGTCCAAAGGCGCATCTTATCATGTTTTGTCGAAAAATGGCTGGTTATGTGAATGAAGACAAGTTGTTAATACACTGCTTTCAAGATAGCTTGATCGGGTCAGCCCTCCGGTGGTATAATCAGCTCGGCAGAGAGAGGATCCAATCATGGGATGACTTAGCTTCAGTATTCTGTGAGCAATACAAGTACGTTTCCGATATAGCGCCCGATCGACTAACGCTACAGATGATGGAAAAGAAGCCATCAGAGACTTTTAGATAATACGCTCAAAGGTGGAGGGACGTCTCGGTTCAAGTAGAACCTCCACTAACTAAAAATGAGATAACGGTCCTTTTTATTAACACTTTGAAGGCACCGTTTTATGATAAGTTAGTGGGAAATGCCACAAAAGACTTCGCTGATATCGTAATATCAGGGGAACTCATTGAGAATGGCATAAAGAGTGGAAGGATGGAAGGTTCCGAGAGCTCGAAGAGGTCAGCACTTATAAAGAAGAAAGAGCCTGAAACTCATATGGTGGGGACTGGAAACCACTACGCTTCCAATCCGTACCCAATCCAACCACGACCTCAATTTTGCCCACCCCCAAATTTCTATTTTCCTCCTCAAAACCTCTACTATCAAACACCCCATCCTCACCCCGTCTATGCCGTTGATAACCAAAGACCGTTCACCATATCCCCGCCAAATGTCACGCCCGCTCAAAGTCAGCCTATAAATGAACAGAGACCAACAAGACCCAATCCTGAAAAACCTCAGTTCACCCCTATTCCCGTGTCATACGGGGAACTGTGTCCAAAATTATTGGAAAAACAGTTAATATCCCCGCATTACATGGCACCATTGAAGCCTCCATACCCAAAGTGGTACGATCCTAATACTAATTGCATGTATCATGCTGGAAACCAGGGGCATTCTACGGACAATTGTATAGCCTTTAAAAGGAGGGTTCAAGGTTTTATCGATGCGGGGTTTTTACGATTTGACGGCACCGGTAATGTGGCTGGAAATCTACTCCCTAACCATCCTGTAGGAAACGTGAGTGTGGTGACACAAGAAGATGGGTGGCAAGCCAAAAGTTGTGTCTCTGAGATAATGACACCTTTGAGGAAAGTGTGGGAAATAATGGCTGAAAAGGGTTTACTCAGCAGAAGTTTCAAGGAGGAAAGCATGGAAGGTCAAAGTTTTTGCGTTTTTCACGGCATAGAAGGACATCATATCCAATCTTGTGAGGAATTTAAAGAACTACTTCAAGGTATGATGAACAATAAGGAGGTTGAGATCTGTAATAAGAAGAAAGAGATCGACGAAAAGGATATATGTGCTTCCGAGGGTCAATCATCAGGTCCCCCTTATAGCGCTGACCGACCCTTGGTAATCTACTACGAAGCAAAGAAGGAAGAGGTGAAACCAAAGATGATAATCAAAGTACCTTCTCCCTTCCCTTACAAGGACAGCAAGGCGGTGCCGTGGAAATATGATGTCAGCATTACCATGCCCGAAGCTACGACTATTGATGTTAGCGAGGTGGGGCATTTCACCCGTAGCGGGAGATGTTATTCTCCCAATGTGGTTGAACCAAAAAAGAAAGCCGTCGACTCGAGTCAAAAGGGAAAGGCACCAATGCATGAAGCCGAGGTTGAGGTTGAAATACAACCCGAACAAGAAGCTAAAAGGCCCGTGAATGAGGATGAAGCACGTGAATTCTTGAAGTTCATCAAACACAGTGAATATAACATCGTGGAGCAACTGAACAAGCAGCCGACAAGAATCTCGGTGTTATCCCTGCTATTGAACTCTGAGGCACATCGGAACGCCTTGCTAAAAGTGCTGAATCAAGCTTATGTGGAAAGCAATATATCTCTGGAAAAGCTTGACAGGTGGGCAAACAACTTAAACGCGGACAATTTCATCTCTTTTAGCGATGATGAAATACCACCAAACGGTAGAGGCTCTATCAAAGCATTACATATTACGACCTATTATAAGGGTTACATAGTGCCGAGTGTACTTATTGATAACGGGTCTGCGCTTAATGTCATGCCTTTGGCCACACTATCCAGAATGCCAGTAGATATGTCTTATCTGAGGCCTTGTCATTCTACAGTAAGAGCATTCGATGGGACACGACGAGAGGTCATGGGGAAGATTGAAATTCCTCTAGATGTGGGCTCGTGTACATATGACATAGAATTCCAGGTCATGAATATCTCGCCTTCGTATAATTGCCTCTTAGGGAGACCTTGGATCCATTCCGCTGGGGCAGTCCCTTCATCTCTCCACCAGAAAGTAAAGTTTGTCATGGATAATCGCTTGATCACGGTCGCTGGTGAGGAAGACATCGTTGCGTCCATCTCTACTGATGCACCCTACATCGAGGTGAACAAAGACGTAGTAGAGTGCTCCTTCCGTTCCTTCGAATTCATCAATGCTACTTTTATCACTGAAGGAAGCAAAGCCCCACGCCCAAGCTGTCAAGGAATACCAAGATGGGAATCAAGCTGACTGTGGGGAAAGGAGCCCGAGCGAGGAAATGGTTGGGAAAATACCAGCAAGGAATGGCCAGAGCACTAAAACCAATACACCATAAGGCTCGATGGGGTTTAGGATTCAAGCCCGACGCGTGGCAAAGAAGGAAACACTTACAGAAAGAGCAAGAAAGGAGGATTGCGAGAGCCTCAGGTCGGGAATTGGAATGGGAGCCCATAAGGTATCCACCTTTGTCGAAAATATTTACATCGGCAGGAATTACATACCCGGGAAGAGATGATCCGCAAAGCATGATGTCATGGATTGAAAGGGGCCTACAGGACTTCAGTATAAACGTCATTAACAAAGAGAATAATGCAGTGGAAGAATTTCAGCAATACGCCCTTGCCCCCTGGATTCACTCCGAACAATTGGACTGCCGTGGATCTCCTCGTAATTTCTAAGTCTCCTCAAAAGTAATGCTCAATGCTGACTTTTGTATGCCCCTAAGCTGTAGGGGAATCTGTTATGAGAGTTTATGTTTAGCTTTTAAATGAAACATGAATAAAGATGCATTTTGTCATGGTCTTTTCATTCTCATCGGCTCCATATTTATTTCCTTTTTTATAACCTGTCCTTGTATATCCCGTATCATCGTATCACGTTTATAGGATCCGGTACCTTGATGTCCCTCTATAGTTTCTTTTTCATCTACTTTTCAGGCGCTCAGATATCAACGACGCAAACAATCCTGTTACAAGTCCTAAAATCGACTTCGAGAAAGCCATTTGTGTGGGAGAATTCGAGGCTGAAGAAAATGCTGAAGATTATGTCTCCTCCCCAGACTTACTAAGAATGGTAGAACAAGAGGATGAACAGATTCTGCCCTATCGAGAGTCTGTCGAGACAGTGAATTTGGGAAGCGAAGAAAAGAGGCAAGAGGTGAAAGTTGGGACCTCCATGTCAGAGGACGCCAAACATGATCTGATAGCCTTGCTTCATGAATACAAAGACGTATTCGCATGGTCGTATCAAGATATGCAGGTTTGAACGAAGATATAGTGGTCCATAGACTCCCATTGAAACCAGAATGCAAGCCTATCCAACAGAAGTTAAGGCGGATGAAGCCTAAAATGCTCTTAAAGATAAAGGAAGAAGTAAAGAAACAATTTGATGCTGGCTTCTTCAAATCTCTAGATATCCAGAATGGGTGGCTAATATAGTCCCAGTACCGAAGAAAGATGGCAAAGTGCGAATGTGCGTGGATTACCGTGATTTGAATCGAGCAAGCCCTAAAGATAATTTCCCGTTGCCACACATCAATACATTGGTAGATAACACGGCAAAGCATTCGTTTTCTCCTTCATGGATGGATTTTCGGGCTACAATCAAATCAAGATGGCTCCCGAAGATATGGAGAAAACTACATTCACGACAATGTGGGGGACATTCTGCTACAAAGTGATGCCGTTCGGACTAAAGAATGCCGGGCAACATACTAGAGAGCCATGGTAACATTGTTTCATGACATGATGCACAAGGAAATAAAGTCTATGTCGACGATATGATCACCAAATCTCGAGGGGAAAGAGAGCATGTTGAGAACCTCCGGAACTTGTTTGAAAGACTGAGAAAATTCCAACTGAAGCTTAACCCAACCAAATGTACCTTTGGGGCTACCTCTGGAAAATTACTGGGGTTCATCATTAACGAGAAAGGTATCGAGGTTGATCCGGATAAAATAAAGGCCATACAAGAACTACCGCCTCCGCGCACACAAAAGGAAGTCAGAGGATTTCTAGGGAGGCTGAACTACATCGCTCAATTCATTGCTCAACTTACCAAGCAGTGTGATCCAATTTTTCGACTCCTTCAAAAACACAATCCTGGAGAATGGAACGAGGAATGTCAAGAGGCTTTTGACAAGATAAAGTAGTATTTGTCTAGTCCCCCGGTGCTAGTACCACCAACTCTTGGAAGACCGCTAATACTATATCTGACTGTGTTCGAAAACTCAATGGGTTGCGTCTTGGGGCAACATGATGAGTTCGGAAAAAGGGAATAGGCGATCTATTATCTCAGCAAGAAATTCATGGAGTATGAAGCAAAGTATCCGTCAATCGAAAAATTCTGTTGTGCTCTGGTCTGGACAACTCGAAGGCTCAGACAATATGTGCTGTATCATACGACGTGGTTGATTTCAAAGCTGGGCCCAATAAAATACATGATGGAGTCGCCTGCACTCTCAGGAAGAATTGGCACGATGGCAGATCCTACTATCGGAATATGACATCGCATACGTGAGCCAAAAATCGATTAAAGGGAGCGCAATAGCCGATTTTTAGCAACTCGAACAACGGAGGAATACGAGCCGTTGAGATTTGACTTCCCAGACGAAGACTTGATATGCGTTACGGAAAAAGAATGTGAATCATCGAAAGAGAAATCATGGAAAATGAGTTTTGATGGTGTGTCAAATGCATTGGGGCATGGGATTGGAGCAGTCTTAGTGTCACCAGAAGGGAATCATTACCCCTTTACTGCCAGATTAAATTTCTTCTGTACCAACAACATGGCGGAATATGAGGCTTGCATCATGGGACTTCGCGTAGCTCGAGCAGAACGTCAAGGTCTTAGCGGTCTCCGGGGATCGGCATTGGTGATTTACCAAATCCGTGGAGACTGGGAAGTAAGAGACTCGAAGTTGGTCAAATATCGCGATCTTGTTGCGGAATTGGTTGAAGAATTTGAAGAAGTGACTTTTAATTACTTCCCACGGGAAGAAAACCAATTGGCTGACGCCCTAGCCACCTTGGCTTCAATGTTCAAAGCAAACCGAGAAAGAAATAATGTCTCTCCAGATGAGCATATATGAGGCCCTTACGCATTGTTTTAGCATTGAAAACGAGGCAGATGGACAACCATGGTTCCATGATATCTTAGAATATATCAAGAATCAAAGATATCCCGAGCAAGCAAACGAGAACGACAAAAGAATGATCAGACTTTGGCAGCGGGATTTGTTCTCGATAAGGACATCCTATACAAAAGAGGAAATATCAAATGCTCCTGAGATGTGTGGATACTGTTGAAGCCAGAAAGATACTCGAAGAGGTCCATGAAGGAGTTTGTGGAACGCATGCCAATGGCTTCACTATGGCCAGGCAGATTATGAGGCTCGGTTATTACTGGTTGACGATGGAAAGCGACTGCATTAGTTATGCACGAAAGTGTCACAAATGTCAAGTTTATGGCGATAAAATTCATACAGCACCGTCGCGCCTTCACGTCATGACTTCTCCGTGGCCTTTTTCTATGTGGGGGATGGATGTTATAGGGCTAATTTCCCCAAAAGCTTCTAATGGACATCGATTCATTTTTGTGGTCAGAGATTACTTCACAAAATGGGTAGAAGCTACTTCATTTGCCAATGTGACAAAGACCGCAGTTTGCAAGTTCTTAAAAAGGGAGATCATACGTCATACGGTTTGCCTGAGAGAATCATCTCAGATAATGCCTTGAACCTGAACAATAAGATGATGAAGGAAGTGTGCGAACAATTTCGAATAAAATCATAACTCCTCACCCTATCGTCCAAAGATGAACGGGGCGGTAGAAGTCGCTAACAAAAATATCAAGAAAATTATTGGGAAAATGACTGAGACGTATAAAGACTGGCACGAGAAGCTACCATTTGCTCTATATGCGTATCGCACATGTGTACGGACCTCCACGGGGGCAACTCCTTTCTCTTTGGTCTATGGAATGGAAGCTGTACTACCCATTGAAGTTGAGATCCCCTCCCTGCGAGTCTTAATGGAGTCAAAACTAGAAGAATCAGAATGGGTCCGAGCTCGATATGACCAATTGAATCTGATTGAAGAAAAACGCCTAAAAGCAATCTGTCATGGACAAATGTACCAGAAAAGAAGATCGCCGCCTATGACAGGAAGGTGCGTCCAAGGGAATTTCGCGAAGGAGAACTCGTCCTGAGAAAGATTCTCCCGATACAAAAAGACTTCCGAGGAAAATGGGCACCGAATGGGAAGGACCATATGTCGTAAAGAGAGCTTTCTCAGGTGGAGCTTTGATTCTCACTGAAATGGATGGGAAAGAGTTACCAAACCTGGTAAACTCAGATTCCGTGAAGAAATATTACGCCTAAAAAAAAAATCAAGATGAAAACCCGAAAAAGACGTCCTGATAAACAAAGAAGGCTTAGGATGAAAACCCGAAAGGGCGTCCCAAGGAAGCGAATTTGGGCCGAAAAAGCAAGAATGGTTTGAACAAGGAGTCAAACGGCGAGATTATAGTATTGAAGCGGACTCTGAAGCTCAAGAATCTTCTACACAAAAAATCTTGCTCGAAAAGATTCAGGATGAAGAAACATGGAGAAGTTCGTGCGTCGGATATCTAGAGCACTTACGGTAACTAAACTTGTTTTCCTTTTATAATGCTTTCTTGATCGAGTTATTCCTTGTCAATTTTCTTTGCTTGTTGCTTTTGAAATAAATATAATATGAGGTATCCCTTTCCCGCCTACTTTGCCATTTTCATGCATTTTATTTATGTTTCATTTTAGAGATAATAGTGAAATTACACGCTCTAAACGAAAAGAATATTGAGCATTACCTGGATGAGAATTGGGTAAGTACGAGAGCCTCAAAGCAAGGACAAAGTTCAACAGCGGGCAAAAAAAAAGGGATATACGAGAAACACGGATTACTCGACCTGAGAAAAGTCAAGAATCGAAGCAACGAAGATGGGTCATCATGAGAGTAAGTAACGAGAGACACAAGACAAACCCAGGATGCATGGCATAGGCATGTAGGCATAAAACATTTAAGACAAACACGTGCATATCATGATAACATCACGCATGACACATACAGGTACGCCAGTAAAGCGAGAAGTCTTGACGATAGTTGTACCAAACCAAGGAAAAGAAACATCCGAGTTCCACCAGATGATATATTTTGAGATTTGTTGCATAAATCAACTCATAATACGAGAAGTGAGTTGAGCCTCAGGTCACACGCTGAGGTGTTTTTCAATTGCTGTCTTTTAATTTCCGTTCAAATATCAACTCATATTGCGAGAGGTGAGTTGAGCCTCAGGTTTGCACCCCGAGGTTTTTTCAATTCTTTCCAAAATATCAACTCATATTGCGAGAGGTGAGTTGAGCCTCGGGTCACACCCTGAGGTGTCTTTTAATTTCGTTTCAAAATATCAACTCATATTGCGAGAGGTGAGTTGAGCCTCGGGTCACCCTGAGGTGTCTTTTAATTTCTGTTCAAAAATCAGCTCATATTGCGAGAGGGGGTTGAGCCTCAGGCCACACCCTGAGGTGTCTTTTTCTTTCAAATATCAACTCATATTGCGAGAGGTGAGTTGAGCCTCAGGTTACACCCTGAGGTGTCTTTTAATTTCTTTTCAAAATATAAACTCATATTGCGATAGGTGAGTTGCCTCGGGTCACACCCTGAGGTGTCTTTTAATTTCTTTTCAAAATATCAACTCATATTGCGAGAGGGGAGTTGAGCCTCGG